>CM053579.1:104111156-104165681 GCA_028646485.1 Cryptoprocta ferox
CCCCTGCTCACACGGACCCTCCCCTGCTCACACCGACCCTCCCTGCTCACACGGACCCTCCCCTGCTGACACGGACCCTGCCCTGCTCATACCGACCCTCCCTGCTCACACGGACCCTGCCCTGCTCACACCGACCCTCCCTGCTCACACGGACCCTCCCCTGCTCACACGGACCCTCCCCTGCTCACACCGACCCTCCCTGCTCACACCGACCCTCCCTGCTCACACGACCCTCCCCTGATCACACAGACCCTGCCCTGCTCACACAGACCCTGCCCTGCTCACACGGACCCTGCCCTGCTCACCTGACCCTCCCCTGCTCACACCGACCCTCCCCTGCTCACACCGACCCTCCCTGCTCACACGGACCCTCCCTGCTCACACGGACCCTGCCTTGCTCACACAGACCCTCCCCTGCTCACACGGACCCTGCCCTGCTCACATGGATACTGCCCTCCTCACACTGACCGTGTTTGCTCACATGGACCCTGCCCTGCTCAAATGGACACTGCCCTGATCACTCTGACCCTCCCCTGCTCACACTCACCCTGCCCTACTCACACAGACCCTCCTCTGCTCACAGGGACCCTGCCCTGCTCATACAGACCCTGCCCTGCTCACACGGACTCTGCCTTGCTCACACCGACCCTCCCCTACTCACACTGAACCTCCCCTGCTCACACGGACCCTCTCCTGCTCACAGGGACCCTGCCCTGCTCACATGACCCTGCCCTGTTCAAACTGACCCTCCCCTGCTCACACGGACTCTTCTCTGCCCACACGGCCCCTGCTCTGCTCACACCAACCCTCCCCTGCTCACATGGACCCTGCCCTGCTCCCATTGTCTCTTACTGTCTCCCTCCCTGACCCTCCCCTGCTCACACTGTCTCTGACTCTCCCAAAATAAATGAATAAACTGGAAAAAAAGATCTTGTTTTAGCACATTCGCAATGTTGTGCCACGAGCATGTTTATCTGGCCCTAAAATATTTTCCTTCCCCCCACTTTACACATCCACCAACGGTATCCTTCCCTGGAAACCCGTGTCACTTTCCATTTTATTCATCACTGCCGCCCTCATGGACGGGGTTACTTTTTAACAGACATACTGTTAAATTCAATAATTTACAACCCGGTTATTACAAATCTGGTTCACCTTAATGTACCTTACAATCTTCTTAACTGTTCTTGGATTTATTTTATTTTATTATTTTTTTTTTTTTGAGAGAGCGAGCCTGAGCAGGGGAGGGGCAGAGAGAGAAGGAGAGAAAAAATCCCAAGCAGGCTCCATCCACAATGTCAGCACAGAGCCTGACGTGGGGCTTGAACTCATGAACCGTGAGATCATGACCTGAGCCGAAGTCAAGAGTCGGCTGCTTAACAGACTGAGCCTGCCAGGCGCCCTGAATTTTATTTTTTTTAATTGCAAGAAACAAATTGCCTAAAACAATAGGACGCATGTACTTCTCAAAACGGCCATGCCTTTGCAGAAGAGAAAAACTAGAATCAGAAACCCAGTTGCTGGGTGCCTGGCTGGCTCGGTCGCTGGAGCTTGCAACCGTTGATCTTGGGGTTCTGAGTTCAAGTTCCACGTTGGGAACTTAAAAATAAAGTTAAAAAAATCCCCAAGCAACCCAGGGACTTGCATCATGTCAGGGGCCATGATAAGAAGCCATAAGCAGGTGATTGCCCTTGACCTACTAGCCCAGCTGGAAATAAGGACCCTTCGGGTTTTATTTGACATTAGCTTTGTGTAGACAACTTTTAATAGTTTATACAGAAATGCATTTCCCTTCCACTTCTTTCTGTAGTTCACATCGGAAGTCAATGTGCTTTGGGCTGAACTATCATTAACATACGTATTACATTAGTTTCAGATGTGCCCTAAATTAATGTTCTTATAAACAAAACATACATTCTTTGCCGGAGTCCAGCTCCAGCAGGTCCAGGGTTCCCTGAAGATTGGACGGTGTCAGCGAAAGGGGGAGGGAATGAGAGAGCCACGAGTTTCTTCCTACTCACCAGGCAGCCATCTCTCCACTGACCAGACAGTCAGCTTTATTTATGGTAAAAAATGCATGGGGCCCAGCACAGAAGTGGCATTTGCCTTAGACAGTGATTTCTGATGACAGATTCTTTGTTATGTAAACATTTCCGTAGAAGACTCATGCATAACCTTTATCAATAGTGACTGATGTAGGTGATTTAGATGCTGATCCTATGGGGAAGGAAGGTATCCTCAGCATTCAAATACAAGGCGATGTTTCTAGCACAGCAAAGGCAAGAGTTCGTTCTTTGTGAGCAGGGGTCAACAGCCTGTTTTCTCGAGGGGAAGAAAAGCAGGTTTCTCAGGAAATGTAGTATTTGCTCCCATAAACACAAAAGAAGAAATTCCTATAATAAGTTCCTTCACAAGGTGCAATCTGCATATTTTAGGATAAGGGGACAAGTCACTTCCGATACCAACCAGAAAGGTGCCTTGGGGCGGTCGGTGCTCCAGAATAAGGCACAGGTGAGGTTCCCCGAGAGGCAGAGAGCAGGACGCACAGCGGGGCCTTGCTCTCCCCTCTCCCCCGAAGACTCACCACCCTCGGAGACGGGCTGCAGGTCGGGGAGTTTTTATCAGAAATGCCGATGTGACCACCAGTGTTTAAAAACTATTTTCCGAAAGCCATTGCTCCCACTTCCCTGAAGTGTCTTCCATTATGCCCTCTGTCTGACCCACGAAAAGCCTGCAGGACGTTTTCCCATGGCCACGATCCTCCCCCATCCACTTTATTTTGTAGCCTCGGCTCCTTTGTAAGATTTGTTTGCAGCAAAAATGCAACATCTTGTCAAAATACTGGTGGGCCAAAATGACGTAGACATGTATTACTTAAAGTTATTTCACTATTAGATATGAATTCCTTTTTCCATGCCTTACACTGACCTCAGCCCATTTCTATTTTTTTTAATTTTTTTAATGTTTATTTATTTTTGAGAGAGAGATAATGAGCAGGGGAGGAGCAGAGAGGGAGGGATACACAGAGAATCCCAAGCACCCTCCGCACTGTCAGCGCAGAGCCTGACGCACGGCTCGAACTCTTGAACCTCGAGATCATGATCTGAACTGATGTCAGATGCTCAACTGAGTGAACCGCCCACGTGCCCCCAGCCCATTCCTAATTTTTAACTCCAGGTGAGTGACTTCAAATCCTTTTTGGTAACACGGACAAACTGGTAAAACTATCGACTGCAAACTTTGGCCCAAGCAGGAAACCCTTGCGCGCTTCATTTTATGCAGCTCATTTCCTGAAATAGTACGTGTCTGGGGACCCCGCCCGAAAACAGAAGTCATAGAAAGGTCATCGGAGTCACCCCTTAAAGGAGCCCGCAGGCTGCAGATACAGATTTGCGGCATTAGCGGACTGAGCAAACGTGCCTGTCCCCCTCACAGCTGGATTGGAGGCCACCGCCTTCCGCCGCAAATACTTTGAGCCTGTTGGTGCCCATTGCTTCCCACAGTGCAAATGTGGGGCCTCACTGGGCCCGTCCCTTATGCTTCCCTGGAAATCAGCCTCCGCTCTCTGCAGGCGGTGTATTTCCCCCTCTCTCAGTGCTCGTACCTGGTGGAGGGCCCCCAGCCCCCCCCCCACAACCACACACGCACCTCTCCACCCGGATCACGTCTGAGGAGTGACCCGGCGCTGGAAAGAGATCCAGTCCTTGCACCACAGACGTCAACAATCCCGTTCTCCTTCTCCCCCTTTACTTGCAGAAATCCCTCCTTGTATTTTCTTGGCTTTTGTTTTTTTTTTTTTTTTTTACTCGTTTCCGGTTCACCAGGCGCCTAATCCTTGCGGCTTCTTTCTTGCTTGATTCCCAATAACCGTGTCAAGACGCCGATATTTCCCCGAGTGCCATCTTAGCCTTATTGGAGAGCTGTTGATGTGTGCTGGGCTCTAGTGCTTTTTCCCTAACTGACTGACGTTATAATTACGGTTTTCACGGTTAACCGGAACGTTACCTAGGACGGGGCTACGCACTTCCCAAGCACAGAGGGGTTCGGTGTCTGTTTTTCTCTTACGTTGAAAATGTATCATTTTATTGCTTTATAATTGGTGGCATTTACTTATATATATATTTATTGAGGTTGGTTAGGAATACGCCGAGGTCCGTTTTGGTTTAATGCATGACTACAGGGCAGTTAAGGGACAACTAGTAATAACTTGTCACATGTGTCTCTTTTCATTCTATGTCTTCCAGACGGAAGTGGTGAAGAGAAATATCCAATATTTCCCCTTATCTGTCTGCATGACTCTAACTGCAAGCTAATCACCCTCTATTCTTTCTGTGTTTGGGAAGAACTTTTTACCCATCGATAGATCATGAAATAGGCACGGATTCCCCAGTCCTTCTGAACAGTCAATTTTGCTTTTGGTTTTTCTTTTTGGCTGTGTTCACATCAATTTTTGCCAGAAGTCTGCCTTTGCGTCCCATTTTCCAATTGAGAAGCGTTTATCAGAGGTTAAAGTTGAGGAGGATTTTCCATAGAGACACTCAGATACGTTGACATCTCAATTCAGAAATTCAGAACGTAGCGGGGCGCCTGGGTGGCTCACTTGGTTAAGCATCCGACTCCTGATTCCCGCTCAGGTCATGATCCCACGGCTCGTGAGTTCGAGCCCCGAGTCAGGCTCTGTGCTGACAGCTTGGAGCCTGGAGCCTGCTTCTGATTCTGCGTCTCCCTCTCTCTCTGCCCCTCACCCCCAATCCCCTCTTTTCTCTCTCTAAACGAAAAAAGAAAATTTGCAATTTGGCAAGAGCACTGTCAGTCTCTCTCCATCCAAATTTGACACAGGACACTCACCTCGAACTTCCTGCATGGGACACACTGTTTTCACTCTGTGATTTCTGCAAAGCAATTCATGTAACAATTAATTTAACCACACATATACATAGTATAATATATATACTATGCATATAAACTATGTACTATATATATATATATATATATATATACACTATGTCTATATACAATGTATATATTGTTCAAATATATGGAGTATTTTCTGTGTGTCTATGATACTGATACACGATACTATACACACACATTCCACTCTTGTCTCACACCAGCTCAGAATAAAGGTCTTTTTCCGACTTTAGACCCAAATTCCATTTTCACGTCAAATGTTAAGATACGCTCTAGAGTCACTTCCCTGAAATTCAGGCTAAACTCTGAGCTAAACCCCTTGCAAAGGGTTTCCTATCGAGCGCTCCGGGCTTGCTTCTTCGGTGAGACTTCTGCAAAAATCGAGACATTTCAAGGTGACTTATCTTCAAAACTAGGATTCCCTGACCTGTGGCTTCTTCATGCATCTTCATTTCATTCCTAAAAAGGAAAAATTGTTCGTATAAAATCTTTTCAGATTTTTTTTTCCAAGACGCACGGCCCGTGCTGTCTTTTCAGAATGTCCTGTGTGTGGCTTCATATGCTTTGCAGCCCACGGAGCGTGGCTCCTGGCACTCAGCTTCATACATCTGAGGGGCATCGTGCTGGGCGTGTGGCCCCAGGACTTTGTCACGGACTCTCCTCGCTTTGTGTGAATGCATTAGTTTGTAGTGTCATTCAGAATACCCCCATCTCTAAGTATGTCACAACAATTTAAAAAATGCCTTCTGGGTGGAGGCACGCCTGGGGGACTGTCGGTTGAGCATCTCATGGTTTGTGGGTTCGAGCCCCACATCAGGCTCTGTGCTGACAGCTCAGAGCCTAGAGCTGCTTCGGATTCTGTGTCTCCCTCTCTCTCTCTGCCCCTCCCCCGCTTGCACTCTATCTCCTTCTCTCTAAAAACAAAAATAAAATAAACATGCTTTTTAAAAACAATTAAAAGTTCTTCTGGGTGATACCAGTCTGGCCCAATGGGTAGAGCATGTGACTCTTGATTTCAGGGTCGTGAGTTCGAGCCCCACTTCAGGTATAGGGATTACTAAAAAATAAAATAAAAATAAAATGCAAAAAAAGAGAGAAAGAATGAAAGAAGAAAATAAAGAGAGAGAGAGAGAGACAGTGTAAGAGAGAGAATGAGAAAGAAATGCCTCCGGCCAGAAAAGTCTTTATTTAATGCAGAGAACAATAAAATAGGATGGTAATTATCAATATTTTAGCAAATCATTCCTTTCAAAATGTGTTCTACCCTGTCAAGTATTGGACAGGATGGGAAATATATAAATATCCCCAAGGAAAGTACACTTCTTATTAATATTCACCGAAATAATAAATCCTACACAATCGTGTTTAGCACACACGTAGCTTTGTTAAATATCTAGTAGGTTGGGGCGCCTGGGGGGCTCAGCTGGTTGAGCGTCCGACTCTTGATTTCGGCTCAGGTCATGATCTCATGGTTCGTGGGATCGAGCCCCGTGTCAGGCTCTGTGCTGACAGCGTGGAGTCTGCTTGGGATTCTCTCCCTCCCTCTCTCTGCCCCTCCCTGCCCCCTCTCAGTCAAAGTAAATAAATAAACATTGAAAACAGTATTTAATAGACTATAGAAGCAGGAATAATGACTATACTATATATATTACAAAGATATTTAAACATATACTACACACGCATATTATATACATTATTCTATATGTACTCTACATATTATGGTATATATTATATGGATGTATATATGTATATATTATAATATATAATATGTTATATATAGTCATGTATTCATGTATATATAGTAATATAATATAAAATAATTATATGTAATATATGATATATAATATAATTTTTTAAAATAAAAAATATTTTAATGTTTAATATATATACACTATCAGGTATATACATAAACTAACAATTCTCTCAATCATTTGCTAAATCCACGTCAGCTAGCCTCATTCTCGTAGACTCACTTTGGCAGTGATGTTTCTATGTCTGGTTTATCGAAAACACGCCATCTTTTAAAACATTTTTGACAGCTATCAGGGCTTTTAGGAGAACATTTAAAATTCACAGACATATTTCAGCGGTGTTCCGTCTTCTCTGTTCTCGTTACGAACCAGGTGGAGTGAGCATCCGTATACCCCGTGGCAGACTTTAACCCCAAGGTCAGCCCAAGACCTCCGCAAATCTATGGAAAATGTCACGCTTTGAGGAGACCAGTTGGGTTCAGAAAAGTTCAGCCATAGCTAAATAGAAACTCTATGGCTCACTACAGCTTAAATTAGACACAGAAATGGGGCTGGAGTACTGTCTGGACATCGGAGCTGTTTAAACCTCACAAAGTATTTGCAGATCATGGATCTGATGAGGGATTTGTATCCAGAACATATAAAGAACTCTTACATCTCAGTAATGAAAAGACCAATAACCCCATTAGAAATGAGAAACAAACCCACACAAAAAATCCTCGTACATGCAGACTACAAGCTACGTAAAACTTCCTTTATTTTTCTCTTTGCACTCATTCTTATTCAGTGAATGGCACTGCAGGTGGAGTCCATTTTTAATTTTAATGCATAAACATACAAGGCCCCTTATTAGAGAAATTTGGTCAACGTTTGCATCCACAGGTTGAAATTTTAGGGGTTCTAAAATTGGAACCCATAGGATATATTCATTACATTGTAACGTGTGTTCTAATAGTTTCCTGGGCTGCCATTACTCAATACAATCGAGTACACAGCTTGAACAACTCATACTGGTTTCCCATCGTTTGGGAGCCTGGGAGTCTGAGAGCCAGGCGGGGCCGAGGCTGGTTCCTCGCGAGGACTCTCTCGTTGGCATGTAGATGCCATCTTCGCCCTGTGTCCTCACGTGTTCTTCCCTGTGCGCGTGTCTGCTTCCTGATACCGTCTTCTTATAAAGATCCCAATCTTATGGGACCAAGGGCAATCCTAATAAGAGATTGAGAGGCAGAAGTGATATTGGGGAAAACAAAGAAAACTGCAGTGTATTCTGTATATTTTCGTTTGCTTTCACAAACCTCATTCTGGAGCCAAAAGGCCAAAGAACTTCGACACACTCGTTATGGCCTCTGGCACGATTTTCTGCAAAGTTCTGGAAAGTTCCTCCTGTGCTCTCGTAAAGGCGAAAACACAGATTTTACAACGCTGCTGACTTGAGAAGGAACGTGAAAGCCAAGACTCTGCTTTTCCTGCCATTCCGTGGAGGTGACAATAGGGAAGAATCCATAAACTTCTCCAACAGTCGAATAAATGAGTTCGGCAAAGTAAGTGAACCCGTGAGAAGGAGGCACCAGCGTTCCAGAATACGGATTCTGGAAAACCCTGGGCCAGGGCAGGTACCATCCTCCCACACAGGTTTGAAAGACGCCAGGCCTCCACGGTGGCTGCGTAGCTCGAGAATCAGTTCAGGTACGTGTGGGTTTTGTTTCTTCACAGAGTCTGTGGGGGGTGATGTAGATGACCATCTTCCACGGATGTTTCTTGGCACAAGGCTGTGCACTGAAACACTTCCTCAACCTCCTTCGCTTCGAGCCGTGGCCCCGACACTCATTTCCGGCCAATTACACGGAGTTCAAATTCAGGTATTTCCCAAAGCAATCTACTCGCTAACTCTCTCTCTCTGGACCCTGGCATCACTTTGAAGCAGGAAATGGAAAACCCATCCCCACCTCTCTTTACAACAGTGTTATGGACTAAATTACGGTCTCACGCTGCGGGAAAAGAGAAACTTTCAAGATCTATTTTTAAAGACGTATTTTTTGCCCTTTCTTCTGTAAATTGATTGAGTCATATACATATATATTCTGATAAGCATTCTGGAATTCCTAGGATAACCACAATTTGGTTACAATGGACAATGAAGAAAATAGTTCTGTGAATCACACACCTCCACAATGAACACCGTGATTTTATTCCGCCACGGCACTCCTGGGAATGGAGTTTAAGGAAACCACTGCAGCAGATTTAGAGTCCCCACATACACGTATACTTGTTCTGGCCTTGTTTTTAGCAAGATTTAAATAAAAGTGAAGAAGGAAAAGAAAACCAGCTAAATGTGCCACAACAGGGAATAATTAACTAAATCATAGTGCAATCATCCAATGAAATAAATGACATGAATTTAAATTTAAATGGATGCGTCATGCATTTTGTATGCCTTCACTGTAGGATTCACCCCAGATAGTAATTTGTGATGATATTTTCCTTTGCGTATATAGTGTTTACATTGGTAAATAATTAAAGTGTTATTAAAAATAGCGGAAGTGAATGTTAGTGTATTTTAAAAACTTTCCCCTTCTTCCCAGCCTTAAAAGATAATACATAAATAAATAATAAAGGTGGTATTTGCCTGCATTACCCAAAACAGTGCAGACATAGAAGAAAGTGCTATTGTCTGCTGCTGACGAAAAAGAAGGAACATCTAGTCACCATTACAAAGATGCAAATACAAGGTCGCCTGGGTGGCTCAGTTGCTTAAGCCTCTGACTTTGGCTCAGGTCATGACGTTAGGGTTCGTGCGTTCAAGCCCTGCATCAGGGTCTGTGCTGACTGCTAGGAGCCTGGAGCCTGCTTCAGATTGTGTGTCTCCCTCTCTGTCTCTACCCTCCCCCAGTTCCTGCTCTGTCATTCTCTCAAAAATAAATAAATATTCCTGAGAAAGAGAGAGAGAGAGACAGAGTGTGATCCGGGGAGCAGAGAGAGAGAGAGGGACACACAGAATCCCAAGTAGACTCCAAGCTCTGAGCTGCCAGCACAGAGCCTGACATGGGGCTCCACCGACTGTGACATCATGGCCTGAGCCGAAATGGGATGCTCACCCGACTGAGCCCCCCAGGCGCTCCCCTGGGTGCGTTTCTATAGAGTGTCGAGCCAGGGGTTGGAGAAAGAGCCCACAACTCAACACAAAGCCGCCTGCTGCTTGCTAGGGGCAGGGTCGTTCATTAATGAGAACGCGTCCGAGCTATCCAAGCCCGGGGGACAACCCGATCAACACATTGACCGCTCCCGCTTTCTCCATGTGAACGACCCTGAAGTCCTTCATTTGCCCATCGCCCACTTACCCCACCTGCCCCACCTCCCCTCCACTGACTTATATCCACAAATCCATTGTCCACGTCATAATTTAACACCTAACTATGAATGGATGTTCTTACCACCTTCCGAAATTCGCAGCGCCTGTGTCTCATACACCCGCTTTCCTCGACAGCACTGCCCCCGACTCTTGGGGACTAAACCTCCCCCAAAGCTTATCCTTGACCCCTCCCACCCCCGCACTTCCCATTAGGCTTCACATTTCACCTACGGAAAGGTGATGTCTTCGCATACTCACATTTCCCTTTCCTAACCCTTCCTTTACGCGCCCCACTTTCCCTAGTCTGGGAACGCGAGGAAGGGAAACCGCCGCGCGTGATCGCCGGTTTGCTCTGCTCCGCTCCGAGCTGGGCCGTCTCTCTTCTCCCCAGGCCTGACATCGCTCCCCGAGTCTGTCTCCTGTTACGTGTGACGCCGTCGCTTTGGGCAGCCCTTCGGCTCCCTCCCTCACTGCTGGAAAACACGTGTGCGCGCCCCCTACCGTGCCCAACGTGAGCCTCGTTCCTGTTACATCCACGGGCCTTTCCCTGCCGACGAGGCTTCCCTAGCTCTTGGCCCAGAAGCTATGGGAGACCCTGAATCTGCCTTGATCCCTACGGTTCTTGCTTCCACGCGGTATTCACTCACCCCCGCCTGTCCTCGGCTAGTCGGATGCAAGACACTCCTGCGAATACTGAGTTCTCCTGTGTGCATTTGCTGGACACTATGAACACACTTAGCCCAGAGCCTA
This sequence comes from Cryptoprocta ferox, assembly GCA_028646485.1. Classification (NCBI taxonomy): domain Eukaryota; kingdom Metazoa; phylum Chordata; class Mammalia; order Carnivora; family Eupleridae; genus Cryptoprocta; species Cryptoprocta ferox. The sequence goes on from CM053579.1 coordinate 104,121,918, forward strand.
TGGTACCTGTCGAAACAACACCCTACGGTTTATACATCACGGCGCGCATGTTCTAGCACGTGCATGACAGAGCATGGTCCAACATAGCCTAACATCATATACTCACGATGTTTCCCCGCCCCTTCATAAATCCACTTTCTCGTTCTCTCTTTCATGCAGTACTGTTTCTGCTCTGCTCCGATACATTCTGTGAGGCGCGTAGGACTGCGCGAGAACACAGAGCTCTTGAATCTGCTGGGGGAGCAAGGCTTGGACCCACATCCTGCCCTAAAACCCTGCCTTTTACTTTCACAAGGAAACCACCTAAGTATCATAAAGTTACATATTTTATGTATTTCATTGTTTTAATTAAAAAAATTTTTTTTAGTGTTTTTATTTATTTTTTGGGAAAGAGAGAGAGAGAGAGCACAAGCAGGGGGCAGGGAGAGAGCGCGAGGGAGACACGGAATCTGAAGCAGCTCCAGGCTCCGAGCTGTCGGCACAGAGCTCAACGTAGGGCTCGAACCTACAAACCGTGAGATCATGACCTGAGCCAAAGTCGGACGATTAACTGACTGAGCCCCCCAGGCGCCCCGTAAAGTTAGATATTTTAAAGTCAAATCAGGAAAACAGGGGACGTGTGTCTGTGTGCAGCCTATACACAACGGTTTGCTCTTTTACACAACTCACCTTTACAACAGCCTAGGAGACAGGCTCACAGGTGGGGAAGCCTGTGCCACGCACGGCCCGTTCCTGAGACCTGCCCCAGCTGATTTCCACCCCCACTCGTTCCAGCCCTGCCCTCCGTGGACGTCCACACTCCATCCATCCCCCAACGCACATCCACGCTCCAGCCCTGCCCTCTCTAATCTGCCTGCTGTCGCATAAGTGCACCGTGGACTTGTACTTGGCACGTGGGCTGGGTGTGGACAGACTGCCTGAGCTGTGGGTACCCTACCCACCCCCGGGGAGGCCACCCCCTCATTCCTGAATGCCAGGTGCACCCTGGTGCTTAACTTCGGCCGACTCCCTCGGGCTCGGGGAGCAGAGACCTGCAGCTCGCTCATCGCCCGGCTGGTGGGCTGAGGAAGTCCTGCCTCCGCCTCATCGCCGGGTGGGCCACCCCCTCGCTCTGGGTCCCCCATGCCCTGGGTCACCTTCATGCTCAGCACAAGCCGCCACGCCTCGTCCTGGAGAGATTAGCTTGGATGTCAGCGCGAGGCACCGAGCTGGACGCTTGAACCTGGTCACGTTTCTCTAAGCCTGTTCTTCCCCACGGGCTGCTCTCAGAGAGGCCCTTTTCTGCGTTGAGCACTTCTCCGTATCTTTCCCGCGAAGGGCAGGGTCCACCTGGGCCGTCACTCTGTTTTCATCTCTGCCGCCATCCCTGGGCTCCTGTTTCCATTATCTGCGTTTTCAGAAAAGACAGTGTTTACTTGACTTCCCCCCTTCCCGCTCTTATAAACAAACCCTGGCATTTGGGGTCCATTGAACGGGAAGAAACACTTATCCCTGCTTCCTTACTAAAAGCTTCGGGACGCTTCGCCTAGTGTGCAGAAGGCTTGTTTCGTTTATCTCTTTGGAGGCACCACTGGGGCTGTAAGCGTTACTTTCTGTTGCCTCTAACCCTTCATTCCTGCCCGGCTGGCGTGTGGTCAAGTGTCCTGGGGGGATCATGTCGAACCTCTTCTCTTTCAACGCTGCCACGGACCATGGAAGTGTGTGCAAAATTCTCTGCTGCTTTTCCCGCTAACGCATGCTCTGCGTCCCAACCAGTGGCCCCCCCCCGCAGAGACACCTCATCATTCCCTACTGGCCTCTGTAGAGTCCCCCCCAGCCCCCTTGTTTCCAGCGCATTCCCTCCCTTACCTCCTTTATTGTTACCATTCTCTGCAGCTCAGTCCCTATTACTCCGCTCCCACAAAATGACCCACACCGACTTCATGATTGTGTGGATGGGCAGTTCTCGATGGGCACCTGAGGTGGCGTGGTCTAGGGTCTACGTGAGCCTCTCTCTCCATCTTCTGGGGCTCCAGAAACCATCGTGAAGCTAGTTTTTATTGGGATGCTAAGAGAGCCAGACTTAGTTCACGCCCTCGAGGACTTCACTCTTGTCCTGCTGTAGATGCCCGATCGGGTTCTGATTAGGCCAACTCTTCGGGCGCCGTCGGGTCATCCTTGCCAAGGAGCACGGCTGCTTACCCTGCCTCCTCGACCTGCTAAAAGTTCCTTTCTTTAATGCGAGTCTCTTTCAAAGCAGTGAAGTGCTTCAGATAACTCAGTGACTGCAGTTGGACCGGTATGTTCGTGTGAAATACATGCTATCTCAAAAGTCCCAAGTGTGCACATGGGGCACCTCTTCTTTCAACTTGGAGGAAATGCTCTGACACGTCTCAGCCAGCAGACCCTACAAAAATTTCACCCGAGCAGCCAATCTCTAAATTTTTGTGTGGGATATTCCTGTGCTCCTCTTGGTTAACGTGTCTTCCCAAGGCTGTGATAGCAGTTGCTCCTTGTGGCCCCGTCCATAGGTGCTTCTCGATTGCAGGGTCCACATGAGCCACGTGTGCAACAGCAAAGAAATGAGCAACACTGTATGAGTAAGCTCACCATGATCCAGGAAATCTCCACACCCTGCCCGTCCTCAGCCAAGCCCAAGAGGCTCGTTGAATTGGCGTTGGTTTAGTTTGCTGGGGCCGCCATGACACATTGTCACACACACGGTAGCTTAAACAAGGGCCACTTATCTTTCACAGGGCTGGAGGCTGGGAGTCTGAGATCTAGACGGGGCCGAGGCTGGTTCCTCCTGAGGCCTCTCTCCTTGGTGTGTAGACTCCATCATCTCCCTGTGTCCTCACATGGCCGTCCCTCTGTGCATGTCTGTGTCCTAATCTCTTCTTCTTCTAAGGACCCCAGTCCTATGGGATCAGGTCCCACCTGTATAACCTCATTTCATCGTAATCACCTCTTCAGAGACCCCATTTCCAAATTCATTCCCATTCTGACGTCCTGCGGGTTAAGGCTTCAACATGTGACTTTTGAGTGGACACAAATCCGTTCATAACAAGCACACATTAAGAACCACTCTCCCTAGGGCACCCGGGGGGCTCAGTCGGTTGAGCGTCCGACTTCGGCTCAGGTCATGATCTCGCGGTTCGTGGGTTCAAGCCCCGTGTTGGGCTCTGTGCTGACAGCACGGAGCCTGGAGCCTGTCTTCAGATTCTGTGTCTTCCTCTCTCTCTCTGACCCTCCCCTGCTCACGCTGTCTCTCTCTCTCTCTCTCTCAAAAATAAATAAAACATTAAAAAAAAAAAAGAACCACTATCCCTGTATATTGCAAGACTGTAAAGAGAGCACGAGTCTCCATCATTTGCCAGGGACCTCTTGTTGGTTGGGGTTACTTTTCATAAGAGGAGGAAACCTGACAGGTCCTGCCATTACAATCCTGCCTTGAAGGTAAAAAGCCAATAGTCAGGACCCTGCCACATATGAAGTGTATCAAGTCCAAATACAGATTCCGAAACAGGAGAAATAGGGACACAGTGGCTTGGAGCCACGTTGTCCAGGGTGAGATGGATTTGTATCACAACTCCATTTAACGGATGCCCCCCCTTCCCTAAAAAGTCCCCTTTCTCACTTACAAGAGAAGTGTTCTGAGCCACAGGGGATATGTGCTAAGTCAGACGCATAAATCTTGAAAAGTCTGGTATTTTTTGTTCTTCATGTGAAGGTACTTTTGTAAATGGCATTGACCCCCTTTGGGAACCTTCCCTGTCCTCCCAGTCTGGAAATAACGTAGGTCTGTGTACAGTTGAGGCAGCAAGTGCTGCAAGAGAACTACCCGCTCGGTGTAACTAGTGTTTTCCCAACATTGGACCATAACCCGTGAAGCGTCTCTATTTGGTCCCCGTGATGGATGAACCTTCCGCAAAGATCTCCGTGAGTGAAAACTGTTAGTTCCCACACTGGTCCCCGATGCCTGTTCCTCAAACTCCCAGAGACAGGAGGCTTAAAGAAGAGCTAGTCCTTTCTCCGAGCCTTGGAGGCTGGAGTTGGAGACCCAGGCGTGGGCAGGGCTGGGCTCTGGTGAGCACGCTCCGCTTGACACGTAGTCTGGGCCACCCCCCTGCTGTTGTCATCACATGGCCTCTCCTTGGGCACCGGTCCTATTGAATTAGAACCCTACAGTTATGATGTCACTGAGCTTCCGTTCCCTCATAAAAGCCCTACCTCCAAATCCAGTCACATTGGGAGGTTAGGGCCTCAAGATATGAATTTGGGGGAGAACACAGTCCCGTCCATAGCACCTTGCATACATGGAACAGCACTTTGACAGGGGCTCGATTCGCTTATCAATATTCTTGTCAGTGCTCTTATAAAGGGAGAGAAGCTCGTGCCTCCCCGGAGAGCATCGGCAGGTCGCACATGCCCAAAGTCTTCACATCTTTACATACCTCCCTTCCTGTCACAACAGACGCTTCCTGACATCTCACCTTCTACAGTAGTCAGTCAACACAGCAAACAGTTAAAGGTTTGCTCTTGTAGACGCAGCTATAAAAATAAAATGAAATTAATTTGAATATTTTCCTCCCTGTTTGACTAGTACATTCAGAATCTCTCTCCATTTCCACACATACTGCCTCTGGATTTGCGGATTTAAAAAAACAAAAACAAAGTATTGCCCTCATTCGAGTGCATTTTTCTCCTCTCCCTGGATTCATTTAATACAAATGACCCCAGGGCCAGCTGGGATCTGACTTACAGGATAGTTCTGGAGACCTCAGGAAAGGAAAGGGGTGGGGCACAGAGAGAGATGACTGTCCCTCAGCAGGTGACATCTCAGGTGAGGTGAGGTATTGGTGAACGCCAATACCAGGTCACCCTGAGATGTTCCCATTATAATACCAGGAGTCTTACCTCCTCTCCATCAGTTTGACCAGACACTGAGGAAGGCTGCATGTCAAGCTTTGTCAGAACCACAGTATCACATACCTCATCTAAATTGCACGTATATCAACAGTGGGCCTGTAAAAGGAAAAATACAGCTTATTTTTAAGGTTAATAGGACGATCCTTTGTTTCTTTTATGGTGACAGCCTGAGCTGAGAAATAACATCTCGAATCAGAGATTTTCTTTCTTTAAAGGATCCACAGCACAGCAAGAAGCATCTACCACACTCCCAGGTTCTTACCAGCGTTGAGCCAATTAAACTGGCTGATTGCAGCCGTACGTGAATTGCCAAAGCACGGCCTTCACTAAGCCCTGCACTGCGATTAATGATTTAAGTGCCTCTCCCATAGCATTCAAGCATCACTTCAAAGAAAAATAAGCGACCAGAACTTCCCTTGCCTTCATGGTCTTATTACTGCAGCCACGTCAGTAACCTGTTGATGAGGGCGCGGCCTTGACCATGGAACTCACTGAATGTACTCTATGTGCAAATGATTTTGCAGTTTAAACTTTGTGGGGTTTTTTTTTTTTTTTGAGAGAGAGACAGGAGCCCAATTTCAAGCCATCCTTTGAAGTAAACATGGCCCTGCCCAGTGGGACGTCCCCCTGCCAGCCGCAGAACCCCAGACCACGCAACACGATGGAGCCCCCACATCATAACGAGGTATCTGGTCTACCTTGCGCATGCAGTACACGGATGGACAATGCCTCGAAGGAGAAAAACGGGGAGCTGGCTGGGGACGCACACGGGTTTGTGGGTGTCTGTCAGAACTAATACTTTAGTGGCCAGCCTGCAACATTCTCGGAAGAAACTCAAGCACAGGAATTCAAAAGATACTGGAAAATGCAACAGAAATTTGGGATTTGAGTATGCTATAGCCAAGATTTATTTACTTGACATTTAAGCCTGCAGAAAGAAAGTGTAGGTTGAGAAAATATAATTAGACGTAGATACAATTATACATGGAATTACATCTAATTATATTACATATATATGTATGTAATAGATACGTTATATTAATACACATACATAACATATTTATGTAATTGCACGTGTGCATAAATGTTGAATTAAATTAACATAAGAGTAGTGAGTTCATAGACAACTGTATGCTTGTGTATGCCTATGCATGTACAAGCATATACATGTGTAAATACCCATGTGTATATGTATATAGTGTCTATAATGTACATATGTGTATTCACACACATATCCATGTAGATGCATGTATATGAACATCTATATTCGTGGATATGCATGTACATACAAGCATACACATATCCATGGATATGCATGTATATACACACACCTACATTCAGGGATATGCAAATACATCTATGTATGCACATATCCATGTATATATATGCATATGTCTATATTCATGGATATGCACATATATATACACACATATCCGTATATACACACACATATTGTTTCATGGATATGCACCATATATGTATAATACACACACACATAGTACATGCGTTATCATGTTCAAGAACTGCCACTGGGAAGTGACCAAGAAATCAGTGTTCAGAATTTATGAATAAACCTTTGACTTAAAAATGTTTGACTCTCTGATTATGCGGTGCTCCTTGGCATAATGTCAAGAGCTTGCGTTTAGAGCAATTGCACATTTATGGCACTTATTCATGAAGGCAATAAAACACAGTACCAGCAGACATTCACCAATGAATTTTTAGAAATGGACTCTATTTAAGCTACTCTGAAAAATATACATTAATAAATAATGTTTTGATTAATAATCAGGAAGTCCATGCAAGAGTAACTGGGATCTTTGTACACCTATCATTGATCTATTCAACCGTAAGTGAATGAGTAAGAGTGTCGATCGAGTCTGAGTGTTCGCTATTTTCATTGCTTGTGTATGTCCACATCCTCCCCTTAATAATCCACATCGTGGTTTGGAGGCATTTTCTAGGACTGCTGTGCGACACAGCCCATGCCACACCACATTTTAACCTCTTCAGCCAACGCTGTTTAAAAGCATTTTGTAGCAAGATCTGTGAAACGAAAGAGGAATAACATGAGCAGTGTTTCTGATGAAATGCTTTTAGTTGAGGCTTTAAGGATTGATTAATTCACTCAAACCGCAGAAAAGCCAACATGAAACATAAATTTCTCAGAGTGCAAACTTCAGCATCGCTATCTTAAGCCCGATCTTTCTGACAGCAAGGTTTAAAAATCAGGAGGACGTGATGAATTCTTATGGAGTCCTTCGCTAATGGACTACATCTAATGCAGCACGTCCCGGGAGCGCGCTCTCACTCTATATTCTCTTCGGCAGAAAGAAAAGAACATTCTGTATTCAGCATTACTCTTCCTGCAAATGTAATTGTGCTTTGAACATGTAAGTGAGGTTTCGGGCTTGTAAAATGCGGCGTGCATTAAAACTAGCATTTAGTGGAACGAGGCAAGGCGTAGTTTCAGTAAAAATACATGAATTTGTCTCAATTATCCTACCCTCCCCCCCCCTTTTTTTTTGCAGGCTATCTGGCTTTGTGTTTCTTTTATTTGGCTAGAGTCAAACACTGTATTATGCAAAAATAGAAAAACAATAAAGAAGTTATTTGTATAAATTTATAGATGTATTAGATGCCTTTTTGCAGGTAATTATCTCCTTTTTATTATCTCTTTTTTTAAGTTTATTTATTTTGAGAGAGAGAGTCTGTGGGCGCCAGCGGTGGAGGGACAGAGGGAGAGGGAGAAAGAGAAATTCCCAAGCAGGCTCCACACTGTGCAGGGCCTGATGCGGGGCTCGAACCCTGAGATCATGACCTGAGCTGAAATCAAGAGTCAAACTGTTAACCAACTGAGCCACCCAGGCGTCCTTGTTGTTTTTAATTTTTTTTTTAATGTTTGTTTTTGAGAGAGAGAGACAGAGCGTGAGGGAGGGAGGGGCAGAGAGAGAGGGAGACACAGAACTTGAAGGAGGCTCCAGGCTCCCAGCTGTCAGTACAGAGCCCGATGTGGGCGGGGCTTGAACTCACCAACTGCAAGATCAAGACCTGAGCTCAAGTCAGATGCTTAAGCGACTGAGCCACCCAGGAGCCTCACGTTTTGCTTTTATAATTGGGAAAAGTAGACGGATTCCTTGCATTATTTTTTCTTCCACGAAAATGTACATTATATAATTTATATAGTTTCCTATTTATTCAAATAGATAGCATGTGTATATATACATATGTACATATGTGACGTATATCTATGCGTATATATTCACTTCATGTCTATCTCTATATACATATAAACATATATGTTTGTATATCAATATGTTTATATATCTATAAAAATGTTATCTGTGATCAGTGATTACAACTCGTAGAAAGCTCACATGATGATTAGCATATTTTTTAGCCACAAAGTATTTTTTAATTAAGGTATGAACATGTTCTTTTAGACGTAATGCTATTGCACACTTAATAGACTACAGTATTATGTGAACTTAACGAATATTAAGGAAACCAAAAAAAAAAAAAAAAAAATTCACCGGACTCGCTTTACTGAGATATTAGCTTCTTTGAACAGGTCTGTAACCAACCAGCAGCATCTGTGAGGTACGCCTGTATGAAATCCGGGACATATGCCATATTGAGGTTATTACAGGCTTTTCAATAACTTGATGATCTTCGGTTTCCAACATTTGAACCCTTGCATTTTATATTTCTAAACAAGAGTAAAGGGTTAGTGCTACCTCTCGTGAAATATGATGAATAATTGCAAAAGTTGATTGAAAAACATTTTTCCAGGGGCGCCTGGGGGGCTCAGTCGCTTGAGTGTCCAACTTCGGCTCAGGTCATGATCTCACAGTTCGTGGGTTTGAGCCCCGTGTCAGGCTCTGTGCTGACAGCTCAGAGCCTGGAGCTGCTTAGGATTCTGTGTCTCCTTCTCTCTCTGCCCCTCCCCTGCTTGTGCTCTGTCTCTCTCTCAAAGAATAAATAAACATTAAAAAATTAAAAATAAATAAATAAAAATAAAACCATTTTTCTGGTCAGATATGTTTACATGAAAGGGGGATTTAAATGTTTCTGAGTCTAGTTTCAAAGGTTAGGGGCCTCCTCCCTTTTGTCCAGATATTCGGGGCAACTGTCATCATATTCCTGGGAATACTTTTGTTAAATATGTACCATAAATCAGACGTTTGAAAAATTAGGCAGAGCACTCAGGCTTTTGTGCTATGAGAAAGAATTGAAGTCCTTGATATTTAGCCAAAAAATATAATAAGAGTAATTTTTCAACATCATGGCTTCATCTTGCTTTGGCCATTCTGTCTCCTTTCTGTATTATTACATCCTGACCCCGAGGTCATGCCTTAACCGGATTTAATCTGGATTTCACATAGTCAAGGCTTGGAGACCACGTTTGCTAAGCTTTCTGATTATCTAATTTTCAAACTCAACGAACAGTAAATAATTCTGGAATATCTTTCTTACCGACAAGCATCAACGTTCTGGAAGTCGACACATGAAACCTGAAACGCTATTATCTCCTTTCATATCCTACTCTATCGAGAAGGACTCTATTAATTATACAGAGAAAGAATTAAGAAAATGCTCCCTTATCATCCATGTTGATAGGATTATTCGTGTCTCATGATTATTTGGGTATTTTTTTCATTGAAAGTGGAAGTTATATAAAACACTTTTTTCCTGTTGTCGTGGAAGCTTGCAAAATGAGTAAAGCCATTTATCTCCATATGCCTTGTAATAGAGCTTTTTATGTGCTCATCATTCTCCCCTACCTGATAATGAATTCTGCAGAACAATGACTATTTTTATTCACTGATTTATTTCTGACAACTTCTAGCATAATTCAGTTGTAGGTACTTAATAAATGTTGCATTGAATTTCCTTCCCTTCAGATGACCCGTTCTCTTATGAGAGGAGGTATTTAATGCACGTACAAAGCATGCATTCCTTCCCTCACATTCCCGTACTCGGGCGGCCTATGCTATCTTAGACCGCGTGAGAGTAATACGTGTGACTATATTGCGTTCAGAGTTAGCTTTCCTTAATGTTACGTGGAATTAGCCGGACCATCACTGACACGTGCCGTTAAAAATGGCGGTCACTTAGGTCACCTGAGTGGCTCACTCGGTTGAGTGTCTGACTCTTGATTTTGGCTCAGGTTGTGATCCCAGGGTCATGGGATTGAGCCCCAACTCGGGCTCTGTGCTGAATGTGGAGCCTGGTTGAGATTCTTTCTTTCCTTCAGTCCCTCTCCCTGGCTCCCACTCTTTCTCTCTCTCAAAATAAAAAATAATGGGATACGAAAGGATATGCTAAGGTAAGGTAAGATAAGATAAAATGAAATAAAATAGCAGCGTCTTGTATCACTTAGACGCAGAAACAATCCCCCATGATTAGTATGGTGAGACTCCATAGCTTACTGAACACAGCGATGGTGGTTCATTGGTCCGTTCAGCTACATGGCATTTTCCAGACATAGGTCGAGAGTTGCCAGATGAAACACGGGATGCCCAGTTACATTTGAAATATAGATAAACAATGCATAGGTTTATTGGAAACATGGTTGACATATGGTACACGGACACAACTATAAGAAAATACGGAGTATCTGAAATTCAATGTCAGCTTGGCATTCTATACTTTAATTTGCTGAAACTCGCAACACGTGTTAACCCACGGGATGAATGATAAATATATTTAAGAGCCGAAGGCTTTACAACCACCCTAATAGGAAGATACAGTAACCACTATGCATACATACCCTTTAACTCACACATGCACACACACAATGTACTCTGTTAAAAGTTCTAAAATGTATCACTTTCCCCCTGAACCTTAGCTGGCTTCCAACTCCCGTGTCTTTAAGGAATTTGGAAGTGGTTGTTCTCTGCATGATTTTTTTTTAAAAAGTTTAATCATTCCTCGGGTTTTATTGCTTCGGGCTAAATTATCTCAATTCTTTGATGATTCTCTTCAATGTCTGTTAAATATTTCAAAATAATGGTTTTCATTAATATACAAAATTGATGCTAGAGAAAAATTAGAGAAAGACCAGCTGGCTTAATGACTCCATGGAAAATAAAGGCTCTTTCTGTGCTATTTAATGATAATATTGCATGTTAACGTCTAATCAGAAGAGTGTCTATGAATAATGTGAAGAAGTTAGCATATTAATGAACCCAGCCCATATGCTTAAAAGTTATGAAAGTCACTGCTGGGTTTTTATGCAAAATAATAGTGTCTGAAGATAAATATGTTTGGCAGGTTTTTGATAACACAGCCACTGGTCTTTATTAATCTTAGAACTGTGTCGTTCAGATATTATCAATTCGGATAGGTTTAGACATCTCAAAGAAAATACTACTTCAGTGTCTTTATTGAAAGAAAGTGGAAGTCAGATAAAAGACATTATAGCTATAAAGTCTCAGGAGTTTGGCAGAATTACACAACTGCTTTGGAATGCTAATGGGACACCACAAATAACACTTGAAGGTAATTCTGCTCAGAGCTTTGGAAGCATCCAAGACCGAAAAGTCTAATTAGTCCAGCTAATCTGGATGATTAAATAAAGGCTTCTCTGGAGTGAATTCTAAAAACTGTTAACTTTTTTTTTTTTTTGGCAAAAGAAAAGAAAGACAGCAAAGGAAAGAAAAGCAAGTCTGGAATATCACGTACAGTACAACAATAAAAGAATACATTCGACGGCTCTCACGTTCCTCGGAGCTGGTCAAATAGAAAGACTGTCTTAGATACTGACATTTTAAATATGGGTAAACTGGTCATTGTTTCGACAATCTTGCTCATCTCATAGGCTACAAGGAGGGATTACTCTATCTGCAATATTCTGAGGGATTTCTAACTATGATTAATGATGACATACAGAAAGAAAGCAGTGCCTAACACATTCGAATAGGACTCTCACAAAGGGCACAAAGAACGGGTCTTTAAAACGGGGGATATTGGACACAGGCTGAACAATAATCATTTCCAGATGTAGATTCTCCCCATGACAATAAATACATTCCATGCAACGCCATAAAAATATCCACATACTCCATCTATGGAATTTGGGAGGTTGATATTCAAGTTTATATGGGAAAATGTGTGAAAATAATTAGAAATACAGTTAAAAAAAACCCTCAATGTTATTGAGGGCTACTATTTAAATAGTACAGGGTCTCTATTCTTAAAAATGGTGTGGTTTTATATGATAAAAAAATAAGTAAGTGGAATCAAAGAGAAAGTTCATAACTAGGCTCAAATATATATGGGAATGTGCCTGAAATAGCATCTCAAATTATTGGGTAGACATTTACTTCTGACTCCATAGTGTTGGGACAACTGGTTAGATGTTCAGAAAACAATCGGCATTAGTTATATATTTCACAGCAAAGAAATGACTAGACTCCAGATGGGAAAATTAAATGTTAAAATAAAAATATTAAAGAAAAAGAAAAGAAAAATATTAGTGCCAAAATATAACATGAGTTAATTCCCTTTCATAACTATGAAAAAGGTCCCCAACCCCCTAACACTATAAACAAAGTCAAAAGGCAACTGAGAAAAATACAGAAAATATTCACAACATACATAGTAGATTAAAGGGTGACATAAACATAATGTGTAAAGATTTTCCTGTAAGTTGAGAAAAAACTATTTTTAGTTGGCAAAAAATCATTAATAAACAATGTATATAAAAAATGGCCCTTAATCACAAGGGGGAAAAAAAAAGACGTTCAGCCACACTCAGAGTAAAAGAAACTAAGTATATATTTTGACTGGGATCCCAGTTCCCTCCTAAACATTTTATGAAAATTTGCTATGGCTATAAGGAAACTTCAACCCTCATCAATTTCCAGGGAACCCAAATTTTTACAAGCCCTTTGGAGGGAAATTCAACACCACCTGAAAAATAATAAAGCAAAGAAAATAGCAAACAACAACAAAATCACTATGAATTCATTTACTTTTAAGCCTTCAATACCAATCCTCAGAATTTACCCTAAAGATATGATTCCAACAGTATGAACACACCCATAAGGAGATTCATTGTAGCATTGTTTGAAATTGCAAAATATTGGGGGGAATAAAACCAAAATGCCCATACATAAGAGAGTGTTTGAATAAACCGTGGGAAATACACACAATGTGAGATTAGGAGACTGATAATTAAAGAAAAAAGAGAAACTAAAAAAGGTTCTTTTGAACTGGCATGGAGAATCTTCAGATAGTATTGCTAAGTGAAAAAGCAAAATATGAAAGAGGGTCCTAGTCTTTCTCTCGGGGACACAGACATAAAAAAGCTAAAAGGTAAAGTGAAAAATGAAAAGGTTCATTGATATGAAAAGTAATCCAGTAAGACTAAAGCGGGAAGTAGTGATATTTCTCTTGTTGGGAGGTGCGAATAAACAAGATGGGAAGATCAGGGAAGTGGAGGTGAGTAAAAAGGCATCCAGGACCATGACCCTTCTCTTAGCATCCGTTTTCTGTTTGTGACTTTTATTTTTATTTTTTTTAGTTTCTTAATTTTCATGTTGCTGTTCTTCTTTGAGTAGGCCCCATGCCCAACATAGGGCTTGAACTAACGACCCTGAGATCGAGAGCTGGAAGTTCTACTTACAGAGCCAGCCAGGCACCGCATAACTGTGGCTGTGTGTCCTATGTGTATTCGTTGTGTATTATGCATCCCATTCTGAGAAACAGACATATAATCAAAATGACAGAGAAGGGCGGAAAAACATAAAAGTTAATTCAAACAAAAACAAAGGAGCATTTAGATCTCTTCTGTCTTTTGCCTGGAGTAGACAGTCAATCTTATGTGCAGGGTCACCTTTTGTCCTCCAAATGCATGTCCAGCTCTCCTTGATGCCATTGGTTTTCACTGGTACGGGTTGGCCGTTCTGTCACGGCTTAATGTGTACAGTATGTAATAGTATGTACTACTGTGTGCTGTAACATAATATATTAATATGTATTGTATGTAATTATACTTATTATAAGAACATTAAAATGTTTATATGCTATTTATTTTACAGTTATTTGTATTAATTTATATTACATCCCATGACACGATCTACAAGAATGACATTCCCAAACACCCCACTAACAATAAGCACACCCACCTCTTAGATCTTGGTTTCTAATTACCATTCTCTACTAAAAGGAACCAGGGCAAATGGCTGACTCTAGTGCTGGGATTATGGAAGAAGCAAATTAGGCATGATCATCTTGTGCCAGAAAGTAAGAAAGTGCTCAGAGAGTGTGTGGGACACACTTAAAGAACTTAGCAGACAACATGCAGAGACACTAACCAAATCTGGGACCGTGTGGGCATCCAAATAGATAACAATCTACCTATTCTAAGTGAAGGAATGATAGGGAGAAAGGGAAGGTACTTTCTTACGAAAGAAAGCCAACTTAATAAACAAAGAAGAAATGACGTAGTTTGAAAATCACCCTTTGTCAACCATCATAAAAATAATCCTTTTAGGAAAGAACCAAATTGGTGGGTAAAAGTTGGTGGGAAGGGTATTTACCTAATGTCAGAATATCTCCCCATAAGATATGTATTAATTGCCAGGGGAACGTTGGAACAATTATGGAGAAGGCCACAGAAGTTCTTGACCCAAGCCATTGAAGCAAATAGCACCGGAAAGAGGAAAGCCAGAGGCCAGGTGCCCGTGTCTGTTGATACGTCCTGAAAACATCGCATCTGCTTTGGGGTATCGTCAAAAATGCGTAACATCATGTGATCACGAAACATCCATCGTATCCAAATCAAGGACATCCTAAAAATAAATAATTCAATTAGTATCATGAGAGACAAAGTTTAGCAACCCTTCCACATCAAAGGACACGTGATAACTAAATATGAACCAGGACCTTGGATTGTGTCCTGGATGAGAAAACATACTACCCTTTGCTTTTCCTCCTATAAAGGGAGTTAGTCGGACAATTGGCAAAATTTGAACAAGGTCTGTAGATTAGACAATAGTCCTGCACTCATGATATCTTGGGGAATTTCTGTGCTTTTTTAAAACAATGCACGCTGGAGGATTTAAGTGTAAGCAAAGGGGATGTCTGCATAACCTTACTATCTGACAATTGTGAAATAAAATTTCATACATGGACTCACAGGAAAAGGCACATTACTAAGAAGACAGGTAACCGTCTCCCTCTCTCTCTCTCTCTCTCTCTCTCAGAGTCTGTCTCTCGGAAGACTCACCATCGAAAGAGAGACAGAGAGAGAATCCGGACAGAAAACAAGAAAACTTTCCTATGGAAAGTAGGAGGGTGTGTGCATGCATATATCACATATACATCACGCCTAATATATATTTACGTAAATATGTCAACATGTATAAACATCTGTCATACATATATGTATAGAGTCGCCCCTTGAATTACAGAAATTTTTGAAATAGAGACATGAATGGCCCAACAAAACCTGAGTCGGATGAACACAAAATCCCTATTCCCTGGTTACAAGGTGTAGAAACTTCTAGAAAGAAAATGTCTAAGAATTTATGAAGGTCAGTTGAACAGACTTCTCGTCAAGAGCAGTGGAAGCTGGAAGACAATAAACCAAAGTCTTTAATTAGAAGAAAAGGGGAAACTACTATTTTAACCCAGAAATGTTGTAAGAAGTCACACATACAGGGAACAGAGCAATGTGTTAAAAATATGAGTATCCAGAATGTATCCTTTACCTTTCCCCGCCATACACACTTTTTAAATTTAAAATCTGATTAAGGAAACTTTTCATCTGAATGAAAAGAAATAAAAGAAATATTAGACCAGGTCACCAGAAATTGCACCAAATCAGAAGAATAAATGACAGCTGGAAGAAAATTATTAGAGAATCCAGCAGACCTTGACACTTGGAAGTGTGTTGTGTTGAGCAGCAAAGTTTCAGTGATGTTAAGAATACATTTTCATCTCTATGAATCCAATTAAAATGTTTATATGAATAATATTTACATAATATTGGAATACTTTCTTTTATTGAGTTAGAACATTTTTGGAATTCAACCAACCATGAAGCCCAAAAGACTTAATTACATTACCAAAAACTTGAAAATGTAAAAGTGTCATTATAAAAGCACACATTGGAAGGAAGAAAAGGTGTACTAATTTTTCCCCACATTTTAGGGGGAAAGAAATCAGAAACAGAATCCGATGGGTTTAAACTATTTAAGATTATGGTTAAGGTTGAAATGTTAACTACCAAAAAAAGATATATACATAGATTAAGAATGTTTAATTGAATCTCCTTGTGGAGAGAGGGAGCCTTTCTGGGTTTCCTTTTAATAAGAGCATTTTAATGAGTTTCCATGCATGTTTGAATAATACACACGTCCCCGATCTGAACCGGCAAGGGGTATAAATAAATTATGCGTTTACATGTGTAATGGTGGAAACCGAAATACACCTGTAATTAATGGGAAGGCAGAGCATCTCCGGCGGAGAAAGGGCTAAGAGCACCGCCATCAGGGCTGCTGACCGGCTTCCAGAAGCCTGTTCTTAACTCAGTGGCAGTGCGCAGGTTACCTAATTTTGCTGAGCATGATTTGCGCCCCATAAAACCCGGATGCCGCTTACCTCAGCAGCACGGCTGACCCGATCACACACTGCAGTGCAGCGATCAGCTCAAACCCAGCATAGACTACACCCAACTCTGAGGTGGGAACAGAGGCAGAAGGAAACGGCAGATAGAACTAAATGTCCTTCTAACCTGCAGCCCATTGGCAAATACTGCAGGCCGGCAGGGTGTAACCTTTCTCCAGGGACTCCCTACTGTCTTCATGCTAATGCTTTGCCAGAGGGAAAACCCACCTTAGCTTGACAATAGCCAGGCTTCCAGTATCCCCGGAGTCTTCTTTAGCATATAAAAATCTCACTAGAAACTTCCCCTGGACTTTACCTCCCCCAGCTCCATAGTATGTAAGCAGTCTCTCTTCATGATGCCCAGGGCAGCTCTTTCTGCCCACGGGTCCTGCCCCGTGCTTCAATAAAACCACCTTTTTGCACCAAAGACGTCTTCAAGAATTCATTCTTGGCCTTCGGCTCCGGACCCCACGAACCCCCATCACCCCCAAACCTCATCACACTCCAGTAGCTGTTTTCCAGGGTTTGTTCAAGACTCAAAGCGGATTAACAAGTAGTAATCTATCAGGGAATCACTAAAAGCCCTTCTAATATAGCCGAATGATATGCAGCGGTCCCCAGACTTGGCCGTGTCTCTTTACACTTCTCAACACTTTTGCACACCTCAAGAGCTTCGCTTCCGGATTTCGCCGGCTGTCGTAGAAGTTCGAGCTGAGGGTTTCCAAGTGCGCTTATTAATTTATTTAAACGTAACAAGAATGGACATGGTACAAAGCAACCACTAACACGTAGCGATGCGGAGAACTATATTTTCGAAGACAATAAAAATGAGCGGAAACAATGGCGTTCTTTCACATTTTTGCCAATGCTTTAAAGGTCTGGCTTAATGGGAGACACATGGATTCTCATCGCTTTTTCTGCCTCCAATCTGTTGCGACATCTTGGCGGGTGAAGAAAATCTGTGCTCACAAGGTAGGTAATTAGGAAAGAGGAGGGCATTTTCATAGGCTTTTGCAGATTGCTGCGGTTTGAAACTATACCAGAACCCAACGAACGGTAGTTACTTAGGGAATCTGAAACAATCATCAGTGAAATCTTTTTACTCTGTTCTGTTACAGTCCATGAATAACCAACGGCACCAATTACCGATTGTATTTCAGGGGACCTTTTATCCATGCATGATTTCACAAGAACATCATACATTGTTCATTTGGAAAATACTGGAGTTTTCTGGATCTTGGAGAGTGTTTTTTAATTTAATGTTTATTTATTTGATTTTTTAATTTAACGTTTATTTATTTATTTGAGGTTTAAAAAATGTTTAATGTTTATTTATTTCAGAAAGAGAGAGCGAGAGAGTGAGAGCGAGAGAGAGAAAGAGAGAGAGAGACAGAGTGTGAGTGGGGGAGGGCAGAGAGAGAGAGGGAGACAGATCATTAGAAGCAGGCTCTAGGCTCCGAGCTGTCAGCATAGAGCCCGGCACGGGGCTCGAACCCACAAAATGTGAGATCATGACCCGAGCCGACATCGGTCGCTCAACTGACTGAGTCACCCAGGCGCCCGGGATCTTGCTGGTTTTGACAAATGTTATTACATAGTAGCAAAAACCACCTGTGTTAATAACCACCACTGATCTGGTCAAAAGCCATCATTAAATATGGGGAGATACTTTACTACTTTACCGCACCGCATGCAAATTTTCCAAAACTCCAGTGTTCTCTCGCAAACCCAAATTTATCATTGTCAGCAAATACTGCTAGTTGTTTTGCCTTGAAGAGACAGAGCCTTTTCATTCATTTTCAAGAAAAGATCTGTCAAACACCAAAATCCGAAGAGCTATAGTTTGTCACTCCTTTTGTTCATTCCACTAAAAAACAGTGTTCTGTCTTAAAAAGACGTGAACTCAAGGGTCAAGATGTAATCAAGTGAATGATTTTGTTTCACGAAGGACATCCTTAGGTGGAACTTTTGCCAACTGTTACTGCATGTCAGCAAAGAAAATAATGATGACTTGTGTGGCTAAGTACTACTTTTTCTTATCTCCGTTTTTTCTTTTTCTTTTTTTTTATTATGGTAAGAACACTTCATATGAGACCTACTGTCTTAAATTTTTAAATGCATAAGATACCACCTCATACCTGTTAGAATGGCTTTTACCAAAGGAAGGATGGAAGGAAGGAAGGAAGGAGGAAGGAAGGAAGGAAACGAGGAAGAAAAAAAGAAAACAGGCGTTGGCGAGGATGTGCAGAAAAAGGAACCGTCTTGGACTATTGGTGGGAATGCAAACCGGTGCAGCTACCGTGGAAAACAGTATGGAGGTTCCTAAAAATTTTTTGTAAATTAAAAAAATATTAAAAATAGAACTACCCTATCACCCAGTGCTGTGACTTCCTCCAGCTTTATTGAGATAGAGTTGACAAATAAAACTGCATGTATTTAAAGTGTAGAATGTAATGATTTTATATATTGTACGCATTGTGAAATCACTCCCATAATCGACTGAATTAACACACCCATCACCTCGCACCCCACGACACTAACTCAATTTATGCTAGATCACCATCTTTTACGGCCTCTCTGTAAGTGTCAACCCAATGAAAACACAAATAACTTCTGAGTATTGTAAGGAAAATCATCCATGGGTCTCGGGGACCCCCATGCCCCTACATACAGCCCATACTTTGAGCGCCATCGGTCTACAGGAAAGCCATTTTAGGGGGAAAAATCAACATGCCTTCTGCAAAAAAATGACTATGAGAAATGGGAAACGTGGCTGGTTATTGAATGAAGATTTTTTCCAACAAAGGAAGAGTACATTCTATTTTCTGGATGCGTTGTCTCACAGAGAAACGCATCTCATTCATCCATCAAATATTTATTCGGTGCTAGAGGCGTGTCCCGGGGATTATCCAACAGGTAAAGAAGACAGCAGGGCGGTAAGGGGGTAAGCTGCTCTTCCATCACACTTGGTTCCTGGTTGCAGGAAAGCCCTGCATCGTGCTTTCGCTGGAAAGTAGATAGAAGTCACATTCTGACATGCACGGGACATCATTCCTGCAGGTAAAGCCCTGGTGGCATGCCACCCTCAAAGTCATGTTCAAGGACCAGCCGGGGATTCCCAATCACCGCACAGATTATGTTGCCCAAATCCTCTTCCTTTGGAAACTTCCAAAGAAATGTCATATTTAATTGAAGGGAATTAGATGCACGATCTCGAGAGACGAGGTACAGGGCTGGCTGGGAGCCCAGGGAGGTGATTACTGCTCATTCTGTGGTTTCCATTCTGCACCGTATTTGGAGCGCCTTTCCTGTCTCAGCCGTGTAAAAATGCGACATGCGAGTGTCCAATTTCTACCATTTCCCTTCAGAGAAATGCTTCACATTTGCTCTACACGAAATGTGTTTCCAGGGGCGCCTGGGTGGCTCCGTCGGTTGAGCGTCCGACTTCGGCTCAGGTCATGATCTCACGGGTTGTGGGTTCGGGTCCCGCGTCGGGCTCTGTGCTGACAGCTCGGAGCCTGGAGCCTGCTTTGGGTTCTGTGTCTCCCTCTCTCTCTGCCCCTCCCACGCTCATGCTTTGTCTTTCTCTCTCTCAAAAATAAACATTAAAAATTTAAAAAAAAACGTGTTTCCAGATTCCATTCTTTTTTTCTTTATGGTCGCCCTTGACTTGCCTGGACATTTGCCCAGGACTGCCCAGAGCTTAGTCTCTAAATCGAATCCTCTATCACCAAACGTCCCTGTGGGCTGCCCGGAGACGCAAATCCCTGTGAATGCGTGTTGAACGGCTGCCAGGACTTGGCCATGAGCAGAGCACAGCTGGGTCCTGCTCCCGTGACTTGCCCGGCAAGGTGGGAATTCCTCTAAAAATCACCCCTGTGTTTGCACTCCACTTACAGGAGATCTCAGGTTTTGCAAAACCAGGCCATTCACGGGCCACTCGCAACAAAAGGACCGAATCCTGCACCCACAGCTGAATGAGAAGTGTCTGCCTCCAGTAACAGCCAGCAGCTGTGCCACCGGGCACTTTCTGACCCAAGAAGACCCACGGGGGATGCAAACCCCGGACTAGGGGCTTCAATTACCCCAGAGCACAAAGTCTCCTAAGCAGTGAGAGGAATAGGGGCAGACTCAGCGGCATGAGAAAACAGCCTTCGCTGAAAACCTGACCTGCCCTCAATCGCGGTGAGCAAGTGCGGAGAATCCACATCACTGAGACCCGATGGCGAAGACGTTCACACACCACGTGCCACACGTGTTCTTCAACATGGGAGCTTTGCTGGGCGGGCATGGCTCCGTCTGCACATTAACACCGATAACGACTATGTGCACACTTCTAAGCCCCCACCCCCACCCCCATCCCGGGCATGGGTTGCTTTTCCCGCACGGATGTAATCACTCCCGGAACCCATTTCAGTCACGAGCTCCCCCCGTGGGTGAAGGTGGCCGCAACTCTGTCATCGACTGACAATTTTCTCCCAGAGCGCCGCCAGCTCTTCTTGCAAAGGATATGATGACACCTTGTCCGGCCTCATGCAAAAGTCACCTTTCAAGCCCTTCCAAGTCCCACCTTCCCGGATTCTCCAATGTGCTCCGAGAGAGTGGGAAATTGGGATGTCAGAGAGGTTAAATACGAGGAGGACAGTATCAGTCAGCAGGTGCATGGCCCACAGAGCAAGGTGTGTGTGCAGAAAGGGGGCGCTGCACACTGGGGCTCCAGCGGCATTGAACGCCAGGACTGGAGACTACACTTCACGTCTACACTACGTGTTTCTGAGCAAACAGCCAGAAGAAAGAAGGCTCGGTCCAGGCTGCCCTGACTAATCCCCTGAGTCCCACACGAACACGGGCAAAGGATGTTCGGGATTACGTGCAGTCCCACACACCCCTTCTCATTGGAAGGCACGAGGGCAATCCACACTTTTTCGTCCAAAAAACTGAAAATATTTGTAGCGCACAGGATTCTGTTCGCAATTGAAAGCATTTCACACTTTGAAGGGGTTTGCATCCTACGTTGTATGCTGGTCATTACTCCGTCCTTTGCTACCATCTTTTACTTTCTTCTTTTTTTTTAAATTTTTTAATGTTTTATTTATTTTTGAGAGAGAGACAGCGTGAGCGGGGGAGGGTCAGAGAGAGGGGGAGACACAGAATCCGAAGACAGGCTCCAGGCTCTGAGCTGTCAGCACAGAGCCCGATGTGGGGCTCAAACCCACGGACCGTGAGATCATGACCTGAGCCGAAGCCGGACATTCAACCGACTGAGCCCCCCAGGCGCCCCCATCTTTTACTTTCTTAAAAAAAAAAATCCATGAATTTCCAAGCACAGTGCTAAATTTGGAGGCTATGGAAAGAATAGGGCGCAGGTCCTGTAGGATGAAGGTGACCCCAAATACGGAAGAGACGATGGTTTTAGGTCCGTCGCCTCCTTCCGGGATGACTGTGTCCTACAGAAAGGGAAGGCGTGATCAATTTTGTCATGTCAAATGTCTATTGAGTTTCAATGCAGTTTTACCCAGAGTCTAACAAAGGAAGTGGGTGCTTTTTGAAGTAGGACACGATAATTTCCATGAGGGGGAGACCGAGAAAGCCGGGCTGCTCCGCCGATTCCTGGAGAAGCCGTACAATGCTCGTGTGTGTGGACACAAAGGGACAGATGAGCTCTCCTATCAGCAGATGCGAGCCGACCCAAGCGACGGGGGATTGAGATGCTCTGATTTACATGTGGACATTGACACTGCGTGTGTCATGTGAACCTTGAAACTGTTTGCGGTTTACATGCTCGGAAGTGATCTGTGAGACTTATGTGCTGACAACAAACAATATGGTTTTAAATTCCTACTTTTGGTTTTTAGCTACATCCATTTTCTGGAAGCCAGCAACTCAAAAGGCTAGAGAAAGACCTTTTCAGGATCTCTGGGCACAGGCCTGGCCTCGGGCATAGCGATCTTATATCTTAGCACAGCTCACTGCACAGAGAAAACCCTGAGAGACACAGCGTTTTTGACCTTGAGCCCCGTGCCCTTTACCATAATCAGTATACTGCTCTCCCCTTTTCCAGGGCCATGTGCATCCTTCCTCCATGGAGAGGATGTTTTGAACGTTAAAGACTTACATGCTGATTTTTTAAAAAGTTACCCAAAAGGTCCACACCACTGAAGACAAAGGAGAAGCGTTGCGAACAATTAGTTATAATTTGCATTCTGTATCGGGATTTTCCAGTTCATCGGTCTTGTCCTTTCTAATTTCTATGTGGGTGGGATAATGAGACCAAGTAAATGAAGAAGTCCAAGTGAGTGTGCAATTCCTAGTCTGTATAAATAGACACCATTCATGGCTGCAGCACAAACTACAATGGGTAACAGGCCATCGTTTGTATTAGTGGGTGGGTGGTAAACACAGAAAGACTCACCGCCATGACCTCACGTAGAAAACATCCTCTCAGAGTACATCCATTTTATTTTTTTTAATTGTTTAATGTTTATTTTTTAGACAGAGAGCGAGCGAGCAGGGGAAGGTCATAGAGAGAGAGGGAGACACAGAATCTAAAGCAGGCTCTAGGCTCTGAGCTGTCAGCACAGAGCCCGATGCAGGGCTCGAACCCACGAACTGTGAGATCATGACCTGAGCTGAAGTCGGACGCTTAACCGACCGAGCCCCCCAGGCGCCCCATTTTAGCGAACGTTCAATTTGAACTGTTATCTCCCACTGTAACCAACGTGCTCCCATTAAAGTGTGATTCATGTTTCCTGCTGGGACATATGGCCTGGAGAGGCAAATACATGAATGAGATATAAACAGATCATAATGAATGGGGATTTAATAACATACCTCACACACCTGTGCTTTAGTGATTCAGATAAAACCAATCCCGTTTTTATACATTAAATGTGCGGGGAACGTTTAAAGTCCATAGAAGTGTAAGGTTTAAGGCGTAATTGCTCTAGAAAGAAAGATCTCTGGGAAGTTACACGTCAGCAGCATTGTTAGCAGTTAGACGGACACACGGTGACTACGATCTGTGATATTTGGCCTGGAGAGAACCCAGAGCTTCTCTACATCTTTCAAAACCCATACTCAGGGGCGCCTGGGTGGCTCAGTCTGTTAAGCGTCCGGCTTCGGTTCAGGTCATGATCTCACGGTTCGTGGGTTCGAGCCCCACGTCGGGCTCTGTGCTGACAGCTCGGAGCCTGGTGCCTGCTTCCGATTCTGTGTCTCCCTCTCTCTCTGACCCTCCCCTGCTCACGCTGTCTCTCTCTGTCTCTCAAAAATAAATAAAAAACATTAAAAAAATTTAAAAAAAACCCATACTCAATTGTTACCCATTATTAAAACTGTGTATGTGTAATCTGCACACATGATACAGGCCTTTTATTCACAGCTACTAATGTTGGAAGTACCTTTACTGGGTTGCTATTTACCAGTTTTTACGCGGTAGTCATCCAAATTAATATAGCATGATAAATTTAATCTTGATTCCCAATTTTCTGCTAACTCTGTGCTCCAAAAGCCAGAATTCACAAAAGTATGTAATAATCCTATTTCTAACAGGACGTGTACTGTTTTCAATACATCACTTGAACCTCCTTGCGTGCCAACATCACACACTGTACTTTACCAGCCCCTAGAGGTGAAAATCAGACTTCCCTAGGGACGTCCCCTCAGGAAAGACACCTGGAACTCCGTCCCTCGGGTCTGCAAACGTCCTGGGTCCTTCCTCTGCCCATCAGAATTTCATTTCTCCTCTTGATTTTGTTTAATCACGCGAACATACTTTGTGCCTCTTGACTGTGACCTTCTAGAGATGTGCCGTGTTGTTTCTGAGTTTATTTAATTAATATGTTGTAAAACACACACATCCGGTTTTATCTTACGAATCTAGGCACAAACGGGAAAGGAATAATGCCTTACTCAAATGCCTTATTTTTAAAGGCTTTCCCTAACAGATATAGATGTAAACAGGAGTTTACCAGATGGAGGTTAAGTCCACACAACACAACGTGAGCCACGCAAGCAAGAGATATCCTAAGAGACCCTATGATAGACACTAGCAATACCATTAGCCACAATGCCACAGCCTAACAAAAACTACATGTGTCCAAAAAGGTTTTTACTGCTTCCCAAAACATAAGCAAAGGGTATAAATTTGTATAGTAATACACTGACTCCCCATGATGAATTAAAGGTGAATCATTGATTATGTATATAGACATGCATAGTTTCTATATTACAGACTAATCATTGATGTTGTATTTATATATATACATCGTGGGACTGGGCCCGGCATCGCCAAAGTCACAGCCAGGGCCCAGCTAATGAGCCGACTCGAGGGCAGTTTGGGAAAGGTCTGCCAGTTCACATATATGTCCATATGTGTGTATAATCAGTGTATATCTAAAATCAATGATTTTATCTTTATCTATTTACAGATAGGTGATATGGATACTTAGATGCAGACAGAACTACAGATATTGATGTAGATGTAAGTATCAATAAATAGAGATGTAAATAGAGGTGTGGATAGATACAGATATATAGTCGATGATTAGCCTGCACTCTTGATGCAGACTCATAGATAATTTATCAAAGGCGGAACCAGGGGGTGAGATGGACTAAGAATTTTAAGGAACCATAGCTCTGGAAATGTCAGTGAACACCTAACGTTCAAGTTTTTGAACGCACGGAAATCGGAAACACACTGGCATTTCCAGAACTGTGGTGCTGTAGAAATCTTCACCTCCTTCGACTTCCGTCCCAACGTTCCCCTCTTGCCCATACTTGGATGCCTCAGTGTCTCTTCTGAGAGGCTTGCCGTGACCGGAGAGTCAGCACACTTGGGAAGGCGTCCCTGAGCACTGCATGCCTCCCCAGGGCAGTCAGTGCGATGACTCCAGTTGAAATTGAACGAGATGACACGTCCTGAGAGCAGGTTCTTGGTGCCGCAGGACATCGGGGACCAGCTGCTGACCTGGGAGCCGCAGACCCGGCATCGCCAAAGTCACAGCCAGGGCCCAGCTAATGAGCCGACTCGAGGGCAGTTTGGGAAAGGTCCGCCAGTTCACGGAGTCGCTCTCCAGTGCTGCTGTCACCTAACACCGGGCCCAAAGGCGTGCTGGGCCGGGCTCGCGCAGGGGCAGGGGTGAAATATTTGAACACATCAAGGGCACCTCTTGGCCAGCGGATATAAGGCGGGGCATGTGCGAATCTCCAGGACAGGGAACCGGCAGGACAAAGAATTCAGTGCCAAGTGGCCTCCTGGTTGGAGTCACAGCACAGGGCAGAGGTGTTGTGCTTAGTAAAACCAAGGAGGTTTCTGCAGCTGGCGTTGCCTTATTCATCTGAATTCTATAGCAGGGCGGTACCTCTTGTAACATCTCAAAGTGATGGACACGGCGAAATTTGATGCGAATGCCCGTACTGTGATCACGAGAGTAGAAGCTGCTGATACCCTTTATAATTATCCTGGAATTTTCTCTTTCTTTCAAAATGTCTGTTTATTTATTTTATGAGAGAGAGAATGAGAATGAGGGAGGGGCAGAGAGAGGGAGAGAGAGAATCCCAAGCAGGCTCTGCGCTGTCAGCACAGAGCCCGACATAGGGCTCGAACTCACAAACCATAAGATCATGATCTGAGCCAAAATCAAGAGTCCGATGCTCAACCAACTGAGCCCCCCAGGAGCTCCTAGAACTTTCTTATTTCCACACTAGCTGGTGTTGATATGCATGTCAAGAGGTAGGCTGGCGGAGCTACCAGCTCCATGTTAGAGTGGAAACCCATGTCCTTAACATAGGTAAGGTGTGCGGGTTCACCACCAGCAGCAGCACGAGTCTTCAGGTTGAGAGCAAGGGTCACTTGCATGACTGTAGACACAGCGTCCCCATGTTGAAGTGACAAATGGATGCTCATCTCCCAGTGCCCCCCACCTTTGCTACAGTTCAATGACTTGCATTCTGAAGAGTTTAACGGAGGAAACCATGTCCAGTTTTTTTCCCCTCTAAGTACTAATTACCCTCTGCTCTTACTGCTTTATCCTGGGATCAATTTCTTACCCAAAACACCTGCATATAATTCTCATTCCTCATTGAAACCTGAAGGTTTGGCTTCTAGGGGACAGAAAAGGCAACAGACACTCTGCCCGTTGAGATGAGATGCACTCAGGAAACATGAACCCTAGATTCCCACTTCTGTTTTTGGAGGTGAGAGGAAATGAGAGAACTTCACTCCCATGGTAACACCAAGAAGAACCCAAAATGATGTGAGTTTCATGCATACTTATGAGGCTACAGAGGGGATTGGACACAATGATGTCTTTCTAAACCTATGTACAGGGAGAGGAGTCCACAGCAGCTGAGGGGTGAGCTGCAACAGAATCCAGGAAAAAGAAGGAAAGAAGGAAGGAGGAAAGGAAATGAGGGAGAAAGGAAGGAAGAAAAGAAACGAGGAAGGAAGGGAGGAAGGGAGGAAGGGAGGAAGGGAGGAAGGAAGGACGGACGGAAGGAAGGAAAGAAGGAAGGAAGGAAAGAAAGAAGGAAGGGAAGGAGGCAGGAAGGAAGGAAGGGAGGGAAGGACAGAGGGAGGGAGGGAAGGAGAAAAAAGAAAAAAGGGAGGGAAGGAGGGAAGAAAGAATATAGAATTCTACATTGAAAAAACACTGAAAATTGTCATTTGAAATTAGAGTTACGTTGGATGGTTTCCAAACAGCTAACGCTGGGGGAAATGGGGCACCAGCACCCAGGTGTCTGGAATGAGTCACACACTGGGCACCTGTCACCCCCAGAATGGATCCTCAGAGTGACCTCTGCGTCATCAGTCTCTGATATGGAAACTACGTAATAATGAGTTCCCTGATCTTTGTTCGAATTGAACACATGGCGGAGAGAAGTAACTAGAAATTACCCAATTAATAAAAATCACCCTCCACATGTTCATTTGCCTATTTAATTCCTCTTAGAATCTAAATTTAAAACAAGGGAACTCAGCCATGTCAGAGCCGCATCATTATGCTTTATTTCAAGACGAAGACCCAAAAAGAAAGGATTGCTTTTCTAGTTGGGAAGACAAACTATCCTACATAATGTAATACGTGAAATCTGAAAGTTTGTAGCCATGTCAATACACCATGTAGTGTGAAAATAAACAAAAGGCACATTTCAGGTCTCTTTCTTTTTAATGTCGTGAACTACTTGAGTACATTTTATAAACGCCACATTATTAATGTTTGTAGCATTTTCTACAGACAGCATTTCACATTCATAAATACCATATATTTTATAGACACTGTCAACATTACTAACATTTCTAACAACAAGGGAACCCCTCAAAATACCTAATGCGTTCTACCTATGGAGACATTTCACACAATGCTTTTTCCAATGAGTATTCACGGGTTTCTATAAATCGGTGGTTTCTGGGAGTTTCTTTTTTTTTTTTTAATTTTTTAATGTGTTTTGTTTTGTTTTTGTTTTTTTTTGAGAGAGAGAGACAGCGTGAGCAGGGGAGGGGCAGAGAGAGAGGGAGACACAGAATCCGAAGACAGGCTCCAAGCTCTGAGCTGTCAGCACAGAGCCCGACGCGGGGCTCGAAGCCACGAACCATGAGACCATGACCTGAGCCGAAGTCGGATGCTTAACCGACTGAGCCACCCAGGCGTCCCTGAGTATCTCTTTCGGGTAAAACTAATGTACAGACAGCTAATTTAAAGCTTTTTCCCAGTGTGACATTACACTGCATTGTTTAACTAAGTTGTTGCACGTGGAAAGAAGCTTCCACATTCTCTGCTAAAGGTCTCAGACTTGTCCACTCGTTTCCCCAATTATGACAAATATGGTGGCAGGGAAGGTCAAGGTCAATGAAGACGTGTTGCCCATCATGTGTACTCACATTTCTCTTCCTCTGTCTCATTTCAGAGACGGTGGTTGACTATCTGCCTACAGGCAGGGCAAGAAAAGTACATGTTGTGACTTAGACATGTAAACGCATGCAATATTTTTAAAATAATGATGTCAATAGAAATCTCTGTTTCTATCGCATTTCTAGGAACATGGTTGTATTCACTCTTCAATTTACAGGAAAATGTGACAATTTTGTCCACGCAAACGTGCAGCCCTGAAACGTGTGTCCCACGGCCACGTCACTTTTCCCTTTACTTCCCCCTGAAACAAGCGCTTATGATTTACACAAGAACATCTTGTTCTGTAAATCTCACTATGCTAGTGTCTTAGGTCACCAAATATCAAAGGAGAAAGCCTTCTTTGTTCACCATGAAATGGGAGTGTAAGATATTCACGACCTACCCAAATGCTGGACACCTTTGAGAAGACAGATTCAATCTGGGTTCAAATCGCCGGCTCCAGAGTCACGTGGTTTTCCTAGAGTTCTCTTTCCTGCATCGTTTTGAACGTGGAGGCTAATCTTCAAGTATTTTCTGTGGAGAATGTCTTTATCGGTTACTGTATTTAAAGTGGAAATCCTGAGGCGCCTGGGGGGCTCAGTCGGTTAAGCGTCCAGCTTCGGCTCAGGTCATGATCTCGTGGTTCGTGGGTTCGAGCCCCACATTGAGCTCTGTGCTGACAGAGTCTGGATCCTGTCTCCAGATTCTGTGTCTCCCCCTCTCTCTGACCCTCCCCTGCTCACGCTGTCTCTCTCAAAAATAAATAAAAACATTAAAAAATATTTAAAAAAATAAAGTGGAAATGTTTCCCCAGATATTTTGGGGGCAAAAATGGGAGGGAGACAGAAAATATTATTTAATGACACATAAATACAATACTATCCTTTTTTTTTGAGACCCCAGAAGCAAGTTACTTTGTTTGGTAGATGGCAGCTTGTGGTAATTGCTACTGAGAAATGGATCGTCAGGTTCCCCTTCTTTAAACAACCCTATTGAATTTTTGTCATTCATGTATACTCACATTTACTGACTTTCCACGATGCACAAGCCCATACCCAGAGAGGGTGTTGTCCAGAGAAATGTACCCATCCACGCACAACCTCCATGTGATTTCCAGCGGTACATCCTGAAGGACAGACCACATTCACAAATGACACGCAGCCCAGGGGCTGTGTGGACATCACAAGGAATTTCTACAGTTGTGAATCTCAGGGATTCTGCATTCCCGCGTATGCTTAGTTCGGAAATGTGATTCCCGGGAACAAGGAGAGATAAGCAAATGGAAGAGGGAAGACAAGAACGTTGATTCACAGATGCCTTGTGGGGTTTCTTGTTTCTTGAGGCGGAATGTATGTGTATATCCCATTTTCTTTATCCATCCACCCATCGACGGACACTTGGGTTGTTTCCATGCTTGGCAACTGTGAACAATAATAACACTGCCATGGATATGGGGTGCAGAAATCTCTCCAACATCTTGATTTCAATTTGGGAAGATGTTTACCCAGAAGTGGGTTTACTGGACCATGTGGCTGATCCACTTTTAAATTTTTTGAGAGCCTCCATATGGTTTCCAGAGCGGGTGCACCATTTACGTTGCCATCGATAATATATACAGGTCCCAGTTTCTGCATTCCCTTGACAGCAATCATTACCCTCTTAAAAAATAGTATCTATTGTAACAGGTGTGAGTTTCTACCTCACTGGGGTTTTGATCTGCATTTCCTTGATGATTGTGCTGTCCAGCCTCTCTTCACTGGCTATGCGTATGTTTTTGGAGAAACGTCTATTCAAATTTTTTGCCCATTTTTAAATCAGGTTATTTGTTCTTTTACTCTTGAGTTGTATACATTTCTCATATTTTTTGGATATTAACCCCTCTGGGAGACAAAGTTTCTGTTATGTGAGATGAACACGTTCTAGAGATTTGCTGTATGACACAATGCCTGCAGTTAACGCTATGGTATTGTGTGCTTCAAAATATGTTAAGAAGATATATCTCAGGTTAAATGTTCTTACAACACACACAGAAAAAAGAGAAAACAAGGAGATTTTTCGAGGGGGTGGGTATGTTTAGTATTGTGGTGACCAGTATGGTGGTGATGGTACATGGCTGTATCCCCATATCCAAACTCATCAAGATGTGTACATCAGATGTGTGCAATTTTTGTGTCTCGATTATGCCTCAATAAAACTTAAAAAATTTAGTGCAAAAAATAAGGAGGCTTCAAGGAGTTCTCCAGTCAATGAGCAACTGGTATTTTATTCCACAAGACCTTTTGAGAGATCTTATGAAATATATTTCAGAACTGTCTACTCTCACGGCAGATGGGGAAATCATGTATCCATTTATCCATTGGTTTCTGTTTCAGTCATCAAGAGGCGCCTCTAGGTACTGCTCCCTAGGCAGACAAACCCTAGAAAGAAGCAAGAAATATGAGGTCAGCTATTGTAGGGACATACCTACAAAGAGCTGGTGAAAACCGTCAAGGGTGGCCCAACATACAGGTAGACTTTAGGTAAGAAGTAGCAAAGACTGTATGAAGAAACCCCAAAAAGTATCTGTATGCACCCCCACACCCTTACTTCATCTTTCTCAGTTAACTTACATTCAGCTGATATTTTACTGACCACGTGCCGTGCGGAAAGGTCCATCTCTTAATTTTTGTTAATCCCAAGCAACTTTATCAATCTAACAAAAAACACAGTTTCTTCCTGGACAAGTATAATAAGCACACAAGTTTGCTCCTCATCTTGGAAAGATGGAAAGCCATGTAGCTCACAAGAAAAACCCAACTCTGTAACAACATGTGTGGCACTCGGGAGCTAAAAAAAAAAAAATGGGTAAAACCTTCCTTCCATCATTAACAATGTCTGAATGAGGAGAATTGACAGGCAAGCACCCACCAATGTTGTATGAGAAATTGAAATAAAAGCCACGCTAGAGTTATAGATAAAATTTGAGAGAAACACCAAAGAAAGGGTGATTATTTCTATCTCCAGATGACATCTTCTTGGGTTGGCCGTTTGGGGTCTTCAGGACTTCTTTGCTTACATGAGAAAACAGAGGGTGTCACCTCGAAGCCACAGGAGAACGACATAGATACAACACGTACCCTCCTGCTATTTATAAAACGTGAGCTATGCAACGCTGCTAAGTTCTTTCAGAATCCCGATCTTGGCATATAATGGCGGAGGCAGGGGGAATGGCAATTTCTTTGCCCAAAGAAACAAAATAGCATTTAAACAATTATTGTAAATCAATGCAAGTCTAAGATAAGCTTTTAGGACAAGGCAGCACAAAGGAGACTCGGGGAAGGCAAAACTCATTAAGGGGAAATTAGTCATGAAAATGGAATTTAGGAGAATCCACAACTCAAGAAATGATTTTACTTTAAGTCCACTTTTTAAAAAGTAGGTGTTGAGTGAGTTAAGATCCAAGTCTGGCTCCAGGAGCTGATTCAAAATAACGTCCGTGAAAATGTCACCCATGGAGACATCCCATCCTGTGCAGGCAGGGTTGGTGATTGCACTAGCGTGTAAAGGACTTGGGAGACTTTCACCTTATGTTTCTATTCTTTGACATTGCTTTCTGCATATCCAAGGAGGCTTTCCATGCTGGCCACTGTCCAGCCACGAAGAACAGAATTTGCTCTCAGAGCAGAAAACATAGGAAGATGTGTCTTACTTCCTTCCATAGTCTACAGGCTGGAACGCAGGCACAAGATCACACGTGGCTTCCAGATACTGGAAAATGGACATTATTCTGTGCGTCCATTGTTTAAAATGTGCTCTTTAAGAAGAGAACATTTTCAGGGCTCCTGGGAGGCTCAGTCGGTTAAGCGTCCGACTTCGGCTCAGGTCATGATCTCGTAGTCCGTGAGTTTGAGTCCTGCGTCAGGCTCTGTGGTGACAGCTCAGAGCCTGGAGCCTGTTTTGGATTCTGTGTCTCCCTCTCTCTTGGCTCTTCCCTGCTCTCTCTGTCAAAATTAAATAAACATCAAACAATTTTTTAAAACAGAACATTTTCTTTTTATGAAAGAAAGAGTGTGATGATGTCACACTCTGCCACCTGGAGATAACGGAAGGAAATCTATAGTGTGTGCG
This sequence comes from Cryptoprocta ferox, assembly GCA_028646485.1. NCBI lineage: Eukaryota > Metazoa > Chordata > Mammalia > Carnivora > Eupleridae > Cryptoprocta > Cryptoprocta ferox. Next base: position 104,154,443 of record CM053579.1, read on the forward strand.
CATATATGCATGTGTACATGTATGTATGTGCATGTGGTGTGTGCACCCGCTATGTAAGCTCAGGATGACGTGCGTGTGTTTCCATACACAATGGGAAGTGTGTTAGTTTGAACACATGCATAAATGCGCATAGCTGATAATCGAATTCGATTCAGGATGGACCCGCTAGGCACTCCTGGTGTTTTGCATATATGTATTATTTTCAGGACAATATTCTTATACCTTAGGGAAAGCTACATGGGTGTTGTATCCAAAACTAAAAATTCACTTCCCAAGCCAGTGGAGAGAGTTTAAATTATACTATCGCACCCTCAACCTCTCTGTGTTTCAAAAATAAATATTGTTTTGGGAATATAAATATATTATATATATTTATGTTTAATGTATTTACTTTTTATGTTTAGAACATATTTATATAATTAATATCTTACATTTTAAATATATTATAAATGTGTATACATATATATTTATATAAATTTATACATATATATTTATATATGTAAATATCTGTGCATTTTTTTAAGTTTATTTATTTATTTTGACAGGGCACCGGCAGGGGAGGGACAGAGAGAGAGAGTGAGAGAAAGAGTGAGAGAGAGAGAGAGAGAGAGAGAGAGAGAGAGAAAGAGAATCCCAAGCAGCCTCCATGCTCAGCGTGGACCACAACCACCACAAGATCATGGCCTGGGCTGAAGTCAGGTCAGTCATCTAACCACCTCTATCAATGTATATTTTTTAAGTGAACGAGAATTTTATCACGTCAGATCAGTTGTTATGTTTTGTTATTTCAAGTAAATGTTTAACTTTACCAAGATGGCCTTCTGTCTGCTGCATGAATGTGGACAGAGGAAGATACTGAACGACATAGAAAGTGGAAACGTACATACTCACAGAGTTCACACTGGTCATTCTACATTGGTGTGATTATAAGTGATTTGTGGTTTTTATAACATCCTGATTTTCTTTACAAATGTATCCTCAAGCAGCTGATTTCTTTTGAAATATGTAAGGTTGCTATTAAAAAAATGACAAGCACATAAACATGAATATTTTAGATGAAAAAGAAGTATGCATTGTCCAATAAATCCTTGTCTTGCCCTCATTTTGTGTCCAAAACCTCTCGGCAATGAATGAGCTTGGTTCATTTTCTTTTCTTCCCACTAAGGAGGTAGAAGAGATGTTATATTTTCTTAAAGTCAGTGGGATGAAGTGCACAAGCTGAAATGATATATTTGCCTCTACAACAGTCTTAGCAGGAAACATTGGCCCTTGCACAGACTCTTTACAAGTTGGAAGATAGAATATTAGAAGTTGAGAGTCTTTATAAATCAATATAATGTGGGACTCAAGAATACAAAGCAGCCCAGAAAGAAATGCTTGCTACCAGGGCATGTGGCATGTGGATTGCACAAACGGTGTGAGAGCTCCTGGAAGGGGCTTTCTTACTCAGCTTCTTCTCATAAGAGAAGGGGGATACAAAGAAACACACAAAGGTGCCACTCCAATGCCACAGAAAATCTTGTTTTCCAAACAAGGTCGTTCACACCCTTGGTCCATCCAAGAGGTGTGAGACATTCTCTAAGGAATTTGCTAGAGACCTTCTGAAAATACAGGTAACCTTGAATCCGTTTCTGAGTTAAAAAGTTTACTGGGGTGTCAGGAATTTCACCAGCAGCCAGAATTAATGAGGATCCTCCCCAGCCCTAGTGTGAACAGAGGTCATTTGGGAAACAGCAAGGATGTGTCCCCAACCCTCCCACCCAAGGGCACATCAGAGGACGGGAATGGGAGGCAGGTGTCTCCATGTCCGAGCACCAGTGACAAGTGACCCCTCTCCCTCATGTGTCAGTGGGGGCTGAGCAGGGAATCTGGACTTGTATACCCACCTGGCAGGAGCCAGACACCCCCCCCACCCCCACGTCATGATGCTGGTGACACAGACAGGTTAAAAGACCCAGAGTCTCATCATCACAATGCCCACAATCCCCAGCTTGCAACCAGATTCTGCGTCACACCAAGAACAGGAGGAGGCAGTCTGAAGGACAGGAGGCAATCAACAGATGTCACCAACAGATGCAGAGATTCAGACACCGGGCCAAGGGGACGCAGTCTTCTCTCAGGATTCATTCTTACCCTGGCACATGATTCTGATGTTATCTCCAAGCACAAAGATTAAGTAAAGATAAAGCTGTAAAGAGCACTAAAATAAGATATTACTTTTTTTTTAAAGTAGGCTTCACACCCAGTGCGGAGCCCAATGTGGAGACTGAACTCACAACCCCAAGATCAACACCCGAGCTGATGATGCTTAACCGACTTAGTCACCCAGGTGCCCCAAGATACTGTTAATTCTAAATTCTAAGACATTGTTTTAGGAAATAAGACTACTTGTCTTAGCCCATGATGATATATATTATATATACATGATAATATACAATGATCAGTATATAATATATAATATTACATATAGTATATGATAATATATTAAACATATAAATGTATGTATTATCATGGGATGACACAAACAACACATACTGTATAGTATATATTACACATTACCTATATTTCTGTGCAGCCTATGTTATAAATATAAACATAGAAATATATATCTGTGGTGCACTATATATTATATATATTTATGTAAAATGTATGTGTGTGGAGTGATATTTATATCAATATATATGTCATGTGATATATATATATGTGCATGTGCAAATATGCCATCGACAAAATATTTCCTATTACTTATCTTTACTTATCTAAGATTCTATGAGCATAACCTTACTTCCACTGATGTAGGTGATAAAGGATTAACTACTGGCTGGCTCAGTCGGTTAAGCATCCAACTCTGGATTTCACCTCACGTCATGATCTCACGGTCGTGGGATAGAGCCCTGCATTGGGCTCCGTGCTGAGCATGGAGCCTGCTTGGGATTCTCTGTCTCTCCCTCTGCCCCTCCCCCAGCTTGTGCATGCACACCTGTGCTCTCTCTCTCAACAAAAAGAATTAACTACATTGTCATTATAGAGTCTTAAATTGTAATATCAACATGCTATAGGAGACATATTTCTCTTCAAGTTTGGACTTAAAACCACAAAAACAATTCTTCTCAGCGCCAATTACTTATTGTATACTAAGAATGCAAATAATTCTAACCCTTGTATTCACATGTGGTAAATTTTAACCTGACGTAGAATTCAAAATTAACTTCTCAGAAATGTCAGGGTAAAATTCTGAAATTACTTGTGTTCACAGTTACAAATGTGGGTCTGTGTCTAATTACCATTCTGACGTAGACTTCGGTTATTAAAACTCTGGCATCTGTTCCTTTTCCACTTTCCATTTTAGTTACTTGACTGCACCCATTGTAGAAATAGGGACTTCTTGAAATAAGAACTGTTAACCAAGTTATGATAAAAATTAGGAAAAAATTCTTTTACAAGTGTTACCTGCTTTTCTATAATATTATGTGCAAAGAACTATACCAGATGCTCAAAGAGCACATAAAAGTGCTTAAAACACACTTTAGTCTTGGACTCCAGGGGTTTCTGTAACGCATAAACCAAACATATCCAAAACCTAATGTAATAGAAATAGGAAAAGTTACAATTCTGGAGGTAACAGAGTCAAGTGTTACGATACCACAAAATGTTTCAAACACACACACACACACACACACACACACACAATCTGTATGGGTTTCCTAGAGCAGCTGTAACAAAGCACCACAAATCATGGTTCTTAAAACAATGAGAATTCATCCTCCCCCAGATCTAGAGACCAGAGTGTGAGATCCAGGTGGGGCAGGACCACTGAGAGCCAGGCGGGGCAGGGCTGTGCTCCCTCTCAAGGCTCCAGGAAGAGTCCTTCCTGCCTCTTCCAGCTTCCGGGGCTCCAGGCAACCCGGGCTTGTAGCCAAGTCCCTCCTGTCTCTGCTTCCGTCTTCACATGCCTTTTCCACTGTGTCTGCCTCTCCTCTTCTCTTTCTTCTAAGGACACTTGTCATTGGATTTAGGGACACCCTGATCCAGGATGGGCTCATGTTACCTTGATGACATCTCCTAAGTTTCTATTTCCTAAAAAGTACATTCCCAGGTGCCAGGAGTTAGGGCTTCATCCTAAGGGGGCACAACTGAACTCACGATACACACACACACAAGTTTAACGCAGGGTTCTGGGAGAGGGGCGTGGCGAGTCTCAGTGATGTGGAGAAGCCTGGAGGACATGGGGCTGCCCAGAGCTTTGTGGAACAGTGGTGTGGTTTATTTAAATTTGGCACCTTACGTTCTGCAGTTAACAGTCCTCTGTTAGCATCTGCTAGAAAGCTCTTTACAGAGGGAGCTACTCAGCGTTCAAGCCAATACATTCTCTGTTCAGGCCTCCGAGTCCACTGAGGGCAGCGTTCAGTAAACAAACCCGTCGATGAAAAGCACACACAGTCAAATAGGTTTGAAACACCCTATTCTTTAAAAAGAATGGTTTTACCACGATGACAGTTTTGCTGTTTATTTTCAAAACATATCTGTGTGAATATCTACTGCGCAAAAATGCCCACCTCAAAAAATTACAAAATATAAAAAAGAAGGTCATTGTCAAACTCAAAGGTGTGCATTATCAATTGGAAAAACGGAGCAGACTGCCTCTCGGGGGTGACTAACATTGCCAGGAGGTGAAAAGTTCAGGCTGCAAGTCCCGATCCTAATAGAATAACGACCTTTCAACTTCCATCAGGCGTTAATAATGCACTAGGAGAGAAGGCGTTTGCTCAGTAAGACAAGGGCCCCATGTAAACAGGGAGGAGAGAATCCAAACAAAGCAATGAGGCAGGCAGCTTACAGCTGTGCTTAACCATTTTCTGAGCTTCACCACTTTCTGCATAAATGGAAGCAAAATGCAGAACTTTCCAGGACCTCCGTGTGCAGGGAACTTCCAAAAGAAGGTCATGTGCAACCCGCATCAGTGTTCGCCATATTGCACCCCACCAGTGGGTTTGGTGCTGCGCTGAGCGCCTCTCGAAAATGAAGGCAGCCTATGCAATAAAGTGAATAAAATCATCATAACTGCTCTATTATTTAGAAGAGCCAATACACGTAAGTCAGAAGCACAGACATAGACATCAAACATCTTTGTTTACCCATTAAAGAAAAAAATAGATGAGATAGATAAATAGATATAGACAGACAGACAGACAGATAGATAGACAGACAGACAGACAGACAGGGCTTTCTGCAATCCTCAGGGTCCTGGTTGTACTTCTATTTCACGTTGAGCTGCCGACCTTACTAAGTGAGCTGCTTTTTAGTCTTGTATCTGTGAGTAATGATGTCTCTTTTCTTTATGGATATTTTAGAGCCTGGGTGGAGTAAGTATGTTGCTGAGAAAAGGATGAGGAGAGAAACTTCATCTTACTCTTTCCATATCAACTCTGACACCCTGACCATAGAAAGGAAGGACCAGTTGGTTCTCAGTTGCTGACAGGGTGAGGAGATTTGGAAGGATGCTTCTAGGTCCATCAGCCCATCAGCCTGCAGCATCCTGGCTCCAAAGAATAAGGAAAGAACAACCACCAACTCATAGTAGGACCATCACAAGAGCACCATTGATTGACATTGATTGAACAAATTATGAGACATGTCCAAATCCTGATCCACAATACCGCTGCATGTGACCTTATTTGGAAACAGAGTCTTGGCTCTCAGTGAGATTGGTTAGGTTAAGATAAAGAGGAGAGTTCCTATTCCACTATGGCTGGCGTCCTTATAGACAGGAACTGTGGACACAGCGCAGGTACATGGGAAGAATACCATGTGGAGATGAAGTCAGAGATGGGGGCATGCTTCTATAAGCCTCGCATCCCTAAGAATTGCCATCAAACCCCCAGAAGCTGGGAGAGAGTCTGGAATGGATGCCTCCTCAGAGCCTTCAGGAGGAGGAGTCAGCCCTGTCGACATCTGGATCTCACACTCCAGCCTCCCAAACTAGGAGAGAATAAACCTCTCGTGTTTACGGCACCCAGTTTGGGGTACTTTGTTATGGAGTCCTACCAAACTAACACAGCTATGCCCAACCCTGCACCACACACCTCAGGAATTAATTTGAACAGCTTAACCTGGAGTCCCTTTATCTCCCTTTATCTGCATGCACTTGAGGAGACTTCATGGGCCATCTCTACATAACTGTGCCCAGCATACATTTAATTTTCTCTTTGTCCCAAAAGAGACAACCATAAGAACAAAAAGGCAACTGTTTAACTTGAGTCGGGTAGTATTGTCAAGAAAATTCCTTGATGCACACACTATAACAAAACAGAAGCAAATATGAAAATAAGGGCTCTTGCCAACAGCACCCTCTGGAGAAATTTGCATTCTGATCGAGGATCATCTCGTTTCCGTTAATATTTGTTAGGTCATTTAAGACAAGGGTCATGATTTCAGGAGCGTCTCTGTGTTAGTGAAAGGCCAGCCATGTTTATCTTTGCTCACACAAAGCCAATTTGAATGCAGAGAACTCACAAAAGAGAGCTCTCAGAACGGGTTTGTTTTCACAGGGGATTATTTTCCCTCTTAAATGGGTGTTACTGCTGTTTGATCAGCTGGATGACTTCTCTTCAACATATCATTAAAATGTGGCAATGACCTTCAAGTCAATTATGCTATGTCGAATTCTCCATATCAGCACTGAAACAAGCACTTTAAAAATGCAGAAAGAAGCCTCTTGAAACAAATTTATCAGAGTGGAAAGCACTGTCAATCAATCGCTCTCCCTGTGTGTGTGTGTGTGTATGTGTGTGTGTGTGTGTGTGTGTGTATGTGTGTAAACATATTGGAATGCATAAATGGATGAATGGATGGATGGATGGATGGATGGATGGACGGATGGGTGGATGGACAGATGGACAGATAGATGGATGGATAGATGAGTGGATGTATGCATGCATGCATGGATAGATGGATAGATGGGTGGATGCACAGGTGGGTGCATGGATCCATGGGTGGTTGGATGGGTGGATGGATGGGTGGATGGATGAATGGATGAATGGTTGGATGGATGGATAGATAGACAGATGGGTGGGTGGATGGATAGATGGATGGGTGGATGGATAGACAGATGGACAGATGGACGGAGAGATGGGTGGACGTATGCATGGTGGGTGGGTGGATGGATGAATGGATGTTCTTCAGTCAACAGAATGTGGCAGACGTAACTTCAGTGTAGAATTATGTCTCTCAAAAGAATGCCCTAACTTATTCTCAGAACATGTGCATGTGACCCTATTTGGAAAAAGTTCCTTTGCAGATGTAATTGATACAAGGATCTCAGGATGAGCTCATCACGGATCAGGGTGGCCCTGAATCCAATGGCACGTGTCCTTAGAAAAGATAGAAAAGGAGACACAGACACGTGAAGGAGAAGCAGAGATGGGAGATACATGGCCAAAAGTTCATGGATGCCTGGAGCCCCAGAAGCTGAAAAAGGCAGGAAGGACCCTCCCCTGGACCCTCTGGAAGGAGTGGGAATGTGGCCCTGTTCCACTTGGATCTCAGCAGGCCTGCCCCACGTGGATCTCAGACTTTGGTCTGCAGAGTTGGGGGAAAATGAATTCCTGTTCTTAGAGCCCACATGTGTGTGGTAATTTGTTAACAGCAGCCCTAGTAATCTAATACAGTGATCACTGACGTTTAGAGCACATTATTCCCAATAGTCAAACACACGAGCAGCCATCAACGGAGGAACAAAAAGTAGTCCGTCTGTACAATGGAATATGTCTCAGCCTTGAAAAGGAAGGACATTCTGACACCCGTCACAACGTGAATGAACCTTGGGGACATAGTGCTGGGTGACATAAATTAGTTCCCCGAGGAGTCAAGTCCACAAAGACAGAGAGTGGATGCTGGAAGCTGGGGGTGGGGGGGGACAGGGAGGAAAACAAGACTTGTTTAATGGGTAGAGAGTTTCAGTTTTGCGCAATGAAAACATTTTGGAGACCTATTGCGCAACAGTGGGAATATACTTAATGCTATTGAACTGTGCACTTAGGTTAAGATAGTAAATTCTATGTATGACTCTTTTGCCATAATAAAAAAATGTTTAATTATATCCTGGTGTTGCACCAGCCACACGTTCAGTGTTGAATGGCCACCGGTAGCTCGGAGTACCATATCACACAGCCCAGATATAGAACACTCCCACCATCATGGAAAGGCGGAACTCACAGTGTTGCTGTATGCAGTCACAGACAAAAAACAGGAAAAAAATCAGATTATTGAGGGCAAGTTTATGAGCTAGACGAACACGGGCAGAACGTGGTCAGCTTGGGATCTACCTTTGGGTCATCACGATTTGTAAGGCTACGTCCTTAGAATTGGAATCACAGCCTTCCTTTTGGGATGATAGCTGTGCAATAGTGCTCAAAGCAAGTGTGACTAGCAAGGGCTCCCTTTAAAATTAGTAGTAATGTGAAGATATATTGCAAGATCAAACATAATGTGGGGAGAAAATTATTCTCTTGTCTCTAGAGTAAGTTTCACCCTAAAACAAATGGTGTCTAGATTTCTAGCATTTAGTGCTTAAAAATAAAGATCCTTGGGACTTCTCAGAACAGGAAGGTAGGATATGAGAATAGCCGAGATATTAACAAGAACAGCCCAATTTCCAATGCAAAGGAGGTGAAACTGTGTTTTCTTGACTCAAGGTCGTTACATCTGCATCTTTATTCCAAGTGTGTTTCAAGACACCTAAAAAAGGTTACGATTCTCATTTCAGCCAAGAAGCTAGAGATGCATGTTAGAGATAGGTCTTAACAGAAAAACACCGTCCTCCAAAATGAGATCTTCCATATCCAGATCATCGTTCCATATTAGTACCAGAGAAACAAAATGGTTGAAAACCACTAATGTCTTTTGCATATTCTATGTGGAAGTTAATAGAAAACACAGGGCCCAGAATACCACTAGAGAGATATGAGGTAGAGATATACATTAGAAGAAGAGGCAAGAGGTGTAAAAACAAAACAAAACCCGGTGGCTTTCTTTTTTGTACCTGAAGTGAATAGATGTAATTTAGGAATGACAAATAGTTTATAGGGAAGAGCCTCTAATCAAGCAGAAAAGGAAGGAGGGAGGTGTAGTAGTTAAAAATAAATCAGATTGCGGCTAGAACATATTCCTCCTTGAATAGATGAGATACACAGACAGATGATGATGATGATGATGATGATGATGATAGATGATAGATAGATAATGGATGAATGGATAGATTATGAATAGATATCTAGCTAGCTAGCTAGATAATGGGTAGATGGACAGATAGGTGATAGATAGATGATAGACATGATGGATGGATGGATAGGCAGATGGATAGAGAGAGTTATGATGGATGGATAGACAGACAGATGATAGATGATGGATAGATAAATAGATAGATAATGGATGAATAGATTAAGGATAGATATCTAGCTAGCTAGCTAGATAATGGGTAGATGGACAGATAACAGATAAATGATAGACGGATGGATAAATAGCATAAGGGATGGATAGACAAATGATAGATAGATATAGGGATGAAAGATAGATAGATAATACATAGATGATAGATAAGTAGACCAATATTTCATATAATGCATGTAATAGATATATATCCAATTTTCATATATGTTGTGGTATATACACATATATACATACATGTATATGTACATAATATATAATACATTAATATCATATATTAATTAATATCATATATTTCTCAAAACATTGTGATATATGCATGTGTGTATGTGCATATCTTTCTCGTGTATATCTCATCATTCTACTCACCCCAAGCAGGCCTACGAATATCTGAGAGTCAGAACAATGAGCCTGACTGAGAAGGGACACAGAGCTAGCAGAGATGCTCTACAGTCAAGCAAAGGTTGAAAGCGGCTGTCCGTGGACCATCTGGTCTGGTGATGAGAATCCTCCAGTGTTCAATGAGGGGCATTTAGCGAAGAATCTTTCTCCTCCGAGTGTGGCCCTTGGAAGGTAGCATTAGCACCCCTAAGAGCTTGAGGAAAAATGCACAACCTGCAGCCATTCACTACCTTTGCTGACCTGAGATCTGCATGTGAAAAAACTATTATGTGACTTCCGTGCACTTAACGTTTAAGACTCTGCAATGGGTAAAGTCCAATTTTCCTGGACTGTAAACTCGTATGGTTCTCCCTCAACTCTAAGAAATGAAATGGAGTCTCACAGCGTGGTGGTGACGGTGGGTACAAAATACCGGTGATGCATTGGCACTCGGCGAACAGTCAAGGATGCCCAGGGGATGGTGGTCCCAACCGCTGTGGCGAGCTATCAGCCCTTCTAAGTACCGTCCCAACAAATGAAAACTATTGTACTTCGATCCCACTTTATATTAGAAATCTCCTTGTGCCTAATTAATTTGCAATTTGTACACAATAGCAGAAAGAAAGTCTTTGATTAACTGAGCTCCTTTTAATTAGAGCTTTACAGATAGAGGAGTGAAAACAGAACTAACTATTCCAATGAGAATCCTTGAGCCTGAGAAGACAAACTGCATATAATCCAAAATAAAAGTGACAACAATAACAACAAAATCATAAGGAATCCCTTGCTTGGATGAGTTCATTATACCCTCTGTGGGGTGGTGAGAATAGCCCTGGTTATTGATGCCTGCACTGCCATTCAATATATTGTAAAATGTAGGTGGGTCAAGTCAATGTAAAATCCCTCAGTTTTCCGATCTAAAAGTCAACATTCCACTAACTTAACTCACCAGAAAACTATGATAAAAAATATAATATACGGAGATATTTTCTACAGCACTTACATGTGTAAGTTATTACTTCTTAAGAGAAGTAACTTGGTCAATACCTTCTGTTCCATGATGACGTTTTAAAATTCCATGCAGGGGCAAAAATGAAAAAGCATTTGGTGCCACATTTTTCAAAGGCGCAAGATAAGCAGTCTGTCGCATATTAATGAAGGGCGGGTGACGTGTGTTGATGGTCACATGCCACTCTTCTGAAGACAAACCTTGAAATATTAATGCATCTAAATTGAATCTCCTGGGAGGTATCCAATCTGTTTCCTTTCTTTTGCTTTGAAGTGTCTGTGTCTGTCATGGGAACTTTGCATCGAGGGGCTTGTAACCTTTCAACTTCTTCATTGGGCACTTTTGAGATTTATTTCCATTCCCTTTACCCTTATCTTCTGCCCACCACATCCTGTAAAAAAAAAA
>CM053579.1:104165781-104264434 GCA_028646485.1 Cryptoprocta ferox
AGGAAGGAAGGAAAGAAAGGAGGAAGGAAGGAAAGAAGGGAGGGAGAGAGTGAGGAAGAGAGGAAGGAAGGGAGGGAGGAAGGACAGATGGAAGGGAAAGACAGAGAACAAGCTGAGGAGGAGCAAAGAGAGAGGGAGAGAGAGAATCCCAAGCAGGCTCCAAGCTGTCAGCACAGAGCCTGACGCAGGGCTCAAACGCACAAACAGTGAGATCATGACCTGAGCAGAAATCAAGAGAGTCATACACTTAACCAACAGAGTCACCCAGGCGCCCCTGCCTGTTTTATTCTTTCATTGACAGTATCTTGATAAACGCCAAGTAAAAAGTAGGCATTTAACAACACGATGGAATATATTATATTATACGTTACCCTATACTATATATATTATATGCTCTATGTGCTATGTTATTATGTTATGTTAAATTACATATTTCACTATATTCTATTGTATTGTCCTACATTTCATGTATGTATTTAAAAAAAATTTTTTTAGGGAAAGAGAGAGAATCTTAAGCAGAGTCTATGCTTAGCGCAGAGCCTAACATGGGACTCGATCCCATGACCTTGGGATCCCGACCTGAGCAGAAGTCAAGAGTCAGATGCTTCACCGACTGAGCCACCCAGGCACCCCTGTCCTACAGTATATTTCATTCCATCTACTTGACCTCAGTGTTCTCATCCTCTACACATTCTTATACTGTCTCACATGTTCGCCCACTCTCTTGCCCATAAGGGTCTCTAGAATCTCTTTGTTTATCACGCACGAAGCCATTTACAGCAACTTGATTGCTTTATGTTATTAAGCTGTGTTCAGATTAAAGACTGAGTTCTCAGCCGTGAGCCAGAAAAGAAAACCCAGAGTCTCTTAAGTAGGGCCTGAAACGGAGATGCTGATTTTTGCTGACCCTCTTTGGCTTTCTGAAGTGGCCTGGCCACGCCGTCCAAGTAAGATTCAAAGTTCACAGTAGAGCCATCAGCCTGGGTGCCGAGAGGAATGAAACCGAAGCATACCACGCCTCACATTTCTCCAGGTTGGAGTCCATGGGTGCAGATTTTACAAGTTGTAATTACTCTCCATAAAATGCTCCCTTTCCACCTTCGAAATCACCACACTTCTATGAGCTCGGGCAAGGCTGCAAAGGGCCATAAATGGAATATAATGGCCTCCTACTCCACTCATGTTGAAACCTCTATGGCCTCAGGGCACGTCTCATGCATCGAGGGGCATCTTCAATCCAGCACATCTTCTTCAGCTTTGCAATCTTCCGCAGTCAGTGGCACTGGGGAGACCTGGCTTCTCAGACTGGTGACTGGTAGGGATGCTTCCCGCCATCAGCAGAAGCACAGAGATCTGAGTCACCAAAGGCTGTAGCAATGACGGACGTAGCGTTTGTGTTTGGGACCTTTACGTTCGCGGCTCTTCCTCCCATACTAGACTGTTCGCTGTTGGCTATTTGGTCTTCCCTTTGGCCTGATTATGGCTATTTGTTCTTCTGGTCACAGCCTGATAAACAGTCCATTGATGTGTGTCTACGGAAGAAGAGTAAGAATCAATACATGAGCACACGAATCACTGCCCATTGCCTGTGTCATTCCTGGCCATTCTCATTCTTTCTGTGGCCAAAAGACCTATGTCATTCATATTTGTGACATCTATGACTCTCTTCAGACTTCAGTTACAAAAAATAAAAATAAAAAAAATTCTTGCCTTTAGTTTCCGATATCATACTGTTTTTCTTCTTACTAACTCATCAAAACTCCACCGTCTTGTTCCATACAGTGGTGCCTACTCACTGCTCCTGGGGGCGCCTAGGTAGCTCAGTCAGTTAGACATCTGACTTCAGCTCAGGTCATGATCTCAAAGTTCGTGAGTTCGAGCCCCACGTCGGGCTCTATGCTTGGTACTTACCAGACAGAAATAAGGAGCAGAGTGAGAGGGAGACAGAATCTGAAGCAGGCTCCAGGCTCTGAGCTGGCAGCACAGAGCCCGACGCGGGGCCTGAACCCACGAACCGCGAGATCATGACCTGAGCCGAAGTTGGACGCTTAACCAACTGAACCACCCAGGCGCCCCTTATCTTTTTATTTTTAAAAAGTATTTATTTATTTTGAGAGAGAGAGAGAGAGCAGAGGAAGAGCAGAGCCTGAGAGAGACAGAGAGAATCCCAGGCAGGCTCCTCACTGTCAGCACAGAACCTGATGTGGGACTCGATCCCACGAACCATGAGATCAGGACTTGAGCTGAAATCAAGAGTCGGATGTTCAACCAACTGAGCCACTCAGGTACCCAATCTTTTCCTTTTTAAAAAGTTTGCATTCTAGGCGTGCCTGGGTGGCTCAGTCAGTTGAGCATCCAACTCTTGATTTTGGCTCAGGTCATGATCTCACGGTTTGTGAGTTTGATCGCCGTTTTGGGCTCTGCACTGACAGCAAAGAGCCTGCTTGGGATTCAATCTCTCTCTTTCTCTCTCTCTCTCTCTCTCTCTCAATCTCTCTGCCCCTCCCCTTCTCTCTCTCTCTCTCTCTCTCTCTCCCTCAAAATAAATAAAGTTAAAAAATATATTATTTTAGAGAAAAGGTTTGCATTCTATATCAAAGAATAAAACAAACAAGTAGGAAATGATAAGACTGGTCATTAAGCTGGCTAAGAGTTTCTGAAAAACAGAGTAGTGAAAATGGCCTGGGGTGTTGGAGGAAGACACTACAAGGATAGTGAAACTCAAGCTTTGAAAGTTGAACAAATTTTACCAGATTATTTTATATGGAGGGTGTTACCAGTCGAACTGTGTCTTCCCAGCCCCAGATGATACCTCCACGTCCTAACCCTCAGTGTCTCAGAACATGACCTTCCTCACCCCAATATGACCGCTGTGCTTCTAAGAAAAACGAGATGTGGAGAGAGACACACACAGGAAGCCTACGCAAAATGAGGGCAGAGCTGGTGGTGATGTATCTAAAAGCCAACGGACGCCAAGGCTTCATAGATGGCGACAAAACCCTAAACAGTCAAGGAAAGATGATTCCCTGAGGTTCAGAGGGAGTGGGGCTCTGCTAACACCTGGGTATCAGACCTCCCGCCTCCGGACCAGGAAGATAATAAATTTCTACTGCTGTCAGCCACCCAGTTTGCGGTACTCTGTTACGGCCATCCCAGAAAACTACAACAGACGGTGCCTATAAAAATGGCAATTAAGTCAACAGACCCAGCCAAGTGTGAATTTGAACTTCAGAAGACCCAGGTTCCGACTTCCTGAATCCTGCCTTCAGGGATCTCACTTTTGCTCGCAGTGGAGCCTGGACTGGCTTCACTGGGCCAAACTCCCATGTCCCTTCGACTCCCCCTGTCCCCAAGGAAACCAGGGGGTTCTGAGCAACACCCCTACGTTCCGTCGCATTTTGTTGATGCTGACAAAAATGCCGGCTCTCAATGGCTTTTGTCATCGGCATCTCCATCAGACCCCTGAGCCCATGGAGAGAGCTGTAAAAATTACTTCTGTGTCTCCCCCGCCTTGCACATTCGCTGTGATGTCCTTCGTTAAAGCATCCGTTCGCCGTTGAACGCCGTCAAATGGCCCTTCAGAGCAGTTCCCTGAGTTTTTACGAGCGTGTGAACTCAGTCCATCCCGTCTCAGATTGCAATCAGGCTTAAGCTGGGGAAGTAAACACCCACACACACATTGAACGTCCATGACCACCTTTCAAGAGGAGGTGGCCAATGATACTTTCATCCCCCGGAGAGCACAGCCAGGCATTTTCTTCAGGACATGCGTGTAGGTGTTGAGAGCTTCTCATGCTCCATTTGTTTCGAATGGTTCTTGTTCCTTACATTCCACAATCGATACAAGTCTATGCTCACTCTCTAACTGGAGGAAGAGTTATGGCTTGAAGTGGTCCCCCCGAAAAAGATACATCGAAGCCCCAGGTCCTAGGATGCGACCCAGTTTGGAAACAGGGTCTTTGCAGATGAAATCAGGTTAACGTGAGGCCATCGTGGGTTAGCGAAGATCCTCACTGGGTGACGGTGTCCTTGTAGGGGCAGGGAAATTTGGATGCAGAGAGACACAGGGGAAAGACCAGAGGATAATGGAAACACAGGACATGAAGCCAGAAGGAGGAAACTCATCGGATTGACAGGATTTCACACTCCCTCCAAGGACTGGGGGGACCCGGGAACAGATTCTTCCTCGGAACCTCCAGAAAGAACCAGCCGCACCCACACCTTGACCCCAGACTTCTGGCCTCCACAACCAACGGACAAGAAACTTCTGGGTTTCTTTAAGACACCCAGGTTGTGATCATTTGTTACGGAAGGCTCGGGAAGCTAATGCAGGTGACGAACAGATGCAGTAAATTGGAAAACAACTTCATTTAAAAAGATTTTCTAGTCATCAAAGATTCATGCCATCCACCTGCTCTCTTTACAAGAAGTAAATCTCTCCCCTGGTTTCCTGCTTTGATTTCTGTCATCTCTGTTCCATAGAGAAAAGCGCCCATGCACATTGCACTTTCAAAAAATTAGCACAAGATCCCACATCACGTGACACCCTGTTTTGCAGAACACTGGACTTTGGGGACACCCTGGAGGGATTTTTTAAAGACTTCTTAAAAGCTCTTTGGCCACTGAATTCTCCACAAAATATTCCATTCTCTCAGTCATCACCATCTTCCAGAACTTTCTGCCATAATAGAAATATTATGTTACCCCAGCTTTCCAGAATGACAGCCTTCGGCCGTTCGTGGTCATTAAACACTTGAAATGTGGCTAGCGTGTCCAAGGAATGGGGTTCTACATTTGAATTAATTTTATTTCATTTCTTTTCATTTCGTGTATCTTGACTTCATTGGAATAAATGTATTTCAATTGTATCTCATTGTAACTAGATGACATCTATGTACAATGAGCTAGAATAGCCGTTAACCAAAAACATTGTAAACAAGCGTCTGATAAAGTAGTTTTGCGTGGCGGAAAATAAAATATTCCTACTTCAAACTCATTGTTCACAGGGGGAAAAAGGTGTGTGTGTGTGTGTGTGTGTGTGTGTGTGTGTGTAAAACAATGAAATGGTCTCAGGAGAAAGTAGTTTGGGGATCATTTTCTTGAGATTCAATGTAGTGATTAAATATTTAAATGTCTTGAAGGTAAGAAGTTATAAAAAATGTGCTCTATAGATACAGTAATGGAAATTCCAATATTTCTGTCAACTCTCACTTTTCCTCCAAATGAACAGCAAACACCAAATCCTGGTCCTCTTTTTAGCAGATGCTGACCATTCTCGGGTATAGGACCCTGGGTGTGTCCCTCTCTGGAATGCTGCTCCAGTCTCCTCACGTTTCCATTTCTTCCTTCCAGAACTTCTCCTGAAACAAACAAACAAACAAACCAAGACACAAACAAAAACCACTGAGAGTGAACTAGCTCGCCACTTTGGAATTATTTCAGTGCATTCTTTCTGGAAGCAACTTGTAAAGGGACTTTCTAAGCCTTTAAAATTAGCATCAGAAAACAGATGGTCCTGTGGCATGAATAAGGAATTTTCGAAGTGCTTCCATTGTGTATCTAATGATCAATGTTCATCAGTGAAGACCTTTGGTGTCTAATGTTGAGCTTCAGGGTGATGCAGACACCTGGAAAGGAATCAGTGCAACAAACATCGATACCGTTAACTATTTAATTGAAACAAAATGGCACCATTTTGGTAAGAAAGATTTTTTTTCATAGTTTCACTTACTCTGATAACATGTCCAAATGGTTTAACTCAGTTTAACTATGAAAAAGTCTTTCTTACTAAAATGGTGTAGGGAGAGACCCCCTTGGGATGATATATAAAAAGCAGAAAAATGAAAAAAGGAACATAGAATGTACCAGAAGGCAGAAGTTATAGAGTTCCCACTGCATTACACACAAGCACGCGCGCACGCGCGCGCACACACACACACACACACACACACACGTGTTAAGAGGATTACGTATTTACTTATTTATTATGATAAATCGTTGGTCTCATGAATAGAAGGAGATTTATAGTGGGTTTCTACAGAGACCCCCACTGGCACTAGAGCATTTTCCCATCCAACCTTGTGAATGTTCTATAAAAGGACTGTTCAAGATCCCAGTGATTCATCTCAATTGCCCTGACACAAGGGAAGAAGACAAATCCCAGGAAGCTCGGAACATGTGAGCCCATAGGCAACATGCACACATGTGCTTATCAGAAGCACCTATCCACAGAAAATTTGTACCTAGTTAATTTATATCTATTTAAGATGGTCTCGTCTACAAAGAAAATTAATATGCTATCAGATAGCACAGTATAAAATTACACAAATATATGCACATACCCCTACACACAGACACATCATTTTTACAGAAAATAATAATGAAAGCATTTCTCTGCTCCTTAAATAGGAACATAATAGGAAAGTTAAAAATGTTTAAACAATTTTCCAAAATTTCCAGACGTTAGTTGGCACCACTAACATTTTCCTTTTTTTAAGTGTTTATTTATTTTTGAGAGAGAGACAGGGTGTGAGCAGGGGAGGGGCAGACAGAGAGGGAGACATGGAAACCGACGCAGGCTCCAGGCTCCCAGCTGTCAGCACAGAGCCCGATGCAGGGCTCGAACCCACGAAATGCGAGATCGTGACCTGAGCTGAAGTCAGGCACTCAAGCAACTGAGCCACTTAGACACCCCTATACCTCAATTTTTAAAAATGATGCTGCAGTATGCTACCGAATATAGAGATAACCTCTGGATAGAAAGCGTGTGAAGAATATATGAGAGGAGCTGGATATCTGGGTCACATTCCAGGGCAACAGAATATGTGTGTGCAAATTTTGTTCACTACGGTTTTTGTTTTGGCCTCAGAGTCACAGATGATCATGGTCTGCACTCCACGGTGCACACTCAAACATGCATTTGTCTCCATTCAAACCCATCTGACGCACGTGACCTTATTAGACCCCAGTTTGGCAAAGGACAGCCTGCTGACGTCTGGTCTGCCACCGCCTCTCTTTACAAATAAAGTTTTATCGGGACACGCCCATGCTTGCTCGTTGACATGCTATGTGTGGCCGTGTTCACACAAGAGCAGAGTTGAATAGTTGGGACAGAGGTTCTATGGCCATCAGAACCTGACGTCTTTATTCTCTGCCACTTTACAGAAAAAACTCGCTGACCTCTGCATTAGATTAACAGAAGCTTGGAAACTAGAAGACACAGTGACTTCCTGAAAGTGCATGGTGCCCGGAAGACATGGTGGACGTCCCAGAATTCAGTAACCCCAGCTCGTGCCTTCCTCCCTTGGATGCCCCTGATTTGCACCTGCTTGGACCCCACCTCCATGCCTAACCCCTGGAAAAACATAAAGCCATTATCATTATTTGCACATCTTAGGAAATGGGCAGAATGCCAAATACAGACTCAATCCTTTTTTGGAGTATGATTCATCGTTGGATCTGGGAAAAAATAAAAAAATAAAAGGTGAATTTTATGCACATTCATCACCCCCCATACAATTTTCCATGTAGAATCCGTCTCCATCCCACTCTTGACGACCTAAACACCAAGGCATTCTGTGTCCCCCTTCTCTCCTCCCCAGATGCAGTGTCTGGAAGCACAGGTCTGCATCTGTAACTCGACCTTGACCAAGCTGAACGGTCTCGAAGAGGTGCAGTATACTAAAGGCGTCCTCTCACTCTTTTCTTTTCTCTTGATGGCATTCGTGTCCAAGCAGGTAAAGGACGATTGCCATTGGGCTTAGGAAGGCCATCGCTGCCTAAATCCAGAAAATTGCAAGAGGCGCTGAATGTGGTCAACAAGGGCTTGCAAATTCATCGCGGGTCTGTGAAAGGCGAACCAGTGAGCCATCACATAGCCAGCCAGCAGTGGAGTCGAAGACAATGATTTCACGCCATCTGTAAGCAGCGGCTGGCTGGCCACTGGCAGAAGCCAAAAGCCGACTGGAAAGACTCAGGGCTGAGGCTCACCACAGAGATCCTGCCTCCCTAACTCATTCTTTTTTTTTTAATGTTTATTTATTTTTGAGACACAGAGAGAGACAGAGTGTGAGTGGGAGAGGGGCAGAGAGAGAGGGAGACACAGAATCTGAAGCAGCTCCAGGCTCTGAGCTGTCAGCACAGAGCCCGACGCGGGGACCGAACTCACGAGCTGTAAGATCATGACCCTGAAGAAACGTCGGAGGCTTAACCGACTGAGCCACCCAAGTGCCCCTGGAGATTTCTATTTTAAAAGTCGTGGGGCGCCTGGAGGGCTCAGTCTGTTAAGCGTCCGACTTCGGTTCAGGTCATGATCTTGCGGTTTGTGAGTTCGAGCCCCGCATTGGGCTCTGTGCTGACGGCTTGGAGCCTGGAGCTGCTTCAGATTCTGTCTCCATCTCTCTGACCCTGCCCTGCTTGTGCTCTGTCTCTCTCTCTCTCTCTCTCTCTCTCTCTCTCAAATATAGAATAAAACATAAAAAACATTTAAAAAAAAGTCTTTGCTTTCACCCCCATTTTACCACTATCCTTAGCTGCCGCACAACGGACTAGAAAGCTGGAGTTTTTAAATGTTTACACCCCCAAATTTATAGATCAGAATTAAAAATCTGTTGATGTGTGCATTTGTGTGTGAGTTGACATTTTTTAATGTTTATTTATTTATTAATTTTGAGAGAGAGAGAGAGAGAGAGAAAGCCTGAGCTGATGAGGAGCAGAGAAAGTGAGAAAGAAAGAATCGCAAGCAGGCTCCACACTGTCAGTGCGCGGAGCCCGACCCATGGCTCGAACTCATGAACCCTGAGATCATGACCTGAGCCAAAGTCGGATGCTTAACAGACTGACTCACCCGGGCGTCCCCCTAACTCATTCTTCATTCTGGTCTTCTCCTTGGATGAGTTCCCGGGTTTGATAAGCCAACTCGGGACTTAAACAAAAATTCAGAGCATCGGTCATGTTACAGGCATTTGACTCTTTACCAAGCCGGCAATTTTATAAGATAAACTGGTTACGGTACGTGTAAGAGAAAAATGACAGACATCAAAGGTTCTGCCATTTTCCTTAATTTATGGGAAATATTATTTCGAATGCATCTCTAAAAGGGACGTCCCTCTTAAAATACAGGACAGGCTTCATTTTGTTCTTTTTAGGAAAAAAAATACATCAAGGAAATTCACGTTCTTGGTCTCCTAACAATAAACTACAAGCACATACTTAATTCATCTTTCAAAATCAGTTTTGTACTCTTTCCACCTTTTAAGACAACGATTAATGCATAATGTAGTTGGAAAACAAGTATTAAAAAATCTCAGACACTGGAACATGTGTTTATGGAAGGTAGGACTTTATCTTGTTTGTTTCTGTATTTTTTTTTCTACAACATTCCCACCCCTGGAGAAGCATTTACCCAATGCAACAACATTCATAAGAATGAAAATGGGGAAAGGGATAAAATTATGTTTAAAAATTTTTTAATGTTTTTTAATTTATTTTTTGAGAGACAGAGACAGCGCGAGCAGGGGAGGGTCAGAGAGAGAGGGAGACACAGAATCTAAAGCAGGCTCCAGGCTCCGAGCTGTCAGCACGGAGCTCGATGCAGGGCTCAAACCCACAAACCGAGAGATCATGACCTGAGCCGAAGTTGGAAGTTGGATGCTTAACCGACTGAGCCACCCAGGCGCCCCTTAAATCTAGAACACGTAGATACTGGCTAACTTAAACCCAGTAGAGTGGAATACAGTACAGACATTAACAGCATGCGTTGCACAGAGTTTTCCAGATGATTTATAGACCCTTTGATGCTTCTTTCTACATTCAGTGATTGTATGATTTGGGTTTGTTAAGAGCGAGACCTTCCTAATCCATTTCCCCCTGGTTTTATCGACATATAATTGATATATAACATTGTGTTAGTTGGAGGCGCGCAGCACAGAGCATCTTGCTACAAGCGTGTATTACACACTAAGGCCCACCGTTCCGGTACTGAGCACCCATCACCTCCTATAGTTAACAACTTTCCTTCTTGCCGAGAGAACCCTTAGGAAGACATACTCTCTTAGCAGGTTTCAAATAGACAACACAGTATTGCTAACTATAGTCACCACAGGACACAGGACATCCCGGGACTGACTCACTCCTTTCTCCTGTAACTGATAAAGGACATAATGTAAATATTATATGTATATAGGATATAACTACAGCGGATACATACTCTATCCTATAACTTGTACTTTTTGGCCCATCTCCCCCACCCCCTGCCTCTGTTTCTTCACGAAATGTTAACACCCACATCCAGGAGGAAACCAACTTTCCCCTTTGGGTAAAGCCAAGAGGGCTTTCCGGAAGCGATTTCCCAGGTTGCGGGTGTTGACAGAGGTGCGTGGAGACAGAGACGTCCTATTGCAGACCAGCTCTGGTGGAGAGACACTGAGCTCGCTAACGAGGCAAGCGCCAGAATGATCGTGTTATTTCAAAGGAGCCTTTGAGGTTACGCACATGTTCTACAAAGTCAGGGGAAATGTGCTGAAATAATTTCCATAGATTGGATCCAAGACAGTCCCAGGCAACAGAGCCGTAACCCGCCGCCTCGCATTTTTCCATCTGTCCGATATCACTTGCAACTTACCACACTTCCACCTGCCGAGGGCTGACCTCGCATACGCAGGCCTTAATTCACCATCTGCAAGTCTAAGGAAAGTCACTGTCTTTTAACAGCATTTTTTTAAAGGTGGCGCCTGAGTGGTCAGTCAGTTGAACGTCCCACTTTGGCTCAGGTCATCATCTCCAGGTTCGTGGGCTCGAGCCCCGCATCGCGCTCCGTGCTGACAGCTCAGAGCCTGGAGCTGCTTCGGATTCTGTGTCTCCCTCTCTCTCTGACCCTCCCCTGCTCATTCTCTCTGTCTCTCTCTCTCAAAAATAAATAAAAATTTAAAAAAATTTAAGTTTGGTGGGACTGTTAGGTCGACTTCCCAGTATATCACAAAAAGGTTCTTCGTGATGGTCACCCGCTCTACGGTGCAAAGGGAATTTACAAATGCCCGGAACGGCAGAGTTCTGACGCATTTATTTTTATCTCAGAGCGCTGAGAACCTCAGGCTTTGGGTCCTCTGTAGCGCGTAGCCTGGGGTTGGCACACACATCTGTAAACGTCATCCCCACGCGTCCTTCCTTGTCCCTGACTCCCAGCCGCACCTTGCAGGGCACGTGAGGTCCAATCAGACGGCCCAGTTTCCAGGATTTGACGAGAGACTCACTTCTTTTGTGTCATATCCTTAAAGAAGCCTCGTACAACAAAGTGCATCAATCATGAAAGCTTACAGGAAATAACAAGATTTCTTGGAAGTTTGCCCCTGGGGAGGTGGAACGCTAGGGTGACTAAAAGAAATAGCTGATCCCAACAGCACCAGTCAGGAGATGGGTTTACCATTATTTACGGAATTCTTATCCACTCTTAGAAATCAGGCGCGTCATTTTATCATAATGTATAATATTATATGTAGATATATGTTTAAAATTCCAATACAGGTGCCCAGGCGCCTCAGTCAATTGAACCACCAACTCTTGATTTCAGCTCAAGTCCTGATCTCGTAGTTCATGATTTCGAGCTCTGCGTTGGGCTCCGGGCTGACCGTGGGGAGCCTGCTTGGGATTCTCTCTCTTCCTCTCCTCTGCCCCTCCTCCGCTCATGCTCTCTGTCTCTGTCTCTCTCTCAAAATAAATAAATATACTTGAAAACAACTCCAACATATTATATATATAACATGATGTATAGAAAATACGCATTGTATTTGTAATGTAATACTACGTATATAAATATAATTACAGAAATTATAGTGTGAGTCATTGCCCCTATAACAGTGTGGATTTAAACATCAATGTGGGGAACCTGAGTGGCTCAATTGGTTCGACTTGTGATTTCACATGAAGTTCATGATCTCAGGGGTGTGAATTCAAGCCCCATATCAGTCTCTGCACTGATGGCGTGGAGCTTGCTTGGGATTCTCTCTCTCTTCCTCTCTCTCTCTCTCTCTGCCCTTTCCCTGCTCACGTGCACTCTCTCTCTCTTTCTCAAAATAATTAAATATTTTTTAAAAATCCATGTATAACTTTTGACTCCCCCAAAACTGAACTACCAATAGGCTACCGTTACCAATTACCCAGTCAATGAACACATATTTTGTACGTTCGGTATACACATTATATACCGAATCCTTACCACAAAAAAAGTAAGCTACAGAAAAGAAAATGTGATTAAACAAATCATAAGGACGAGAAAATACATTTCTAAGACTGTTCTACACTTATTGAAAAATATCTGCATAAAAGTGAACCCATGCAATTCAAAACAGTGTTGCTCGAGGCTTAATTGTAATACATTGTAAATAACAACTATTTACTGTAATGTAATAAAATGTCATAATTTTACATTATTTTGAAATTCTGGGACGTTAACACATTGTGATCAGTTCACAATATCTACGCATCAAATTATTATGTAGTTTTCCTTAAACTAATACGTTCTATGTCAATTATATCTCAATAAAACTGGAAAAATTCATCTTAAATTTAGAAAATAAAACTCTGGCAGCCTCAGCAATGAGTCAAAAATCTATTACTGTGTTGGGGCACCGGGGTGGCTCAGTCGGTTAAACATCTGACTTTGGCTCAGGTTATGATCTCACAGCTCATGAGTTCGAGCCCCGAGTCAGGCTCTCTGCTGACATCTTGGAGCCTGGAGCCTGCTTCGGATTCTGTGTCTCCCTCTCTGTCTCCTTTGCCCCTTCCCTGCTCATGCTCTGTCTCTCTCTGTCTCTCAAAAATAAAATATACATTAAAAAAAATTTTTTTAAATCTATTACTGTGTAATGGGCCTACCCAACCAAGTGGCAATTTCTAAGCTTTTGTCATTTATTTGGTCCAGCTGTGGAAAGTACATGCCCATTTTCTCACGGTGTTCCTTGATAACTGGTGTTTTCTTCCAGCCGTGTTTCAGGTAACATTCATGGGATTCCATATGCTAAGCAATTTTCAAATATCATTCCACTGAATCTTCATTTCCTGCATAAATGGGCATATGGTCCCCATTGCAGATGAGAAAAGTCAGAAACAAAGGATGGCGCAATGGCCCAGTGCCCTGTGCATGGCTGGTGTTGGGACTGGCTCGGGCCAGTTTGGACAGACTGCTGTGTGCAGTACAGACTCCCTCCGGTCCCAGGTGAGGTGTGGCTCCCAGGTGGCGACAGGAATGCGAGGGTCATCCCAACAGTCCAATCCAGGGTGACTGGGGACTGACCCATGACAGGATCAACATAGTCCCTTGGATGGGTCAACGGGATGTCTTTCCAGATGATGAAATCCTGTCTCTTTTGCACCTCAGGCATTCGGATGATTGCTCCCAGCACCTGATTTAAAGTCTGAAAGCAGGTGGATGGAAAACAGAAATGTTGCAAAGCATTCTAAAAATGATAGGCCGTCCTTGTACAAACACGCATTTCCCAAGCTATAGGCATGTCATGTTTCCTCACGTCAAAGAGTGCCTTCTCTGTGGAGGGTTTACTGCTCATAACAATGTTTGTGCCTCAGGCCTGGCTAGAGGCAAGACTCTGGTTTCCACAGCAGGTGTCTACTGCCCGAACATCCCTGTGGCCAGGGTGGACGCCGCATCTGTCTACGGAACAGAACACGCACAGTTCAATGCTGTGCAGAGAGGCAAAACTCTCTGAGACAGAAGGAGTAAACGATGTCATAAGGAAATCTCAGACGTCTTCCAGCTGGCATTTGGGGGAAGCGAAACAAGAGCCCGTCTCTCAAATTTGACATGAATGCTGTCCCAGGTATGAGAAAGAGACCAAGCTGAAAGGTGTCAGATCACAGTAACACCATGGAAATTGTGACATGCCCCAAGGCTGTTGACTATTTCTTTCCTTTTTTAAACATGTAAAAGCCATATCAAATATTTCCTTTGGTTGTGGCTCTGGCTGTCTTCAAATATCCCATCCTCCCTCTAACTGGTAACTGGTTAGGGAAACCATTTCTTCTTAGGACTTTCTCAACTGTCTTCAGAAGATAAATCTACGACGTAGAACACCATATTTTTCGGCTTGTGCTGGGAAGCAAATGGAGAACTGGCTTGGTAACTACAGAGAAAGAAATGGTATTTCCCCCGCCTTCTACAAATGAGCTCTCACAAAAACTCACCAAAGCAAGACTAAGTCAATGCAAATAGGAATTCGATAGATATGGTGAACTTGAAGATCAGTTTCTATGATTCAGTGGTACCTTTAGGATACTGAGCATCCAAATATACTGAATATGCAGGGATATGAATTAAGACAGCCAGATCTAAGCAGGATTTGCAAAATTGGCTGATGTCAAAATCGATTCTTCTGCTTTCAAAAATGCGAAAGTCCTTTCGGGAAGTCAGCGTTGGCTTTGCGCCTGAAATGATCCTCTAGGTGGCTCTTTGAATGGCCCTGGTCATCTCCTTGTGAATTCTTGCTGCTGATATGTGACATTCATTCCAGTATCTGTGTCTCAGAACCTGATTCAAAATGAGGAACCCATCATGGGCGCTAAGATGACCCGTCCACCTTCTCCATTCTGGGATACAACGTCACCCAGGCTCCCCAACACAGCAATACAAGAACTGTCCATGAAATCATCTAGATGGATCTAGACAAATGCAGCCTAGTCGTATGTGTGCAAACTACAATAATATCACAGATATTGGCCTTTGAAAACGATTCTAGGCATTGATCATTTTACAACTTTCTAGATATAGTCTGCTAGTTTGTCTTTGAGTATAATGACATGATTCAAATTATTTTCATTTATTTTTATTGTCTTCACATTCTTTTTTTAAATTTTTTATTGGAATTTATTAATTTATTTTGAGAGAAAGAGGAAGAGAGAGCACAAGCAGGGAAGGGGCAGAGAGAGAGAGGGACAGCGAAAATCCCAAGCAGGCTCCAAGCTGTCAGCACAGAGCCCGACACAGGGCTAGAACTCATGAACCTTGAGATCACGGCCTGAGCTAAAACCAAGAGTCAGTCTCTTAACCAACTGAGCCACCCAGGCGCCTGTATTGTCTTCACATTTATAAAGTAAAAGGAAAATGGGTTAATACACTACAAGCAACTGAAGTCACACTTTTGTATTTTATTACTTTTGCCTAGATGCCTCTTAATTCAAATTTTACGGTGTAAATTTAGGTGTGTTTTGAGTGAGCGATGATTTCTGCATACGTTTACCCTGTCACTCCCAATGGCCCACTTAGGAATTTGGGGGCATTCAGATCACCTGTCAGGTAAAAACGGGCACAGAAACACGGGCAAAGGCTTTAGGAACATTCGCTCTTTGTAAATGAGCTAACATAGCAAGTGTCACTTAACTTCAGACTGTTTAGCAAACGGTGTAAAGCACATTGATTTTCTGGTCAAGGTGGACGTGGACAGGTTTTACTCTTAATGGAAAGCCTATTAATCAAATGGAGGAAGAGGCAATGGTTTGTATTGTATGTATGGCCAGGCTTGGTCATCCCAATTTGTATGTGAATAAAAAGGTTTTTGTTTCGTTTCGTTTTGTTTTGTTTTAAGATGGAATAACTTTCCTTGCTCACTCACACCAACGTCCTGGCCATATTTAATCAGGGTCCTTCGTGAAGAAAGGCGATGTTCATAAATTAAATGAAAGATCTGAAAGGCACAGAGGCAGCTCATTTTGGTAGTTTTCATGTAAGGTTCCGGGGCTGTGTACAAAACAAATTTTACAATATTAATATGTCAGCAACTAAATCGGTTTTATGGCTAAACCAATCAATTCGGTCATTGTGATAATTTCAACAATCTATGGTGACCATGAAAAATTGCTTTAGACACAGTAATTGGAAAAACGACGCAATTTGTGTGATCTTGGCAGTGAGAATACACACAAGAAAGGGACCCTCCAATGGATGGAGCAGAAAGTGGAAGGAATGGAGGGTTGCAAAGAACAAGATGGTGGCAAGGAGGTGCCCTAGTGAACACTGGTCTGATTCATGGGAATTTCTCCTCACCCACAAGGATCTCTCTCTTGACACGACCAAGGGCCAGCACAGTGCTTTTTTTCTCAGCCGGATCGGGGTGCAATGCAGAGGGGCAAGCATTTGGGGACATGGAAGAGTTACAAACTGGTGGACTTTTAAATCTTTACTTTAAGAGGTTCGGCACCTTGTGCATTTCCATTTGATGGGGATATTCCTGGAAATCTTGTCCTGGTTACAACATGGATGGCTTATTCCCGATGCCAAATGATCACCACGGTCCTCACTGCTATCTAGACTTTCAGCCACAGACAGGACCCTCCTCATGGGAATATCTTCAAAGCCCCTCGGAGCCTGGCTGCCTGACCCCAGAAGGGAGTCCGGTTCCCAATGTGGAACATTTGAAATGTATTTCCAACATGGTGGACATCACAGAACACCATCTGATCCCTCCTCTCCTTCCAGCTTTTGTAATAAAAACTGACTTTATTTTGCACTTCCCAGATTATCAAGAAACTTTCCTCACACTCAATATCTCATTTAGGAAACCTCGTATGTAGTCAGAGAAGTAGAATTATTCAGACAGAATCATTTCAGGAATCAAAACAAGGTCAAATCCATGGGAAGGAAAACATGTTATTATTTCCAGTTTATTTCTCCATTTTGGGGGAGACAGAATATAATTGCTTAATATGTATTGTATAATATATTGCATGTGTATATAGTACAATTTGACAATGAAATAGTAGATAAAAATAATTGGATACGTTCTTGGATAATTGGATAAAATATTGGATAAAACTATAATTATCCACATGCAACAGGAATTTAAAGTGAGCTTGTGGTTGTCAGTCAACTAGTTTCACTGTAAAAAATTTTTTTTGTGTGTAGGAGGTGATAATATCCATTCTTAGAGTGTAACAAATTTTATTTTTACCATATTCTAAGGGACATGTAATATTTTTATCTTTTTATGTAACTTTATCTATATATATTTTTTTACTTTAAAAGAGAATATTAAAGTGGATAGCCAGTGAATTGGGATGAATTTCAAATATGCTTTCAAGTCATTGTATGCAATAGAAAATACCAGTGATAAGTGCATCTGTCTGTGGCAAATACCAGGGTGGGTGGGGCCCCTTTGATCGTTGGTACCAACCAGATTGGGGAAGTTGCTCAAAATGTCACCGTGTTGTGATTTAAGCCATGGACCCTGAGGCCAGATTCATCCTCAGTTCAAACCCGTGCTCTACAGCATGTAAGCTGTGTGACTCTGATAAAGTCACCCAACTTCTCTGTTCAGTCAAGTCAAGCATGCGTTTCCTGGAAACAGACATTGGCCTCTCACGTGGCTTGGAACCTCTCCCTCCTCCTGTCATTGCTCCCCTTTCTTCCAAATCCTTTGCCTTCACATCCTCAGTCCCCTTTCTGCTTTTTCCCAAACTCACCTTCCTGATGTGGTTTCCTCCCAGCGTACATGAAGTCATAATTGCATTTTTTTAATTCGTTTCCGATTTACACCTCATTTTCTGTTTATCTCCACTTATGTCCAGCCACATATTCTAATTTATGACAGCTTGAATTTTTCCTAATCTTGCTGCTTTACTCTTTGGATTTTTTACATGGCAAATCCAACCACCCATCACCCAAGTAAGAAGGCATTCAGCTTTCAAGAAAGTTTCACACAGAAACACCCTAACAATTAGAACCGTAGGAATATTAAGAATTTACATTAGATTCAATGGTGGGTTTTTTCTTCCAACACAATAAACTTAAGGGAAATTTTTTTTCCCATCAGCAAATTAATCAAAGTCCAGCAATGAGAAGCAGAAAAGAACTAATATCTTCAACCACAAAAAGACAAAACTAAGATTAATTCAACCTCGGCAAATTTTATCTCCAAGACATATTACAATACAACGAAATCTTTATTTAAAAAAAAATCCATAGACAAAATTTTGAGTTTTGAAGATGTTTATTTCGGTGTGGGTGTTTTGCACAAGCTCTAGCATCTCAAGAAGCAAAGAATAAACAGGAAAAGGGTTTCCACTGGGAGAGAGGACAAATTATCATCTTGCATTCGGAGAGTACGTTTTGAATATGCTATAAATGCTAACACTTAGGCTTTTAAGACTTTCCTTTATGATGTGCTGGGGTTTAGCCTTCTGTATTATTAGTATTTTTCAATTCCTCTAAGACTCACGTACTTAGTTCCTGTTCCAACTCGGTTAGCTCATGCGTTATGCTTAAATTTTAATGTTAAATGCTAGCCTTCCACTGAAAACCCTGGATGGCCCAGAAAGAAAGAATGTCCGCTATAATCACAGGGCTGCTTTTTAAAAAGCCTAGTGACTTTGGGTATTAGCTGTATAAAAGTCACATAAAAGCACACACTAAGATGTGTTGGACTTAAATCTCCCAAAATGCACCAAAATACAGAACCCTTTGAGAATTGCCTTCTATTCTCCAGATTGGCGTGCAAGTCTTAAAATAAACCGTGGTAGAAATAAAAAAAGTGGTGGTTATTTTATTGGTCCTAAAGATACTCAGATTGTATGAAAATGGGGAAGGGCTTATAATAAAAATAATGAATGCATAACAATGTATGTCATGTCATACTCGAATACATTTATTATTACAAATACTAAATACAATACACAATATGTTCTTTTTCTGCGGAATTCTTCATGATAAAAAAAAAGCCTTTCTCCTCAGGTTGCTGACCTGAGGGAGGTGTGTTGGATTCATACGAAGAGGCAGTCTGTGAAAGTGAGGACCAAGGAAAGAAAAGAGTCGTGGTGTTAAGTCCTGGATCCTACTGTGCCTGAAACCGCCCTTGTTGGCTCTTTCATTAGAACAGCCCGTAAGTTACACTTCTTCTTAAGTTATCTGGAACTGGGTTACCGGTGCTGAAAAAAGAAAAATCCCAATCTGGATATGCTGAGACTCAAACGTGATGTCTCTCCAAACTAAGTGACTCCCAACAGCAGTGTTTCTCACAAGACGGTATTCTGCAAAGTCCATGCTAGCCACTCCCGTGCGCGACTACCGCGTCTTAAATACTTGGAGATAGAAGGAAACCGTCGCCCCCAAATGATCCTAGAAGAAATCCCTGATGCCTCTGCTCCTGAAATCTCTGATTACCACGTTGGAGAGAAACCGCAATTAGAAAGTGGGTCACGCGGGGAAAGGATTTTAGCTTTATTGTTGGTTTGGTTTGTCACATAGTGTGAGAATGACCAACTGTCTCCAAGTGCCGTGATAACCTTATCCTGAAATAACACCTACCATCTGCGTCCCCTTGGAAGGGAAATTGGGTGTTCCATGCAGAGGGAGGCACCACTGTGAAGATTCACCTTATACAGACGGCAAATGAGCAGAGACAAATTCCTGTGCGTCTGTCACAGAAGCAATTATGCTACTTAACTTTAAAACCTGTATTTTTCATTCCCAGGCGGATTTACGTATTAGCAAATTCTAA
Source organism: Cryptoprocta ferox (assembly GCA_028646485.1). Classification (NCBI taxonomy): domain Eukaryota; kingdom Metazoa; phylum Chordata; class Mammalia; order Carnivora; family Eupleridae; genus Cryptoprocta; species Cryptoprocta ferox. The sequence goes on from CM053579.1 coordinate 104,185,278, forward strand.
ATCCTGTTGAATCACATTCGGAGATATTTACTAAGTACCGACCCTATGTTGTGTGCTCTAGTAAGCATTTCAGAGACAGCACCGCAGGCTAAAAAAGGCAGAGAGAGAGAGGACGGAGTGAGAAAGAGAGAGGAGTTCATCTTTTATGTGAATCCCATCCTAAAAGGAGGAAGGAAAACTAATGAAAAATTAATATGCAATATGTCAGGAGGTGGTAATAGTGAGAAAGGAAACCGGTCCATGCTGGGAGTTGAGGAGTAGCGAGAGATCTTTTGTGCAGAGTATTTCAAGAGACTCCTCCGGAAATAGTACATCTTGAAAGAAGTCAGGTATCACTGGGAACAGCATGGAATGCCAAAGGATCAGCAATGCAAGGGTGAGCTCCTCAAGGCTCCACCTGGGTGGTGGAGGTCAAGGAGCCACAGAGATGTAGGCAGCAGTCAGCTGGGCCATCACAAGTGGGCTTGGCAGAGAGGAATAGAAAAGAAGGGGGTCTGAAGGGGAAGAAAATCTTGCAGGGCTTCTGATGACCTGACAGTACTTTGAAGGATCTCTCAGTCAACGGAGGGTTTTCAGGAAAAGACAGGTGTGACCTTGACTTGGTCTTCACCTGCTCACACTCCAACCCCAGACTATAGGAAGACAGGGGTGAACAGGGGTGGGTGTAAAGAATAGGATGATAGATGGGTAGCCATGGGAAATGTTTAGATGTCTGATGTGTCTGGAAAAACAGAATACCCCCATCGATGGGGTGTGAGTTATACATCAAAAGTGAGGAAGAAATCCCTGAAGGATTTTGATGTGGGCACCTGTTCAGCCGGTGTTATGATGCCGTGTGTACCTGAGAAAGACTATGGGCTGGACCAGGTTTGGCCATGAAGGAGGCAATCAACAGCATATGTTTTAACACGCAAAGCCGGGAAGGTCTGTGATGTGTCCACGGGGCCGCGTTGGCTGTAGGATATATAAGTTTAGACTTGTCTACGGTTCTGGGATACGCAAAGAATAAAGTGTCTATAAATTTGGGAGTTAGGAAATAAAAGATACTTAGGCAAGCCTGTAGAACAGGAGGACCTTAAATATAGAATGAATGTGTAAAAAGAGCAATATTTTCAGACTCTGCGCAGGAACCTGTGAAGGGGAGAGTGAAGGAAGCATCGAGAACGATGCACAAGGACCATCAAATGAGCTCCGAGAAGGTCCAGATAACAGCAGGGAGCTGGGGGCCAAGTCAGGAAGGTGGTCACCCACTTCTAACTGATCTCCCAAGCCAAGTATGCCAAGGGCAGGAATATGACAAGGGGTAAGCTCACTGAGAGGGGCTCCATCCCATGACCCTGGGATCATGAGCTGAGCCGAAATCAAGAGTCAAATAGATGCTCAATCAAATGAGCCCCCCGGGCGCCCCTAGTCTGATTCATCCAAACCCATAGTTTTGGGGGCATATTATGACAACATCATGACCCAGTCACTGGGCAAACATTCTGCTAGTTTTGTTCTCTGGGTTTCATCAAGAGTCATCATCATGGCTACAGGGATCAGTGAGAAGTGAGTAGGTAAAACAGGAAGATCAACTAACATGTTCCTCAAGGTGGGTGCAGATGCAGTGGGTAGTATGGACTCATTTTCTCGCATTCCCTTGAATATACTTCTGAGTTTTTAAAAAAAAAATTTTTTTTTTACTGCTTATTTGTTTTTGAGAGAGAGAGGGACAGAGCATGAGCAGGGGAGGGGCAGGGAGAAAGAGAAAGACACAGAATCCGAAGCAGGCTCCAGGCTCCAAGCTGTCAGCACAGAGCCCAACGTGGGGCTTGAACTCCAAACTGTGAGATCATGACCTGAGCCTAAATCAGATGCTTAACCGACTGAGCCACCCAGGTGCCCCAATGCTTCTGTTTTCAGACAAATTAAAAAAAAAAAAAGAAACCAATACCATTGACTGAGCGTGCGAACCTCACCTATGTTGCAGATTTGACTAGAAAGAGGAAAATGTTAAGTAGTCTTACCTGGGATCAGCAGAGTGAATACCCGGGAGAACACAGAGCAGGGCTTTGGAGGACCGACCACGTTTACCTTGGGAGGGTCATTGTGATGTTTAAAGTCAGCTCATTTGCTATGTGGAGTGACTTTCTACAGCACCCTCAGCTCACAGTCAGGACAAGGGACTTCAGCCAAGTGTAGGGCTTGCTAATTGCCCAGCTAGAAAGTACAAATGGCGGGGTCAAAAAGGAAGAATCAGGAGTCTGGAAATCTAAACCATATTAGCAAGGGGAAGACTTTTTGGAGTCAATGCAGGACCCGGACATTTCCTGTAACTTTACAGTTTATCTAAGCATCCGACGTGCAATCAGCCAAGGTAGAGTCACGATAACCCCATGAGGCATGGGGGACAAATATTGGGTCCTGGCTATTTGGACGGTGAATCTTGGAGATCTTTGTCATAGCCCATGCAGACAAGTTGAGTGAGAGCTATGGACTGGAACGCAGCCTTCCTAATTACAACATGGCGCTCTCCCATTCAATCCTTACTTTCTGACTGGGGAATGAAGAAAGAGATCAGGAAGCATTCCTTCGCAGTGCAAATGGGACACCTGTTTGACATAACCTTAAAGTCTTTCGAGGAAGGGAATATGAGTCACGCCCGTCCTATTTACAGTTTCCACTGAGGACCCAACACCCATCATGGTGCTTACATCTCACCTGTGCTTAATGGGTGGTGGGACCCACTTGACAGTTGTCTCAGCCCCGTGCCCTTAACCATCCATTGTTGTCCATCTAGGACATCAATCCATCAGCAAATGGAACACTGTCTTTTCTTTTCTTTTCAGCACATTTCCTAAACTGTGGGGATAGGCTCTTGTTTCTTCCCTTTCTACCCTTCTGAAATGACTCGATGGCCACTACAACATGATTATTTGGAAGCCAGGAGAGATTATTTCATCCCACGTCTGCTCAGAACAGTACGGCAGACGGGAGAAATATTCATGGCGGCCAATGCTTTTGAGGGATTTCTCTGTACCAGGAACTCACACTTTTTGTCCGCACCACCCAATTTTAGGCTCATGACTGATGTACCGTGATCTTATTTACAGATAAAGGAAGTAAGGCATAGACGCTAATACTTTCCCTGTCATTGCACACCATAGTTAAGGAAGACACACTCATTGGCCAAGGTATGGAATTCTTTATTCTAGAGGAAAACCGGGTAGGAAAAATTTTAAAACCATTTGCCAAATATTGTGGAGGGAAGTTTGAGATGCCTTACTATTTCCTAGTCAACAAGCATCACCTCCCCTTGCTCCTCAATTGGGCGATGTTTCTTGAAACACAGTGTTTTAAATATTAGGACCTCAGGTTTGCAATACTCATTCTATCCGGCGTCACTAAGCGTCCCGTAGCATAGTCTTAAAGGTCTGAATTTGCATTTGCAAACAATGTCCTGGGACAAGACCATAAGGAGGAGAATTCAATCTATAGTTAGTGATCTATTTAATGCAACTGATGATGTTTTAGCGAACTGAAATTGATTTTCGGAGCACCTCGCTCTCAAATGCAATGGTACATGAATTTTATTATCGGCTTTGTTTCTTGCCGTTAAACGCTTAACACAATTAAAACCAAAATCCGTCAAGAGCTGGAGGCTAAATCCAGAGGTAGAGGGTTCCAGAATCAAATAGGCGCTCTGTGACATCTACCCTGTCCCCCCAAGGGGAAGAGATCATCAAAATAAAACACTCATGATCTCAGAACATTATTTACTGGCGAGGGTAGTAGCAGTTTACTAATGTCAGGGGGCCAAGCAAGGAGAACCCTGGTCATCGAAATGAAAAATCTTTCCCCAGATTTATTTAAGGCTTGTGTGCCCTAGTTGGGCTCATAATTCCAGGCTCAAGGTCTAAAGAAACAAAATAAGTCATCAGTTTTTGTTGCCTTGTTCCCCCTCCTTCTGGTTGGCAAGACATGAAGCAAAGTTCATGGTGCAGGACTGTGTTGTCAAGCTTGCTTATTGAGGTCATATGTCACCAAAGCGGACACCCCCTGGGGATATTACATCTTTAGGTGATGATGTCTAATAGAGGTTGTAGGTCAAAGTCCAACACTCGGATGCCTTTTGGGGCCAGGAAGACAACGCGAGTCCATGAATCTGGTCAGGATGGGATGTGACAGGAGACGTGGGGACCTCGGAAGTAACACGTCGGGAGACCGTGAGACTGGCCGTGCTGATGGGGAAGGAACGCGTGCAGCGGGGACATCACATCTGCTGTAGGCGGACCGCTCCCGCCGGGCCGTTGGGAAAACCTTTCTTGCGCATCGTGTCCTTCCCCATGTGCTGAGTTTCCTGGGGAAACAGTATCTACTGACACCGAACACATCTCCATAAAGCTTGGAGAAGGTGACGGCAGCAACGGCGTCGAAGAAACGCTTTATACAGTCCTGTCGTGTATGTGTTTGTGTGTAAACATACATGGAAGTCAAACCACTCTGCCGTGGTATAAGTAGCCGGCAAAGCTAATCCAGAGGTGGGTTTTCTAATTTGCACAAAGCAGGCAGACAAGTCCTATTTTCTTGTTTTCTCGGCTTGTCGGCCGCTTATAATATACCACTCGGTCTCCGCAGTATCTTCGATGGGCTCTGGAACCAGAAAGGCCATTTTTGCCTAAACTGGTTTCTCTGTGTCTGTTTATACTGGTCAAGAACAGGCTATTGGCCATTACCTCACCCCCAGCCTCCCTTCACAATAACTAGGGATAAATAAATGTTACTTGAGAAAATAAATACAAGAGGGGCACCTGGCTGGCTCAGTCAGTTGAGTGTCTGACTTCGACTCAGGCTCAAGTCATGATCTCATAGTTCGTGGGTTCGAGCCCCACGTTGGGCTCCATGCTGACAGCCCAGAGCCTGGAGCTGCTTCAGATTCTGTGTCTCCCTTTCTCTCTGCCCCTCTGCCACGTGCATGCATGCTCTCTCTCTTAAAAACAAACATTAAAATAAATTAAAAAGAAAGAAAATACAAGGAAGCAAAGAGTGGAATGATAGTTAATGTTATGTGGCAACCTTGGGTGTTCTGGATGAACTTAGCATTTAAATCAGGGAACTTTGTGTAAAGCAGGCAGCTTTCCACAAGGTGGGTGGGCCTCACCCAATCAGGTGAAGGCCCGAACTCAAAGACCGGCCCCTCCAAGCAAGGGGGAATTCTGCTGCACCTCGGCTTTCACACGTCAACGTTTAGTGCACGCAGAGGTGCTAATGTAAACATTGAGAGGAGAATTCCCTTCCTGGTGTTCCTTTGAACACCTACTAATTGCAAATACCAAACAATCCATAAAGCATCAAACAACTCAGTAGCAGAAGTCACGAAAGCATACAGGGAAAATGTAGGAGCAGATTTTACTGCTTTAAAAATAAAACAGCTTATTGCTCGGTTTAAAAGTCTTTCCACTGACAAAACACACATTAGTTTTTATTTATAATCAATAATGAAAGCTTCCAGGGTGGTGTTTTATTATTTCTTGGTTATTAGAATAGTCTGCGAAACCTTTCCTAAGATGAAGAAGTCAATTTCCCCTCAATGAAAGCTTTAGACCTCATCTTTCAGGAAGAATTAGTCGTTTTTTGTAGTTGTGAGAATTATTAACACTGCACACTTACACCCTAGATATAAAGCACAAATATTTAGTAACATTAAAACGGACTATGCTTTTCTCTGGGGGGCCTGGGGGGCTCACTCAGTTAAGTGTCTGAGTCTTGATTTCGGCTCAGGTCGTGATCCCATGGTTTTTGAGTTCGAGCCTCTCATCAGGCTCTGTGCTGATAGTATGGAGCCTGCTTGTGATTCTCTCTCTCCTTCTTTCTCTTCCCCTCCTTTCTCTCTCTCTCTCTCTCTCTCTCAAAGTAAATAAATAAACTTAAAAAAAGACTAAGCGTTTCCCTCTACACTTTTACAGATGTGGAAGGTTTAAAGCTGATTGAGTTGAGAATGTGTGCGCTGGGATCGTGTCTTAACTTAGATGTGTTCACTGGGAAGTCAGTGGCTAAAGCAGGAGGCATCCCATCCATTGTCTCCGTGTGTAAGGAGGTCACCCACTGCCTGGGGCAGAACTGGGCACCTTGAGGAGTTATCCCCGGGGGTGTCACGTCAGAGGTCCTGGACCGCACCCTTCTCCACCTGTGCTGCTCCTTTCCTCACGGCCTTAGCCGTAAACCTCGGTGCCAGGGAACATATCTGATTTGACAGCGTCTGATTAAACAATTCAGTGCTTTGTGCTATCTCTTGTACTAAACTGGTGGTATATTTAAATCACGTACTGAATTTTTAAGGGAAATCAAAGTATCAAAGCCTGTGTAAGAGAGAATGGATTTTAGAAAAAGTATCTCAGAAATTATCTGAGCCTTGGAATAATGCAGATGGAGGCAGCCACTGCTGGGTCCAAATGGGAGGCACCGGTGAGCAGGCCTGAGGACTCAGAGAGCTGAGTGCTGAGGGTTCAGGCCACAGAGAGTGGCCAAGGTTCCCAGCGGCCGTCACTGCCCGAGCCAGGCACGCCCTCTACTGGAAATACAGGTGAGAGAATGTCACGTTGCCACGGGGCCAGTAGGCAGAAACAAAGAGTTAACCAGGTATGGTCCTGAGCAAAATGACAGCAGGGACTGGGACCTTGCTTCTAAAACTGACTCTCTTCTTGGGCCGATTTCCTACAAGGAGGTAGGTTAGTAGATGATATAGGTAGATGTTACAGATGGAGAAATAATAGTAAGATAGGTAAATAGACATGAATAGATGATTGATAGGTGATAGATGAATAGATGGATGGATGGAGGGATAATGGAAAGATAGATAACGAGATAAAAGATGATAGATAGATAGATATGATGGATGGATAGATAAATATGATAGATATCATGGATGGATATAAATAGATGATTAATAGGTGATTCATGGATAGATGGATGGATGGATGATGGATGGATGATAGATACATAGATACATAGATATAAATAGATGATCAGTAGCAGATGGATGGATGGATAGGTAGATAAAGTCAGTCAGTGGTTAGATAGGTGGGTTAGTAGGGATGAAAATGGGTAGGCAGCCGGGTAGGTAGGTAGGTAGGTAGGTAGTAGAGAGGTCAATAAGGAGGACACTATTATCTAACTTATGATGTGACAAATAAGAGGTGAGTGCTGTCCTGAGCAAGGCTTTACAACAGACGGAGGCCACTCATAAGATTTCAGTCACGGCTCTGTTCTCCTGGGCCAACGCAACAGACGGCATTCAGCCATCACCCACTGTGTGTTGAGCTCGCTGACAAGGGATAGACTGTGTCTTACCTCACGGGGACCAATCGTCACCTGGGACTGAGTCAGTTCCCCCAGAGTAAGGCTTCCAGAGCTAAAACTGGGCAAGTCCTCCAGTCAGTGATGCTAGAAATATCTCCACAAACATAGACCCTTGAGAAAGTCTGGTTCACATCATGAGCTGGATGGAGAGCCGTAAGCTGGTTATGAGGGGGTCCTTACGTGAGGAAGCGTTTGCAAGCACTACATCTTACATGGACCCATTTGATAGTTACAAGAACCTCTTGAAATGTGGGCTTAGAATCAGTCTCTTTTCACCAGTGGATAGATCTGTGACCCACAAGGTTTATCCGAATGATGGTCAAACTTATCAAGGGTCACAAGGCAGTTCTGGGCAGGGGCTTTGCTCAAATGGGCACCACAGATAATCTCTTGTAACATTTCTTGTGCTTGTGACCCTCCCTGGGGACCCACAGCCCGCATCTTCAAGAGCACGAAAGAGCTATTCTCTGACATGGCTCTGAGCTCCTTTTCATTCATCTATGGCCTGAGTTATGGTGTCTCACCATAGACATGTTGGGGATTCAACTGTGTCCTATCCCCAGGTACTTGTGAACGTGACTTTACTTGTGAAGTAGGGTCTTCTCAGATGTAATGAAGCAAAAATGAAGTCATGGAGCGCCTGGGTGGCTCAGTCAGTTGAGCGTCCGACTTCGGCTCAGATCATGATCTCACGATTCATGGGTTCGAGCCCCGCATCAGGCTCTGTGCTGACAGCTAGCTCAGAGCCTGGAGCCTGTTTTCGGATTCTGTGTTTCCATATCTCTCTGACCCTCCCCTGCTCACTCTCTCACTCTCTCTCTCTCTCTCTCTCAAAAATAAATAAAACATTAAAAAATTTAAAAAAAGACAAAAAATGAAGTCACGCTGGATTAGGGTGGTCCTGAAATGCAGTCACAGGTGTCCTTATAGGAGAGGGGACACTGAAACACAAAGAGACAGTAAAGAAAACTATGTCACAGTGGAAAGAGGGATTTCACACATTCAAGAGACAGCTCAGGAATCCCAAGGATCACCAGCAACCATGAGGGACATGAAAAGACAAAACAGAAAAGAAAAAGGCAAAAAAAACAATTGACCCAGAAAAACCTATTATCAATCACGCTCTTACATAAAATTTAAAGAATACAAATCTCCAATCCAGAAATGACAACATTGGCATACCGGATCTAGCATGTGGCCCATCCTTAAATTCTTCAAAAAGAAAAAAGAAATCTGTGTATGAAATCAGAAAAAAATAGGCGATAAACATGGTGGAAAATTTATGCCAAAACCACCACCAACAACAAAATTCCATTCCTTGTAAGCGAACTGCTTTCAAGCGGTGCTGAAGTCACAACTTTCTGGTTTGGAACATCCGTGAGGTCTCCCGCTGCAGAGACTAAAGTCTCAAAAATATTTTCTCTGTTGAGTGAATCTCCTTATGGGGATTTCCTTCTATTTTTAATCTGAGCATTGTCCTATTTAATGACTGTGTTTAGTCGCTCGTGACTTTGAATTAGGTTGTATTCATTTTTAGTTCCCTTTTTACCAACTTCAGAGATATTAGTCTTGCCGTGAAGAGACGCACAATGAACGTGAGGCGGAGCGGGGAGAAAACCCATACGGAATTTGCATAATCATAAGCATACGTTTATCAGTGCTTAATCATGGCCCTTCCTGGATCGTCTTAACTCAAGCCGGCTCACCGTGTGGACAGTAGTAGAGGTTCGTACTGTGAAGAAATACGGCTTACACCAGAGGGGCGCTTAGTGTCTGCATAATCTATTCTTCCTATTAAAATGGCTGGGAAATTATTCTCAGATGATGTCATTCAGCTTGTCTGCAGCAAGTGTTATAGTCAGTCTTTTCCACAAACATACGTTACATGGTCACAGAGGCTGTGGTTGAGTGATTTCTACAAGAGAGTTTCCTCCTTCTGTTTTCTGTGTGTTTTTCGGTCTTCTTGAAAAGATGCAGAGTGAATTATCTATTAACAACGTGTTTCCCCAATTAGGTTTGAGTAGACGTGATTTAGAAATTTTAAAGAACGTTTAGACGGAAGAATATGATTTCCTTTCTTTTTTTGTTAGTCTTACTCAAATACTAGAACACCAGCAACATTATATTTCACATTTACCATTATCTTTCTCTTACATTGGCATAGCCAGTGTCTGGAAAGCATCTAAAAGCGTGCATTATTGGGGCATAAAAACGGGAGGCTAAACTGTTATAAAGAAAAGGCTATTATATGCAAATAATAACCCTAACGGTCCGTTTCTACGGCACTCACACAAATTCGCCGGAGATCTCTGGGGTGCAGAGCAGGCCATTAATGGGATTGCGATGTTGTTTCCATATAGCACTTGAAAGCTTTCCCTGCATCCTGGCTGCGACTGTCGTCAAAAGACCCCATGGATGTTTCTTAGGAAACAAAACAAATGAACTAAGAAAAAAATAGACAAAGCAAGAAACAGACTCTTAACTACAGAGAACGTACTGATGGCCACCCCAGGGGAGGTGGGGATGGGGGGATGGTGGAAACAGGTGATGGGGATTAAGGAGCGCACTTGTGATAAGCACCGGGTATTGTACGGAAGTGATGAATCACTAGATTGTGCACCTGAAACTAATCCAACACTGTAACCTAAATTTACTGGAATTAAAATAAAATTTTTAAAAAAAGGAATCCAAGGATGGAGAGCACCTGTCAGGGTGAACTAACGCTTGTGCTGGGGGAAGCTGCCATTCTCGAAAGGTTTGCATACATTTTCTTTACGGATGCACCATTCTGATTCCAGTGGTGGATCCTGAGTCCAAAATAACACCATTTAATGAAAATATTAACTGTTTTTTTTAAATGCATTACGCCTGGTAAAGGTTTGTTGGAATCCCTCTTTGTGTAGGGGCAAGGTGATGCTTTTTGGGTCTGATTTGTTCCAGAAGCCAGCTTGGCAATGTTTGTACTCCCGTACCTGTTCCTATTGACATACCCCAAAACAAGCTATTTAGGAAGGAATATAAAACACTTTGCTTCAGAACTCAGGATGGTGTTTCATGATTTGGTAAAAAAAAAAAAATAATAGTAGTAATTTAACACCTAAGGGGTGAAAATTGCCAGATGGATCAATGAACTCTTTTGGTCATAAGACAAGTATCTTAGTGATTTTAGACAGTATCGGACAAGATAGGAGACGAGATATTTTGTGAGCAGAGAGGCACATTTGTGTAAGTCATGGGATGCTTTTATTCTATTAAGATGAATGAGCATATCACAGAATTCCAAGTGCATTTTTTCCGGTTGAGAACCTGGAGTAGTAATGCTAAGTGATCAGATTCTTTATGTTTTATTAATCATAAATAACAACATATTTAAATTAGTAATACTATATGCCCATTGTGTTACTATTTTATTAATTAAATTAATTAATCATTAATTCTATAATTATTCATTCTGTTTAAATTTATTGTGAATGCAAATAAGATTTATTCCTTAATTGGTATTAATAGTTCATTGTTATTAATACTTAGGGTGTTCTTTTTTGTTTGTTTGCTTTGTTTTTTTGTTTTTTAACCTATGGCTTCCCAAGAGCTACACCAGGGCCTGGTTGTGAGGTTGTCACATGCACTTGATAAAATAAACAGAAAATGTTGATACAATTCTCTTTACAGGAGTGTTCTTCAATCAGCCACTTGTTTTTTTGTTGTTGAAAATAGCCTTTTTTTTCATTAATGTATGGTAACAATAGGCAGTCTATCAGGTTTTTATTTTTTTTCCCCAAAATGTTACTGTCTTTGAAATACCAGTGTGGACCATCATTAGGAGCACTTACTAGGATTCAAATCAGTGTCTGTAGTCCACATTTTCAGTGTGGTTTCCTCACAAGAAAAATAAGGGGTTCACGTTGTGACCACACTTCTTAAACCTGCAAACGTGTACTTGAGGGCTTAAGTGTAGAATGACCCCGCCGTGACTGACACCTCATGGCTTCACCCAATAGCGTAATAAAACCCCGAGGGAATTTAGAATAAATAGTAATTCTGAGCCAGTAACTTAGGGCAGGCCTGCCATGGACTGAACGTTCATATCCCTCCAAATTTGGTATGTTGACATCCTAGCCCCCAAGGAGATGGTATTAGGGGGTGGGGCTCTGGGAGAAGATCAGGTCCTAAGGGTGGAGCCTCATGAATGGGACGAGCGCCCTGGTAGAAGGGACACACAGAGCATCCTCGAACCTGACTCCATGTGAGCACACAGTGAGAAGATGGCTACTTTAGTATCTGGTCTTTGGAGCCTCATGCCCTATTTCCAGAAAGGTATCTGCATCCCAGGCTTTCCATGGTTACCAGATCCCCAGAGCTCTTGATCCATACAAGGATGACATCGCCCTGTAGTTCGCCGTGTCACACGGATTCACACCACTGGAAAATGCAGATAGTGGGTGGTTTTGACAACATAATGTATTTTGAGCACGTTCACTTAGTGTCATTGCACAATTTCACATCCGTATTGGTACCTGGTCTTTTAAGGACTCACGCTATATTTCTGTCTCCTGGGTGGCATTCGCACCCCCTCATCTCACACTGGGTCAGGATGCGAGGGTTCCATGGTGGACAGCTAGGATTTGGGGGGTAGTGAGTAGAGCTCACCAGCCCCCGCACAGCTAACAGCTCTCTCCAGGCAAGACTCTGCAACTCCTGAGTTTATACAAAGAGGAGAGTGAGAATGTTTTTGGATAAACTAGTGTTACTGCTTGTAAGCCCTCATTAGGATCACGGGAGACTTGGATTGGATGAATGCTGGGATAAAGGTATTATGAGTTGGTGATCTTGGGGACCTGCTTAGAGCAAAGACAACTTCAAATAATCCCAAACACTACACTGAGCAAACCAATCATCTTTATGTCTCCTTCGAACTCAACTGTATTGACCAGTTATGGCACATGACTGTAGCTCAGAGACGTGGGCACGGGAAGCAGATTAGCAGAAATAAGGGGGGAGTGCCACTGAGTGCATTCAGGGTTTTTCTGGGGTGATGAAAACATCCTGAATGAGACACTGGTGATGCTCACACAGCTCCCTGAGGATACGAAAAACCATGGTATTGTTTATTTTAAAAGGAGGAAGTTTAGGGTATGTGAATTATACTTTTAAAAAAACACTCTAAACTTTAAACATTTAAATTTATTATATCCAACCCATTAAATTGATAAACCCCATGAAGCTGACAATGATTTATTTAAATTCTAGAGGGTCAGATTCCTAAATTTTAAAATTTAAATTTGATTGGTGAACATTCTCTCCTTTAAAAAATGCTAAGATCAAAGGAAGTTTTTTGGGGAGTTATCTATTAGGATAATCACATTTGGTAGGAGCCTGGGAAATTCTCCAAAGATCTTAATTTTGACATTAAATCTTCCCCTAAAAAGGAAAGCCAAACAGAAATTTGGACCTGCCAAGTCTTGAGTCTGTTTCTAAGAATCGGAATATACTCCTTAATGGAACAAATCTATATATGCGTTTTGAAAAATGGCACCAAGCTGTCATTGGCCAGACGATATTTCAGAGGCAAACACTATAAATTTCACCGTGGGATAAACTCTGTGAGTCTGAAAGAAATAAAATCTTATGCGTTCTGTTTTTCACAACAGCTGTGTGTTGAATTATGCACAATGCTTATAAAGCTTTAAACATCACTGAAATTTATTAAGTCCTACTAATTTCAGTATAGGTTGAATGGAAATTAAGGTAGTTTGTCTACTAATATCCCATAATGTCCCAGGTGGGGCTCTGTCGGTTGGATTTCTCCCCATGTTGAAGTTTGGGGCATGTTGTACTTAATTTCACGTAATTTTTTATGCTATTCCCTGAGCTAGGTTCTTAACATTTTGGAGAGTTTATTAGTAGAGAAACAATAACTCTTTCTCCTTTTATGTATGTGTGTATGTATGTATCTATCATCTATCTGTCCATCCATCATCTATCCATTTATCTATTATCTATCCACCTATTATATATTTATATATCTTTCTATCTACCCATCCATCATCCATCATATTACACTCTAGTTAACTAACTAGAATTTAAATAATAATTTGGAAAAGAAGAAGCAAACAAAACAATAAAGAGTATCTAGCCAGGAAAAGAAAAAAAACACAAACACACAAACAAAAGTATTATGGGAGTGATTACCGATGGGCATAGGGTTTCTTTGAGGGGCGATAAAAATATTCTGCAATGACTACAAATACTCTGTGATCAAAACACTCTGAACTTGACAGTGTTGGGAGACACGCACCAGAGGCTTTACCAAGAGCCATTCAAAATATACAGCTTAAAAGTATGCATTTCATGGCACGTGAGCGGTAAACGCGTTTCATGGTTCGTCCATCGCAACTCAATAAGATTGTTTTTAAAGTAAATTATGAGGCAGGGCCTTCTTTGAGGAAAAAAAAAGATTGTGTTTACAGTGGCTGCAAACATGGTAACTAGTATCTACTTCATTAATTTCGTAATGAAATGAGGTAAAAATACAGATGCTTTTTCCAAACCTGACACAACATCTCTGTGTTGCAAATGAGTTTTGTTCCCCCCTGCCTTGCACAGACCTCAGTGGAGGATAAAGCTGAACGGAATGACTAATGAATCAAACTGATATGGATTGTGAAGAAAACTTTGTATCTGGGTGTCCCTTACTAGACAGCCAATGTGATTTGCACACCACCCATTTGCCGTTCACGTCTCCTTATAATTATGGAAGCCAATAAAAGGCAAATTGATTGAGAAATAAATTTCAGTAATTAAATAAAAGGAGAAATTAAAAGGTCAATAGACAGGACACATTGGTCTTCATTACACTGGAACCCAATAAATCTTGCCATAGTCAGAGGACAATATAGACACCTTGAATAGACAGATGGTGGGTTTTCAAAAGGTGAGTGTCCTCCCTGCCTCACGTCCTCACATGTTATGCAGAAAAAAGCACAAATGTCTGTTTTCTTTGAAATGAAACTCTTTAGACATTTAACGGTTGCCATTTCTAAAGGGCGGGATAGAAATTTAAAAGTAAACGGTCAAACCAAAGAGTAGCACAAAGGAATTGGCAGATATATCTGGGATGTTCTGTAGAAAAACTCAGCTCAATGTTTCCGTGGGATGAAGGCAAATAAAGGGGGGGTGGGAAGCATGTAATGTGCTATACAATTTTATGCACGTGAGAACCAGACGTCATCTGAGATCCTGCCTGGGATTCAGAGAAACCAGCTGTAAACATTGTGGGGATCACTTGGGGGAATTTGAATATGTCCTCGATCATATAGGGAGTGAGTAGAGCTTATCGTAAAGGGAAAGGTGGATATTATTGAATAAAAAAAGAGATCATGAAGCATAATGGGCAGAATGATCCCCTCTTGTTAAAAAGACACTGATATGTAATGAAGATGTCTGGAGGGATCACTGGGCAGTATGAAAATGATATTTTTATTTCTATTTTTTACTGTATTTAAAAATTTTCTGTAATACACGTGCATTGCTTCTACAAGAAAAGGTTATTTAACTTTTTGAAAAAGTGGCCAGCATTAGATCAGAGAACCCCATACCGAAAGCTCCACACAAGTTAACAGGTGGGGAGCAAGAGAGAATTCTAGATGTATGTCACATTCTCCTTTTGGCACTTTTATTTTATTTATTTATTTATTTTCAATTTATTGTCAAGTTAGCTAACATACAGTGTATACGGTGTGCTCTTGGTTTTCGGGTAGATTCCCGTGAGTCATTGCTTATGTACAACACCCAGAGCTCATCCCAACAAGCGCTCCCCTCAATGCCCATCCCCATCTTCCCTTCTTCACCCCTACCCCCATCAGCCCTCAGTTTGGTCTCCGCATTCAAGAGTCTCTTATGGTTTGCCTCCCTCTCTGTTTGAAACTATTTTTTCCCCTTCCCTTCCCCATGGTCCTCTGTTAAGTCACAGAAAGACAGATAACATATGTTTCCTTTTGGTACTTTTGAAAAACGCACTTCACAAACAAAAAAATGTGCTTTCCTGCTATGAGAACTCCGACTCTATTTCCATTATTTCCCCTGAATTTAATTCCACCCGCTCTTTTAGTTTTTTAATTTTTAAAAAATATTTTATTTATTCTTAAGAGAAAGAGAGAGACAGAACATGAGTGGGGGGGGGCAGAGCGAGAGGGGGACACAGAACCTGAAGCAAGTTCCAGGCTCTGAGCTGTCAGTACAGAGCCCAACGCAGGGCTCGAACCCACAAGCCGTGAGATCGTGAACTGAGCCGAAGTCGAATGCTTACCCGACTGAGCCACCCAGGCGCCCCTGGAAACGTGACTTTTATATGCACCAGGAAACCAAATGATTCCTGCGTCTTGCTTTAGCACAGTGGTCTAAAACTCACCCCCTAAAGGGGTGCCTGGGTGGCTCGGTCGGGTAAGCGTCTGACTTCATAAGCGTCTGACTTCAGCTCAGGGCATGATCTCACAGTCCATGGGTTCGAGCCTCACGTCGGGCTCTGTGCTGACAGCTCAGAGCCTGGATCCTGCTTCAGATTCTGTGTCTCCCTCTCTCTCTGCCCCTCCCCAGCTCACTTTCTGTCTCTCTTTCTCAAAAATAAAAATAATAAATAAAGACATAAAAAAAGGAAAACAAATTTGAAATCTAAAAAAATACCAAAAATAGAACTCACCTCCTAAAATCTTCAAGCTTGGCCTATAGGTGGTGTAGGGGTGGCCCATAAACACCTTCACAGTCCCCAAGAAATAAATCTTTTGAAGGGTTTTCTTCCAAACCCTTGGCTGATCATCTCAACAACCGTCTTATCAACAGACCAAATTCTCCTGTCTCTTCTCCTGTGAAGCCCCAGCCCTGCGTTGCTTGGGATTTGGGGGTCTCTGAACTCACGCCGGGGGGGGGGGCTGGATGCTTCTTAAGGAAATCTGACCTCACCCAGGCTGAGCTGTAAAAAGGAAAGATTTTCCACCCTGCAACGTGTATTTGTTAGAATTTGTTAAAATGTAGATCGCATTTCGCAATCTGACCCGGAGATCCAACATTTCTAACAGACTAAGGGCGCCATTACGGTCGTATATTTTCCTTGAACTTCTCCTCTCTGGCTTCTTCAGAACTTTCTCATCCATTCATATAACACTACTTACTAACATGCTGGTGTTTTCTGTGCCCAGACCTACTAATTTGTCACTTTGGACTCCGTCTGGAGTGTGACGCAATGCACAGCCCCCGTCAGGTTATCCGCTGCGTGCCGAAGTCAGCTTCAGTTGTGCCTACAGTGTCTGCACCACTGTTACACGCTTATCTTCCAATGCAGGCTTCAGATACCTCCCTGCAGGACCACGGAGGCAAAGTCCACGTGTCTAAAAGGAACTCAGCATTTCTCTACCTAAATTGACGTTGTCCTTGTATTCCCTCCTTCTGTGAGCAGACCAACCAGTCTCCCAAGCCGGAAACCCCAACACCATCCACACACCTCTCCCCTCACATCCGTTGCCTCCCCATACTCCATGGATTCCAACTCCTAAAGTTTCCTAAACCTGTCCCCACTCGCTACTATTGCCTTGTCCAGTCTGAGCCCTTGCCTGCTCTTGACCAGCCTATGACAAAGGCATCTACGAGGGTCTCTGCCCACAGGTTCATGAGTTCAAACCCGTGTTCCATTCAGCGGCCACCCTTCCAAATGAGTGTGATCACTTAACTCCTTTAAACAGTTTCCACGTCTTTCCATCACCTGGAGGACACCATCAAAACTAATGAACGCACTTGATGACCCTACGCTGGCCTCGTTTCCTGTTATTCCCTGCTTCCTTCCTGAGGCTCTGGCCCCCTCGCCCTCCAGGTGCGGTCCCCACAGCAGGAGCTTCCCCCTCAGCTGGGAGGCTCCTTAGCAATACAGGATCAGGGCTCCAGCCCCGACCCACACAGTCAGACCCTGTGAATGGGCGGCACATCCGGGTTTAGGAAGCTCCTTCCAGAGACCGCATTTCCAAGCCTGGAGTCCACGGCAGCCTTCTGCAGGAGATGCTAATCAATTAATTCATTAAGCAAGCAATCCACTTCATTTATTTTCAGCAGGAAAAAAAAACTGTTCCACCTTAGTTCTTAAGTTTTGGAGTCAAGAAAACTATTTCTACATGCCTCCTTTTCATGTTCCGTGAATTTTTATGTTGCCCTGTTTTCGTTCTCTCGAGAGGGGATTACCTGTTCACCGAACTTTATTTCCTCAAACACTAGCCCTGTAATGGATCAGTAGGTCATTCGTTGGTACATTATTTTAAAAAGTTTTTAGCTTTCTGTATCTTTAATTATATTTCGTGTCCTTTTACACAAGTGGAGCTTAATCTTTAATCTATTTATTTTTATTAATGTTTGGGTTTTTATGGAAGGTACGTAAGCTATGGTTTCCTGTTGAATTTTCTCTTTTTAGCGGTCGACGTGATTTCAGAGGGAAATGCATCGTTTCCCATCTTACGTCCCTCAGCTCTGCTTTCTGTCTCATAACTGCTTAGGGTACAGCTCATAATTTTATCGCTCACACTCTCTCATTAGTAATTTTGCCTTTTTTTCTGTCCACCTGCTTTCTTTCTCCAGGGCAATAATGTAACATAAGTTCCTTCCTACTTACAAAATAGAAAGAAAAGCTTTACTTCACTCACATAATTACACTAGCATCTATTTTCTTAAAAACGGTATTGAGTGTGTATTACCCACGGCTGCGAGAGAAGACAGAACAAGGATTCTGGAACTTTCCAACAAAGTCCTTGGGTTTTGTAAGGAAATCTCCTAAATTGTGTCATCATTTTATTATTATTATTACTATTTATACACACATGTACTTCTCTATTATATCATCTATATCTGTAACTATATCAATATCATCTTCACCTATATCTTTATATCAACTCTACCTATATCCCTATCTTTATCATTTATATCAACATCATCTATACTTGCATTAAATATGTATATCTATATCAATCACCTATATTTATATCTATGTCTATATCATCTATATGCATATCTAAGGAGTAAAATCATTCTTATGAAACATAATTCACCTCCATGCACAAAGCAGTAGGTAACCATCTGACTTCCATTTTGTCCTGACCAAGTTTCCACATATGAAATTCATCCATTTCCAGGTATGCAGACACCAATATATTGTCAGTGCATTGAGGGTGGGGTTCATATCATATCTCTTTGAACCCCTGGAGTTACTGGGCAATCCTTTGCCATCCACACGCATACACCCGTACCAAGAACGGCTCTGGCATTGTTTTAGTTTTTCTTTGTTATTTAACATCCCATGTTTATGAATGTAACACAACTACATTGTATGAAAATATGTGATTGATCACAGCTGGTCCCAATGGTAGACCAGAAACCCCCACATCATAATTCCATCGTGACTATCGTTCTAGAGTGTGGCTTCCCGACCTCGGCACTCTTGGCATTTGGGGCCAGATATTTCTCTTTTGTGGGAGGGCTGTGCTGCACGCTGTAGGAAGTTCAGCCTTATCCCTGGTCCCCACTCAGTCATTGCCAGTAGCCCCCCTTACCAATGCAACACCAGAAAGTTCCCCACATATTGCCTGGTGTCCTCTGGTGGGCCATAATCGCCCCCAGTTCAGAACCACCGCTCTAGGCATTATAGTCACAAAATAGCTTTATTTTTGGTATCATGTCATGGTGAAAAATGGAATTTCAACATGAAAAAATGAACCATAAACTATGTTCTCTGATTATACCAGACTCTCTGCTGAGTGTAACCAGAGGGGGTATTTAAAGACCATTCCCTGCAGGAGACCTCCAGAGAGCACTGTCAGATTATTCCCAGTATTATTTGAAGGGATATCACAACTGTTAGGGAGCAGTAAATACACACCAGATTTCTTTCAAAGTTGCATTTTTTACTGGGGGGATAGGAATTCGTAGTATATCTTGATTTAAGAGTACATGTCACCGTTTAAGTAGGCCACTAAATTCTTCAAAGGTAGTGTTTTAAAGGCTCGCTGTTTCTCAAATCAACTTGGACGCAGGCATCCCTCCAGCATAAAGCTATTTGAATAATGCAATCCAATTAGAGTGACTTCAAATTTGTACTTTTTCACCCACAACTAAGGTGTGACCAGGGACAAATTTATCACCACGGCACCTAAGACACCACTTTCTTTTTGCCTAGGGGGAAAAGAAGCCAGTCAAGTTAAAATAATAGAAACACAACAGGTAACTGGCCAGAAATACTTTCTAGGACCTAAAATTGGTTATGGGCAGCAGTTATATATATAAAGAAGAGCCATTAACATCTGCAAGACAAGTTGTGTTGTTGTTTTTTTAACATCAAAATAAACTGGTTTTCTCTAGTGCCCATTAGAGTGTTATCAGAGAATACATTTGCTTCCAACTGAATCATAAATCTCTACTTTTGATCCACACTTGGCCTCCTTTGGGAAGAACATAACGACCCAAAAAAATCCTGGTATGCAGTGTGTGTGCGTGTTCTCGTCTTCCAAGGAACTAATGATCTGATTCTTGTGGTCCCTTCCCCCAAATATCACGGGTGTATGAAGCCATTAAAAGCTTCCTCTGAACCTTGCCTGGTTCCTTCGCTTTTATGCCATCCTAATATTACCCTGAATGTAACATTACATTTTCTGTTGCAATTTCTGCTTTTGTGTTCTCTCCATCTGCCTGTGAATATGTATGAATCTGTTGTGCTATCTTCGGTGAGGAATGACCTCTTACCAGGTGATATGGTCACAGATGCTAAAATAACAGAGACCCTGGCATGTTTTCCACACCCTTCCAAGTATCCAGCTTTGCCAGCCATGCTCCACGACTTTCTGAACCCCGGTGGGTGAACAGGTCATACAGAGATACAGTAGTAGTTGAAACCACATGGTCCAGATTTAATGTTCTTCTCCCGCAAGGGAACTTTGGAACGAGCATCCTGCATGGCCGTATGTCTGACCGCTTAGTGAATTGGGTTGGTCCTGGAGCCAAGCTGGATACACTCATGGAATAAATATGGCAGAGCTGTACCTGCCACCAAGGACCCCAGATACGTTGGTTGAGCTGGCAGTGGGTTCCTCCAGGAAGGCCTTGTTTCTCGGAAATTCACATCTCACTGAGCATCTTGGTTTCTTGCTCTTGCCATTTTGTTTTTCCTTCTAAGTTTGAAGATAGAGTCCTCGGAATGCATCTTCTTAGAACCTGTGACTTGGCTTTGACAAACCCAGAGGTCAGAGGTTTGCAGCCACTTATAGAGGTCTGAGGATGGGGAGATGGGCAAGTGGTCAGGATCCCCGTGAATGAACAGGAGATGAAGTTACTAACAAACACGAGAGGCAGGTGAGGGATCTGAGGACCAGCCACAAATCATCCAACTGGTGTCTGCCCACATTTAGGGCTGGCTCTCCCTCTGTTATTAAAGACAGGAGCTCATAGAGCCAATTTATGAGCCCATAACTTACCTTCGTTGGAGGAATAACACCTTAGTGACTCCATTCACTGCACTAGGCTTCATAAAGTTGCAATGTATCTGTTAGAAGAATCGGACAAATTCTGGAAAAGGTTTCCACCCAAAAGTATCAACGATGGCAGCTATATTTGCTGCCCAGACAGACTTTGATTTAAGGCTTCCTACTGAGTCAAGGAGTCCCATATCCACGGACTTAACCTTAAGCCAAAATGACAGTTTCAACGTATTATACATTGAGCATATTAAAAAGCAAACTGGAGATGCCTGTGGGTACAATTCTTCATGTACATTTCTCTTCAACACGAACCAAAAATACTTATGATGTAGTCACAGTATGGTTTCAGACACAGAGCTTTGTGTTATATGACAGTTACCAAGTGTGATCAATTTTTACAACAGAGCCCCCGTTTAGATTAGGAAAATAGGTTAGGTACTCACTGTCCAATACATGTGTCAGATAATTTATAAAGAAAAGCAAGTCTAATTACACATTCTTACTCCATTAAGCTCTATATTGCTCGTATGAAAAATATAGACACACCAACTTTAGAAGGAAGATATTTCTCTTTGAATATATGTTCGCAGAATTTATATTCAAGAGTAATTTAAAAATATGCATCTTCACATACTTACTACAACATATTTTAATTTAGAATGAAAATTACCTAGGGAAAGATCTTTAGAAATAAGGTTTATTTTGTGGCTTTCATCATAATTTGAAACAATATAGGGTAAAAGCTCCTATTTTACTTCGCACCTTACAAACATTAATGGAACATCTTGGGAATTTCCCTGATAATAAATGCTAAAACTATATTCTCTCCTACCCTACAAAAGCACAGCATGGCTAAAACCACTTGAACTAGATACCTCTGACCGATGCATTCATAGTAGGAAAAAAAGACCTCTTTTCAGATTTCAGAGAACAAAAATCAGTGGTAAATGTTATTTTGATACCGTAGCATTTTGTTTTCAGCACATTTTCATTTTTGCCCCATGGTTTTTGTCCCAGCAAGAACTGCCTGTCTACCCCTGCATCATTTTGAAACTCCATACATGTGTTCTCATTTCTAAAATACCATTGCTTTTATTTCATTAACTAAATTATTTTAATTCCCCCCTCCCCTGCCCATATCCTACTACCTAAGTGTATTCTCTTTTCCATCACTACATCATTCGAGTATTGCTTGGTTGAAAGATGACGGAATTCCAAATGAAAGTAGCCAGGTCCGAAAAAGAAAACGGTTCACGCCGCAGAACATGAGTGTAGACCGTTGGAAACCACTAGGGATGCAGACGTCTTCAGGAATGTCCCCTGACACAGCTTTTTCTGCTCCTCAGCTTTGCCTTCTCAGGAAGGTGCTGTGGGATCAGACCACTTGAGTCCACTCTGCTTGACAGCCTCTTAACCAGTGTCTTAAAACAAACCAACACACAACACCCACCAAAGCTTTCATGAGTGTATTTCTTACTGGTGAGCTGTGGGCAGTAGGTGTGGGGCCAGCATCAGGGCAGGACACCCTTAGCACTAAGTACATCTTAAACATTTCTATACTTGAAGAGGTAACATTTGATGACTCGGTGCTGCTAGCTGCCTCGTTCTTTATTTTCCTTCTTTTTTTTTTTCACATTATGTATTTAGAACCACAATTTCAAATTTTAAAATATCAATGCGTGACTACTAGAAGTGTTGTTAAAATTTTTAAGTGAAATTAGATTTTTTTTTAAAAAACTTGAAAGTATCTATTCTTTTCAATATAATAAAAGAAAAGAAAAACTAAGAAGGTCAAATTTGATCATGTAAATTACTCAAAATAATTGAATTGATAAGTTGTTATTCAGTGTAGATATTTTTTAGGGGTATTTCTTCTATTACTGTTTTTCATTCATTTCCACTGCATTATACAACATATTTCTTTCTAAGGCTAATTTTTAAAAATTTGTTTAGGTCCATTGATTAGAAGTTACAAATACAAATGCACAGCTCTTTCCTTTTTCTTATTTTATGGCTACCCATTTGTGCGAGTTCCACTAGACAGAATAATGTGTATGCTTACAGAATTGCTGAGAAGCCTTGCAAGTTAGTGACCCGATCACACACCAGACCCCAATTACAGAGTGTTGTAGGGAAGGGACATCCATGTGGGCTGTGGAAGGCGGATGTTGACGGGGCATTTTGAAAGATAGACGGATTTAAATAAGGGTGAGGAAGGGTCAAAGTCATTACCGGGACAGAGAGGAGGGTGGTTTCCAATCAAGGAACAGGCCACACAAAAGAAAGGACTCCATGGGAAGAATCAGGCCCGGGATCGAAGGTGATGTGGTAAATGCAGGTTCCTATCGTAGAGCCAGACTACAGAAAATTATTCGGCTTTGCCTTTCGTGGCCACAAGACTGATTCTCACTTATTTACATTTGTCATAATGTATAGTCATAATATAATAATATAATTTTTATGAATTATTATTGTATATTATATAGAGATAGATCTTGTTATGGATGTTTATAATAATTTCTATTCAGAGTATTGCTTATCTTTCTGTGTGTAATGTATTAAGGAGATTTTAGATTTATGTACGGGGAAGTCTTAGGTCACTCACAATTTTACAGCAGAATACTGATGAAAAGCTTCTTAAATTGTTGAATAGATAAGTGGGAACAGAGATGAAACCATCATCACCATCATAATCACCATCACCATCACCATCATCATCATCACCATCACCATGATCAACATCACGATCATCACCATGACCATTATCATCATCCTCACCACCGTCATAACCATCACCATCATCACCATCATCAAAATCATCATCACCATCACCACCATCACCATTACCATCATCAACACCACCACCATCATCACCATCCCTGTCGTCATCATCATCATCATCATCATGACCATTATCATCATCAGCATCACCATCATCACCATCCTTATCACTGTCATCACCATCATCATCACCACCATCATCATCACCACCATCGTCACAACCACCATCACAGATGAGGGCGATCTCTTTGGTGGAAAAGAAACAGAAGAGAGTGTGTAACTGAAATAAAGCAATATGATTCAGTGGGTAGGAGGGAACAAGATTCTACTCCAATGTTCTATTAAGCAATGAGAATTATTGAGTACTTTTCATGTTCAAAGTCCAGTGGAATGAGGTTCATCCAAAAAAAGAAAAGAAAGAAAGAAAAAAGCAGATCCAGATCCATGTCCTTGGGAGCTTATACATCCATTGCACATGTTCCAGGGTATGTTTTATGCATTATTCTTTTTGTAAAGAATACTTGAGCTTTTCATCAGCTCTAAGCCTTCCAAGAAATCATCTGTGAAATGTTGCCCTTCCCTTCTGTGGGTCTGCTGGCTGGTGTATCAGGAGGAACTAGGCAGTGGCAGCATAGGCTTATGTCATTGCCAACAAATGACTCTTGACATTGGGTAATTAGATTAAGACCCACAGGCTGGAAGAAGAAGGCCACCAGATTCCTGGGGCCAAAGAGTACACTTTATTGTTACCAACTGAAGGTTCACCACCAGAAATAACCTGGGGCGGGGGCAGGTGGGTAGAAACTGCTACTGACAAGAGATTCATCACATCTGTAAAGCGTAATTAGATCATTCAGTCCATTTCCCACAAGGGGGATTCTTAAGAGGCACTGAGAACTCCAGGTAGAGCATTCTTTCCAAGCAACTAGATTCGTTTAGAAAATGTCAGTACTTACACTGTCTCCCTTTTGTAGATGAAATGAGGTGGAAAGTATGCAATTAACAATAAATGGGGACAATGTGGGCGTCTCGACCAGATTGTGCTGGGTCTTGCTGTTTCCCCTAAAGATACACAGGTAAAACCATATTGAATACTCTTATAGTGCAAAACCCCATATCCCTCCCTAGGCCAAAGATCCCAGTGGAGACGTTTGTAAGTTCATGAGGAATTAAGTGAGAAGAGCAAGCGGTGTTCCTCAAATGGCGGCAACTTTTGTCCCCTGGGTAGGGTCCCCAGAGAAAATGTTGCAAGGGACATACTTACGCTAAATAATTATTCCTTCTTTATCTGAAACTCAAACTTAACGGGTGTCCTATATTTTTATGTGCTAAGCCTGGCAATGGTATCTCCGCTGGGACACTTAGCAGTGTTTGGAGATATTTTGTGTGTCAACACTGAGGGTGGCAGGTGCTACCGGCATCAAATAGGATGCTCTTAAAAAAAATCCCACAATGCACAGGGCAGCTCCCCCACCGTAGAGAATGATCCAGTCCCAAAGCGTCTGGAGACGCACGCACACCGCAGGAGTCTGAGCTCGTCTTCTCAGTCGGATATGAGAGTTAGGAATGAGTCTGGAAACTCCAAACTCCTTTTTTTTTTTTCCCCACTTTAGGTGCTCACACGAACCCAGCAGGGTGTTAGTTTGATTCTGTGCATTTCCCTCCCAAAGCACTCGAAACACTTTTCCAGAAACAAATAATAATAATAATAATAATTTGCAGTCAAAATGTATATAGTGCCCACTTTTTTGGAAAATTGGCCTGCTGAAATAAAAACTAACACCCTGGTCTCAAGAAGCCAAAACTTGTTGGGAGAGGATATTTGCATATCGTGCTGAGAACAAAGCCCGAGCAATGGTGGCCATTGTTGAAGAGTTAAGGTCAATTTAATGACACAGACATGCCTTGCACACAAGAAATGGAGCTCAGCTTATCAAAGCTCATCATGGAGCCACCTGGTCTGACCCTAGCCCCGGGAATTGGTCGCTCCAGGAGGATGGCCAAGGAACAGACGGACTCTGTTTGGAGGCCGTTCTCACCGTGAAAAAATAACAGCCAACACTTTCCAGTCTTCTTCCTCAAATCCAAGGACTTTGACGGGAAACTGGCAGATCCAGCTCTCATCCTCCAAGGTGATGACCGTCCCTAGAGAAAATATGGGGATATGTTCACGGAGCACGGGAACACAGACAAGCGTGCCCAGACCCCAAGCTGCAGTTTCTCAGTGTACTCTGGGGTTATAGCACCTACAGGGCACCCTAATCTGGATATTCCGAAATGCATCAAGGACCCCTCTTTGCCAGCATGCCACTGGTGATGGTTGCTGTCTTGGTGCCCGTGGCATCAATCGAGGTCACCACCATCAATTGTCCAAGCCCTTGTATCCAGACTCAGCCTCCAAAACCAAACACCGACCACACCTGCGAATTCTCACTGCCTTCTTTGGTCCCGAAACACCTTTGCCCCTGCTGGTGCCACACTGGGATTCCCACCCTGCCTCCCACGTTACACACCAGCCCCACGGGACCCACCTGTGCTCTGCAAATAGGTGGTGCTGTCTCTCGGCGAGGAACATTCCGGACTGCCTGGTAATAGCTTCATCTTTCCTTCGCCATTCCGCTTCCACTTCCGGCTGCAATGCCCTTCCTCAGTCTGCTCAGCCACTGCCAGTGGGGCAAACCGTCCCTGACCCTCTGGACTAGATGGGGCCCCCTCTGCCCTCCACACACGGAATATCATACAAAGTTGGAATTCCTCCTCCTCTGTCTAGACGGTGAGATTTCTGACAGCTGAGACTGTAACTGTCTTAGTGGCTCCTACCCCCTGCCTCCCCTCCACCACGTGACAAGCCTGGCCGTGGACTTCCCTCAGCCCTCCGCCTGTGTCTCAAGCCTTCCGAAGAGTGGCAGGAAAACTACAAGCAAAATTACTTCTGCCCATATGGCCAGGCGGGGAGTACAAAATGATGTCGCCATCAGGGACAAATTTGTCCCATTTCAAAGAGCTCTGAGGTCACGTCACCTGAAATATTTGCCGTGTCGTTCCTCTCCTGCCGTGTTTCACGTTGACTAAGAAGATCCACAATCTATAAAGGTTAAAAAAAAGAGAGAGATCAAACTTCCTGTACTAAGCCTCTCACTGATGCTTTGAAGTGAGTCAGGGTGCGGTGTAGGGAGGAAACACCCTAGGATTCATCTCGAATTTGACAAAGTCTGACTACACGAGGGAACGATGAACCAGATCAGAAAGATTTCGCCTGATTTTATTCTGAAAGATGAGAGCAGTAGAAAAGATCTTTTCTGGCCCGTCGCCCACGTACGTCTTCAGAAAGTCCCCCTAAAACGGGAAAGGTTAAACCTCTTCTTCAATTAACCAATTAGTTAAACAACCAACAGGTACTAAGTCCTTTAATGAGATTAAATAATAGGATTGACTTTGCCTTACCGTCCGGGAACCACTCTGGCTGTGTGACTTGTTAGGCACATTGAGGAATTATCAAATCATGGGACAGAACGGGTTGTCAGGAAGCAATAAAATAATTTGAGTTTCTCAGCCTTGGTGCCAGTGATGTTTTGGTCCGTGTGATCCTTTGCTGTGGGCTGTCCCCTGCACTGTAGGATATTTCACAGCACCTCAGACCTCTGCCCACTACAGGCCAGTCGCACCCATCCTCCCAGTCGCGATGATCAAAACTATTCCCAGACTTGGCTAAACGTCCCCTAAGGGACAAAACCATTCTTGGTGTTAAACTACTGCAATAGAAGTTAGATAAATTCAACTACACTTTTTTTCCTACCAGGTTTCAGGCCATATGCTAAGCACTAAAAATAGGGCGAGTAAATAAATGAATGGACAAACAAGCAAATGCACCCATAGTCTGTATCTGCAACATATCTCACAGTCTAAGAGGGAGATGATGATGTGCATATACAATGAGAATATGGTGTATGCGCTCATAAAAGTAAAGCACACAGACAGCACAGAGGCAAGGAAGATTTTACAGGAATTGATGAAGAGGTATAAGGAAAAAAAAAAAACACTTTCCCAAGATGATGACCCAGAGGGTTTTGATGGATGAATAGGAGTTTGCCTGGCAACATGGAGGAGCACAGGTGTTTTCTCCGGGCATTATAAACAAATTCTCTGTGAGCTGACAATCAGTTAGGCAAAATTCAGACTGAAATGTGAACAGTTGTGGATAACGGTAATTGCCATAACGTTATTGAATACAAAATTATACAAAGTTCAAGGAGTCTAAGAGTCCAGAGAAGGTAATAAAGCACTTGACGCAGCCAGGCCACACTTTCAGACAGACGTGAGACCCTAACCCAGATCTTTACGTTCAAATATGAAATGTAAGACTTCAACGGTGTGTTTGTTTTGGCTGGTTTCATGAGAATGTTGGAAACCCTGAAGACCAGTGGTCTGTCTACACGTAAGAATATCTCTGAGCACCCACTGGATGCAAAATATTGGCTAAAGGGCATGAGGAAATGCAAAAAAAAAAAGTCAAAACCAAAATTGCCTCTCTGGAATCAGTCACCTTTAGCGATGCTCAGATTCCGGACCGTGAACCGACCGCCTGCTTCACAATCACATGACTCTCTGAACACGCACAACCCTGGGACATACCCAGACTGCTAGCACCGGGGCGTCTACACTTGGCGCTTCAGAATCTGCATGGGAAAGTCTTCACCCAGTTAATTTTCGCATACCCCAAAGTCGGAGAACCACTAATCGGGTCTCACCCGAACCTGCAATTGAAATATATACAATTGTAGTTTGAGTAAATTAACGAGATGGAGAAAATACGTGTGCAAACAAGACATACGTGTCACCACGGGGTTTCCTAAGCATGAAGGGGAACAGACTTTATAGAGAGATTGGGGACCCATTACACACGTGGAGAACCCCCCGGAAGCGATCGTGAATACATCAAAATAAATCTTGAAATCCAGATTCTATCATTTGTCCAACGTTTCTTCGTCCCCCTTCTATATTGTTTCATTGAGTAAAGGACCTGAGGTCCAAGTGGAGGTTAGCGATCTTAGACACGGACTATGTATCTCATTTCAAATGAAAGAGAGCACGCGACGCTTTGTTATTTCCATGATGACGGCCCTTTTGTTGACGTCGTGAATGGCTGCAGGCGCGTCCGGTCGTGCTTTTCCTTCTTGAAGGGAAGCATCGTATAAACCCATCAAGAACTTGTGCGTTAATTGAGGGACTGCGGTGCTGAGGAAGCCATGGCTCCGTGGTGAATCCAACAGGGTTACTGGCAGAGACAGAAACTAATTGCTTGTGACAAACTCCAAGTCACAAGTCAATGTGTGGTAGGAAGACAGAGCAGTGGCCCGAAGGAAGAGAAACTGCAGGAAGTAAGTGGCATTTTAGTACAGAGGGAGTCGAGGGAGAGGGCACAGGTGGGAATTTTCCAGACGGTTTTCCTGCTGAGGGTTGCCGCCATTCTCCACACACATAGAGCTTCCAGGGCGTGCTGTGGGGTTGGCTGCTATGGCTCCTACGTGTCCCCTTTGCACAGAGCAACCCTTTGGTTCCTCTCCTTGCCTGGAGATGCCTGGGGGGGGGGGGGGCCGGTGACATCCCACATACACTCGGGGACAGTTATCAGCCAGTGGCTAACTGATGTTGGGGCGCACTGGCTCATTTCCATTTCTTCTGGGTGACAAATAGCCTCTGTGGTGATGTGTACTCGGAAACACTCCTGGCATCCACCAGGAAAGGACGCCTCGTCCCCATCCTGTCCTATTTTGTGTCCCTTGGTCCTTTAGGGGTTCTTCCTGAAGACACCTGCTCGATATATCGGTGCACAAGAACACTCACTCGGACTCCGACGCCAGAGAACACACAACAGAAATATACCATTTGCAACAATATTTAGGGCACGTGATGCTTTAAATTCTACTGATGTGGAATATTTAAAGAAATAACAAGTGCTTTAAACAAAGATGTTTTCTCACATAACAGATGGTGAGTAGCCGATATTATGGTATCATTATTGTCTGCTAATATATTGAAATCAACCATTTTTTTTAAAGTAATAGCCTTGGGGCGCCTGGGGGGCTCAGTCCCTGATCGTCCCACTTCAGCTCAGGTCCTGATCTCGAGGTTCCTGAGTTCGACCCCCACATCGGGCTCTGTGCTGACAGCTCAGAGCCTGGAGCTGCTTCAGATTCTGTGTCTCCCCCTCCTCTGCCCTTCCCCCCCACCTCTCTCTCTCTCAAAAATAAATAAACATTAAAAATTTTTTTAATCTTTAAAGTAATAGCCTCTATTTACTATTACCATGTTCAACACGGAACCTCTCTGCTGATGAAAGATAAGTCCCCTAATCCCAATGGAAATCCCCAACCAGGTCTGAAGTCAAGGTCAGGGCTGATTGTGCCTATAGAATGACTAGATTTTAGGTGATTATAGAATTAAAGTCAGAGGTCGATTTTTACCAACTTATGTACGGACATTGGCTGTTACCAGAATCTGTCTCCAAGACCCCCTTCCAGTTGAGAGAGTGTCTGAGATGCAATGGGACCCAGGACAGGTGTTTTATGTGGTTTGGGGGACCGTGCTGGCTGCATGTTCAAATTGCATGAAGAAAAAGCAATGTCCACGATTATTTAAAAAAATTTTTTTAACATTTATTCATTTTTGAGAGAGCATGAGTGAAGGAGTGACAGAAGAGGGAGACACAGAATCAGAACCAGGGATTTTCTCTCTCTCCCTCTCTGTCTGCCCCTCTCCTGCTCACACTTTCTCTCTCCCTCTCAAAACAAATAAATAAATATTTAAAAAACAGTTAAGAATCTGTTTTTTTAAAAAAAAAAACTCAAGCAAATATATTTGAACAGACACTTCTCAAAAGAGGTCATGTGAGTGGCCAACGAGCACGTGAAAACATGCTCGGCTTCCGTAGACACTAAGAAGATGCAAGTTAAAAGGACAATTATATGTCACTAAACCACTGGAAAGTTTAAAATAAAGAAACAAATCTGGACACATCAAATGTTGATGAGGATGCGGAGCAAGTGGAAGTCTTAGAGCTTGCCCCGGGAGTATAAAATGGCACAATGGAGGGGCGCCTGGGGGGCTCAGGCGGTTGAACGTCCCACCTTGGCTCAGGTCATGATCTCCAGGTTCGTGGGCTCGAGCCCCGCGTCGGGCTGTGTGCTGACAGCTCGGAGCCTGGAGCTGCTTCGGATTCTGTGTCTCCCTCTCTCTCTGCCCCTCCCTGCTCATGCTCTGTCTCTCTTTCTCTAAAAAATACATAAACATTAAAAAAATTTTTTTAATGGCACAATAGCTTGGGGAAAGTTTTGGCAATTTCCTATAAAATTACCCATTCGTTTCCTACACAGCCTAGTTCATGAAGGAACTCAGACTAAGAATTCCTAAGAGTTGGAGCACCGGGGTGGCTCGGCCTATTAAGCATCCAACTTGGGCTCAGTTCATGACCTTGCAGTTGCTGCATTTGAGCCCTGTGTCAGGCTCTGTGCTGACAACTCAGAACCTGGAGCCTGCTTTGGATTCGGTGTCTCCCTCTCTGCCCTCCCCAGTTCACACCGTCTCTCTCTCTCTTTCAAAAATAAATAAACATTTAAAAAAGAAGAATTCCTGGGGCGCCTGGGTGGCTCAGTCAGTCGAGCATCCGACTTCAGCTCAGGTCATGATCTCACGGTCCGTGGGTTCGAGCCCCGCGTCGGGCTCTGTGCTGACAGCTCGGAGCCTGGAGCCTGCTTCCGATTCTGTGTCTCCTTCTCTCTGCTCCTCCCTCATTCTCTCTGTCTCTCAAAAATAAATAAACATTTTTAAAAAAAGAATTCCTAAGAGTAATAAAAATGTATGTCCACACAAAGACTCATACACAAGCATCCATAGCAACTTTGTCCGGAACAGCCCCAAACTGGGGATGAGGCACACATTTATGGTCAGAGCAATGCACACACCATCTGTGCACTCTCCCTAGGAGCATCGATCATCAACCAATAAAAAGGAACACGTGCCCACACTTAATGTCTGGGATGTGTCTTAGAAAGAAAGTGGCTTCTCTTTTGATGTCTGGTCAATGAGAGCTTTCAAGCCTGATCACATCGCATCTATGGTCGGATGTCTAGGCAGGCTCCTAAGAATGTCCTTAATGACGCTCTCTTGGTGCCAGAGGGTAGTTGGAGGCAAGCAAACCCCAGCCCCTGCGTGCGAACAACAACAAAAAAATGCAAAGTCCCTGGGCGCCTGGCTGCCCCAGTCAGCAGAGCGTGCGACTCTTGATCTTAGGATCATGAGTTCAAGCCCCGCACTGGGCACAGAGCTTACTTAAAAAAAATTAAATTAGAAATAAGATTAAAAACATTCCCAAGTCAGCAGCCCCTTCTTTGCTTGAATCTTTCGGCAGCAGCTTGCACCCCCTCTCCCTTCTGCTCTCTTCATAAAAGTCTCATAATGTGAATAATATATTCTTTCATCCCCTCTGGGTGCATATGGTATCATTACTTCAGACATCTTAACCAATTATTTTATTGGGGTGGGAGGTGTTGATTGCACCATCTGCACGGCACCTACAAGACACATCTTGAAGCAGAACTCTAAGGAAAAAACACAGGAAAAAAAGGAGAGTATGAAGTACATGTACATAATCCCATGCCTATCAAAATCTAAAACACAACTACATGCAAAATGAGATTAACAAAACGCGTATCAGAGGCTGCCAGGGGGCTGTCAGGGCGTGGAAGGGAATCAATTTCAAAGAGACACAAGAGAACGCTTGGGAGTGATGGAAACACCACATATTTCGGTCTGTTTCCATGATTAAACTCGGATAAACACTTGTCGAAATACATCAGATTGTTCACTTTAAGAGGGTGCATTTGGTTTCATGGGAATTACACTTTAAAGAAGTTGAGTCTGTTTTGTTTTTCAGGAAAGCATTAAAATAAGCTTAAGAGCATGATATGTGCATGCAGGATACTTGTAGGTGCTGATGTGGGGAATGTGGTTCAATTAGAAGTGAATTAACAGGTTGCACTGAGGATTCAGGTGACTTTTATGGAGCAGGAGCTAACAAGCAAAAATATTTATCCAACATTGCCATTCCTTTTTTTTTTTCCGTTTTCCCCAAAATGATGAATGGAGAAAGTAGTGGTGGGATTTAGCTAAGACTCAGGATCAGGAAGGAATTGCCCACAGGATGACATGAGTCTGGCGTGCTTGCAGAAGCCCGTCAACAGACTTTGTAGAATACCCGGATGAGAAAACACAGTATTGCAAAGGGAGCTGAGAGAGTAGGCAGTTTGGAAAATTTTATAACATAACCCAGGCACATACTGGAATAAAGATTTTCTTTGGGAGATAAATGCACGTAGTATTCAATCCATGCAGAAGACAGAATTTAAGATAGCAACACCCTGTGGTGATAGACGTGCCTATTACACGGAAGAGTACAATTGGCTTTAAAGGATGCCTGTGTGTGCGGCATCACCAAGAATGGGAGACAGGAGAGATAGACGTGGATTGGCATCTTGAGGAAGGCTTGGTGCAGATGGTGCCACTTGACATTGGCTTTGCAACTTTAATTGGCTTTGGGGAGAATGGAAGGAGCCTTGGAAAGGAACCACTGAGAGCGGTGTCAATAGCAGGTGTTCACGTTTGCCACTATGCTGTGCATGAATATATTCATTTTCTATACTTCATAACAAATGGCCACAAATGTAGAGCCTTCAAACGACCCAAATTTATTATCTTCCAGTTTCTGGGAGTCAGGAGTCCGGGCATGGCGTGTGTGGGTCCTCGGGCAAGGCTGTAAGCAAGATGTCGGGCAGGGACGGGCTCTCATCTGTGGGGGTTCAACTGGGGAAGTATCCACTTGCAAACTCTGTTGATGGAATTCATTTCCGTGCAACCGTGGGACACAAGGCAGTTGCATCTTCCAAGCAAGTAAGGACAACACATCTGTACACAGAGTTTGCTAGTGAGATGGGGTCTGGTCTACTATCATAATCATGGGAGGGACACCTCATCACTCTTGCCATATTCCCGTGGCAAGGAAGTGGTTACAAGCAAGTCGCACATCCTCTCATCATTCAAGGGAAGGGGATTCTCTGAAGATACAGACACTAGGAGGTGAAGATCATGGGGACCACCACAGTCTATCCACCCGCACTCTCCAACCCTTTCCCATGAAATCCTTCAGAAAGTCGACCGTCAGCCTCCCAGACTTCATTCCTGCAGAACAAGAGTGATTTTAATTCTACAGAATACTCCTCCTGAGAATCTTCTCTTGCCCGAGGTGCAGGCTTCTGGAGGTCCGACACTGCCTTGGCTGAGAAGTCTGATAGGGCTTTCATGCCAATGCTGCAGTTTTCCAGGGGACACGTGAGGCACGGCTTGTTCAAACAAGATCTTTGGCAATGCGAGTTCGATAATCATCTTCCCATTCTGCACCCCTGCGGGGTCCTCTGTGCCCTGAGAATATTCATGAAATCAACAGGACTCCAAACCTCTTGTTCGTCTGCTCCAAGGGTGTTGAATTTGTTTCCTGGGCCCCCGGGGATGCACCGGACTTGATGGCTTGGCCACGTTGGGGAGAGCTTGCTGGCTGTTGAATCAATGTTGATCTGCGTGGCTTTGTTTCTTAATGCAAACTGCCCCAGGGGGTGAGGAGTTCAAAAGCCATCTAAAATATCATTATTGGGTCCGATGCTAATAAGTAACAACAAAGGACACATGTTTGTTTTTGCTTGTAGTGCAGCTCAAGGAGGCCAAGGAGTGAGTGTAAAACAAAGAAACCCGAAGAAATGCCTGATTCAGTCCTGTCTTACCCAGCTGCCTTTCTGGGAGAGGCTGCAAGGGTACAGAGTTACTCCGCTCCATCCCACCCCACCCCATCCAGTCCGATTGAATCTTGCTCCAACATTCCCCTGGCTTGTATCCAGCATCAAATGCTCAGCAAAACTGCCATATTACTTGGTACAGGTATAATTTACCTGCTTTCCTTTCTTAAAGGGAGAAGGGGAAAAAGCAAATTGCGCCTTGCCCTTGAAGGTAAAGTGTTTCCTTGTACTTCCATAGCGAACCCACCATCCACTGGCGCACTCATCAGTATGTCACCCTACAGACGAAGGAAACAACGTCTCTATTTTGGAAGCGAGGTAAACCCATCATGTTGTCACGCTGGGTAATCTTCCCATAATTTGATATCCCAATCAGCTCCAATCTGGGTATTTTATGGCTTCCAGGTGCCCCGTTCTGCAGCAGGAACTCTGATTTAATGCCGCAGCCACCCCTAAATGGCTTCACCCTAAAGAAAAACAGAGTATAGTGAAAGCCGGTCTGCCGTGCCCAGAGAAGGAAAGGCTCCGTGAAAACTTGTATTTGTTGAATGTGCAGATATCCGAGGGACGGCCCCCGGCCATTTCCGAGAAGTCTGATTCTCCCCCAAATCTGGTGCTTCCATCTCTCTAGCTGGATTTCAAAAAGAGGCAGAATGCAATCTTCTGGCTTTGAAGCACGCTTCTAAAAATTAATGAGGATGAGAGAAACCAAGTTAGGAATGGTATTTCAGTTTTAAGGTCTTCTGACATCTTAACTCAATTAACTAACTGAGGCCAAGGAGATAATTAGTTGAGCAAGAGGTCAGTCGCTCCTATGGAAGAAAAACCAGAACCCTCCGGGACCTGAATGTGAATATAATTCCTATAATTTATTCACTCCAATTAACTATTACCCATATGTCTTGTGCATGGCAAATGAGGCCTTGAATTCACTCTAGGAGCAGTAAAGAAAGAGGGAAGTTCAGTAATAGATTCACTTATCACCTAAGCAGCCACCGGCATTTTCCCCCCAAAATAGGTAACACTTGCTCATTTGTTCTTAGTGTCTGATTTGGAACATAGCTGTAGGAAATAGTCTTCTGTACTTTGTATCAATGGACCAGAACGTGGGTTCCATTCCTTAAATAGTTGTAAACTTTTTCCATCAAGCATCACATTTTTGTGTCATTACTTTTGACCCATGATGAAATGATGGATATCCAAGATGCTCTCTTGGGCAATGTGGTGGACGCGTACACTCGCAGACCAGTGAGGAAGGTTTGAGAAAATCCAGTAATGTTGTCAAGCTTCTGAGTCATGTGAGTGTGCCCTTCAGCCCCAGATATGTTTTTAGCTGATTTCTGGATCTGTCTGATACACAAGAGGAAGGTACAGAATGGAACAGAAAGGGTTCTTATAAAGACGTTGACTTAATGAGAAGAAGCATGGTCAGGTCTCATGTTCCATGGCTGAAGGCAGCACTTGCTGGTCTGTGATGTCTGAGACTCACATATCCAGGGACTCATGAACGAGTCTCAGGGAACACCAACGGACAGCACAAGGGTCCTCCCTTGGAACCACCAAAGAAGCTAGACTCAAGTGTCTCTACTGAGCCACTGCAAAACTCATACTGGTAAAGTATGGTTCAGAAGAGAGAGTGGCTCTCTTCAATTCTACATGAACCACACCTTTGTCTTGGCACATTGAGGTTTCTGGAACCCCAGCAGAATTCCATCTCACCCAAGGACACCTGTGCTAAAGTAGTCTGTGATTGTGACCAAGGCCAGGAAGAGCCGGTTCTCTTGCAGTTTCCAAGAGCAATTGCACCAATTAGCAACTTTGCATATAGAGGGGTCGTGAGCTGTTCATGAAGGACTAGTGTGTGAGGAACCTTGAGGCATCATTTTCTGAGCTCCAGTGGATGTAGACGACAGTTTGGACACAGCAGAACTCCTGCAAACAAACGATGGAACATAAGTAAAGACATGTCCTTGACGCCTGGTAATGGGAATCCATTTTAAAGATCATATTAGTGGAGCCTGGAAAACCCAAGCACAATTAACTGGAAGAATTTTTTCCCTGAGCTTTATTTGGCGGTAGAGAAGGAAGAAGAAAATGATGACTGCAGATGCAATCATCCACCTCACGCCCATCACCACATCACCTCATATGAAGAGAGGCCTCTATACAACAAAATAATAAGGTTTGTCTACCTCCCGGTGGGCTTCACCAACAGAATAAATCCAATAACCTAGTTCATCTCATGAGAGCGAGGTCACGGTTGGTGCAGACGTCAGTGACCTTTTAATTATTCATAATATAGGATGCACTGTTTAGAGGGAAAAACCCTATTTAGTGAGCAGAAGATTCATATGAGTAAAATAAATAAGGCAAGCATTTAAGAATAGCATTAACATATTGATGCCAACCTGTCTCGTTCTGGGCTAATTCATTGGTGTCATAAACAGTGACAATGATAAATCCTCCCTGTCCTTTATCAGGCACATCAAAAATAGGATTTGTTCCCAGTACTAGGGTGCCACATGAAATCAAAGAATATGATCCCAACACGTCAGAGGTGAGGATGTGTGATCTGACAGACAGTTCACACAAAGAGATAGAATTGTGTTTCCTTACCTGGCACCCAGCACTAAATCAAACACAAAGGTGTTGCCTCTTCAATTTTTTTCACTGCCATCGAGTGGACTTATTCCAAGTTTTGGTAGATGTGGGGACTGAAATGGGATAAGTTGCTTGAGCTTGCTGTCTCCTACCAACACGAGGTATGTTCTCCCGAACTGGCTAATATGGGATACTGAGAAGGAACCCACGTAGAAATGGAAAGGAGCACAATACTCACAGTCTGTGATGTGTCTGTGGTTTTCCATAGCTTGTATAATTCAGACCTCTTCATGATCCTACTGTGATTAAACATTGTCATTAGACCAGAAATCTCTTGAGACAAGCCGTACAGTGGACACCCATGGTAGGTGTCCCCTAGGTGACCCTCAGCGAGTCATGTCTTTGCGTGTTCCCTTCCCCTCTCGTGCTGCTGGTACTTGTGAATTGCTGCCAGCCAAGAGAACATGGCACTGAGATGTCACCTGCCTGATTAGGTTATGTGATACAGGGCTCTGTCTTAGCTCAGTGCTAGGTTGCCCTACTGGCTTTGAAGGGTGAGCTAGCCTGTTGGCTAGTGCATATGGAGACAGCTATGTGCCCAAGAACTGAGAACCATCTCTAGGACCAATAGAAACCCTGATGACAGACCGCAAACAAAAAATGTGGACCTCAGTCCTTCCACTTCAACCAACTGAATTTTGCCAACAGCCCATGGACTTGGAAGGAAACCCGGAAATCTAGAAAAAATCCACACAGCCTGGATGAGACCTCTATTGTAGCTCCGTAAAACCCCGAGCAGAGTCCTCAATAAGTCATGACCAGACATCTGACCTACATATAATAAATCCATAATAAATGCTTGGCATTCTAAGCTGTTAAGTTTCTGGCAATTTGTTACACACCATGGCTAACCAGTACAGAATTATTAGGAAGGAGGCTACCAGGACATGCCTAAACAGCCCAAAATATCTCATCTGGATGAATCCAATCATGCTGCAAGTTCTAGTCATTAGTCTTCAAGCTCAAAAATCAAGACTGAACGCAGCATTTAGCAACAGAGTGACGTTAACTAAACTCATAAGGTTGATGAACAACACGAAAATGCTAATTTGCATTTGCTTTCCCTTGTCTTCTTTTTCTGTTTCTTTCCCCTCCTCCTGGTAGGAAATATAACAATTACACAGACCAGAAAATACATATAACCGAACTTTTGTGGGAAGCCAGAGTCTAATTCGAAGGTTTCTTTCTGAACACGGAACAGAACATGTCAGGATGCACACCCCGATATCTAATGACATCATGATATCCTCACCTCTGGCTGTCACATCCGAGAAGTACAATCAGCCGTGGTGTAGGCCATTCTTAGACATTCTTCGGGTGTCTTGTCCTTGTTTCCTGGGCAACATTTTGGATGGATGCTGACAGGCTCCGCCCTGGATATCTCCCATCTCTGTGATTCCCTCCCTGACAGCCTTCAGTAATGTGACACGATGTAAGTTACATTTTTATTAACTCGAAAACCAATCTCTCAGGCGACTGTGCACATGGTTGCTTTGACCCAGTAGGTGTTGGCATTATACTTGAGGTCAGAGTCCACTTTATTTTTTTTTTTTGCTTTCTGTCTAAAATCTTTCGAGAGCATGACAAATTCTACCCAATACCGTCAAGAGAGGACACAGCCCGTTCAGGGCCACAGAGCTAGTAAGTAGGTGAGCTAAATCCAAAAACAACCCAACATACCCAAAGTCTGTCTTATTATAAGCCCATGTCCTGTTGTCTATAGAGTCTGCTTTTCCTCTTGCTTTTAAGTAGGCTTCATGTTCACTGTGGAGCCCAACGCAGAGCTTGAACTCACAACCCAGAGATCAAGACCTGAGCTGAGATCGAGAGTCAGACGCTTAACTGACTGAGCCCCCCAGTTGCCCCCACGGAGTCTGCCTTTCCAAATCCCTCCACAATCTAGGAGTGTGTCTGTGTCCACATAGGGACCAGATACCCAGGCACGCCCTTATTCCTCACTGGAAGTCTGAGATCCATAGACACACAGCATTCCAACAGCCAGAAGCTGAGCTCACCGCTCGTTCCCTGGGCTCACCTCCCTGTCAGTCGCAAAGCAGACAGGGTTCACTCACTAATTAGCAATACTCCAAAGCCAGGAGCCACCCAGGGGCTTCCTTTCAGCTGGCACAAACCTCTCCCTTCCGCCCACAGCCAGGTGTCCTTGGGGAGACACGGTGAAGGTTAATAATAGCGTTCTCAGCAATATACCAGTTGGCAAAAACAAGAATAATCATTTTCCAGCACACACTCTGTGGGAGGGAACACACCAATCTGTTCCATTAGCTACCATGTTTAATTTTCATAGCAACCCCAGGAGATAGGTGTGTTGATCCTTATTTTAACGATGTGTCCCCTAAAGCTCCGAAAAGTTATAACGTCAACAACTCCGAAACCATTTAGCGGGAGTATCAGGGTTCTCCAGAAAAAAACACAGAACAAATACCACACAGCCTTACCGTGTTCCTTGCTGTTCACCTGAAGGAGCAGAAAAGTTAACACACGAAAACCTGCACGTGGATGCTTAGGGCAACTTTGTTCATCGTTGCCAAAACTTGGAAGCAATCAAGATGCCCTTCAGTAGCGGAACGGATAAATGAACCGCGGTCCATCCAAACAATGGAATATTATGCAGCTCTAAAAAGAAATGAGCTATCATGCCTTGAAAATACATGGAGGAAATTTAAATACATATGACTAAGTGCAAGAAGCCAATCTGAAACGTCTATGTCCTGTATGATTCCAGCTCTAGGACATTCTGGAAGGGGGAAAACCATGGAGACAAAAAGATCAGAAGTCAGCAGGGTTCAGGAGGGAGGAGGGATGGACAGGTGGAGCACAGAGGAGTGTCACTGTATGATACTGTGAAAGTGGATCCTTGTCCCTGGACATTTGTCCAAACCCATACAACGTTGAACACCAGGAACGACCCTCATGTAAGGAAAGAGCTTTGGGTGACAATGGTGTGTCCATGTCAGTTCACTGACTGTAACAAATGCACTGCTTTGCTGGGGGGGTGCTGATTATGGGGGAGGCCCAGGGGTGACCAGAAGGTATATGGGAACTCTGCACCCTCCTTTAAATTTGCCGTGCTGTAAACAAATAACACCTTAATTTAAAAAATGAAGCAGATCATAAAAGGGTGGAAAGTAAGCTAAGACAAGACATTGACCCATTTTGCTATGTTCAAAAGTCCCCACCTCCCTGGATCCTTGTTCTCCTCTACTATGTGTCCCCCCGAAAGCCTTGAATGACAGCAGTCAGCATCACACCTACTGAAGGGCACCACTGACCCCAGTACCCCCAAAAAGCACCTGAAATTCAGAAGCCCCACACTTCTGGTTACTTCTAAGCGATCAGGAGCACAAGCTTCTTGGAATAGCATGTAGGTCCCTTGTGAGGTGTCAAACGTTCTGGAATTAAGCAACCTATGACCTTCACTGAGGTGCAATGTGAGAGAAAACTGTGCCTGTGGAATATGTAATAATGCTAAGGGTAAAGCAAGGGCATGATGCTGAAGGTCAGACAGCAGAAAGACAATAGATTAATGACTGAGATGATGGCTGTTCACCAAAAAATCAACTTCCAGTTTCATCTGGACGCAGGTGTCAGCCACGCATGTCCCGATCCACCAAGGTGTGTATGTTGCAAGATTTAGTTTCCATTATGGTTTGGGGGCAGTCTGCATGCTGGGGGCTCCAACCTGCAGAGGAACTGAAGAGCATGCGTATCAGTCACACGTCCAGGAGAGGCTGGAGTCTCGTGGTCAACCAGGGAGGCACAACGTGACACGACTTCAGTAGTACACACTCTGGACACCAAGGCTCAGGTGATCTCCCCCAACTGCTGACACTCTGCATGATTTGTCGCACATCCTACCCAGGGTTGAGGTCACACTGTCCTTGAGTCCATGAGGAGAAGACAGTGGAACCCCAGACCCCACTTTCTTTGGCAGATTGCAACCTCTCCCCATTCTCTATAATAAGCCATCACCCTGAATATCACAGCTTTCATGGGCTTCTCTGCGTCCTTCTAGAAAATTTCCAGAACTGGGGGTGGTCTCAAGGACCCCCCCTGAAGTTGCCTTTGGTGTCAGACCAAACTCAAGGGCAGTTTTGGAGGCATGTGCTTTGTCAGTTTCCCTGTGGCATAATTCAGGCTCACTTCTGAAGCACATACACTAAAATACAGAGAAGATTAGCAGGACCCTTGTGCACCCTTGGATGATCCAATTGGTGTAACTCCTTCAATCTCCAAACAAATTTCCCACGAACGCCATAGAGTGACATGGGATCCTGATGTTATTCAGTGGAGGTATCCGTCCCACAACTGTGAGTGTGGACATCGAGTACGCTCCACAAATAAGCCATTGATAGTTGTATGAGCTGTGTTGGTCGGACGGCAATGCATCATCCATATTCACTTACCCACACGATATCGTTGCGAGTATTGTTATTTCCGGCTCATGGAAGAAGGTTACAGATCTCTGACGGTTTACAAAATGATACAGGTCACGTAATGAACCATATTCACAGGTCTGGAGGATTAAGGCATGGACATCATTGGCGGACACTGCTCTGCCTCCCCACATACAGCATCTTTGATTTATTAAGACTTCTCAGAATATATCTTCAAATACGTGTATGTACTGAAATCCCTCCCCCGTCTTCTCTCTGCAGGGTCTTTATTTGACGTCTTTCATCCTTGGGCATTTACACACCAACATGGCGGTGTGCAGACTCCGTGTATTTTGCCGAGGGCCAGAAGCAAAGGAAAATAGCCCAACTTTAGTTAATGATTTACTCCCCACTAATTAACCTATAAATGTTTGCTGCAAATGCAACCACTGCTTATATGTTATGTCAAGAAACTTCCACAATAAGAAAAGTACCTAAGTATTTATTATGTCCTACCTTGAAAAACGTTTTCCTAGAAACGAATCCTTCAATAAAATCTCTAAAAATTTCTCTCATCCCTGAGAGGCAAAACTATTCATCTTTGACGAAAGATTTTAGCTGGCAATACATCAACATTGCACATACAAATTCTAAAATAGATTGCGATTTCTTCTTTATTTCCAATTTTGTTCGTGGATTTCCTTGGGAATCAGGGGCGTCCTTAACCAACCTCTCCTTTCGAAAGCTCATTAGGCAAGTGATTTTCCGTGTAGTTTCCCAGTGTGGTTGGACTCCCTGAATTTCCTCCCTCCGTCCACCACTGGACTCCAGGGGGGCCCCCAGGACACAGGCGATTCACGGAGAACAGGAGTCTAGAGAATGGATGAAGCAGACTTCAGACAGAGCAATCGTGAAGTCCCGGGAGTTTGCAGAGCAAAGGAACCCGGTGGCTTTGCACTCCCTGCTTCCTGGGCACATCACCTGCCTGGGAAAGACAGAGTCTCCAGGGGACATATGGTTTATCTCATTATTCATATCCCCGCTCAGGACACTGTTTCCAAAAGATACTTTATGTCAGTGCATGGAGGCCACGTCTCCAAAGCAATGTGCTGGAGTCCACTGGTAGTTTTCAGGGTACCCGGGACAGGTCGGAGGATCCCTCGTGGGAGAGCTACAATGAGCAGGAGCTGTCATCTTCCCAAAAGAACAGGCATCACCATCTCGCAGAAACGTAAGGTGTTCACATGGTTAGCCTGAGCAACTGCTTCACGGAAAGCATTTGCATCTAGACAGCCGTCTACGGGACCCTCGCCATCATCGCTACGGAAGGAAAAAATGTGAAGAGACCTTTGGCAAGTAAGCCCTCACTGAAGGCTTAACACTGCCATTTCGGCAGGTATAGAACGACTGTAGCTGAAATCCAGAAATACAAAGTGAAACAGCCAGAGGAACGAAAAGCAGCGTAAAACGGATTCTACCCGGGAAAT
Organism: Cryptoprocta ferox; assembly: GCA_028646485.1. Lineage (NCBI taxonomy): Eukaryota > Metazoa > Chordata > Mammalia > Carnivora > Eupleridae > Cryptoprocta > Cryptoprocta ferox. The sequence goes on from CM053579.1 coordinate 104,228,276, forward strand.
CAAGTCTGGTGTGGATTCGAGCAGGTACTAGAGGTACCCATTTATAGCTGGAGACATTAGTCCTTCATGGCTCTAACGACCCACTGGCAACACCATAAGCAACCCTGGCGATCGCATCGATCTGTGCGTGAATTCAAATCAATCCGGATGTGGTCAGTACGATGTACTCTAACTTACTGAATCGCGTACACTGAGAAACACTCGTAATCTGTCACAGAGAAGTAGAATATTCACAAAGGGAAGTCAACGTGTCCCCTCCCTCCCGTGCAAAGAAACCAGCATTTCCTTGAAGAACATCTGGAACGAATATAGCCAAAGATGATTAGAACGGGGTAAAACTATCAATACCATGCGAGCTGGGCAGCTGATCAGACCACCTTTTCTCTCTGATGTCTGGTAATAATACCAAGTGTGTTTTTTTATGTGTATTTATTTATTTTGAGCGGGGGGAGAGAATCCCAAGCAGGCTCCACACTGTCAGTGCGGAGCCCGACTCAGGGCTCAAACTCACGGACCATGAGATCATGACCTGAGCCAACCAAGACTTGGACGCTTAACTGACTGAGCCACCCAGGCGTCTCTGGTCACACAGAGTTTTGAGCCTCCAAATAAGAACATTGTGGGAATTTATCAGGATTGCGGAGTAAAAATATTAATGCCACCCCCTGTCCCCGAAAAAGAGGCAAATCTAAAATACATCAATGATAATCATCCGTGAAATCACCATCACAAAGATTTTCTTTCATTACAGAGACCAGAATTAAGTAGTATTGATTTGTCCCTCTTTGCGAGCATTTAGATGCATAGGGATAAAGAGCGTGAGCAATCGTACGTTAGAATATCTTTCCATCAGGATCTATACTCTGTGAATAAAATAGAGCACAGTGCACCCGTGCTATGAAGACGTATATTATTATCTGTTTGTTTTCGGTTCTGCTGTATTTCGCAAGGCGTCAGTTCCCTTACAACAGGATCAGTCTGTCCGTGGAGCTGTATTTAACATTTTCACTGGAAAGCATATTACCAGAACCATTATGCCAATAACACCACTGTGGGTGCTGACGATCGTGACGAGCATCTCTTGCAATAAAAAAGAAAACAAATCCAATGCAAACGTTTGTGAGGCTCGCACTGCATTGTATGTAAAACTCCCCGCTTGGCGACACTATCAGAGTGGCGATCCATTTTTATGACTTTTATAGAGTAGGCGTCTAGGGGTTTTTGCTTCGATCTTATTGGAATATAATGGACACACTGCATCGTCAACGTGTCAGGTGCGCAAGGGGATGATATGATACGAGTATGTGCTGACTTTTCTTTTCTTTCTGTTCTAAATGAGAACATTTAAAATCCATGCTCTTGGGGCGCCTGGATGACTCAGTCAGTTCAGGTCATGATCTCACAGTTCGTGAGTTCCAGGCCCGAGTCAGGCTCTGTGCTGACAGTGTGGAGTCTGTTTAATATCTTTCTCTCTCTTTCCCTCCCCTGCTCATGACCTCTTTCTCTCTTAATAAAATGAATAAAAATAAATAAATAAAATTAAAGATGCGTTCTTAAAAAAAATAAAACATAAGATGAAACATATGAAACAAAAACTAAAACAAATAAAATAATTTGATCTCGGGGCACCTGGGTGGCTCAGTCGGTTGGAGGTCTGACTTCGGCTCAGGTCATGATCTCATGGTTCAGGAGTTCGAGCCCCGCGTCAGGCTCTGTGCTGACAGCTCAGAGCCCGGAGCCTGCTTCGGATTCTGTGTCTCCGTCTCTCTCTGCCCCTCCGCCACTCATGCTCTGTCTCTGTCTTTCAAAAATTAATAAACATAAGGATCATTTTTTAAATCCATGCCCTCAGGCACCTTCAAGTATACAATGCAATATTATTAACAACAGTCGCCAAGCCGCACACGAGATCCGCAGAAACTGTCATCTCATAGCTGGGAGCTTACACAGCTCAGGGTGAGTCTACACGGCCCGACTGCACTCTGGCTCCCCGTCTGTCTCCAGACCACCATGCCCAGGCCAGTTCCCTCAGCCTTTGGGACCCGTCATCCCTGCAGGGAGCTGGACAGCCTCCTTCTCTTCCAATCGGATGCCAACTTTCCCTTCCTCGTGTGGCCGTTGGCGTAGAAATGTCACAAGGTGAGATCCTGGAGAAGGATTTCCTAAGCCATAGCAAACCAGTAAAATCAATAATTTTGGGTAAAGAGTCGTTTTCTTGAACGCTTTAAATCCTACCGAGATTTTTTTAAAGTTTATTTATTTATTTTGAGATAGAGAGAAAGCAGCATGAATGGGGGAAGGGCAGAGAGACAGAGAGAGAGAGAGACAGAGGAGAGAGAGAGAGAGAGAGAGAGAGAATCCCAAGCAGGCTCGACAGTGTCAGCACAGAACCCAGCAAGGGGCTCGATCCCACAAACCCTGAGATCAGGACCTGAACCAAAATCAAGAGTTAGACGCTTAATTGACTGAGCCACCCAGGCACCCCAAGAATTCTTAATTTTTCCATACACAGCATGGAGTTTCTCTTATCCATCATTTAAAACTATATAAAAATGTTAAATTTAATATAATTTTGCCTGTATTACATCATGTCATTATTATTCTAGGATTACAGAGGGTAAATTTCCTCTACATGTATGTTTATCGGTCCACTACCTGCTTCTGGGTTTTTTTAGCTCGTCTGCCATCTATAATCAGATGCAGTAATCACGCCCTTCCTCTTGATTAACATAAGCAATTAGGTCACAGAACAAGGCAATGTCTTAATTGGTACCCCTCGGAATAAAGCACATTTTTCTGAGATCTATAAATGTTGCATCTCATGCTTAGAAGGCCTGTGTCAATGTTCAGCATTTTCTGTAGAATTAAGAAAGCATGGGGGCGCCTGGGTGGCTCAGTCGGTTGAGCATCTTGATTTCAGCTCAGATCAAGGTCTCATGGTTCGTGGGTTCAACTCCCACGATGGGCTCTGCACTGACAACATATAGCCTGCTTGGGATTCTCTTTCTCTCTCTCTCTCTCTCTCTCTCTCTCTCTGACAATGAATAATAAACTTAAAAAAATAAAGCTTGTGCAAACATATTAATATAAATGCATTGCTCTATTAAATGCTCATCAGGATTCATTAGTTTTCATCAAACCTACAAAAAATATAAATGGAAAGAAGAAACGTTAAAAATTTTTTAAATCACTTAAAAACTATTCACCGTTTTCTCCCAATATTTGCATTTGAAAAATACAAGAGCCTAAGACAAGATCAGAACGAGGCAATGAGTAACTAGTGCACCAGGTAACTAGGACAGAACGTCTCTGGCAGAATTTAGAAACTTGGGACCATTATGGCCACTATTTATGATTTGTTCAAAGCAAACAGGATCTTACAATCACTACTGTGACTATGTATGACTTATTGGAGGTAAACAATTGGTTTTGTCTGATGAACAGTCCCTGCAGAATAGCCCTTTAAATTTTATGTTTATTTATTTATTTTGAGAGAGAGAGAGAAAGAAAGAGAGAGAGCACAAGCAGGGGAGGGAGCAGAGAGAAAGAGAGAAAAAAATCCCAGGCAGGCTCTGTACTATCAGCCCAGAGCCCGGTGCAGGGCTCGAACCCATGAACTGTGAGATCATGACCTGAGCCGAGATCAAGAGTTGGACACTTAACAGCCTGAGCCACCCAGGCCCCCACTCTTTACATTTTAAATGTGACCTTGCTACTTCTCCTAGTTGAAAGCCTCGAACATTTGCGAGGGAGGTGTGTAAAGTAGGACAGACGCTGTGCAAAACAGCATGGTAGTTCCTCAAAAAATTAAAAATCGAAATACAATATGGTTCAGGAATTCAGCTTCTGAATAAATATATGCCTGAAGAGAATTGAGAGCAGGGTATCGAAGCAATGTTGGCACACCTATTATTCACACAGCGTTTTTCACAATTGCCAAATCGTGGACAAAACCCAAATGCCCATTGGTGGATGAATGGGTAAACGAAATGCGGTTGATAATCTATAACGGACTATTACTCAGCCCTAAAAATGAAGGGTGTTCTCCACCTTGAGGACATGAGGCTGAGTGACATTAGCCAATCTGAAAAAGGCAAATACTACGATTCCACTTATATGCGGTCCCTGGGGGAGTCACATCCTTAGGTACAGAACATAGGATGGTGGGCACCAGGGGCCGGGGCCAGGGACAGAAGTTAGTGTTTGAAGGGGACAGAGCTTCAGCTCTTAGAGTGGAAACATTCTGGAGATGAACTCACAATAGAGTGAATTTGCATCATGTCGCCACACTGTATGTTTAAAAATGGGGCCAAGATGGTAACTTTTATGAGTTTTCTTGAGCCACAATTAAAAAGAAAAAGATAAAAAAGAAAAAGAAAATAATAAATAATATAATGTAAATAAAATTACATAGAAATACAAGACCAACATTAAGTAAATAACCTTAAGTGCAACATTTAAAGAAACAAAAACATGCTGCAAAATGTAAAATAAATTAGTGAAAACAGTGTCAGAATGTTGAATAACTACAGGATCAGTATTACTGATTTTTCCCGTTGCTTTTGCTTCCGATACGACTCAGCACAGTTCCCAGTAAAACCTTCCCTGGACTCCAGTAGCAGGTCGGCTTCATTCTAGTTCAGTTCTTCCCAGGTGGGACCAAGTCTGTCCTCCAGGGGACATTTAGCAATGTCTGGGGACACTTTCAGTTGTGACAGGAGTGAGCCCTACAGCGCACAAAACGCCCCACATAACAGAGAAAGATCCATCCCCAAATGTCAGTGTTGCTGACGTCACTCTTGCTGCCTTAGCTGTCTATCTGTCCATCCATCCACCGATCATCCATCCATCCATCATCCATCCATGCATCCATCATCTCTCTCTCTCTCTCTCTCTCTCTCTCTCTATCACCTGTCTATCCAGCCATCCATGCTTCCATTATATGTATGTATGTATGTATGTATGTATGCGTGTATTTATCATCTATCCATCTATCTATTATCTCTCTATCATCTATCATCTATCTATCTGTCTGTCTTTCCAACCATGCATGCCTCCATCCATCTATATGTCTCTTTATCCATCCATCCACCGACCCACCCATCCACCATATCTATCATCTATCTATCACCTATCTCTCTGTCTTTCCATCCATGCATGCCTCCATCCATCTATATGTCTCTTTATCCATTTATCTATCCATCCGTTCATGTTAATGATTTGAAACCAGGGTGATTTTATCCCTAGGGGACACTTGGAGATGTCCAGGAGCATTTCTGGTTGTCACACCTTGGGGCGTGGTGCTTCTGGCAGATTTCAAGTGGGTGGAGGTCAGGGACACTTCTCAGCACCCTCTGGTGCACAGGACACACTCCATCAGACAGCCGTCCACCCCCAGATGTTCACAGCACCACAGTTAAGAATCCTGTTTGGTTGATCACATAGTCAAGATTTTATTTCCACATCGACCTCCTCAACCAGATTGGAGCCTCTGGCATATGAGTTCCCTGTCTCATGTGTACAGCCCCCGATTTTCCCATCTGTTCTTCCTGGACCAGGGAGGTGGTATGGGGTCCTGAATGCTCGTTACCAAGTCCAAGCCAATCCCCATGAAACAGAACTCGCCAGCCGCCACTGATGAAAACCTCCAGCCCACCAGTCCCCAGGTAGACCATCTTAACCTGCGAAGCCCATATTTACTTTTGTTATTCCTATTTCAAAAAAAAAAAAGAAAGAAAGAAACAGATCTTGCCATCTAAAGTCTATTCATGATAAACATTCTCTAGACTCCAAGAAGGAATGAAATGCACTGAATGCTCTTCGGCCATTCAGTGTAGTGACTATAGAGATAAAACTTGAGAAAACTGAGTGATGTTGATGTCAACACCTCTGACCCACTGAGGATACGAACTTCTTCAAGCTTTGCTGCCTCTACTGTGATCTTAACACAGCAAGGAAGAGCTGAAATGTTCACGATGGTTATCATAAAGCTCAGTGTGAGTGTTGTAAAAAAGCTTTGCCTTCAATCCGGCTTTCCCTTAGTGGGGAGAACAGGCACACACAGAAGTGTGCCCACCAACTCTCTGCTTTAGAAAGCACAGCTCAGTGAATGCAGAGAAAGCATTCATCCTGAGAGTCCACCTGTATTTCCCTCCCAGGCCCATGAGGGCTGATACTGTTAGACCCATGACTGTTGCATCACCCACCAACGGAAAGGATCGAGCTTGCAAAGTAACACACAGGCGTCAATACCATGGCAACTCGCCTTTCTTTCTGCAGGATGGCCAAACGGTATGTTTATCACTTATAAACGTAACCCATAGACTTATTATCCCAGATTAAATTCTTGGCTCCTTAGACCTGAGTAATTTGCAGCAAAAACCCATTGCACAGCGAACAAGAAAAATTTCAGTTATATCTAATATCGGGAAAAAAATGACGTTGCAAAATGGTGGTTGGGAATTTTAATTAGGTTTATATTTGGCTATAATTTTAAAGTAAGACAACCTAACTAGGCAATACTTAAACCACCTTCAGGAGTCCTTAATAGTGGACATAAGGCAGTTTTTTTAGCCTGGCTAATTTCTCAGGAGGGACAAATGGTAAAACTGATAAGAGCCTCAGAGAGCTCCATAAGCAAGTTTTCCCAAACACATATGTGAAATCATTGCCTGCCTTGGAGTCACCGGTCATTCCCGGCTCCCAAGCACCATTTGGCAATGCCAGTTGACGTGCCCCAAAATGAACTTCAGGTAGAGCTGCTCTTTGATTCTTACTAGAGCAAACAGGCTCTTTAGAAGTTCAGAATCAGCTTTGATTCATAAGCTTGTCATTGAAAACCCGATCTACACAATGTCTTGCTGGGCATCGATCGAGCAGCCGGCACCCAAGGATTAATGGTGTCACAGTCCGCAGGTAAAGGATAAAGGGAAAGAGAGACAGGGACATGCTGATCCACTGAAGAAAGACTTTTGGTTTGAATAAACTAGGTGTCAGGGAAACAGAACCAATAAACATAGAGGTTCATAAGAAGAGATTTTATTACGGGGATTGGCTCACATAATAACGGAAGCTGAGGAGTTCGGCGATATGCTGTCTGTAAGCTGGAGACCCCAGTCTGAGTTCAGTGGGTTGAGATGCAAGAGACCTAGTGGTGGAATTTCCAGTCCAAAGTCAGAAGATTGATATCCAAGCTCAAACCATCAGGTGGAAAACAAATCCGTTCCTCCACCTTTTCTTGTATTAAGACTCTCAAAGATTACATGGAGCCCACCCACACTGCAGAGGTCCATCTGCCTTACTAGGCCCACCGACTAGAATGCTAATCTTGTCCAGAAGGTGTCTCACAGACACCCCCAGAATATCTGGGCACATCATGACCCAGACACATAAAATTAACAATCTCAGCAATGTATTAAATGTATTAATGTATTAAATCAGCTCCACTCCGGGATCCTGGCTGGCTCAGTCGGTGGAGAATGTAATACTTGATCTTGCAGTTGTGAGTTCAAGACCCACACTGGGTGTGGAGCTTACTTTAAAAAAAAAAAAAAAAAACTACACTCAATCAGTATGGAGCAAAATAGATGCCCAAACCATGAAATACATACGCATTGATCAGAGTTTCTGAACCTCAGCACTACTGACATTTGAGGACAAGCGATTCTTAGTGGTGGGGGCTGTCCTGTTCATTGCAGGCTGTTGAGTGACACCCCTGGGATCTAGCTACATGCTACTGGCAGCCCCACACAGCCCTTCAATCCTAAAGGCAATTATGTAATATAACAATATGGTCCCTTTAATTGTGTGCACCATTTCTGAATGATTATGCAATTGCTTAATTACAACCAGCCTGAACAGGAAATTTGCACGTCATTTCCTTCAACTTCCTACCCAATGCTTACCATTTCAGAGCCGCGGCGTTTGAGATCCCTTCGGTTCCAAACCCCTTACCTTTATTATTTTTCTCCCAACTCAGGTGGGTTCAGCTGCCTGATCCCAAGTGATCGATGACATTATAATAATGGTAGTAACCAAAATCATCTTGCCATAGACAGCATTTACAATCTCTCCTTGTAAATTGTAATGTACATGTAAATGTAAATGTAAATTTACCATTTCTTTATCTGTAGAAATGGTAAAGAGCAATGTTTAGGGAAACTAAGATACAGAGAAAGACCCCAAGGTAGCACACTCACATAGCAATTTAGGAGAAACGCAGAATGGAAACAAATTGTTCTAATCTAAATACGGTACCCTATACATTTTGCCTTACCATTCCCTCTGGCTTCCAGAATCTTCCCTTCATTTCAAGAAACAGAAAAAGAATATGTTCAATTACGGAGTCGGCATGCATGCCAACCACATTTCTTTTTCTAAATAGAATCCGTTTTCTCCATGGCTTTGTTAACACACCCAACAGTGCTTTGCTGGCTTGTGGTCAGTACTTTGGGTCAGTGTGAGATGATATTCATTTTGAGTCATTTCTGGAGCAGCCACTTCAAGCTTGGCACTGTCTGTTAAAAGACGTTAAAGGGTTTGTTTTTTGTTTTGGTTTGATTTTTAAACAAGGAGGAGGAGGAGGAGAGGGAGGAGGAGGAGAGGAAGAAAATGGAGAAGAAGGAGAAGGAAAGGAGAAAAGGGAGGGAGGGAGGGAGAAAGAAGAAAGAAAGAGAGAGAGAAGACAGGAAGGAAGGAAGGAAGAAGAAAGAAAGTAGAAAGAAAGAAAGAAAGAAAGAAAGAAAGAAAGAAAAGACAGAAAGCCAGGAAGGAAAGAAGGAAGGAAGGAAGGAAGGAAGGAAGGAAGGAAGGAAGGAAGGAGAAAGAAAGAAAGAAAGAAAGAAAGAAAGAAAGAAAGAAAGAAAGAAAGAAAAGAAGTAAGTAAGAAAGAAAAGGATGTCATTTTGTAATGAAGTTTTCTGTGCTTACTGTGGTCTACAAGGTTCTCCCAAAGTGATAAATATTTGGTCGTCAGGAGACCAGTCGGTACCTTGAAGTAATCTGCAACACCTTGTGATATACGTCTTAGTGTATTTTACTTGGACGTGGGTCTATGTGTTTCATGAGATTCTCAAAGGAGTCAGTGGCCTTAAACTATTAAGCTTTATTCATTCATCCATTCGTGAAGAAGTCACTATGCCCCTGTCGTGTGCTAGGCAGAAAACTGACATAACCAAATCCTGGAAGTCCAAAGGACCCGCAAAGCTCTAGGAAATAAGTAGTTAAGCAAGGGGTGGACATAAAGCGTCTGGTTGTGGAGGGGGTGTGGGTACCGGATGACAAAGAAGGGAGAAAGCTGACGAAAACACGTGAAGACGCTTGAGGGTCACACCAAAGGGTTTGCAGGGGGCATTTAGCTAAGACTCTCCAAATGACATCATCCTGCATTTAGGGCAGGCTCAATCCAAGACACTTGTTCTTAGAAAAGAAAGGAGGGGCGATGCCTGCGGGGCTCAGTCCCTCAAGCTCCTGACTCTTGATTTCGGCTCAGGCCATAATCTCAGGCTCATGAGTTTGAGCCTCACATGGGGACAGTGGGGAGCATGCTTCGGATTCTCTTTCCTTCTCTCTCTGCCCCTTTCCTGCTCTCTCACTCTCTCTCTCTCTCAAAATAAATAAATAAACTTTTTTAAAAAGTTTAAAAGGAAGGATGAGATACAGAGAGGAGAAATCCACGAGAAGACGGAAGCAGAGTTGGGACAGACCCGGCCACAAGCCCGGGGATGCCTGGAGCAGGGAGCACGGCGCTGCCCCACCTGGTCTCCAGAGCTGGGAGGGGAGACACTCCTACGGTGTGAGCCACTCGGTTTATGTGGACTCCTTGCCGCAGCCGTAGGAAACTAAAACAGGCTACGAGGAAAAATAGCAGGCAGCAAATGTTGGAAAGGGAGACTCCAAATTTATACCGGCAATAAGCCACGTGGCTGCCAACATTCTCATGCGCCGTCCCAACACGGGGCAAAGCTGGGAAAGACACAAACAGCCCGCCCTGTGGCGGGGGCCTTGGGGAACTGAGGGAAGGAAAATTAGGGAGGGAAAGACATTGGAAATCAGGAACGCAGATGAACGAGAGAACGGTGCAGTCTCCACGGGCGTGGCAGTGAGAAGACGTGCAGCCTAGTACTTGGGGAGAGGATGCGGGAATTAGGAGCCTGGGGGGGATGGCTTCGTGGTAGGACGTAGGATCGGGGGGAAGCTAGAGATGGCGGCAGAGAGCAGAGGTTGTAGGTTTAGGACTCCAGATGGAGAGGGTTTCAGGAGGTGATACGTCCGGCCATGGGACAGAGGTGCTTCCATTGGATGGAAGATGCGTCGTTCAAACAAAGCGTGGGAAGGAGCAGTGAGGCCAGTCCCAGTTGGGAACGGGCCAATTCACGTGGACAAGGACACCATTGAGCAAAATGTCAGCCGAGCGTCAGGAGGAGAGCCAATCCCCCCAGTGCTCCCATTACAGCATGGACACACATGTGAGGCCAATATGAGTCACAGGGACACGGCTGGATCCGTCACCCTTCTCTGTGGCTCGCTGAGGCATGAGGTGGGACGGAAGATGGCAGCGCTCAGCGTGGCTCCGGGCAGGACTTGCACTTGTGTTTTAGAAATGCTTTCGAGGAGATCCAAACCGCAAAACTCAGACGTCGGCGTTGCCATACTGATCTATGGACAAGATGGGAAATGTACATATTCCACTGGTGTTACGTGGTCCTTGGTGCCAAATGCAAAGTCCACCATCATTACCTTCTTCTACAGACCGTGAAAGCAAAACTTTTCATGATGCTTCCTTTGTTTTGTTTTGTTTTTTGGGGGGTGGGGAGAGAGAGACAGAGCACACGTGCAGGAGCAGACAGAGAGGGAGACACAGAATCCGAAGCAGCTCCAGACTCCAAGCTGTCAGCACAGAGCCTGACGCGCGGCTCGAACCCATGAACCGTGAGATCGGGACCTGAGCTGAAGTTGGACGTTTAACCGACTGAGCCTCCCAGGCGCCCTGAAGCTTCAGAGTAAGCCCCAGGATGTGATGGAGACCATTGTTCTGATAAGACATATGTTCTTGATGGAGTTGCAAAGATTCCAGAAGTTTACAGTCATGCTGATAAGAATTCTCATTGGGGCTACTTCTTTCCAAACGGTGCCGCGTACTCCGTAAGGGCACAAGTCGTTCTTTTCATTTTCCAAAGAATAACAGCGACTTCATCCTGTTTATTAAGGTAAATTTCACAAAACATGAAATGGACCGCTTTCGAGTATCCCGTTCGCGGTGCTGGGCAAGCACCGTTTCTAATTCCCAGACGTTTTCCTCCGTGGACCCCTTCCGGTGCCACACGTTCCCCTACGAATTCGTCACGCCGTGCACTTGCATTCCGCAAGGACCGAGAGAGGCAAGCGAGCCTCAAATCTCCTCCACCAGGACGAGGCAGAGAAGTGTTAGCATTTCCTTCACTTTTTCCCTCGTTCCGTCTTCACAGCTGACTCTTTTGTGTAAACCCAAGGCTGGCTACACAAATGTCATTCAGACCGCAGGGAGCCGCGGGCCCTTGCAGGCGGAAGCACACTCTATTATTTAATACTGCTCTGAGATCGTCTTTTCAACTGCCATTTTCTAGGGAGAATCCTCAGCGCGGAACCTGAACACAATAGAAGCCAGCCTTCATTCACCTTCATCATCAGTTAAGTGACTTTTACCTTCCTCCGATGGGACCCTGATCGGGAGCCTCTGGTATCACAATAACACAAATGTTGTCTTGCTGAGAATTTTCCAAGAACGCCTCTCCGCATCCGACCAGCAACTAAGAATCCATTCAGGGGGAGAAAAAAGCACACGCACACAAAAACAAAAACAAAAACAAAAAACAAGTCTTGCCTCAAAATCACTCATGGAATGATGTCTTTGGGCTCCGTTGCTGATACCAAAAAATGGTTTGGGGGGAAATAAAACATGGTGGATGTGACCATGTTTGCTAATGATTCCAGTTCAAGTTGATCCAAACGGTTCTTGGTGAATTCAAGCAACAGGGATACCCCAGTGTTCCGTCAATTTGTTCACACTGTTCGGTAAACATTCCAGTGCTACGAGACACATAGGAAATGAATCCTAAGAGAAGCCATCATGGTAGAAAACAGGGTTACCAGTGCGATGTGACAAGAGTACTTCAGCAGGGACATTTCACAGCAGCGTGAAGGGTCAGAGATGTTTCCCCAGAACAAAATGGCAACTGTACCAAAATCAAAAGAAATGTCCAGAAGACAGCCAGATGAGAGCTTTGAGAGAACTTTCTAGAAGAGGGTAATTTTTTTATGCCAAGCAGAAATAGCCACATAGAGGCAAGAGGCAAGCTTATACTGGGAGTTTGCCGAGGTTGGAGCATGTAAGGACAGGAAGACATACAACCAGACAGACAGATCATCAGGGTCTAGTCCACACAGGCTGTCAAGACACCCTTGATAAAGAGTATGGATCAGAGGCACCCGGGTGGCTCATTTGGTTAAGCATCCGACTTCTTGATGTCAGCTCAGCTCATGATCCCAAGGTCGTGAGATCAAGCCCTGCACCAGGCTCCACCTTGGGTGTGGATTAAGATTCTCTCTCTCCCTCCCTCTTCCTCCCCCCAAAATAAAATATTTTAAGAGTATGAATTATTCTGATGGCCACATAGAGCTGCCTGACACAGGCTTCCAGCCAGGAGACTGCAGTCAGACTTCTGCGTTTTAGGAAGATGACCCTGGCTCCGGATTGCAGAATTAATTAGATGAGGTTGAGAAGGAGAACAGAACGTTTAGTTGGCCTTTTCCTGCATATATTCTTTCTCTACATCTCTCTCTCTCTCTCTCTCTCTCTCTCTCTCTCTCTCTCTCTCGGAAAAAAGTCAAGCCGAACTATTTAATGATAATGTTAAATAATATATCAATAGTGCCCTGTCATGGAAAGCGCAAAGGATGCTGGTGGTATTTCTACACCAAGTAGTGCAATAGTGACATCTCAAGATGTGTAGCTCACAAAGTCAGCAGTGTATCTCCCTTTGCAGGATTTTGATACAGAACCACCCCCCTCACCGCCATGGCTTTGCAATTCCCCACATTCTGTGATCTCCTCAAACATCCACTCCTAGGGAATCTACGTAATGTACTGAGTCTTAGTAGAATGTGTTAAACTTTGTTCTCCAATAGGCTGTGTCGAGACCTTAACCTCCAGAACTTCTGAATGGGACCTTTTTGGAAATAGGGTCTTTGCAAATGTAATTAACTGAAGGATGTCGAGCTCCTCCTGGATCGAGGTGGCCCGAAATCCAATGACAGGTGTCCTTGTAAGAGACAAAAGAGGAGACACAGACACAGGAGAAGCCACGTGAAGATGGAGGCAGAGACGGGACGGACGTGGCCACTGGCCCAGGGATGCCTGGAGCCCCAGAAGCTGGAAGAGGCAGGATGGACCCTCCTCTGGAGGCTCCGGAGGGAGCACAGCCCTGCCCCTGCCTGGATCTCAGTGGTCCTGCCCTGCCTGGATCTCAGACACTGGTCTCCTGAGCTGGGGGACGGAGGGGATAAATTCCTGTTGTTTTAACAGAACCAATAAGTATTTAATGAATAAGTTACTGATCATTTGTGATGGCAGCTACAGCAAACTTCTCTACCATTTAAATTACCAATACTACGTATAATAAAGACATAGCTATGTATTCATTTATACACTTAGGAAAATGAAATGGCGCCGCATTCTGGAGTGACTGTTCTCACACTTCAGCACATTTCTAGTGCCACGGTGATTACGTCTGTCTCCGAGGATGATGACTTTGAATTTTCTTTGAATCCCCCAAATGTGAACAAAGTAAATTTAGGACCTGTGACCTTTAATTCTCTCAAGTCATGAAGTTTTTATTGCTCCATGTAAATGTGTTCCTTTTTGTTCCTAGTTTAACTTATTTCAAGAGTAGGATTTAGGGGCGCCTGGGTGGCTCAGTCGGTCGAGCGTTCGACTTCGGCTCAGGTTATGACCTCATGATTCGTGAGTTTGAGCCCCACATTGGGCTCTGTGCTGACAGCTTAGAGCCTGGAGTCTGCTTTGGATTCTGTGTCTCCCTCTCTCTCTGACCCTCTCCAGCTCTCTCTCTCTCTCTCTCTCTCTCTCTCTCGCTCTCTCGCTCTCTCTCTCTCTGTGTCAAAACTAAAATAAAAACTTAAAAAAATAAAATAAAAAGTGAAGAGTAGGATTTAGTGGTGCGTCACTTAAATAGAACATGCAGATATTTAGTCTATTCCATAATGCCTTAAATACTGCTCCACAGACCACAACCCGACAAGCTGGGACATGGAAGTTTCCACCTTGCCCTGGCAAACACCAACGAGAACTAGTCTTGTGTAAAACTAACAGTGGTGGCTTATGGGTCTGGCTTTAGTCTCCAGGACTGCTCACCAGGCATACCTGGGTGTCTACCTGGGTGTAGAGTTGGCAGGAATGGAAAGACATCAGACACAGGGAATCAGGTGCTACCTTGCATTGACTTTATCAAGCAAGGTTTGATCATCTCCTCTCTGATACAGGGATGAGACAGTGGGCTCCAGGTAAAAAAGAGATTGATTGGCACATGGCCAAAAGGTGTGTAAATAGCTACTCCAATACATGTGCACAGATGTTCACAGCTGCATGATTCACAACAGCCAAAAAGTGAAAACAACTCAAATATCCATCAGTGGATGGATGGATGGATGGATGGATGGATGTGTGGATGGATGTGTGGATGGATGGATGCACGGATGAATGGATGGATAGATGGATGTGTGGATGGATGGATGGATGGATGGATGGTTGAATGGATGGATGTGTGGATGGATGGATGTGTGGATGGGATGGATGGATACATGCATGCATGTGTGGATAGATAAATGGATGGATGCATGGATAAATGGATGCATGGATGGATGCACGGATGCATAGATGGATATGTGGATGGATGGATGCATGGATGGATGGATGGATGGATGAATGGGTGGATGGATTGGATGGATGGATGGATGGATAGATGAATGCATGGATGCATGGATGGATGTGTGGATGGATGGATGGATGAACAAAATGCAGTGGGTGTCCACATAGTGGAATATTATTCACTAATAAAAATGTAACACAGGTAACACATGTTACAACATGGATAAGCCTTGAAAACATTATGCTGAATGAAGGAAGGAGACGCAGCAAACCACATATTGTATTATACTATTTATATAAAATGGCCTGAGGAGACAAATCCATAGAGAAAGAAAGTAGATTAGTGTTTGCCAGAGGCTGGGAGGGGTCCATGAGAGGTCATTGTTTAATGGGTATGCGGTTCAGTTTGGGGTGATAGAAATATTTTGGAAGTACATAGACACAAAGGTTGCACAACATTACAGATGGACTAAACAACACTGAGTTGCATGTTTAAATGGTTACTTATATGTTATATGAAGCCCACCTCATAAAACCTACACCACAAATCCTGAAATTCCTTTCAGCTCTAAACGTCTGCAATGATATACAGTTAGGCCGTGAGTGCAGCCAAGTTATTTACGTTCACTTCTCTGACCTCAAAGAAGATTGTGATGAAAGTAATCCACTGAATATAGTTGTAGAAGTGACTGATGAACATCAACTGCATGAGGAGGATTCTATTGCAAAGCCTTGCTGCCCAAAGTGAGTTCTGGGACCACCCCCCTCCAGCCGGTAAGGGCTGCGGAATCTCAGGGTGGGCCCCAAACCCACCGATTCAGAATCTGCATTTTCGCGAGGTCCCCAGATGGTAGCAGGTGCAACACGTGTTAATTTGACAACTGCTGGCCTACGTGCATTTGGTCTGTAAGCTCCGGTAAGGATTCAGACGAGAGACATTCAAGCATAGAGTTAATCCATCATTTCATAATTATTTTCTCCTCGACTTCAATTCCCTTCGTCACCTCCTTCTATCATTGTCTTATCACTTGTTAAAGTGTAAGCCGACTCTTTTTGAGGACATATGTTACTACTGAAATGCACAAAGCCCCTAATCAACACTAACGCAAATCCAACAAGAGTGGCTCAGTGTGAAAGGTTAAGTATCTTTCCTGATAAGTGCACACGCCATCCTTCATGGCAGAGAGATTATATGCCCTCTCATGAAATAGGGAGGTAGATGGATAAATAAATGGGTCAGTGGACAGGTAGATGGGCAAATAGACTATATCCTCACAGAGGGAACATATTTTTTTTATCCCATGTTAACTCATCTCCAACTTTTATTTGGATCATTAAAAACAACCTTTTTAATTTGCAAAAGAATTACTTGAGTGTAGTTTGACACGGTCTCCCAAATAATTAACTGATTTAATTTCTTGTTTGTTTTCCCTCTGTTTTCTAAAAAATGTTCTTTAGTGCTCACTTGAGAAAGAAAATCATTGATAAGCTTTACATTTCTTAGCATCAAGTGAAAATGAAGACAATGAAAACCAGGAACTTATTCAATCTTTAACATCGAGGAATACATTCTCCTAGAACACTGAGAGGATGAAGTTATGAATAATGGAAATACTACGCAAAACCCTCTTTTACATGCTTTGCAGTCAACTAGGAAGAGACCACAGTGAGAGACCCTTTCTCGCCCAACTCTGTGAACAAAAAATGAAATCATCAGGCAGTAGGAAGATGAGAAGTGTGGCAATCTGAAAAATTAGGTGCTGATGTTTGAACAAAAAATGGACGATCCATTTTGGGAACCAATATGGCTCCATCTATTAAGTTTGAAGAGTCGTCTACAATCCCGGCATCCTGAGGGACTCAGGAGATATGGGTGATAATTTTCCCCAGAGTACTGTCTGTAATAATAAAATAACAGGAACAACGCAAATGTCCATCGATGACAAGATGTACAAAGATGTTATGGACACAGTTCCACATGTGGTGTTTCCTTTGGCCTAACAATGTGGCTTCATCTCGACAAACACTATCCAATGGAAAGGCAAGTTCCATAAGATCCACAAAGAGGGATTCCATGTGTATCAAGTCAAAGGCACAAAATACTGAATGCCTTGTGTATTGATATAGATGCAAGGTTACGCTGTAAATACATGAAGGCAATTAAAAAATATGAAATTCAGTTGAATGCTTCCTCCTGTAGGCAGATAGAAGCTAATGGAATCAAGTAGTCAAATATAAGAGCATTATTTTCTTTAAAAAATGGTGACCGGGCACGTTGATGATTGGTTCGTGGATGTTCTATGTATTTCAAAACACTGTGCTCATGTATATTTTATAAATTGTTCTTGTATATCCTGAGTGCGCAATTTTAAAATGTCCATCAAAATAATAGATTCACTCTAGAGTGAATCTAGAGTACTTGGAACTTCAACAGACACTAAATAATTCCTTCGAATATATTCATAAAACTCAGCCACATACCAGAATATAAGAGAAATCTCAATGCATTTAAAATAATTAAGAGCATACAGATTCCATCTCTGATCGCAGCCACTAAGAGAGACAGCGGCAAGAAAAAAAAAGACAGTTTTTTAAAAAAACAGATCATATATTTGGAATACAAAAATTGTAACATCAAAATGTATATTTGGGATAACAAAATATGTAATCCTAATTAATTCATGGTCGGCACAGGAAATCAGTCGTCCATTTCTGCTCACAAAAGGAAGTTTCTTAAAACAGTGATGGTTTTATTGGCTCATTATTCTGCTGGTGAGCAGTCTGGGTTAGTTTCCCCTCAGTGGTTCTTCCGCTGTCTCCCGCCTTGGGCTCCTCGGGAGCGTGCCACCATTTGCCAGCGCCATGGGGACGGGATGAGGTCAGTGCAGGATCCTTCGCAACTGGTCTCAGACCCCAAGCAGGCAAGAAAGGGAGCCCCAAGGAGTGTGACCAAGGCTCCCATCTGGCTGTGCAGCTCACAATCTTTTGATCAGAGGAAGTCACAAGACAATACTAGATTCCAGGGGATGAAGAAGTAAAATCCATCTGTCAGAGGAAGGGGCAAGAAGATGAATCGCACTGAAAAGGTGTATACGGATCGGGATGGGAGGAATTTCTGGCTAGCTTTTTGCTATCTGCTTAACTGAATTGAGGTTTAATTGCCACATATTTACACACTGAGAAAGCTCTGGTAATAGAGGAGTTTTGGGATAGATGTAGATTGAGATAGAGAGGAAGGTATAGATGTAGATACATGGATGGGTGGTTGGATGGATGCATAAATGGATGGATGGGTGGATATATTTATACAGGTAGATAGATAATAAATGGATGGATGGATGAATATATAGATAGATGATGGATGGATAGAGAGATGATAGATAATAGATGATGGATGGATGGATATATATATACATATTTATAGGTAGATAGATAATAAACGGATGGATAGATAGATAGGTGATAGATAATAGATGATGGATGGATGGATGGATGGATGGATAATAAATGGTGGGTAGATGGATGAATGGATGGGTGATGGATGGATGGATGGATAGATGACAGATGAATGGATAGGTGGGTAGACAGATAATAGATGATGGGTAAATGGAAGCATGAATAAGTGTTTGGTGGATGGATGGATGGATGAATGATGAATGGATGGTTGGATCGATGACAGATAGATAGATAAACATAGATAGAAAATAGCTAAATAGATAGATGATAGATAGATCTCCCAAAACATATATACATGTGTAGACATTGATAGTTTTTTTAAAAAACTTGAAAGTTCAAATATAGAAATGAGTAAAAGAACACTAGAGGAACCCCCAAATAAGTTTAAGGGAAACAACAAGCATCAGAAGGAAAAGTAATGGAACAGAAATGAAGCACGCCCCAGGGGAAAATCAGTACGTCCTCAAATAGCTACAGGTAAGTTTATCTTAATCACGCAGGAACAGTAACTGAAGATCCATCCCGAAGGTGGTTTACGCAGGGCGTCGGTGGCAAAGTCTGGCAGAGGGATGGATTCCGCAACAGCTCAGAGGCGCCGTCCGAGTTTGCCGTATAAATGTGAGGATCGTTAGCTGAACGTGACGTTGAAAACCGTGGGGCTGCAGGAGGCCACCCAGACAGACTGAACAGAGAAAGGAAACAGAGGCCCCTTAATGTAAACACAAACAAACAAACACAACTTGCTTTGCAAACACGACTTGAAGATGCGTCCCGAGATCCCCCTCCTTACAGGATCTTTTTTCGCTGCAATAGTTCTTACATGAGATAAAAACCATTAGTAATCAGGATTTTATTCCAGCACTAAAGTCAGCCAGCAATACCCTGACAGGTTCCTTCCGGGCAGGTGAAATAATATTTTTAAGTGAACATTACATGACAAGCTGCTTACGCACGACTACCCCCTTTAATTTTGCAACTCAGCATCTAAGCTCTGCCTGAAGACCTTTATCTTTTCAGCTGCAGCTAAAATGCCTGTTTTACAACTTACGGCAAAGTCCGAAGCTAGAGGCCAAAGGGTGGCATATCTCAAATAAAAGAAAATGGCCTATGAGCGAAAAGCAATATTTAACGTCATAAAGAGAAAAAGTAATTGAAATCTGCGGGTCTCACGTTACCACAGAGGAGAAACCCTGTCTCCGTGACTGTTGTCAGATAAACAGCATTTTCCATCAACGTGATTTTTCCATTTGAAAGTGTTTCTCTCCGAAGACAGATGGAGGAATGTCTTTGCACAATCTACTCAAGTTCCGCATGTTTCGCGTATTTACTGTTGACATCAGGACATTTTATGGACATATTAAACCCTCTGAACTTTCAGATTTGCATTCAGCACTTTTATCTTACTTTATTTTATTCTACTTTATTTTATTTTATTCTTTTAATTTTAGTTTTCAAAGTTCATGATGTTACAAGAAAATTAAAGAACAACCACAAAACTATACACCACGCAAAATACAAGAGTTCCAAATTTTCCAAGGAGTAAAAAGATGAAACTCTCTCTGGCTAGCATATACAAACAGGTTAGTTGGAATGCTGACTCTCTCAGTCTACCAAAGACGTAAGAGTCTGGGGCGCCTGGGTGGCTCACTTGGTTAAGTGTTCGACTTTGGCTCAGGTCATGATCTCATGGTTCATGGTTTCGAGCCCCATGTCGGACTCTGTGCTGACAGCTCAGAGCCTGGAGCCTGCTTCTGATTCTGTATCTCCCTCTCTCTCTGCCCCTCTCCCGCTCATGCTCGCTCTCTCTCTGTCTCAAAAATGAATAAACATTAAAAAAGAAATAAAGTAATACTCTGTTTAAAAAAATTAGAAGCTATAAGAGCCAATTTGTATTTCAATTGCATTGATAACATAGCTTGTCTCAATCTTTCATTGTGGAATTTTTTTTTCCTCCAAACATCCTCCTGACTGTGATAGTGCATATCAGGCCTTTGTACAAACTGAAGTAAGCTGGAGAAATAATCTTGACTCGCAGCCAGGACTATGCCTTGGAGCAAGCACATTGTTTCGCATTTTTAGACCCCGATAATCTCATATGGTTGATAAAAAGTTTCCTATATAGAATCTCCGGGGTCATCATCATGCTTAATATCATTTTAATAAAAACCAAAAGTTTAGGATGGAGGTCAGAAGAAGAGCCAAGGTAGATATCTTAATATTTTTTAATATTTCTTTATTTTTAAGACAGACAGAGAGACAGAGCATGAGCAGGGGAGGGGCAGAGAGAGAGAGGGAGACACAGAATCTGCAGCAGGCTCCAGGCTCTGAGCTGTTAACACAGAGCCTGATGCAGGGCTCGGACTCACCAACCAGGAGATCATGACCTGCACCAAAGTTGTACGCTCAACCGACTGAGCCACCCACGCCCCCCCCATAACTTAGTTAAATATTCTCCTGTTGATGGAGACAGAGTGGCTGTGTCAGCAACAGTCCTGAGAAAAAGACACCTGTTTGTGCTGATGAAGCTTTCCACCCCATGTCCACACAGCTCGCTCTTGTACGACATCCCCAAGGCCATGGCGAGGAGGTGACACGAGGAACCAGTAGTGATCAGTGATGGGCAGGGGCTTACACGAGAGCCGAGGAGAGCCCATCCTTCCATCCTCTTACCCAAGTATGGCCCCCCTCTCCTCCTGGGTCATCCTCCAGAGTAATGTCCCATCGGGAGAACCATCTGCTGGAAAGAATTATAATTAAGACAACGACAAGGCAAGGTCAATGCAGGAGTGAGCGGAGAGGGGGACAGATGCTGGACCGCCCTGGGCTGTGGCTCAAGAATCAGTGCAGGAGTTACACACTCCAACTGTGGGCTCTGGGCTCCGCTCCTTCCCTCTCCAAGCACCAGAACGGATGCATTTCATCAGTGTCAGCACAATCCTTTATATTATATGCGCCATGAGCTCCAGGGAGCTTTTCTTAACACTCACAACCTGCGAACCAAGGCATGAAGACAAATCGTTCTTAATAAACGCGCACCCAGATAATGTAACAATCCGGCTTGAAGCCACAGTAGAATTATTCTTAGGATTTAATGGGGCTTAATTCTGCATAAACAACATGCTATAGGAAATATATATATATATCATAAAATAACTCTCTTTATAATAATATTTTAACTGAAATTAAGTGCTTGATTTATTTTTAGTGAGTGTATTTGTCTTCGGAACTCCATCTCGTTCCACATGGATTTAAGATGGTTCGTTAGTCAGTTAATATCCAATTCTAGGCAAGAAGATGCTATAAACATGTGATCTTCTCGTATGTTTTTATTTCCTTGAGGTAAAATCATTACCACCTTTTCCCCCATTCAGACTAAGTGCCCTATAAGTGCCCATGGCATGAGAACTGTGTAAAAAACAATAGGTCAAAGGAAATCAACGTTTCAACCTTGCAGAATTGAAATTTTATTTGCATTTGGTGTTCCCTTAGAAAGTGACGGGTTTCAGGGGTGGGGAAATTCTGGCCATTCCCACCTGGGCTGAGAAGACCCAAGAGAAACAAGTGGTTTTTTTTCCCTCCCAAGTCTTGAGGTATCACTTTCAAGAAGAAGCCACCATTACAAAGCATTGAGGGACAGACCATTCACACGTAGATGCCAAAACTCAAGGGCAAAGGTAAATAAAGGTCAGGGAAGGCCAGGGAGCAGACAGCCTTTCCCTGCAGGTAGATCTCTCCCCCGTGAGGCCGTCTTGCTCGGAATGAGAGAGACAATTCGATCTATCAGGGGAGCGAGGGATCCTTCCTGGAAAGAGGTGCAGGCCGACCTATCCATGCTCTGGGGTGATGCACGCGGACCGTCTGTTATCAGAGAAGATAGGGACACGGGGTGGCCTGAGGCACGGGCATCATCTCTTTGTGGAACTCATTTTAATCAGACAGCATCTTGAAATCACATCAAGACATTGCATATTCTTGCATATTCCTTTGTTGTAGATGAATTGATCATATACGTGTGGCTTTACTTCCGGGCGCTTTATTCTGCTCCATTGATCTCTGTGTCTACACTCGAAACCAATAGAACACTGTATGTTAATTATACTTCCATAAAAAGGAGAAAATCCCCATTAACACCACCTCCCTTCCTTACTTCTGTCCTCACTCGTTCCAAAGCCTACAATTAAATACGTTGCCCTAAGTGCCACAGCTGAACATTTGAGGGCTGGACTCTACCTACGTGCAAAGACAGTCTCCCTTTCATTGCAACTTACCTTCTTCCCGGCAGCCTGCCATCAAGCACTCAGACATTACCAAGAATCCCCCAAACGCCCGTGTAGAAGGAGAAAGGTACTCATGTCTGTGGAAGGTGAGGAACCATGAAAAATACTGGAAGGTGCCCAAACAGACACGCTTACTCCACACGGGTGCAATTTCGAGTTCACCTAAAAAGGTCGTCTTTTCCCGTTCCCTGTGCACGTGAGCTATCCTAGCCACAGATTGCCTGACATACATCATCAAGTCCACTACCAGCAACATAAGAACTTCTATGCGAAATTGCCCATTTGTCTTCATTTCCATGTTGAAAAGCGCATTCACGGACCAGATGCATCCATAGCTTAAAAATTGCTTCACGGTGACATGAATAGAAAACCGTAATGTCTCATTTAATTAGCAACGGAAATAAAATGCAGGAATGCACCAGAACAAAGCTAAGTGTTTCTCAAGTGAAGGGTCCAAGTTTCATTTTTTTTTTAAACTCGACATAAACGTTATCATTATGATGCATTCTCCCCACCGCAGTTAGATGCCCACATTCTCATCGAATGACTCATTGTCCACACAACGTCTTATCACGCAAAATTGTCCAGAAAATAAAAAATGTTAACATGGTGCCAAATGCTTTGGAATATATGGAAAATGGATGGGGTAATAAGTGAAATATTGTGTTAGGGTTCTCCAGAGAAACAGACAATACGAGGCATATATATGCGGAAAGAGACATGGGTTTATATGGACGGAGGCATGGGACGGGTTCCTCCCCACACATCTCAGGAGGACCCAGCACTGTCTACACCTTAATCTCACAATTAATGGCCGTCAGAACTGTTGGGCAATACATTTACGTGATTTAAGGCACTCCGTTTGTAGTGCTCTTTGATGACAACATGAGTCAGCTCACACTTTTGAGTAGAAAATAAGAAGATTCAAGACACTTACAGGTATCTTTATGGTTTATGCTCATCACCAGTTTGGCCTTATTAAAGCACTAATTAGAACATGTGTCATATTTTGATTTTTAAAAAAAGAAGTCTAGTCATTATTTTTTATTGTATTTATTATATTTCTTTTGTCAGCCTTTTTCCTTGGCTTTTGGGCACTGCCTCCTTCCTGTGGCCTCACACGTGGTGTGTCCTGTGTCCTTATCTCCTGTTCTTTTTTTTTAGCATTGACTTATTTATTTTGAGTGGGGGAAGGGCAGGGAGACAGGGAGACACAGAATCTGAAGCAGGCTCCAGGCTCTGAGCTGTCAGCACAGAGCCCGACGTGGGGCTCGAACCCACGAACTGTGAGATCATGACCTGAGCCAAAGTCAGATGCTTAACCGACTCAGCCAGCCAGGGGCCCCCTCACCTCCTGTTCCTATGAGGTCACAGACTCTACTGGAGTAAGGCACAGCCTAATGATCTGATATTCTCTGAATTATGTCTTAAAGACTATATCCAAATACAGTTACATTCTGAGTTACTGGGAGTTAGAATTTCAAGATATGTATTTGTGGGGGCCACCATTCAGGCCATAATATAACCCAAACTTCAGATGCCCAACACCATACCAATGGAGACCGACTGGTAAATCTGTACAGCTCCCAAAAGGGAAGCCCTATTGCACCTGAGCTACAGCCGTGGAGTAAAATAAACATGGCAGACCCACCCTATGGAAGAACAAATATACTCGCATGTGGGGAACGAGACTGTGCTGCTCTTCTGTAGAGAACGCACCTCATAAGCTGGGTCTCCATACGTGGGCTCCTTATTCCCCTTTCCCCAATAAATGTTGATACTAAAGTTGTGACGTTTTCCTTTTGCTAGAATGCCTTGGGTATGTTGAGGCTGAATAAACGTTTCTTGGCCATGGGTTGCCCAGACATCTGGAAGAATAGCTCAACCCCAGAGATTCTGAACTTGGAGTTGCATGAGCAATGGAATCCATGCTGTTGTCTTCCGCCATCTTGAATTCCCACTTCCCTTTGGGGAGGAATCCTTCCCCATGTAATCTGGGGCTGTCAATCAACACAGACTGGCAATTCCCACGTACGCAGGTTCTGATTCGGTAGGTTGAGGGCAGGACCCAAGAATCTGCATGTCTAACACATTCCCAAAGGCATCTCGCTGCCTCTGGTTCAGAGATAACACCAAGGAAAACACGTGTACTAGATCAAATTAGGATCAAGATTTTTCTAAACATAACTGGGAGAGGGGAAAAAAAAGATGCTTTATTATTTTCTTCCCATTGGCAACGTGCCCGAGGACCCAACGTGGCCATCTTCTCCACGGCAAGGAGGAACTCTGCGCGCCCAGTGAGATCCATCTGGCAAGGACAGAGAACCAAAAGATGGAGAAGGAATCAGAACACTGTTTAAGTCATTCTATCCACACACGTGTGGGCCAAACCTAAACCAGCTGAAGGCAAACTGCTTTCATTTTTTGTTTAAGCTGATTGAAGTCTGGTTTCAGTCACGTTTGGCAGAAAGAGACTTTATATATACAGTCTGATAATTTCTTTAAAAGGAACACAGAAATTAGATAAAGTACTATTCAAAAAGGTATTCTGTGCAGAAAAATCCTTTAAGATCGTTGCCTCAAAGCCACTCTAGTTTTAAGATAAGATATTGATTTGTACAAGATGAATATACCACCTCCTACCCGCACTGTGTGGTTGCTGCTTGTTGGCACTGGATGGAGCCTAAAAACCAAAAAAACAAAAACAAAAACCGAGTAATTTCCTTTTTGAAAGGGCCTGAGGCTTCCTCACTACATTTTACTAGACATAAATAAAAGAACACTAGGGACACCCGGGTGGCTCAGTCGGCTAAGCAGCCAACTTCAGCTCAGGTCATGATCTCACAGTTCATGAGTTCGAACCCCACGTCGGGCTCTGTGCTGACAGCTCAGAGCCTGGAGCTGCTTCAGATTCTGTGTCTCCCTCTCTCTCTGACCCTCCCCTGCTCATGCTCTGTCTATCTATCTTTCAAAAATAAATAAATGTTAAAAAAATATATGAAAAAAAGAACACTAATGCTTAGCAAATGTTCACCCCCTTCTTTCTCTTTGTTCAATCATGCATCAAAATAACAAGACAAGAAAAATGCAGCACTCACCACAAAAGCAGCCAAAAGGAAGAAAAAAAAAAAAAGTAAAAATGGCCCATGACATCTAAGGGTGAAAAACTAACTCGATTTGAAGTGATTATCCACATGCTCATTTGCTGGGTAGATTTTCTCTTTTTTTCTTTTTTTCAAGTTTTTTTCATGTTTATTTATTTTTGAGAGAGAGAGAAAAAATGTGAGCAAGGGAGGGGCAGAGAGAGAGAAGGAGACACAGAATCCAAAGCAGGCTCCAGGCTCTGAGCTGTCCGCACAGAGCCCGATGCGGGGCTCGAACCCACAAATCATGAGATCATGACCTGAGCTGAAATCAATAGTCAGACATTTAACCGACCGAGCCACCCAGACATCCGTGCTGGGTAGATTTTAAAATAACATATTCTTTTCTTTAGCATTAATACTGAATTTTTTTTTTTTTTTTTGCAAAATGAAGCCTGCCAATCATAACACATTTTATGGCATAATAATTGAGTAATGGGATTGCATGTCATAATTTTGAATTCACGCCCCTACTTGAGCGGTTAATAAGGATGCGATTTTGCTTAGGTTATTTGAACTTTACTCCTCACCTTTACTTCACCTGTGAAGTGGAAAAATGTAATCCCCAGAGATCAGAGTTGCGCTGAAGGCGTAGACGGTGTATAGAAAGCTATTAACACAGTGATCTGGAAGATAGTATCACCCTCACACACATTAAATAATAGTAATCATGCATATCAATGTCATGTTTGACGATCTTGAAAAACAATAAAATATTGCAAAATACATAAGACAGTCTGGATTATTTCTCATCTTCTGGGAGAAAGGAGAATTAGTTCTGGCCTTTGGCAAAGTTCTCAGTCTCTGTGCACGACATAAAGTTCCCCACAACTGGGAGGCATTGTAAACATCACTATGTGTATAAAAATTTCTTATTGTCTGATAATGGAAGCAATCGATGTGTTTATCCTCAATAGCTTTGTGCAGTCAGGAGAAGCATGTTCAGGTTGGCCCTTGAGTTCCACTGAGAGGCTCTAGGCCCAGAAATCTGCCTTCAGGAATCCTTCTTGTTGATGCAATGACCAGCTGGAATAGGAAAAATGCTCTACTGAATCCTCTCACGCACCCAACTGAGAAGAGTAGAAGTGGAGACCCAAGATGGGCTTGCACTTGGCTGACCTTCTCTCCCTCCATTTTCCTAGAAGCTTCTTCCATTCCTCTCCCGTTGGCATGGAGTCATCAGGTCAACATGACACTTCACCTGGGCATGACACCAATGGAGGTGGCCACAATGTGTAGGAAGGTAATGATAGGTCTAGTCATCCACACTATAATTATAATTATATTTGTAATTATCAATCCATCCATCAATCGATACATCATGGCGATGACCAACCTCAATGGCATAGTGTCATTTCTTTGTTGCGTTTTGAGGGGACTGGATGGAGTAGTTAGGACTCTGATTCTGGAATGAAGCTTTACAGGGTCAAATTCTGGCCTGGCCAGTGGCTGGCTGCGCACCTTCATTATTTAACCCACCCATGTGCCTCTGTTTCTCAGTCTGTAAAATGGGGATCATACCCTTGAATTACAAGTGTCTTATGACGATAACATTATCTACATGTTCACACGGGTGACGGACACATCATCCACTCAATAAATCTTGAAGGTATTATCATTTTGTCACAGCCCACTGGATTGCTTGCTTCGGTTTTCTAGAATCTAGGTATGTCAGAGAAAAGCAGGTGAGTCCCTACAGTTGTGAAAACACAGGAGTTGGGAGAAGACATCCTTTCATCCTTTTCTGAAACCAATTACCATGCACACGGTGGCTTAAAGCAGCACACATGTGTCCCTACGGTTCTGGGGGTTGGACATCTGACATCGTTTCCTTGGGCTAACATCCGCATGTCAGCAAGACTTCTACCTTCTCGACGGTCTGGTGGAGAATCTGCATTCCTGCCTCTTCCAGCTTCTGGAGGTGTCTGCGTTCCTTCCCATATGGGGTCACTTCTGTCGTCTCTGCCTCCCTTTTACAAGGACACCTGTAACTACCGTTAGACATTGGCTGAGCGTCCAGGATCATCTCCCCACCTCAAGACCCTTAACTTAGAGCTTTTCTGTCCCCTGAGGTCACATAGTGACAGGTGCTGGAGATTAGGAGATGGCCCTGTTTTCCCGTGTACCTGGGCACAGGCTCAAAAGATAGTCATCCCTGGTATGTTTGCTGTTTATTAAATGTTCACCATTTACCACACTCAGAGCTACGACCTCTCCGTGTATTATCCTGTCTAACACTCCTGACGTTAGGCAGGAGGAATCTGAGGGTAGGAAAATTCCCCACATTCCCAAGGAAGGACGCACGAAGGCCAAACTATAGATTGCGGTCGGTCTAGTCCGAAAAGGGGGTGCTCTGATCTACTCACTTGCCATTGCTCTCACAGCACGAAGGTCTGCAGGGTGTCCTTCAGCTGCAGAATGGCCTCCCAAGGAATGCTCACCCCTCACTTCCTACAAGGCTCTGTGTGGGAATTTCTGTCCTCGATGGGCCCTCCTGGAAACCCGGAGCCTGGACCCCAATCTCAAGGGCAAGATTCCCCACACCAGGAAAGTCCTGGACGAAAAGCAAGACCCTCTGAAACGCAGTAAAAAATTCCACTTTATTTAATTAAGATGCACCACTTGATTACTGTCTAGCCATTTAATAATTTTGTTTTTGCCATTAAATGGATTTTTACTTCCGTGTAATTACTTTAATTTGTTTTGCAATACGCTCTCAGACACATCAATAATGCCTTCAGCCAGCACAAACGCTCCGACTCCTAAATCAAGTCAACGCAGACCTAATGTGACAATGCTTTTCCTTCACTACCAAAAGATGAAAGTTACTTGGGAGAAACTTGTCAAAACTGTAAATAAGTCTTCAGGGGGAAAAAAGAAACCCCCGAAGCCAGAGGAGTGGTAAATTTCCAACATACTTTCTTAATTTTAGGCGACCGCTGCTAATACACACCCTCAGGTCATAGAAACCTCGGTCTGTGTTTGATGTGGGTGGTTGAGAATAAAATGAGCTGAGCAAACATGCTTCCGTCCCATCCTGAATCAGACACACCGCTCAGAGCATCAGCACACAGGAATCACAGGTTCTCTGATCTTTCCATTAGCTGAAAAAACTAATTTGGAATAATTCAGGGGCACCTGGGTGGCTCAGCTGGTGAAGCGTCTGACTCTTGATCTCAACTCACGTCTTGATCTCAGGGCCGTGAGTTCAAGTCCTGCACTGGGCTCCCAGCTGGCGGTGGAGACTACTTAAAAAAAAAAAAAAAAGAATAATTCGTACCTGCCCATCTAGGAAAAGCCATTGAAGATGACGTGTATATTTTGACTCTGGAAACCTGGGAAATGAAGCTGGCATTAACGGAGGTCACGGCTTCATGGAGTCTTGTTTCTATGCTGAGGCTGAGGGTCAGTGTGTGTGTCGAGGCGGGAGCACATTGTAAACAAACACGTCAGAGAGAGAGAGAGAGACAGAGATAGACAGAGACAGAGAGACAGAGATATGACACCAGCAAATAATAAAAGGGGACACAAGGTTATACGGGATCACAAGGTTACTTCTCCATGTTGGAGAAATTCAGAGAAACCGAACCCAACCACACACCTCCTCCTTTACTCCTTCGTGCACGTAGTGGGGGGGGGGGTTACTTTCCTAGTCCTCTCTTGAGTCCAGTTGAGTTCTCCTCCGCCATATTTTTTCCCCAGGATTTTACATTCAGAAATGAAAATCCAAATGTCTCCCTAATACCTTTCCACTCCCTTCAACATTGGAACAGTGTCCTTTCCTTTTGCCAGACAAAATGGTGGTCCTATATTTCCTCTTCATTATCTCCTTCCTTCTGTCCACTTCTTTCAGACACACACACACACACACACACACACACACCCCGACATTAGACAATCCCTGAGGTATGATGTCAAACAACACAAAAAGTTCACCACCACGGAGGACAGCCTCAGCACTCATCGATTTCCATCTTCCACTTGAGATAGGTGAGGGGTTGCT
This sequence comes from Cryptoprocta ferox, assembly GCA_028646485.1. Classification (NCBI taxonomy): domain Eukaryota; kingdom Metazoa; phylum Chordata; class Mammalia; order Carnivora; family Eupleridae; genus Cryptoprocta; species Cryptoprocta ferox. The sequence continues at coordinate 104,258,075 of CM053579.1, forward strand.
TGGGACTCCGTGACCAGGTGCAGAATTGAGAACCCACAGAGGCGAGGCCTTCCTGGCTCCCCGGAATGAACGAGCGCACAGTGGGACCAGTATCTGCTTCCCCCATAGACTCGTGTCTCACAGAAAGTGTCTACCAACTGCCTATTAGCGATGCAGCAAGAAAGACACCAGACCGGTGATTTCATTCTGCGTGTGTGCAGTACTGAGTCCGTGTAGGATTCTATGGCTGCTTTAGGCCCTGAGGAAATCATAGGAACTAAACCAAGGGCTCGTATGCAAGGAGTACATATTGTAAACACTTAAATGGGGGGCTGTGTGGCTCAGTTGGTTAAGCATCCAACTTTGGCTCAGGTTATGATCTCACGATTCGTGAGTTCAAGACCGGCATCAGGCTCTGTGCTGACAACTCAGAGCCTGGAGCCCCTGCTTCAGATTCTATGCCTCCCTTTCTCTGTCTGCCCCTCCCCTGCTCACACTCTGTCTTTTTCTCTCAAAAATAAAGTTAAAAAAATAAACACTAAAAATAAAAAAAAAAAACACTTAAATGACTGCCTTCAAACTAAACTCCCACCTAAAAGGACATAAACTATATCCACAGGGTCCCAATGCAGAGTGATCGAAGATAAGACTCTTCCTCTTCCTTCTTCTGCCTTAAAAGTTTAAAGAAGAAAAAATGGAGGCCAAAAGAATATAGAAAAAAAATCACTCATCTTGCATTCCATTCAGAGGAGGGTATGAGAAAATCTATGTGCCTTGGTGGCCTTTTTTATCTTTGCATTTCTGTATGAAAATATATTAGTTTCCTAGAGCCATCAGAAGAAATGACCACAAACTGGATGTCTTAAAACAAAAGGAATTAATTCTCCTCAGCTCTGGAGACCAGAAGGCTGAGATCCAAGGGGGACTGGGGGGGCAGGAGCACTGAGACCCAGGGGGGCAGGACCACTGAGATCCAGGCGGAGCAGGACCACTGAGACCCAGGAGGGGCAGGGCTGTGCTCCCTCCAGAGGTTCCAGGGAAGGGTCCTTCCTGTCTCTTCCAGCTTCTGGGGCTTCCGGCGTCCCTGGGCTTGTGGCCACGTCCCTCCTATGTCAGCCTCTGTCTTCACGTGGCTTCTCCTCTGTGTCTGTGTCTCCTCTTCTGTCTCTTGTAAGGACCCTAATATTGGATTTGTGCCCCCCCCCATGGCTTCCTTTGATCCCATCTGCAAAGATCCTTTTTCCAAATAAGGCCGCATTGACAGGAACCTGGCATTAGGACTTAACATATCTTTTAGGGGAACACGATTCCTCCCATAAGGAAATGTAAGAAGAATCTGAGAGAAGCCTGTGTGTAGAATAGACAATCCATTGTAAAGGTCCTCGAAATAAAAAGAAAAATAGAAATCGGACGCCCTCGTGGGCCATATGTTCAGTTTTACAGCTGATGGCTGCACTATCAAGTCTTTGTGCTCAGGGTTTACAGCTCCAGGGGTTGTGTGGCCCCGAGAAGGAGTCCAATTAGCAAGGGCAGGGGACTGTCGCCTTGCAAAGCGCTGCTACTGTGAGTACACAAGTCCCCAGGAGCAGGTGTAGATGTGAGCCATGTACATGGGACCAGCATGTCCCCAGCATCCTCCGGGCCAGTGGGAGCTCAGACCAGCCGCCTACAAAGCAGAGAATAAGGAGAAGCCTGAGACTGGTATCTCCCCTCCCCACTTGGGACCAGCCTTCCAGCCGTCACCCGAAAGCCACCTTGACAAAGAACACAAAGAGCAGGGATCCAAGACACAGACTGAAGATTGTCTTCACCTGCGGATCAGGTGCCAGTTTGGAATCAGACTAAGATGCTGAGGTCAGCCACCCCTGGAACTCCGGGGCAAGAACGGAACAGCTTCAGAACAATAAGGAACTTGCATTTTCTTTGTGCACGCATGTGGTTGAGTGCCTGTGCTATCCTGTTACACATGGATAATGAAGGGATGTCAGGATGCATTGCCCATGTTGTCTTTCTACTGACTCACCTGCTCTCATACTCTATCTTATCAATATGGAGTGTGGCTTTCCAGAAAGGACTTCTATTTAAAGAGCTATCAATAACACATCCTTTGAGATGGATAGACATGAAATGACTTACATTCTCGGAGCTCAAAGAGAAATGAGGACGATAATTTGGATTTTTACATCGCTACAGTGATGGCAGATCGACTGGGTCTCCTATCATCGATTTGTGGCAAGTGCTTCTTCCATCGAAACATTTGTACATAATTATTCCATGTGGTTGTTACCCCCGGAGGGCTTTATCCCTCCAACCTCACAATACGGAACACTCCAATCTCACATACTGAGATCGTAAAACATATTTTGGAATTTCAGTATATGTCACAAGGTTTCAGTATTTCATCTCCCAGATGAAGTAGACAAAAGTATATGCTTTGTTTTGATTTTTGAACGTGTTTCCGTACCTTTCTCATTATTGATATACGTAATTTTAAACAACATACTGTGGCCTTAAACACTACACATAAAAAACACTTTAAATCCATGTCCAACCATTGAGCGTTTTGCTTTACGTCCCATAACTTATTAAACAATATGCCTTTTAGTCCTGGAGCAAAGAAGACCTTGACAAATTTATTAACAAACATAAGTTCATTAAAATGATCCTGTGGCCACATAATTTATGAAGTAATTAATTCTGACTTAAAACAATTATTTACTTGAAACTCAAATTTGCTCTGAAACCCAAAGTAATGTTTTGTTGGCACGACATAATAAAGTTCTTATGTAATTACTAATTAGTCTCAAGCGTGACAAATGTTTTAATTAAAATCACTGAAACAGTTAAGCATTTAACACTCTTTTTTTTTTTCATTTTCCCACTTTATTTGCCTTAGATTAACTGTTTAACAGTCCCCGAGAGTCCGCCCATAATGCAGACGCCCATTCTCCAACAACAGCAGGAGTTTTCTGGTGTTGATGCCATTTGGGGAGGAGGGAGGAACAGGTCCGTGTTAGATGTCAGATACGTTACAAGCTATTTCTGAAGCCCATTAGAAAGATCGAGCAGTTCACACCCTTGCAGAAAGGCCTTGCCGTTATTGCTAAGGTTGTCCCGAGAATATCTGCAGTGCGATGAGGCAGCCAAAGTCACCGAGAACTTGTCCTCGAGAATCTCTAAGTCCTGCCTTCAAGGTCTCTATTTATGCCTCAGGAGCTAGACCCACCCAGTCTTGTGCACTGAGCAGTCTGTCTGCTCACCAGGTCTGCACTGGCGGGGGCAATGGCGGGGTCATCCAAACTCCTTAGCTCTTAGAGAGTGTGCGCGCCCACGGGGCGGGTCAGCGACAGAATCGATGAAGGCTCAGAGTGCCAGCGAGTGCATTCCAACTGGTGGTTTATGGGCACCAAAGATGTCGTGCTCAATGTCCCTGTTGGGTTGAACATTGAACACCAAGCCAACCCCAATGGAAACCGGCCAACCGTCCACACAGCCCCTCCCAGACACCCCACCTTGTCCCTTTGCCTTCTTCATCCCTTCCTGCCCACCCCCCACCCCAGCACCTCCCCAGTGAAGCTGCACTGCTTGCCTTGGCTCTTTTCATCTTTCCTTCCATTTTATTTTTCCCTTTTCGACTTCTCTTTTCCCGAAACTTGCAAATGAACGGCATAAGGCACCAGTTATTCTGGTCCGTGTGATTTCACTGTGTTTTGTCAGGACACCTGTCTAGGCATCGCGGAGCACATGAAAAAGGGATGGTAAGCATCTCTCTAAATTGCAGTATTCACAGGGAAAAGACGACGCATGTACTGCGGGTTGTTTGGGGTTATTTCTTCTTGGTTTCCTAACTCACTGACAGACACGCCGCTTCGGAGCGATTATCTCAGCAGCCAGTTCTGCATTTGAGGCAATTTGCTATACACAGCAAAACTGTGTTCCTTTGCTTCTTCTAAGTTACCCCGTCCCCGAGTCTCCCCCTCGACCGATGCATATGTAATTTCCTTGGAAAAGCAATGCCTGGTCCTTCCGTACAACGAAGCCCTTTCTTTTCACCGGATGGGACGACCTTGGTAATGAGTTGGCCCCGCTGGTCACCGGACGCTCCTGTTGAACGATTCTGTGCTGTGTTTCATTTCAACCCGGTTCCGCTTCCTAGCCCGGGATCTGGCCGCCTTCTGTGGCTCCCTTGGAGTTAGAGGTTAGCTGATTTCCGGGAATCTTCTGCTTCTGTGCATTTATGCGTGAGTGACAATCACAGAAAGGAAACTTGCCAGTATTTCACAGTTGTGACTTCAAAATTTGAGGATTACCCGTCGCAAAGGCCAACGGTCAGTGAAGGTTTCTAGGGCTTGCGACAAAGACCCGATAGCACCCAAACCCTACGAAACCACTGGTTTGTTCACTTCGGAGTTTAATGGTATCGCGTATTAACTGTCTTAACGACTCCCCGACTCCATTAACTGCTGTATTCCCTGTCTGCTGTCTCTGCTGTTCATAGAATCGCCCTACAGGTAAGAATTCAAGAGGAAGGAATGTACTGAGAAGGAAAACAATTATAAGTTGTCTCCAGCGCACACACAGGCATCACCTGCTGGGACACAGCCGGCACATTTCACGGTGATTCCGAGGTCCTGCTCGCAGAGTGAAAATTTTTCCTGGTATTCATTCCCCCTGATCTTTTCCATATGCCTGAACTCGACGGAACTTAGGTTTGTTTGTTTTTCTTAATTTGGTTTTTATTTATTTTTATTTTTTAAATATAATTTATTGTCAAATTGGCTCACATACAGGGTATACATGGCTTGCATACAACACCCAGTGCTCATCCCAACAAGCGCCCGCCTCAGCGCCCATCACCCATTGCCCCCCAGCAACCCCCAGTGTGTTCTCTGTATTTAAGAGTCTCTTATGCTTTGCCTCCCTCTGTGTTTGAACCCATTTTCCCCCCATGGTGTACGGCTAAGTTTCTCAGATTCCACGTATGAGTGAAAACGGAACGTCTGTTCTTCTGTGGTATCGGTGAGAGAACATGGTGTCGGGGTGTGTTATTACCGACGCAGCAGAACCCCGAGGAGGTGTGTGTCTGTTGTGATCACAGGCCGTATTCCTTTCGATCGCACTCCGAGGCCGCGTGGCAAAGAGACTCCGTGTCTCATTAGGAACCACTTGGCTGGTCCCATCCTAACATGCTCCTGCCTACGTACTCCTCCCCCCGTGTCTGTTGCTGCCATACACACGGGCACCATGCTCCGTGTCCCCAACGTCTGGGCCACCTGGATGCTTCTGGCTTCATTATCTATGTCTTCTCTGTCTTTGCTCTATGCTCACACACACTCCGTGTGAGCTTTCAAACAGAGGACACTGAACTCTTCCATTTACTTCCCACCATCTTTTCTTCTTGCAAAATAATTCCCTCCCCCCAAACAGATGTGTTGTCACTAATACAATGTTTATCCCTCGTATGTTGGACGTTTTCCTGACACAGTTCGCGTCCTGAGGGAACGCACCGCGTGTTATGTCTAGGGCACTTCCCTGATATGTCAGCACGACTGTGGGTGCATGGACTGTACCCTTATTTGTCATATGGGAAAACAGCTTTGTCTTCCTGCGCTTTTAATAACGGAGTAGCCTTTGCGGCTTTAAGTCTTAGCTGCGCTTTTAACACTTGGTGAGTAATATGAATCCTTTCCAGCAAATCACCAAGCTAGCAGGTGCTTTGGAGACTGAACATAATTCTTGATTTGTTTTTAATATATCTATGTATCTATCGATCTATGTATCTATTATCCATCCATCCATCCATCATATCTATGTATATATCTATCTATCTACCTATCATCTAGCGATCTGCTTTATATATTTTTGTTTTGTTTTGGTCATCTATTTTTTAAAATTTTTTTAACTTTTATTCATTTTTGAGGGACAAAGACAGAGCACGAATGGGGGAGGAGCAAAGAGACAGACATAGAATCCAAAGCAGACTCCAGAGCCTGCACAGAGCCCGACGCAGGGCTTGAACCCATGAACTGTGAGATCATGACCTGGGCTGAAGTTGGACACCTAACTGACTTGAGCCATCCAGGCGCCCCTGTTTTGGTCATCTATTTTGATTTGGGGAAGGGAAAGTTTCTGCAATTATTGATATCGATTGCCAATTCTCCTAACGGTACCCTGGATTTCTTGTTAGATTTTACCCATATTTCTATGATTTGTGCTTTTTCCATGGACAGAGAAGGAAGTGGAAGAGGAGGAGGAAGTGAAGGAGGAGGAGGAAGAGGAGGAAGCGAAGGAGGAGGAGGAAGAGAAGGAAGCGAAGGAGGAGGAGGAGGAGGAGGAACCGAAGGAGGAGGAGGAGGAGGAGGAAGCGAAGGAGGAGGAGGA
>CM053579.1:104264534-104283818 GCA_028646485.1 Cryptoprocta ferox
AGGAGGAGGAGGAAGAGGAGGAAGCGAAGGAGGAGGAAGTGGAAAGAGGAGGAGGAGGAAAACATGAGGAGAAAGACAAAGAAACAGAGGTGGAATTAACTGGGCACTCTAATGGCAGAAAAATAGCCGATGTCAAGTTTAACTTGTAGAATTAATAAACGTGGAATTTAATATAAGTTCTCTCCAAAGTCCTGGAGAAGGACATATTTTTCTCACCACTGTGTGCACATTTGTTTTAAACCAATTCCTATTAGTCTAGGAAGAATTAAGATTCGCTAGTCTTTCCTCCTCCCTGCTCCAAACTCTTTCACCGGAGATTTTTAGTCCTTGCCCAACAAATTCATCTACATGTCCCAGAGGAAATTAGAGCTTTAATTAAGCTTGCAAGAGCCTGCAGTCCTATAAAAACTAAATAATTAAAAGATCTTCAGAACAAGAGGCAGCAAGGATGCGATTTTATGAACATGCACCTGTCCATTTCCCAAAGCCAAGCAAGGTGGTTGTGTTTTACAGGGAGCAGGTTTATCCCGAGAAAGGGAGAGAAAATACAGAAGCTCCTAGATAATGGCCCTCGCTAATGACTAAGATCTTTTAAAATAAACCTCTTGTATCAGTTAATCACAGATATCACCTTTCATGTGCCTGATGCTGACCCAACACAGCCCCCTAAGTGAAGAAAACACAGATTCGGCGTTTCAATGTCTCCTTTGCCTTGACCTGCAACTGCCCTTTGGTTCTGCCCACACCAGGTCCCTGCAGAGGGGCGCAGGCTCGTGAGGTCCAGCCCAGCCAGCTGAACACATGATGACCTCTTCCGCAAGCGCATATGCTAACTGCTGTCATCAAACTGCTCCCACACCTTCACGCTAATTACAACTGTTTTCAAAAGCTCTGAAATACACACGCGTTCACCAGGGTCTTTGAAATCCTGTAATCAAGCCGAGAATACAAAGTTGTACTTTGCAAGATGTAATTCACTAACCTGTGTCTTCTGTGGGGATTTTCATTACTAGGAAGGGCAAGATGAATAAAGAAGTGGTATGGATACAAAGTTAGAGTTTGCAAAATGTAACTCACTAACCTATGTCTTCAGTGGGGATTTTCATTAGTCGAAAAGGGCAAGGTGGGTGAACTGGTGTATGTATCAGCTGGTGAAGCTACAGACTTTGGCTCAGGTCATGACCTCGTGGTCCCGTCTGTGAATTCAAGCCCTGCATCAGGCTCTGTGCCGACAGCTCAGAGCCTGGAGCCTGCTTCGGATTCTGTGTCTCCCTCTCCCTCTGTCCCTTCCCCACTCGCACTCTGGTCTCTGTCTCTCAAAAATGAATAAACGTTAAAAAAAAGGTTTTTTTAAAAAATGTAATTCACTAACCAGCTCTTCAGTGGGGATTTTCATTGGTAGGAAGGGCAAAATGAATAAAGAAGTGATATGGATACAAAGTTAGAGTTTGCAAAATGTAACTCACTAACCTATGTCTTCAGTGGGGATTTTCATTACTAGAAAAGGGCAAGGTGGGTGAACAGGTGTATGCATACAAAGTTACGCTTTAGAAAATGTAATTCACCAACATTTCTTCGGTGGGAATTTTCATTAGTACAAAGGGCAAGGTGAGTGAACTCCTGTATGCAGATCATTCACCACCAGTGTCCTTTACCTTGACCTTTACCAGCACATTCTGATCTATCGTCTCTGGCACATTTAGTCACTGCACCCCCAACACCCACGACTGATTTACTGGTCACTTCCTCCAGTCCGCAGACAGACACCCAGAAATCATGATTTGGTGGATGCTTGTCACAATATTCCAGATTTTAAGGACTATATACCTCAATTCCAAAAGACCCCCTGTGAGTGTGAATATCCAATGGTTATTTATCCATAAAAACACATTAAAAACATTAGAACATAGACAATGAAATTAAAGCTCAGGAAAACATCCTGATTTCATGTGCTCATCCTCTCGTTAGGAATCTGACGTGGTGAAGGACAAGCGCCATGAGCGCGGACGACTTGTTTCCCATCAAGGATGTATTCCACAGAGATCTGGAATCGGGATATTGCCTGGTGACCGACATGTCATCTGCCATTGGCAGAACATCGTTCTGGAACTCAACCAGAATTTCCGGTTTAGACAAAAGGGCATTCCTTTTCCACAAAAGACAATAATTCAGATGAGTAAGTTATGAACCAGAGATACACTGAGTTCATGTTCACAAACACAGCAAAATTGGTAATAAACGTCACTGGATCACCAAAATAACAGAGATGGTACAGTTAGCCCTTCAACAACATGCGTTCGAACACTTACATGAGATTTTTTATATAAGTCACAGTCCTGGATGTGTGGTTTCTCTTCTTTATGATTTTTTTTAAAAATTTAGTTTATTTTTTTTTTGAGAGAGAGAGAAAGAGAGAGACAGAATGCGAATGGTGGGAGGGGCAGGGAGAGAGGCAGACACAGAATCCAAAGCAGGCTCCAGGTTCTGAGCTGCCAGCACATAGCCTGACGCGGGTCTCGAACTCACGAATGTTTGCTCAGATCATGACCTGAGCAGAATTCGGACGCTTGACAAACTGAGCCACCCAGGTGCCCCTCTTCTTTATGATCTTTTAAATCACTTTTTCTTTTCTCTACCTTACTTTATTATAAGAATACAGTATATAATACATAAAATATGCTTTGATTGACTATTTATATGATTGGTAAGGCTTCTGGTCAACAGTAGGCTATGAACAGTTACGTTTTTAGGGAGTCAAAAGTTATATGAATTTTTGATGCATGGTCGGTCGGGGTCCCTAACCCTTACAATGTCTAAGGCTAAACTGTATATTTATATTTTATATGAAAAATGGAATCCTTTTCAAAATAGAATCTTTCTTCATGTAAGGCTATCCAATTTGATCTTTTGGAGAAAAATACCGAGTCTTTGATCACAGTACTTTGAGAGAGCAATGAGTAAAACTGACCCAAAAGTTATGAATGCAGGTGCAAAGTTTGAACCCAATCTCCAAAACAATATGCCTAAGGATTATTTGTAAAACATTAAAAGCCACATCTGTCTATGGAAAACAGGAAGTGAAGTTTAAATGATCCCTAGATCTGCAATGGAGGCATGGAGATGGGGATAAAATTAGAGAAACTCGTAATAATATCTAAATTACAACAAATACCTAAAGTTTATAAAAATATTTAAAGCAATTGACAAGACTCCCCCAAATCCTTTCTAAAAAATATTTTTTTAATGTTTATTTATTTATTTTTGGGAGAGAGAGACACACCATGAGAGGGGGAGGGGCAGAGAAAGAGGGAGACACAGAATTCAAAGCAGCTCCAGGCTCTGAGCTGTCAGCGCAGAGCCCGACGAGGGGCTCGAACCCACGAACTGTGAGATCATGACCGGAGCTGAAGTCAGACGCTCAACCGACTGAGCCACCCAGGCGCCCCAAAGCTACCCCAAATTCTAACATCATATCACTTTATGCATGTCACTGACCATGACTGCAAGCCAACATTGCAACACGCATTGGGCTGGGCCACATGAGACAGGTTCTCTCTCTTCCCACACTGGAAGCGTGAACAGGGCCGAGTTGTGTTTCCTGGGGCATTGCCGTTTCCCCAGGACCTCGAATAATGCCTGACTCAAAAGCAGCTGCTAAAATATTCATTGTTGGTGAGATAAAAATCCAGATTATATAGACATAACCATTTTAAAGTGAACCATCTAGCCGCCATTTAAGATCTTCATAATCTTGGCCAACCATTAGCAGGATCTCACTGCAGGACGTTTTCATTACCCCACGAGGATATTTCTCACCCCGTAATTAGTCACTCCCCATTCTTCCTTTCCCACAATCCTTGACGATCACTAATCTGCTTCGTGTTTCTATAGATTTAACCATTTTGGATATTTCTTATAAGTGATACCATATAACGCGTGACCTTTTGTGTCCGACTTATTTCACTGAACATAATGGTCTCAAGGTCCATCCATGTTATAGCAGGTGTTATATCTCGATTCCCTTTTTTAGCTAAATAATATTCCATCGTATGGAGAGACCACAATTTGTTTATCCATTCATTCACTAGCGAACATTCGGATCATTTCCACTTTGTGTCTTCTGTGACTAGTGTTTCTATGAATATGTCTACGAGAATTTGTGAGAATACTCCCAATGTACTGACCAGATAGACAAACAAGATAAACCCATTAGACTGACATTTCCATGAGTGCATTTATTAAAATATTGCCCTTGTAACCCTTTCCCATGCTTGTTTACTTAAATTTAATTTGAAATATGTTGTGCATTATGTCTTCCTTCTCAGGGATTTTCAACACACTGTCCCATCTAAAACATTCAGAGGGTGAGGCATTTTACAGAGAGTCCACGGAGAAAATGTAATAATGTCAAGCCCATTCCTTCCCAAACTTATTTGTTTAAAGAGCTAACTTGGTAATAAATTATATTTAAAAAAATAAAATTGAAAAAAAAGACTGACCCACGTTTCATTACTGTAGTTCTTACTGGCAATCCGTTGAATCCAATTTATTATTTTCATGCCACCCAATAAACTGAAAGAAGAAAGCCAATGTTTGTTTTTCCTCACTTACATAATGTGTCCAGTAACCTTCCCATGAGTATGAGATTTTTCTTCCCTCATAGAGACTTTGTCCTCATCTTTTGAATGAAAAAGGAAGTTATGCAAAAGCCTCTGTCTGTGTTGGCTCCCAGGAACGTGGAACGAATTTTCTTCTGACGATTGAAGACCAAGGATGGGAAGTTTGGGAAAATGTGGTGGAGTTTGAGCTTACGCTTCGTTAACTTTCATTGGAAATATCGGTGATTTCAAAGGTGGGTGTAAGAATGTGGTCCAGTTTCCTTCTTCTGCGTGTCTCTGTCCAGTTTTCCCAACACATTTGTTGAACACACTGTCTTTTTTCCATTGCATATTTTTTCCTGCTTTGTCAAAGATGAGTTGGCCATACGTTTGTGGGTCCATTTCTGGGTTTTCTATTCTATTCCATTGATCTATGTGTCTGTTTTCATGCTAGTACCATACTGTCTTGATGATGACAGCTCTGTAATACAGCTTGAAGTTCAGAATTGTGATGCCTCCAGTTTTGGGGTTTTTTTGCAGGATTGCTTTGGCTATCTGGGGTCTCTTGTGGTTCCATATAAATTTTAGGACTGTTTGATCTAGCTCTGCGAAGAATGCTGGTGGCATTTTTATAGGGATTGCATTGAATGTGTGGATTGCTTTTGGTAGAATAGACATGAAACAATATTTGTTCTTCCAATCCATGAGCATCGTGTGTCTTTCCATTTCTTTGTGTCCGCTTTCTCTAGTTTTCAGAGTATAGATCTTTTCAAAGGTTGGGGTTAACATGGCTCGTTGTGGAAGCATGGGAGGGAAAAGAGAAGGAAAGAAGGGGGCACACATGGAAGGACGCGGAAAGACGTGGCCACAGGAACGTTCAGCAGATGCAGCCTGGTGAAATCAGCAGACGTTCCTAAGGTCTCTCCTCGTTCGGGCTAGGCCCAGGTCCTGTGTGCAGGGGGGAATAAGGCGTTCTTGGTTTCCATGGAGCTTGCAACCTCTTGTCTCCTCTTCACACTCATGACAAACAGCTGCACGAACAGGTATTATCTACACTTCGGCAAATTTATCCAAACACGTTGAGAAGCAAAACCTTTTTTTTTTTTTAATTTCAAACAAAAGCGTATCCAGCTATGTACAGTTAAAACTGTCTTATTTATAGGCTGCAAATGAAATTCACTAGAACAAAGGGGTTATTTAAAACAACAAAATTGCAACGCGGGGCATTGGAGAAGAGTTTTGCAGATAATACCAGACACCAGACGCAGCCCCTACATTCCTCGCTTGGGTTCACAAGGTGCAGTGAGGGTGTTAAATGCCATTAAGAAAACTTGATTTAATGATGTGCTAGGAGATCTAATAATGAGATTTTTTAAAGCATATTAGATTTCAATTTGCAGATAACTCCCTGAATATCACTTATCCTACAAAATCAGCCTGATTATCCTCTCAGAGGTTTTCGGATTCTTGCTGTCAAGGAAACATTTTAAAATAAATACATATAGATGTATATACGTACACATAATATATATGTATACATAATAAATAGTCTTCCTACTTATTATTTTTTTTTTTGAGAAAGAGAGAGAGAGAATGAGTGGGGGAACACAGAAACGGAAGCAGGCTCCAGGCTCCGAGCTGTCAGCACAGAGCCTGACGAGGGGCTCGAACCCATGAACCGTGAGATCATGACCTGAGCCAAAGTAGGACGCTTAACCGACTGAGCCACCCAGGTGCCCTGATACTCTTCCTACTTCTAATTTTTCCTAACTTTCAACTTTCTCTTTTCTTGAAGAATTCTCACGACAGGTATGGATATAGATATCCATAGTGTATTTAATATATGGATATAGATAAGTAATACATAGAGATTTAATGAGATTATAATCATTGGACCATAATGCCAAGACAAACTTCCTGACATCTGGAAGGAGGGTCATGAGACAGGGTTATGTGTATACCCTGGATGTCTTAATGAGAGCCCATTAATAAAGGGCGCCATGACATCCACTCTTTCCCCCCATCCTAAGCCAGTGTTATACTGGAAGCAAGCTACCATCCTCTCTGTCTGGAACTTAGCAGACGATTCCAGAAGCTTCCTCCCGAAATGAATCAAAGCCCCTTGGCACGTCATGGTAGCCTGCATTCCTCTCCATGCATATCTGGTAGAGACAGCTGCACATATGGACAGAGATGGGGTGTCAGATTCAGCATGTCGGTGGGCCAACATAAACAGACGTGCTGAGCGAGTTCATGGAAGACCCTCAATCGTGCAGAAATCAGCCTGTATCTAACACACAGGGGCTGATTCCCTGGGCATTGACGTGAAGTGTACAAGGTAGTCTTTCCATTGGTGCCCAGAGCAAACCATCATCCGGACACATCCTTACTCTCATGACTTAACCGACCCGAAACTGAGAGTTTCAAAGGACAGTTGGGCAGGGGGCGGTGGTGAGGAGTCTAGAAAAAGGGGAATAATGAGCTTTCTGGAGGTCACTCCAGAGAGTGAGTGGAGGTCACCTCAGATAGTGATTCATTTCTGTGCCGAATGCTTTAAATTAAAAAAAGATTTATGGAAGGCCATGTGACCTTGTGACTATTGCATAAGGAAAAACAAAGCAATAAAAGATCGATACAAATGACTCCTTCCAAATACAAGAAACACTACTTAAATGGAGCAAGATTTCTTCTACGTTACTGCAGGAGAAGGAATTAAAACCAGCCTCAAAATAAATAAATAAACACAACTACAGAGAAGCATACACATTGAGCTAAAAAAAACCCAACGTTATAAGCATCCAAAAAAAAGAAAGAAAGAAAAGAAAACGAAAACCCAAAACTAATTGCAACCATCAAGCGTTATCCCTTGATTTTCATTTGTTTGTGTCTACTCACATGGCTTTGCCATTCTCATTCATGGGCCTTATAAGAAACTACAATGAATGTGACCAAAGAAAACAAGTAGGACGGTGTGCCCCAGCCATTTGGGGTGTCCTTCAGTGTCCGGGAGCAGAGACGAGACAGGCGCTCAAGGTAGGCATTCTTCGGGAAAGTACACAATTCCCTGAGTCCAAATGGGAGACACTTTGGGCCCAGGTGTTAAGCAGTACGGGAGGCCTAACGCAGCTCTAATATGGCTGAGACCAGATACACTCCATTGACTAATCTAAATACCATCTCAGAGTCTATATACAATACAATATATCCAGAGATCTGAACAGAGTGGGATAGACACTTTGGACTCCCTGGGACTGCCAGGAAAATCTTGAATGTCTTCTCAAACTGTGGGGTGCAGCACGGAACACCCAAACTTTCCGTATTCGTAGGCACTTCCTAGATATTGTGTGATAAAAATTACAGGTGCCTTATGCCCATTGATTTCAGCCAGTAGTTTTTGGTGCTGACATATGTCAGTCCAGTTGTATATCTTGTTTCTGCCTTCCTCCTCCTCAGGAGCAAGACAAAACTCCCCCTAATGTCACAAAGTTACCGTTCAGAAAATTGTCTGCCTCTTGAGGGCACTTTCAATTTCTTATAAAAATTGGAATGAGCAACTTTCCAAACACTTCACGGCACTGTGCATACAATAGTTAAATTTAGTGGGTATCTGGTGATTTATTAATGAATTAATGACCCCCTCGATACAGTTCGTTAAGCTCAGGTCATGATCTCGCAGTCTGTGGGTTCGAGCCCCGCGGCGGGCTCTGTGCTGACAGCTCAGAGCCTGGAGCTGCTTCGGATTCTGTGTCTCCCTCTCTCTGCCCCTCCCCCGCTCATGCTCTGTCTCTCTCTCTCAAAAAAGGTAAATAAACTTTTAAAACAGTTCAAATAAACCCAGGCTTCTCAACCTCAGAAATACGAACATTTGCGGCTGGAAAGTTCTTTGCGCTGGGAGGTAATGTCTGCTTCCATTTACTTACCCAACAGACACTTGGGTACAATGTAACCTGTAAATATTCTGGCCCGTACATGTCCAAAGATTGGTCACAAGCCCAAAGTTCCTGTTCAGCTTTTAAAGGAATGGGTAACACTTCACCCCCGTGTGTGTGTGTGTGTGTGTGCACGCTCACGTATGTGTGTATGTGCGTCTCACCATAGCCACCGATAATACTGGAGAGATGCTGGACACTGGCTAAACCTATGTTAAAGGAACCTTGATCACCCAGCCATGCAGACGTAAAACGTGTAACAAAGACAATGCCTCCATTCCCGAGGTGCTCTGCCGTGTACAGATCATCCTCGTTTCCCTCATCTCACTGAATCTTTGTTACCGCCCTGTTGAGCACATAGAACTCTTTATTTCTGAGATGATGGGATGGAAAGCAAGAGAAGTTAAGCGCCATGCCCAAATTCCCAGGTAGGGACAAATGAAGGCAACATGATGCTCTTTCTCCTCCAGGAAATGTGTTTATTTGAATCTCAGTAATTCAATTTGGAAACCACTGATGTATCCAGCAAATCCTGAACTAGAAAGCATTTCTAAAGTAGATTTTTGCAGCCTTTCCTCAAATGCCAATACCATTCTGCTTTGCAAATTTAAGAATATGCCCGGTTTTCCTAATTATTACTACCTTTCCTTCTTTTAAAATTTATTTGGCTTTCATTTTGTTAAGAGAAAGGAAAACAAAAGTGGTGAGATATAACAGCACTAAGTAAAAAAAAAATGAATAATAAATGACATTGTAAGAATAATTAAATCCCCCTCCGCTTCAGCCCTAGTTTAGAATGTGCTGCAGTATTTTTGAAGTTCGGAACCTGAAAGGTTCCATTATTTACAATAGAAAAAGTCTCACATCTTCTGGGACTTCAACCTGTTTCTAATATCATTAGGATGTAAGAGACTCCCCTGGATAGTAATTCTCAAAGTCTGTTTATTGGTGTCTGTCATTCTTGCGGTGGAAAAGCAGGAAGAAACACACACTTGTTTATCCCCGATGATCTGTTGTTTGGGGAGGTATAATTCTCCACATTTTGTAATATCGGAATCTGGCTTCCTTTCCTTCTCATATCCGGCCCTTAAAAGCCAGTGACCATACCTTTTCGGCTCAAGGGAGGCCCCTATTATAAAAGGGAAGTGAGAGAATCAATTCCCTGAAGACACTCAATGCATGGACTGTGCCCTGACACCTGGATCTTCATCTAGAAGACAGTTGGAAGCCATCGAGGGAGGCCCACATGCACAGAGGGGAGGTAAATCAGTCAGGCATCACAGCACGACTCTCTGGTTGGGGAACAAAGTCTTCTTAATACAAGACCTTCTTGGTTTTTATTTATTTGAACATTCTGGGATGATGTGGATATTACTGTGCTCAGGCTGCCTTATCGAAGGACCCCAGACCGGGGAGCTTGAACAAGAGGTATTTATCCCTTCCAGGTTTTGGAGGCTGCAAGTCCAAGATCCAGGTGGGGCCGAGGCTGGGAGTCTGAGATCCAGGCAGGGCTGAGGCTGGGTCCTTCTGAGGCCTCTTTCCTTGGTGAGGAGATGCCATGCTCTCCCTGCGTCCTCACGCGGTCGTCCCTCTGTGCCTGTCTGTGTCCTCATCCCCTTTCTTAGAAAGACAGCACTCCTATGGGATTAGGATCTACCCTAAGGGTCTCATTTTACCTTAACCCCCTCTTTAAAGATCCCACTTCCAAATCAGACACATCTCAGGTCCTAGGAGCGAGGACTTCAACGTACGGATTTTGAGGGGGACACAACTCAGTCCATGGCAATTTCTCATGGTAAACTGAAGAAATCCGTACCTATTTTGCAGGCATTCACTATAAGTGGCATCATCAGAAAAGGAAATTTGTTAACTCAATAACTGAGGGATTTAAGTTTCTCTGATTTCATTCAAACGAGGAGAAACGATAAGGAATCAGACCTCACGCATCTTCCAATTACCCTTGATACAGTCCTTCCAAATCATCTTACCTCAGGGCTTGTTGAGCTAAGGTCTGCCCTCTGGAATTCGTGATGTTTTGTGACCCTTTCAGAAAGTAGTAACATGTTCGTAGTTTCCAAAAAAAATAAATAAAAAATGAAGAGTCCCTTAAAAAGACGCTGTCTCAACTGTGGTGTTAGCACCAGCCAGCTCTCTGTACATTTGGCTGCTTCTAGTTTTCTAAGACTGAGTAAAGTTCTTATTTTTAGAAAGTGGAGGTCTGGTTTGTAACTTTCCTTGTACCTCATTTGGTAATAGTCTTTTCCGCAAACCACCATCTACTTTGCGAACTGTCAGTCATCTTTTTTTTTTAATTTAATTTTTTAATGTTTATTTAGTTTTGAGAGAGAGAGAGAGAGAGAGAGAGGACAAGCAGGGGAGGGGCAGAGAGAGAGGGAGACACAGAATCCAAAGCAGCTCCAGATTCTGAGCTGTCAGCACAGAGCCCGACGCAGGGCTCAAACGCATGAGCCGCAAGATCATGACCTGAGCCTAAGTCAGAGTCAACCTGCTGAGCCACCCGGGTGACTGAGCCACCAAAGCACCCCTGTTGGTCATCTTTTATTTAGTAAATCATGAACTGGTGTAAATTTGTACAGTTCATGTGTATTGATGGTGGCAAAGCTGGAAAGATTTCTGTATTTTGGATGGGAAATTTTTCCTCTCTCTATAATAAATTGTTTCTTATGTTGGCATTAAAAAAAAGAAGAAAGATGGTCCTAGACCAAGATATGGTCCCAAAATGAACCATCCTCCTACGATCTTCCTAAAGTTTTCAGTGTTCAGAATTATGCCAAAATGATATCGCACAGAACCATGTTTTTTCATATAAATATTTCCACCATTTCACTTTATTCTGCATGGTATGTAATCAATCATTCCGTGTCCGTAAATGTGTTATGTTAGAAAGTATCACCTATTTTACAGTTTTGTATTCTATGTTCCTGCGGGAAAAAATTTTTCTAATAAGACCAGAAAATCAGTCTAATGAAATTGAGACTCAAAAAGGTACAAGGAAATGAAACCACTCGACCCAGAACACACGCACTGATTGTACTGAGAGCTTCTCCTCAAATGTCACGATTGTCCCGACGGCTCTAGTTGCCGTCTCTATCAATCGCGTCCTGTTTCTGCAGGAAGTCGAATTTTAAATATTAAAGATACTCCAAAACACTTGAAACGCTAAATGACCACACTGACTGATGCAAGGCAGCCTGTAACTCCCGAGAAAACGAAACATAACGCAACAAGACCACCATCCGAAACATGACCCGCCCACCAGCGCCTGGACGCACGTGATCCTCCCCAAGGACAAACAATGCACCAAACCTCGGTGCTCTGGTGGGTCCCACTTTCCTTGCTCCGTGCCTTAGAACTTGCTAGCTATCTCGGTGATGCCCGGGCTCATGCTCCAGAGCGATGGCCCGTTTAACTCAAGCCTTTCCAGGAAAAGGCAAACTTCTGTCTACCTGTTCTTGACTGTCGTCGGAAGAGTAAAACCGATGTGTGTTGCATGAAGAGCTGAAGGAATATAGGAAATTTCTCCAGCGCGGAAAAGGCCTCCCATGTGCATGAGTTTTCCAGATCTGCTGTAACAAACTACACAAATCAGACGATTCCGGAGGTCAAAAGTCTCACTAAAGCTACAATCCAGGTTCTGGTAATGGCGGGTCCCTTAGGAGGCTGTAGGGGAGACTTTCCTTGCCTCCAGGGACCCTGTATGTGACATGATTTATATTATATATTGTGCGTTACATGCTGTATGCTATATACAGGTTTTAGAGTATGTGCTCACAGCTTAAACGTGCAGTTTTCTAACACATATAATAGTAAATTATAGAAAAATAGAATTATGGAATTCTATTACGGAATAAAATTAATTACATCATAATTATAGAATAACTAAAGAATAAAGCAGAAAAAAGCCTATATTTTATATACTTTTATTATATATATTAGAGACACATTGTATTAGAGTTATGTTAGAAATATATTATATTAGAGATACATTATATTATGCTATATTATATTACAGATATATTATATTAGAGATGTGTTATATAATATTACGGATATATTGTATTAGAGATATACTAATTTATTATATTATATTATATTATATTATAATAAATTTAGAGCATGTGCTCTTATCCACTTCTCAGTATCTTCTATTTAAAAAAAAGCTTGTGTATTTGCAATGTGTACATGTTCCTATTCACAACTTGTAAAAAAAAGTTTTATATATGATATACACAGAATTGCCCCTACTGGATTTTATGTATAACGTTTCTCCTACTTCTTAGAACACTTGACATGCATCAAGAAAGCACACACAAAATAGGATGTTGGGAATAAATTTCAATCATTTTTAAACATTTTTAAATTTTATTTATTTTGAGAGAGCGAGTGAGCACGTGCACGTGTGCACGGAGGGATGGGCAGACAGAGAGGGAGAGAGAGAGCTCCGATGTGGCGCTCGAACTTATGAACCAGGAGATCATGACCTGAGCTAAAATCAAGAGTCGGACCCTTAACCAACGGAGCTACCCAGGTGCCCCAAATTTCCATCATTTTATTGATGCCATATATAATCATGTGGGACTATTATTCCTATTATTCCATTATTGAACTAGTTGAGAGTACTGTACTAGAATTAAACTAGTATAATTTATTCATATATATATTTGTATAATATATGCTATATATAGGTATATAATTATATATAAATAAATATATATTTAATTTATTACTGCATTTATATATAACTAAAAATTTTTATATAGTATACAAAAATACATACACATATAGATATACATCGTATATATAATATAGTTGTCCTTACACGTGTAGCATATACACTTGTGTATTTATGTACATAAATAAAATCTTATATATAGTATATTTCATATGCACAAATGTATACAGGCGTACGTCTACATGTGTACACAATGTGTATTGACATATACATATACATCACAGGGGTAGGTTGTGCACTGCTCAAAACTTGAGTTCCAAGCCCGACAATGCTGTTTCTGCCCCTTACTAGGTGTAGACTCTGGACAAGGTTCCTGAATCTCACAGAGACCCAGTGTCCACGTGTAAGATGGGCATAACGTTAGGAGCCTCCATGCCATGGGAACCGGGGAGACATTTCCGCCCAGACTCGGATCCGTTCCAGCCGCTGTCATCACATTCGAGGCGGCGGGACCACAGCACGGAATTTTTAAATTGTAAGCAGGATAAAAAGTGCAGACCATCGGTTCGAATTAGCCACAGCGCCGAACGCCTCCTTATAAATAATAGTTGAGGCCGTCTGAGACCTGCCAGGGCTGACAGCAACAATTAGGCGCTTACGAACGCGGGATTTACCTGAGCCCGTGGGGCACTCACATCAAAGACGCCACCTAATCTTTATTCTTTCGAAACCACACTCAACAACCTTCTGAAGAAAAACTAACGGAAGCTGAAGACAGAACAGGACTGTTTGGTCCCCTCCAAAGACCCGGCTGTCCGTTCACCCCGGCTGAACGCCGTGCATCGAAGCACTGGGCACACAGCTGCACGCAGGGACTCGGGAGGCACCAGCCCCTCCCGGCGGGGAGAAGGGACCCTTCCTCAAGGGAAGGGGACGTCTGTCTTGGTGTCACAGCTGCAGTCAGTTTGCAGAAAGAGCACCCTCGCAGGCTCCTAGGACGTTCTGGAGAGAAGGCCAGAGAAAGGAGACACAGTTTGGCAGATAGAGGTTAGACCTCCCTTGGCACGGAAAGGCGGGTGCGTCTTTGTCTCGTCTGGAGATCATAGCCTGGAAGGCGCCACCTGATGCTTTCACTATTGCTAACCGTGCACTGGCTGAGCCAACCCGGGGACAGCGCGGGCCAGAGGGAGAGGACAGGATGGTCACACAGCAGAGGGCGCAGGGCAGCCGTGAGATCACAACCTGAGCTGAAGTCAGACGCTTAACGGACTGGGCGTCCCAGGTGCCCCACGTGGATCCCTTTAAAGGTCATAGTCGGCCAAGGCAGGAAGGCAGACCAAATAGACAAACCCTCAATAACTACATGAAAAGAAACAAAACCTTTTTTTTTTTTTTAACAATAAGGAAATTAAATCCAAGCCACTGTCTACCCGTTTACCTCCCTGCAAGAACATGAGCGACATTAACAGTCTCTTTTGGCCAACAAAACCTGAGGAAATAGTGACTTCGCTCTTGTTGGCTTCACGTTTTTGTTAAAAAGACACGGAAACGCGGCACTCTTGATTAAGCATTGCCATGCGTAACTCACCACCCAGCAATTCTGGTTCTAACACTCGTTCTGGGAAATCAGGAGAATATGGTCACAGGCCCAAGATACACATGAGGAAAGGCAGGACGCTGACCTACAGTGAAACCCTCCGACTTCGGCTCAGGTCGTGATCTCACGGGTCGTGGGTTCGAGCCTCGCGTCGGGCTCTGTGCTGACAGCTCGGAGCCTGGAGCTGCTTCAGATCCTCGGTCTCTCTCTCTCTCTCTCTCTCTCTCTCTCTCTCTCTCTGCCTCTCTCTCAAAAATAAATAAGCATTGAAAAAAATAAAAATAAATAAATAAATAAATAAATAAATAAATAAGTAAAAGGACTTCGTGAATCTAAACCTCAGACACATTGACTTCAAACTGTTTTCTTCAGAGACGGAACTTTCTTTCCTAACCGGATATGTTTTCTAATGAAGCAAATTTTCTTTTCAGGAAAGTAACATTTTAATCTCAAATAACATTTTAATTCAGCAAAAAGGCTACAGATGTTAGGGCTGGAGGCTTTGTATTTAAAAACACACCGTATGAGGCGCCCGGGTGGCTCAGTCGGTTAAGCGTCCGACTTCGGCTCAGGTCATGATCTCACGGTTGGTGGGTTCGAGCCCCGCGTCGGGCTCTGTGCTGACAGCTCAGAGCCTGGAGCTTCTTCGGATTCTGTGTCTCCCTCTCTCTCTGCCCCTCCCCTGCTCACGCTGTCTCTCTCTCTCTCTCAAAAACATAAACTAAAAAACATTAAAAATGTAAAGAAAAAAGAAATAAAAACACACCGTATACCTTGACAATAAATTATATTGAAAAAATTAAATGAAGACTTGGGTAGGTGTGTTACACACTGGACCAGTTAATAAAAAACACAGCTATTTTTTCCAACCCTCCCATGATGGCTGCAATGACTGTATTTTTCCAACTTTTGCGCGGTTTGCAGAACTCAAGGCTGAAAAGAGAGAAAATATCACAATCCGGGTGCTTTCTGCATCCCGTAGAAAACATAACGACTCGCTGACCTTTTCAAACAGCTCCGTTCTCGATGCCCTAACATGTTTCAAAGAGGCAGACGCCCCGGGAAGCGGGCCTCCGGGAAGTCTTCCCAACGTCTCAGACTCCGTGCTGGCAACTGACGAGAAGGTCAGAAACACACGCCGTCACAGCGCCAAGGCCAAGGGCTGTAGCATGTCTGCGACGGCTTCAGGACAGCTCTGCGTCGCCGCCTGATTCCAAACGGCCCGCGCTGGGGGGGGGGGGACACGAAGACGCCGACCTGAATTTCCTCATCGAAACAGACACGGGTCCCCGGCGCTACGGACCGGAGCCTGAGCCTGCAGCCCACGGCCGTGTGCAGATCACGTCAGCACACGTCAGCCTGGCACCTGCCACTCATTCTCCCCGATACCGTTAGCTGGGGACACGGGCTTTGTCACAGGGAGGGCGTGGGCGCCTGGGACCGTGGCAGGGCAAACTCCCCCAACAGACGCATCGCGTTCTCGCTCCGGGGACCGCACAAAACAAACAGCCTGGTGCACACTCTTCGTTTCCTGGCGCTGCCCTAACCAAGAACCGTGAACCGAGGGCACGTCGCGTTGTCTGGGATGTCTTCACATCGACCAATATTGTGGCCAGCAAGAAGCTAGAATTCTCTGACCACACTCCACCTAGAAAAACGACCTGTGCTCTCCCACTGACCCCTTAATGGGGTCTTTGTCTTTCCAGGTTCCGGAAGAATTTTGGCAGCCGTAAAGGCTCCGCCCTAACCTATATGTGGCCCGTACAGCAACAGAAGCTCCTGCCCTTAACGTCGGTGATAGGCATTGGGGCCATTCGGCGCCGAAAGAAGAAAGGACTAGAGAACGGATTCTATTAAAATGGCTCTTTAATAATAAATGCCGTTTTCCTAAAGAAAGAAGCTTTAGTAGTTTTCCATCATGACCGTTTAAAGAGAAATCATTTTAAATATAAATTTCTAATTTCCCTAAGGTTCTCTTTTCTCATACTGTGTCCCCATGTGAAATAGACTTTCACTATCTGGGGCTTTTTGGGTCCTCTTTTATTTCTGTGAGTAAAGGTGACCATTTTCACAGAGAGAAAGTTACAGTCCCTGCATAATGAGCTTGAAGCTTTTACCATACCCCAAATAATATAGCTGATGGCTAATTTCCTTTTTTTTTTTCCGAAGGCAGTTAATTTTTTTAAGCCATCGGGAAGAATTTCTGGAGAACATGTCAAACAGCTCTTGAGTGCATTAAAGAGTAAAATTTCCAGACCAATTTCTGCATAATCAGAAGAGCTTAGACATTTTTAATACATCAAATCATTCTGTCTTATCTTCTGCAATGTCCAAGTTGCCTTTCTTATAATCAAAAAAAGAAAGGGAAAAAAAAGAAAATGCTTTTGATATTGAACGGTCTAAATTCCAGGAAATGCAGTCCAGATGGCCAGATTTTTGCTGTTTTAGAGACTATCATCTTGTTCAGGGTTTCAGCCTCTCGAAAACCTCATGTTTTATGCTCTTTCTCACCTATAAAACTTCAGAAATTAGCCTTTCTGGTCATTTCCCAATACATCTGTCCAAGTTGTCACTCATAAAATATCCGTCTGACTTTGAAGTTTGGCCCGAGGTCCTGGACGAACAGGACAGACCAAGGGGTAATTGTAATAACCAGACACCCGCTCCATAAAAGATGCAAGAGCCACAGACTTCTCCTTCTCAATTTTCTGGCATTGCCTGCAGCCACGGTGCATTTGATGCTGACATCTGGCCTCATATTCCTTTTTCCTTCTTCCAATTTTCTGGCAACTCATAGAATGTCCCTACTGAGAGCCCTATATATATATATACACTGGTATGTACAACTAAGGCAATTCGAATCAAGTCAATGGTACGTCCCGAACATCCAAGGGGGCCCTAACGCGACCCTCTAAGCCATGGGCTTGCTTTCCCCTTGTCCCCTGAACCCAACGGTCTTCAGCACAGATTTGGGCTGTTCCGTTGAACACAAAGATGCTCTCATTCCTTCTAAGATGTCAGGATATACCAAGAGATCCAGACACTTAAAACATCTGCACCCCCTCGGACATGCTGTTCGGGACGCAGACCCCCGTGTAACTGGAGACACATGTCCCAAACCCAGAGGGACATGAAATCCAACCCAGACTCGTAAAGGTTAGCAGGAAGGAATGGAACACCCAGGGGCTACAAAGTCCATCTCCGGACCTTGGAAAGGTGAAAACAGTAAATTTCTAGGGTTAAGTGAGCAAGAAATGAACAAACAAACAAACAAACAAACAAAAAACAACAAGGGGAGATGGGCCTCGTGAGGGACAAATGTTACGGGGGAAATGAAATAAAAGTGAAATGAAATGAAAATCCCTTTCCCAGAATGATATAGACAATTAATACAACCTTCTTTTTATTTGGCAGCGGAGACTGCCAGACCATTATTTTCTTGAATTCTAAGCTTTTTTTAAAATGGAAATTGAAGCTTCGGTATTAATAGCCAACAGTATGAAATATATAGAATATGCGCAGCCTCTGTATTTGCAAGATCTGAATTAAAATTCACTTTAATATTCTTGGAAGACTAATGAGCTGGACTTGGAGGATTTACTGAAAGTGCAGTTTTATGGACGGGTTCGGATTTCCACTCCCCATGGAAAATGGAGGCGTGGTATGTGATTTTACCCCCTTTGTAATCTGAGGATTCGTGCGATGCGCCAGGAAGAGACAAGGAAGAAGACCAAGGCATTATTGCCCCGCCAGGACCCCTCTGAGATTGCCCATCTCTGCACCTTGGCAATTAGGGTAGCTCACATGTCCCAGGTCGTATTCAAATGGAAATGCAGAGATTTTAAACTCTGAACCCCAAGGCTCTTGCAAGATGTGAGGTGGCGTATAAATACCGCTTGACAAGCCATTTTACAAGCCATTTTGTTTTGCGTTGGGGAAGCCAGCTCTCGTACAGGGCTCCGCATTCTGATCTAAACTCTGCACCCTGTGGTCCTTGCGATCTTACTGGTTTAAGCAAGTGGAGTCGCTCTGGGGGTCTGAGCTCAGCGTAGGCGGAGCAAGGTTGGAGCCGGTCAGTGCAGGGTCCTCAAGATACATGTGAGCCGGCCGTGTCCTAAGTTCCTCAGATCTTGCCCCTTTACCTCCAACCCCCACCTCCAAATCGAGCTTGCTAAGGGTCCAGGTGGCTCTGAGTGTGCCCCCAGGGGAGGTCTGCAAGTGTGCTTCTGAACGAGGTCACTAGGTGTGCTCCCGGGGGAGATAAGGACACACAGACACAGTATCTAATGAGTAGTACTTATATAGGGAAACGCAGACACAGTATCTAATAATAGTACTTATACAGGGAAACGCAGACACAGTATCTAATAAGTCATACTTATATAGGAAAAACGCAGACACGGTATCTAATAATAATAGTACTTATATAGGGAAACACAGACACGGTATCTAATAATAGTACTTATA
>CM053579.1:104284318-104304823 GCA_028646485.1 Cryptoprocta ferox
TTTCTAGACATTACAAAGGAGAATAGATTCTCATCAGGACGAATGCATTTGGTTCGCAAAATAGGAAAATGATTCCAACCTCACGAGATCGTCAAGAAATTAAACTTTAAAGCAATGAAGAATGCTTTCTATTATAAGCCGCTATAGAAAACGCGACTGGAAGTCTCTGTCCTTGAGTTCAGGGACTCCTAAACAGCTTTGCCTTCCCATATGCCAGGAAGCAATTTGGTGATGCCTTTCATAGACGGGGAACATTTATCTACTCAAAACATGTACTAAATTGAGAGATGAGAAGACGGAGCAAAGAGCCTCATATCAATTTCTCACCGTCTCCCTTCTGGTGGCTGCGTTATAAGCCATGAGACCCCTGAACGGGCTCATCTTTTTTCATTCAATATTTTGGAACGCAGGAAAGCCAAGTCTTAGCACACATGCGTCCTGTGCATATAAATTGGACGTCTCTCCTTGTCAGGCGGCCAAGTAAAGTGTGACTTTAATAATAAGTAAGTAGGAAGAACGGCGGTGAACACGTACAAACTATCTAGTGCCATGACCAAGAAAAGCTTGTGATGCATCTCTGAAAATATATATTGACGTGTGCTGACTCCCCTGTACCAATAAGAGCATGGGTGTTTTATTAATTTTTTAAATTTTTTAATGTTTATTTATTTTTGTGAGAGACACACAGAGAGAGACAGCGACAGAGCGTGAGCAGGGGAGGGGCAGAGAGAGACGGAGACACAGAGTCTGAAGCAGGATCCAGGCTCCGAGCCGTCAGCACAGAGCCCGACGCGGGGCTTCAACCCACGAACCGTGAGGTCATGACCTGAGCCGAAGTCAGATGTTCAACTACCGAGCCGCCCAGGCGCCGTGCGCATAGTTGTGTTATATACAGCAATAGGAGGAGATCCGGAAAAATTCTATCCAGGATGTTGCCAGAGCCCAGCTGATGAAATATCACTTCAAGAGGCTGCAACAACATGTTCGGTACAAAGCAGGTATAAGTGATCTCCCATTTATTTTACATGATAATCGACGTCTGTTTTTGAGGACTATATGGACCATGCACCAAACCCAACTGTTAACTGTGCTGGTATCCAACATTTATCCTAAATAAGCAAGGGGGCGCCTGGGGGGCTCCGTCGGTTGAGCGTCCGACTTCGGCTCAGGTCATGATCTCACGGTTCGTGGGTTCGAGCCCCGCGTCGGGCTCTGTGCTGACAGCTCGGAGCCTGGAGCCTGTCTTCGGATTCTGTGTCTCCCTCTCTCTCTGCCCCTCCCCTGATCACTCTGACTCTCTCTGTTTCTCAAAAATAAACAAAATTTTTCTAAACATTAAAATAAATAAATAAATTGGGATGTGCAAGACAAAGGAAGAAAAAAAAAGGATGGTCGTTCAGGACGATGGCAACATTTACTTCAAAAGGAGAGAGTCTCCCAAAATTGCTCAGCGGTACTTTGTGGCAATCACGGCTGACGGTCCCGGCCAGACTGTTAATAGAATCCGAATATAATTTTCGGTTGCCTGGTGTGCAGGTTGTTGGGAGCAGGTCTTCAGAATGTCATCCGTCTACTAATAAAAGAGAAAGCTCGGTCAATGACACTAATTCGGTGTTAGAGAAGAGCCCCGTCGCTGTGGACGGTTGCTCTTCCTTGCGGAAATATTTGTCCAAGGATTTGGGAGCACTCGGAAGTCTGGCGAGCAAAGCCATCCTAGAGGGAAGGCTTGTTCTGTTGTCAATAATGCATGTGGACGCCTTTCTGGGGCCCTGCGGCGTCCCTGGAGAGACACAGAAGAAGGTAGGATGCGGCTGCCCGGCTGGGTTGTGCGGCTGCCCGCGTGCCTGACCTGGGAGGTTCCGAAGGGCAGGCCCGTGAGGCGAGGGCAGCCTGCACCTGCTGGGCCGGGCGGAAAGAGGTGCCCTATTTCGGGTGCTGGCATTTCCTCGATTTCACCCACCTGTGACTGGGAATTTTCGCGCCTTTAAAAACGCATTTTCAAACCCTAAAGCCTTGGTAGCTGATGGATGTATTTAAATAGGAACAAAGGTCGCTGTCCGTAGAATTCGGAGGATCGGAGTTTTCATATTGACAATTGGGAGTGAGGACAAGAGATTGAACCCGTGGCCTTCCAGAACGAGAATGCACGTTTCGGACCTAAGTTTATTTATGTT
Organism: Cryptoprocta ferox; assembly: GCA_028646485.1. NCBI lineage: Eukaryota > Metazoa > Chordata > Mammalia > Carnivora > Eupleridae > Cryptoprocta > Cryptoprocta ferox. The sequence continues at coordinate 104,286,493 of CM053579.1, forward strand.
TTTCTCCCAATACATAAACACTGATGGGGAAGTTGATGCAAAAAAAAAAATGCAAAAACTTGAAAGTCACTGAGAAAATGTTGACCCAACAAAAGATATGCATGACTTGGGGGCTCAAGAGATGTCGAGGCCGGTGAAAATCCACATGTTCTTTGTGTAAAAGTGGAGGTAAAAGCGAGACCAAATGATGGCTTTTAGGTAGCTTTGCCTTGGTTCCTAGCACACAAGTCAGGGGTGTGCCCATTACGATGTTTCCATGACAGCCATCGGCGAAGAGGTGCTTTTCAGGGGCTAAATGCTAGCAGTTCGCAAGGTGGGGAAGGGGTGTGCACATCCATATTTCGGTGTCTCCAAAGTACTTGGAAATTCAAAGACGGTGTCCAGGTGTCTATTAACGCATACACTGCAGCATTTCATCAGCTGGTTTCTTTCTTTTTTTTAATTTTTGTAATGTTTATTTATTTTTGAGAGAGACACAGAGACAGAGCACAAGCAGGGCAGGGGCAGAGAGAGAGGGGGACACAGAATCTGAAGCAGGCTCCAGGCTCTGAGCTGTCAGCACAGAGCCCGACCCGGGGCTCGAACCCACGGACCATGAGATCATGACCTGAGCCGAAGTCAGACGCTCAACCGACTGAGCCACCCAGGCGCCCCTTGCGTGTCCCAATTTAAAGGCAAGGCTGGGGTGTGCCTGGGTGTTTCCATCGATTGGGTGTCCAACTCTGGATTTTGGCTCAGGTCATGGTCTCATGGTTTATGGGTTCGAGCCCCGTGTCAGGCTCTGTGCTGATGGTGCAGAGCCTGCTTGGGATTCTCTCTCTCAGAATAAATAAATAAACTTAAGTTAGAAAAACAGAAATAAAGGCAAGGCTGGGTATGTTACCAGGAAGGAGTCATGCCCTGAAAGCCATCGGGCTAGACACCCTCTTGGTTGATAGAGGTTGAGCAGATGCATTCGCGGTCTCAAATACTTATAACAAGACTCCGGCCCCACAATACTCTAAAATGTCAATTCTGGGGGCACCTGGGTGGCTCAGTCTGTTAAGAGTCCAACTTCAACTCAAGTCATGATTGTGCCGTCCATGGGTTCAAGCCCCGCATCGGGCTCTGTGCTGACAGCTCAGAGCCTGCATCCTGCTTCGGATTCTGCGTCTCCCTCTCTCTCTCTCTGCTCCTCCCCTGCTCGCTCTCTCTCTCTGTCTCTCTCTCTCAAAAATAAATAAACATTTAAAAAAAATTAAATGTCAACTCTACCAGACCAGCTCTCACCGGCTGCCTTATTTTTTCATCTCTGTGCATGGATTACACACCCCCAGCCTGTGAAAGATAAAGATGTATTAACAGCCAGATGGGGGTCAGTGTGATAAAAACTGGGGACATGCTATGTGGGAGGCCGCGGCCACACCTTCGTCCGCGTTTGCTTCGAGTTTCTGTTTCTCGTTGCCGGACTCATCAGAAGTGCAGGATCCGCCGGCCTCCAGAACGCGGCCTGATTGCATTCGCTTTCCTGGATTGGTTGCAAAATGAAAGGTCGTCTTTGTCCACGGACCGATTGCTCTGGCTCTAATCGCCTGCATGCTCGGAATCCCAATGACCGGTTAGGAGCCTGATGAATTGACTTCAAGAATATTAATTTAATGCTTGACATGTCAGCAAATAGAGTGAGGGTGTTATTTCGGGCCCACCTTTGTGCAGTCTCCCCTGGATAGATTGTTTTTTAAGGCACGCTCTCAATGCAAACGCATCTTGGTAACTGAAGCAAGTTCCGCGCTGAGCCCTAGAACAGAGTGAGCTGGGCTCCTCCAACCTTTCAAGGCTCAGACAGACACGAAATGCTCGGGTAAGACGGAATAACCACGCTGCAGGTAGGGGTGATTTGGACACTAGAAAATACCACGAGGCGCGTCTTCCCGATTTCAGGAAGCTTTTTGCAAACTGAGTTCTGAGTAACTTTTTCTTTTCTTTCTAGAGAGATTTTTTTTTTTTTTTTTGCAGCGGAGTCTCTGATTATCATGCCGAACATATCCACTCACATGTAAGCATTTATAGGTCCTCACTGTATTCAATCTTTTTTTAATGTTTATTTATTTTTGAGAGAGACAGAGACAGAGCACAAGCAGGGCAGGAGCAGAGAGAGAGGGAGACACAGAACCCGAAGCAGCTCCGGGCTCTGAGCTGTCAGCACAGAGCCCGACCCGGGGCTCGAACCCATGAACTGTGAGATCATGACCTGAGCCAAAGTCGGACGCTTAACTGACCGAGCCACCCGGGCACCCCAAACATTAAAAATTTTAAATAAAAATTAAAAAACCCTAAAATGTTATCTGTACTCTGACATTCGTGAACCCTTAAAAACACATATGATCACCCAAACTTGAAAATACCCTTGTATCGTAACTGATTGGAATGAAGAGTCAATAAGTTCTCAAAAAACAACTCACTACAGGCAGAGTTTACAGATCACTCTGTATAATAACGGATTGACGTTAGGACTCTTTAACTACTGAGCTAATACACGGCTAATCTGGCCCATAGAACAGCATCGTTCCTCAGAATGTCTGTAACATCTTACTCAACACAGGTGTTGGGGAAACTCAACCATAAAACCATCCAGTTTACAAGAGTTTATTACATAAACCTAATGGCTTCCTTGATTTTGATGCCTTCATTGCTCCTCAGAAGACATTCTTCTCCATTGCTTAAAAAGTATCAAAGCACCACTCCTACGGGGAGTTTTCTCCCTACGCGCTATTGGGGCAATCAAAACTAGCGATGCATTTTATAGCATCGCTATTTCTTAAAGATACACATGTTTTACTGTCACATTTCATACGGATCCCCTGTTGACGATGTTAAAAAATAAGTGTCTAATAAAATTTAGCAAGGAGCCTTTCTAAAACTGATGATAGTTAAAAAATTAAAAACGGGAAAGGGAGAGGGGAGCGACATGAGCTTTGAATTTCCGACGTGCTCCTTAAAATTAAACTCAGAGAAAGAGAATGACACATATGTGTGTCCTTGCCTTTCATTCTTGGGACACACCCTGTCCCCTTCCAACCAAAGGCAAACCAGTCACTGGAACCCCTGAGGGTTGAAATCTACGGAAATTGATTGGCAGGTCTTGGTGTCATGACCTTAGATGAAGACACTGGAAAAGTCCACATGTTTATAGATTGGGTGTGCCTCTATTCCCCCAACAACTCGTCTTTGAGGACTCGTTTGTTGTAGGTAACCTCTGCATTTATCACTGACAACACTAAATTAACCTACCTTAGGTCCCTTTCCTCAAGCAGCTCACATATTGGAGGGAAAACTACTCAGTCTTAGAACAAAGACAAGGAGAATGAAGTGGGTGTCAATATATTAAGAAGATAATATGCCGCATTGAAGGAGTTTTCATAAACGACTGGCCCAAATGTAGACCTCACCTTGGAATATAGTTTCAATAATCACAACTCATTTGATCCCTTCAGTAGACAATATGCTTTGATGCTCAGTTGCTCCTTAAGTTCTAACGTCCTGGGAAGAAAACAAATAAGACAGAAATGTACTAAGTCTTAATACTTTGTGGGTAGTGTATCAGTTTCTCATTACTGCTGTTAACAAATGACCACAAGTCAAAAGTTTAGCACAACACAGATTTATCCTTCCCCAGCTCTGGAGACCAGACGTCTGAGATCCAGGCAGGGCAGGACCACTGAGATCCAGGCAGGGCAAGGCCACTGAGATCCAGATGGGGCAGGGCTGTGCTCCCTCCAGAGGCTCCAGGGGAGAGTCCTTCCTGCCTCTTCCATCTTCCGGGGCTCCAGGCATCCCTGGACTTGTGGCCGTGTCCCTCCCGTCTCTGCCTCCGTCTTCATGTGGCTTCTTCTCTGTGTCTGCATCTCCTATTCTGTCTCTTACAAGGACATCTGTCATGGGATTCAGGGCCACCCTGATCCAGGAAGACCTCATCTCAGATCCTTCACTTACTCACATCTGCAAAGACCAATTTCCAAATAAGGTCCTATTCTGAGGCTCCACGTATGGTGACAGGGACATTTCTTTTTGGAGACCAGCATCCAACCATGTAAGGACAGTGTCTTGTTCCTCACTCACTCATTCAGCCGTGTCCCCTGACCCCCCAGTGGCAGGGACAAAGATGACATGCCATCTTTACCTCCTTGCAGCTTACATTCACGACGCGGAGGTTGATACTGGAGATATAATCACACAAGTAAACACGGGATTTCCAACAGGGAAAGATGCTTCGAAGGAAAATCCATGCCAAGCTGTAAGAACACCGACAAGGGGATCTGACTGGGTCTGGGGAGTCGGGGAGGAACGTCTTTCCTGGGGAACGGTCTTTGGTGCTCAGATCTATCACAAGACTGAAAATTCACTCTGCAAAGAGACACAGGAAGGTGAGGAGGAAACGTGTTGAGATGCCCTTTGCAGGAAGGGAGTTCGGTGCTTGTGAGGGGCCACAGGAGGAGGCCAGGGAGGTTCATAGGCACCAAGAAAGATAATAGCCCTGAGAAGGCCACATCCATGGCTTTTCCCAAGTCTTGTGTCCTAGTATCCACTGGGATAGAATAAAAATCCTGAGCAGGATATGAACTGTGAGAATGCTCCCAAAACTCTATAAGCAATTCAATCAGGAAGGCCATTAAATGCAATTAAAGACGGTCTCAGGGCATCAACATCAGGCTGAACCATTGGAGACTGGCCTCCTCATGGGGAAATGCAAGGTAGCAAGGGGCCAATGTTATAATCATAGAAAATATCACCTCCCCCTTTCATATGCTTATAGGCTGGTATTGGAAGCCAATTTTTATTTTAAAATTTTTTTAAGTTTATTTATTTTCAGAGAGAGTGTGTGTGTGTATCTGTGAGCAGGAAATGGGCAGAAAGAGAGAAAGAGAGAGTTTGGTGGGAGGAGAGGTGGACAGAGGGAGAGAGAGGGAAGCGGGCCTCGAACCCAAGAACCGTGAGATCATGACCTGAGCCGAAGTCGGATGTGCAACCAACTGAGCCCCCCAGAAGGCCTGGAAGCCAGTTTTTAAAAATCCGAAAATTGAGAGCAAATGTTCGAATTCAGCCATGAATGTTGACCAACCTGGGGGCGTCTGATGACGTTAATGCCTGAGTGACTTGTCTCCAAGCCTCATTTCTTCTTCTGTAAAATGAGGATTAGAAACGTGCTTATCTCCTGGGGACGTTGTGAGACTCATGAGGTGGCCACCAGACATTTAAGACCACAGGGCCACCACACAAAGCCTTCGGCTCCGCCTTGCAATTATCGGCCAGCCAAGGGTCCGTGAGGCTTCTTGGGAATGACGCTGCACAACGGACTTACAAAGAATAATCAGGGGATGCCTGGGTGGCTCAGTTGGTTGGGCATCTGACTTTGGCTCAGGTCATGATCTCGCGGTCTGTGAGTTCAAGCCCGGAGTCGGGCTCTGTGCTGACAGCTCAAAGCCCGGAGCTGCTTCAGATTCTGTGTCTCCTCCTCTCTCTGTGTCCCTTCCCTGCTCACACTCTGCCTCTCAAAAATGAATAAATGTTCAAAACCACAACTGTTCCTTGCTTAAGGATGAGAAACGCACTTACACGCGCTTGTATGTTTTAGTCTATGAGCCTGCTCTGTTCACATTCACATTACCAACCACGCTTGTGGACTCTATTTTTATTCCCATTATAATTAAGACCACGGAAAAGTGGGATCATCATTTAACGCATCATTTGCTATGCAAATTGTTTTTCACAGACAATTGTTTGCTCTGACCTTTCTCGCAGTTGCGATTTCAAATGCCTGGTCATTTTGATTCTTTGCCTTTCAGGATGCTGTTAAAACATCTGACTGGTGAGTCTCCTGAGGAGGATAAAAATAGCGAATTATCTGAGAAGGATAAAAATATTAGAGGGACGCACCCTGTGGCCATATTTATTTAAACGCTACTGTCTTTATTCAGAGAAACATGGAGCCCACGCTCTCCGGACAAGAGAAAGGATGGTCATAATACCTCTGGGCTCTGGGTTCACATGGACCTGTGTCCTCTACAGCTTTGGGTCACAAACTATCAGAATTGGAGCCTATTGGGCTATTTTTCTCCCTATAGAATGACACAGGTGCATGTCTCCAGGTAGATGATACACACGGCAAAATGAACCCTCGGCCCAGAAATCTCAAAAGAAGGAAAGGAGGGATATTTTCTCTAGCATCGTGCAGCTACGGTGCGCGGTGTGATGATTTCACTCATGCGCGTGCTGCAAAATGATCACCTTGGCGAAGTGAACGCCCCCAGCATCTCTCAGATCCTTAGTTACTTGTGTGTGTGTGTGTGCCTGCGTGTGTGTGTGTGGTGGGAACATTTAAAATCTTCTCTCTTAGGAACTCCTGAGTATAAATACTGTTCTGTTGACTACGGTCACTATGGTCTCCCTTAGATCCTAGAATTTACCTTTCTTACACCTGGAGTTGCTGCCCTTCGACCAACGTCTCCCGTTTCCCCAACGCCACCATTCTGCTCTCTTTTCTATGAGGAAGCAGACCGTATTTTAAAATTGCTCACTGATGTGAATCTGTGCGCGTCGGGAGCGCACTAGTTTTCATCTATATGTTAAGCGCTTATAATCCTGATTTGTTTCTCAATTTAGATAAAAAGATGCATAGGATTGGGGTGCCGGGTGCCTCAGCTGGTTAAGTATCCACCTTCGGCTCCAGTCATCATCCCACAGTCTGTGAGTTCCAGCCCCGCGTCGGGCTCGGTGCTGACAGCTCGGAGCCTGGAGCTGCTTCAGATTCTGTGTCTCCCCCTCTCTCTGCCCCTCCCTTGCTCATTCTCTCTCTCTCTCAAAACTAAAAATTAAAAAAAAAATTTTAAGATGCATAGAAAGAGAATTTTTAAATTTTTTTCAAGTTTTTAAAAATTTTTATTTATTTTGACAGAGAAGAGAGACAGAGAATCCTAAGCAGGCTCCACACAGTCAGCTCAGAGCCCAGCAAGGGACTCGATCCCACAAACCCGGACATTATGGCCTGAGCCGAAATCAAGAGTTGGGCGCTTAACCAAGTGAGCCACCCAGGCACCCCACAAAGAGAAATTTTAATTAAAGGTCTATATTTGCCTTTGTCGGACATTTCAAAGAAAAGTAATGTTTATCCTGATTTATGATTTATTTGTTGCCCAAAAGTGATACCTAAGAATTTGTAGAAACCCCCCACTCACCTGTGGGAGGAAACATTGGCACTCACACGTGCAGAATGCAGTGTGCAAACTGCTTTCCAAACTCTTCTTTGAGGCTCACACGACAGCCAAATCCTTCCAGTGGGCTTTGTATCAGATACAGTAAGACTATGTCATGCAGATGAAAAAATAAATCTTGTCCCGGATTAGGACTCTCTTGGTTCCTGGGCCTGCATAGCAAAACACCACAGGCAAGACCGCTTAAAACCACAGGAATTCATACTTCCCCCGCTCTGGACACAGGAGTCTGGGATCCAGGAGGAGCAGGACCACCGAGATCCAGGAGTGGCAGGGCTGTGCTCCCTCCAGAGGCTCCAGGGCAGGGTCCTTGCTGCCTCATCCAGCTTCTGGGGCTCCAGGCGTCCCTGGGCTTGTGGCCACGTCCCTCCCGTCTCTGCCTCCATCTTCACCTGGCTTCTCCTCTGTGTCTGTGTCTCCTCTTCTGTCTCTTGTAAAGACACCTGTCATTGGATTTAGGGCCACCCTCATCCAGGATGGTCTCACCCCAGATCCTTAATCACATCTGCAGAGACCTTATTTCCAAATGAATTCCCATTGACAGGTTCTGGGATATTTGAGGGAGCGATCATTCCACCCTATCCATGGACCAAGAGGTAAAACCTAGATTTCTCCTCTGTGTCTTCTCTTGTGTCTCTTACATAAAGACACCTGCTATCGGATTTAAGGCCGATCTGGGATGACCTTGTCTCAATCCTTACAATAACCTCGTCTGCATATTTGTTAGGACCAAACCTGAAAACAACAACAATAAAACCCCTAAATATTCATCAGAATGAGGGATAAAATAATGATGCAGCACTAATCCAACAACGTTCCAGGAAGCAATAGCTAGAGTCGTGTACCGTGCATGGATACACAGGAAAACGTCACATTATAAATTGCAGTACAAACAAGCACCCTAATTATGAAATGCTATGGATGCTGGGACGCGATTTGTGTAATGCTTACAAAGTGAAAGATTAAATCAGTGGTTCGTGAATGCATACCTTTGTAAGAGTTAAGTACCTGTAGAGAAATCCATATACTTACTTGTCTATATATATTTAGGACACATATTTGATATGATATCATATATATATATATCTCCTATATCATATATGTATCCTATCATGTATAATCCTAAATTTATCACATATTTTTCCTATATACCACGTACATAATCAACATAATATATTTATTAGCCTTTCTGTGTACTCCTTTATTGCAATTTGATAGTAACTGTCAATAAATGAAAGTTGCAAATCTTTTTTAAAGTTAAAAGACAAGGCACGGGCAAAGCTTGAAGAGAAAACAGAATGACGGAATTGGAAGACAATACCCAAATGTGGTGTGCAGAAAGACATTCCTTTGCTTTTTTCAATGTTCATTAATTTTTTGAGAGAGACAGAGACACAGTGCGAGCAGAGGAGGGGCAGAGAAAGAGGGAGACACAGAATCCAAAACAGGGTCCAGGCTTCGAGCTGTCAGCACAGAGCCCCCATGAGGGGCTCAAACTCACCAACCATGAGATCATGACCTGAGCCAAAGTTGGATGCTTAACCGAATGAGCCACCCAGGCACTCCAGAATGACATTTTTTACTCACTTGGGAAAGTGAACTCAAGAGAAAGAGGAACACATTAATCCCCAAAAGCAAGTAGGAACCCAGGACCCCTGTAAACGCAGACTGAAGGGGAGAGATACGTCTGTGGCCTGCAGAACGGTGAGTCCTTGGACACATCACTGAAGCAGGCTCAGCCAAGTCAAAGACCAACATTACATATCGGGCCGCCCCTCAGCAGAGCTGAAATTTGACAAGATACAGGACAAAGTCCATAGGACAGATAGTTGACCCAGAGTGCAGAGCGAGGTCCCAGCAGCTGCAGGCCACATGGACAGCAAAGTCCAGGTGACCCTTCCAGCCTTTCAACAGCCCAACAAAACGTGTCAGGACCAAACAACCCAACTTCCCCAAACTATCTGCTACGTTAGATGGAATCCACTTATTTAGGTTGGGACATGGATTGACTGTTTATCAGGTTTGAAGCCTTGTTGGTCATTTTGCCTTCTGCAGGGGAGAAATCTCCATCATGAGAAGGTCAATGCAATGACTCCGGGACCATTGGTGGCTATGTAGACACAGAGCTTACTCCCAGCCCATCTCCTGGCTCCTGAAATACTCCACAAATATCCACAAACGTCTTCCCAGGCTGCATCTCAACTCCATCCACACACGGGTGCGTAGGAGCTCCTCATACATGGAAGCCACTGGAGGCCAACAAGGTCATCTTTTGACCTTGAACTCTGGCTAAATGTTCGAGATGAACATTAGCACCAAAAGACCACTTTAACCACACCCAAAACCTTCTGTTGTAATTGTGCAGGGATGTAAATAGAGGAAACCACACGGAAAGCCTACCGATCAAACAATCCCCAACCCAGGAAGAAATTGGAAAGACAACAGTCTCTACTTTATTCCACTTGAGCAGTGAAATTAAATATTCACAAAAATATGGTATTTCCCATGCAATTTGATAAAACACTGGCATGCTACTGATAGCTTCTTAATGGCTCAATGAACTAATAATATAGGGAGGAGTTTTTCAGAGATAGCATAAAATTATATAAAATCATACATTCACCCCTGAAACTTCAAAACACTTGGGAAAGAATATCAAATACACTCACTTGTATTCCTACTATTTTGTAGTTTTGATTCCAGCAGAATAGTTTACAGTAAACAATTGACTTGAAGTAGTTATATAGTAATTGGTTTATACATCAGTAAATACAAACTACATTTCAATGGGCAAGTCTCACATTATGGATAAAGGGACAGGATGTACACATTCTTTTCAGGGATTTGTCAAGGTTTCTTATAATATCCTTGCAGGCAAGATGAAGAAATTGGAATTAAATGATAGTACAAATAGTCAGAGCCCCTTGCACAGAGCGTAGATTAATAAGGATATGGATGAAGTTGATGCGTATGAATTAGTTTGATGACAAAGTCATTTGTCCATTTTGAAGGTACTTTTTACCCAATCAGGATGATGATCTTCAACATATTTTTTTTTGAAAATCAAATTCTGAAATGAAACACAATAAACTGGGTTAATTAATAGTATAATTAGGCTAATAAAATAAAGGTCCTATGTATACCCATATTATGAAAGTGCATTTCTGTCTTTTTCAGAATGTTAAAAATCATTTTATTTATCTTGTTTTGTCGCTGGCGGCAAGCACATGTCAAATATTTCATAGATGTTGGAAAGACCAAATGGAGGAGGAAGGAAGGGAGGGAGGGAAAGAGGGAGAGAGGAAGGAAGAAAGGAAGGGAGGGAGGAAGGAAAGAAGGAAGGAAGGATGGATGGAAAGAAGGAAAGATGGAAGGAAGGAAGAAAGGACAAAACGAAAGAGAAAAAGGATGTTATCTGTTGTCTATGATTATTATTAGGAAGGAAGGGAGGAAGGAAGGAAGGAAGGAATGGAATGGAAGGGAATGAAGGAAGGAGGGGAGGGAGGGAGGAAGGAAGGATGGATAGAAGGAAAGATTGAAGGAAGGAAGGACAGAATGAAAGAGAAAAGGGATGTTATCTGTTGTCTATGATTATGATTAGGAAGGAAGGAAGGAAGGAAGGAAGGAAAAGAAGGAAGGGAAGGAGGGAAGGAAAGAAGAGGAGAGAAGGAAGGAAGGGATGAAGGGAGGGAGGGAAAGAAGGAAGGAAGGAAGGAAGGACAGAGCAAAAGAGAAAAGGGACGTTATCTATTGTCTATGATTATGATTAGGAAGGAAGGAAGGAAAAGAAGGGAAGGAGGGAAGGAAAGAAGGGAAGGAGGGAAGGAAGGAAGGAAGGGACGAAGGGAGGGAGAGAAAGAAGGAAGGAAGGGAAGGAAGGAAGGAGGGAGGGAAAGAAGGAAGGAAGGACAGAGCAAAAGAGAAAAGGGACGTTATCTCGTTTCTATGATTATTATTAGCCAACTTTTCATAGACTTCCCTTCAATTGTTGTCACCAATAGTGATAAGCTTTCAAACTGCAAGTCATGAACATTTCATTGGTAGATGCTTGAATGAGTTAAGGGCAAAGCTGCATGATATAATAGTAATTTCCTCTATTTTTTATGGCTCACCCAAAAACCTAAGTCTAGTGGAACACAGTGGTGAAATATGACACACTCCATCACTCAACCCCACCAAAAATATTTCAAGAAGCAAGAATAAGATTAGCAAAACCTCCAGGAAATTTATGTTTTCCACCATCCTTCATCAGTAACGGAATATTTGCAATCCTGTTTGGAGCATAATTCACAGAGAAACAGGGAGATGCCATCAACACATTAAATTCAGAAGAGGTAGTTGCTCTTGTCTCTCTCCAGACCTCCAGCTGCATCCCACGGTCGCACTCTAATGGATTATTAATTACAACGCCCTTGGCATATTAACTGATGCCACGGGAATATTTTCATAGCAAAGGTCTTGTTTGTAAAAGACCTGGAGTCTCTTGACCTTGTGGCCAAATTCGACAAGAACCTTTCCTCATCTCTAGTGATTTAACATGTGGATAATGAATAAGGATAAACAGGGGCTCTGAGAAGGTGAAATTGAAGATACCCCAGGAGATGTGTATGGAAGGACTCAGCACAGCACAGAAATTGGTCTGTGCACAACAGTGTGATCACTTCCAACAGTGGGCCGCATATCGGACGCCCAGCCCAAGTGGGACACCACCATCTTGTGGAATCTCTGTCCTCCACGAGCTCCCCATCAAGGCCAGTAACAGAAGCAATGAATGATCATGTGAATCGCAAAACCCTCTGGAGAATTAAAGATGTCACTGGGACATGGTACTTACGGTTTGAAAGCCGAAGTTAGCAGTGTTTGATATTTTTCCTAATATTTAATCCAAGCATCATTTGGGGCAAGAACATGCACCATTAGCATCAGTTTCCAACAGCTAAAGTAACAACGGTACACCGTGTATCTTCTATAGCCTTTCTTTTTTTTTAAATTCTTTTTTACATTTATTTATTTCTGAGAGACAGAGAGAGACAGAGCACAAGTGGGGGAGGGGCAGAGAGAGGGGGAGGCACAGAATCCGAAGCAGGCTCCAGGCTCTGAGCTGTCAGCACAGAGCCCAGTGCAGGGCTTGAACTCATAAACCATGAGATCATGACCTGAGCCAAAGTCATACGCTCAACCAACTGAGCCACCCAGGCACCCCTCCTGTAGACTTTAAATGAGACAAAATGAGTTGTTTGTAGAATTTGGGGAGATTTCCCCCAGTGGTGAGGCCATTCTCCTGGAATAAGTGAAAACCCAAGAAACAACACCTGTGAGAAACAGACACCCTGTCCTTTGAAGGGCTGAGCTGTATCAATGCTGGACACCGTCACAAAATTACAGATTTGTCTAATCTCTAATGAGGACTGTGAGTGTCATCAGAACAGATTTCTCTGTGTCCTAATCTTTGTGTGATTTTTTTTTTTTTTTTGATGACTCACATGCCTTGGCTTGGCTGCCATATTGATCTGGTGTCTTGAGAGCCCCCTTGTCTTGGAGTGAGATATGCAGGTATTGCAGAGAGGTATTTCAATGAATTCCAAGATTCAGATTTATGATATAGAGCAGTGGTTCTCAACGGGGATAATTTTACCCCCTCAATGGGACATTAGGCAATAACCAGACACATTTTCAGTTGTCACAATGGAAGAGTTGGATTAAATGCAATTTTATATAAGAACAAATATTGTCACCAGAAAAAAAGAATTGGGCAGTTGGTCACGACATCTACAGAAACACACGGCTGTTGAGAAAGCCTGACACAGATTTGGCATTCCCATTGGAGAAGGGTAATTTATCATCTTTAATATTATATTTTGGTACATTTATTGCCGCCATGAGAGTTCTCTTATTGGGGAAGAATTTAGAACGGGGAAGCCAGATAAACTCGGCTGTCTCTGGAGTGTTATTTCCTCCTTTGTGGAATGGGAACGATTGTATTTCTGTTAGACAATGGAATTGTACTAATGAGCCATGATAATGGGTATGGGGAGGGTATGTTCCTGATGTATAATTCATGCGCTTAAGAGGATACTTATGTAATATAATATATCATAGTAATTTACCACGGAGCACTTGCATCCATCCAAATCTTAGCGCATAAAAATAAGACTCTTGAAGCATATTTTGAGTTTCAAATGAGATCAGTCACGTGGCTGTCTCCACAAAATTGCTCTGTCTTTGAACACATGAAAGAAGAAGCCAGACAGCTCTAGGGAATAAGTTAATGTAGCAGATTGCCATTATCTATGCACAAAACTATTATTAATAAAAAAATACATCATAGTATTAAATCCTACGGAGTATGAGATGCTATTGATTAAAAATGATGAAATATATTAACAAAATGTTTATTAACAACGAAAAGCGACCTATGTAGTGTAGGTCACAATTTCTTGCGGCCCCAGTGAGACGATGACCTTGTATATATTAACCCACCACGCACAGCGGATCCTGTCCTTTCCAGCTTTCCCTCGATATTTGAAACAACACAACGAAACCTCGGAACTATTGGCTAATTCTACCTGGCAAAGCCCAAGAATGTGACATTGGGTAAGACAGAGTCTCAGATGCCTTCCCCCCAGCATATGTACAACTTCCCCAACGTACTCCAGCAAAAATGTATCCAGGGACCGTTCCATAGGGATTTTGCAGATACAATTAAGGTTCCAAATCTGTGGACTTTTAGAGAGATTCTGGGGCGCCTGGGTGGCTCCGTCAGTTGAGCCTCCGACTTCGGCTCAGGTCATGATCTCACAGTTCGTGGGTTCGAGCCCCGCATCGGGCTCTGTGCTGACAGCTCAGAGCCTGGAGCCTGTCTTTGGATTCTGTGTCTCCCTCTCTCTGACCCTCCTCTACTCATGCTGTCTGTCTGTCTCTCTCTCTCTCTCAAGAATAAATAAAACATTTTTTAAAATTAAAAAAAAAGAGAGATTCTGCAGTTGCACTAATGTAACCACGTGAGCCTTTAAAGGCAGAGAGTTGTCTCTGTCCAGTGGCCCCAGGGAAAGCCAGACAGTTGCATGATGACCAGTATTCGAATGTGGAGGAGATCCCACGAAAAGTGATGTGGACCTCCTCTAGAGGCTGAGAGGGGTCCCCAGGTGATAGCCAGTGAGCAAAAGTACTAAATCCTATGACTATAAGGAATTAAGTTCTGCCAACAGCAGGTGTATTTCTCCAGAGCCACTGGGTAAGACCTAAATCTAGCCAACGCCTTCCCTGCAACCTTGCAAAACCATACTTCTGTGATGACCCCCAGAAGTCAGACCTAATACGTGGACGTTGCTTTAAGCTGGTAAATTGGTAGCAGTTGGCTACATCACATAAGAAACTCTTATGCCCCCAAGGGGACTATCCCATGCGTTACTCAATAAAATACTTGGGGAAATGATGCCACCTTGTTCGAAACTCTCCACCGAGATAACGTGACTAAAAACATCCCCAAATTATCGGGAAGAAAGATTTCAACCAACCGTTCCAAATACAAAAAAGCAATGTCAGCGACTGACCCCTGTTTCCATAGCTTTTCAATTATTTACACACAGAGAATTCACTCCTACGGGTGCCGGGGCACACAAAAAGTCACCTCTTTCTCTGCAAATGCACCGACGTTTACCAGTCTGCCTCAAGTCCTGTCCGACAATCACAGTGGATGTAGCTTAACAAAGTGGAGAGAGCTTCATCCGTAATTATCAAGCACTCTGAGGAAAAGGTCCCGTGACGCAGCGTTCAGTGGACAGAGGGAAAGTTTCCAGCCGCAAGTCCTTCTATAAATCAAACAAATCCCACGAGTTGGTGGCGTGGTAATGGAGAAACAGACGTGAATTACTGCTTAACAGGAATATTGGATCCTTAAATGAACTGTACATTCTCATTTTTAATAGGACAAAGCAGTGGCCTGGCATAATAAAAATAATTGAAATGAGCGTCTGGATCCATTAATCTACTGAGAAGTGCGTTAAAGAATAAGTGAGGCAGAAAAACAGCCCGACGTATGTCACCGTGCCCGGTAGATGTCATTTGTGCCTAATGGTCTCAGGGACCATCAATAAAAGAGGGAACGGTATGGAGAAGGGAGGATAGAGGTTTAAGACAAATCCTTCCTAGAGGAAGGGCAGGATGAGGAATGCAAAGGGTGATGGATGGGAGTTAATGTAGCCTCTCATAGCTTTCTTGAGGGGAAAAAATGAAATCTCACATCTACAGAACACACATAATTGATGAAGTGACCTACGTCTTCCTGAACGAGGTACGCTCTTTTGTCGTCCATCGGGTCATTGATCCCATGTGAACGTATGTGGGTCACTTTCGGGAGAAACGCCTGCTGGCCACAGGGGAACATTCATGTTGGGGTCTAAGAATCGCATGCCCACCCACCACCTTTGGGACTTCACAGGCTCCTGGAATGAGGCAGGAGTGTTTGCTCCCTAGGAGACCCAGTCTACACATGCAAGACACAGCAAGGCATAGACTTCTCCAAACAGGAGCCCATATTGGATCCCGGGCAGGGGCAATATCTTGTGGGGTAACCCCCAAACCACATCATGACTCCCATGACCCCTGATCCCCGATTCCCATCCGTTTGGTGTAAAATGAACTGTCATTTGTGCCGGGGGGCTGGGTGCATGGACACGACCGAATGACCACATGGGTCGAGTCGTGACTCCATCACCTACAGATGGAAACGTGTGTCCAAATCGGGCTGGGTTTCCTGCGATTATTTCTAATTTCTTATTTTTTTATTTTTGAGACAGAGAGAGACAGAGCACAAATGGGGGAGGGGCAGAGAGAGGGGGAGGCACAGAATCCGAGGCAGGTTCCAGGCTCTGAGCCGTCAGCACAGAGCCCCACGCGGGGCTTGAACTCACGAACCGCGAGATGATGACCTGAGCCAAAGTCGGACGCTCAACCGACTGAGCCACCCAGGCGCCCCTTCTGCGATTATTTCTTAAACGGGTAAACGGAAGCCAGACTGGGGCAGTTTTTAGGAAACGAGTCGTCAGCAAAACCGGCTTGAAAAAACGTAGTTCAGACGCCCGTGCCTCACGGGACCTAGAGAAAATGTAGCCGGGTGCAAGGGAACAGGCTGGACCGTGTCACGTTGCTCACAGGCTACGCAAGCTGTCCCCAGATGCCCCCGTGTCGTGCGTCAGGGCCCCAGACTTTCCCGACCCGCGCTGTTGGACCCAGTTTGCAGACGGACCCTATGTGTGCATGTATCATTCTCGAATCGTCAGCCCACTGGAAATCTTGGTTCTGGGATCGATCCCGGCCTCTCGGGCTTCTCGGAGAGATGCTTGCCTCAAAAGGGCATGTCTGGCTTTGGGATTTGACTTCCAGTTGGTCGTCCGTGCGGTCAGTTATCCCTTGCGGCCCTGGAGCAAAGTCAATGCTAGTTAGTTATTTCCCTGCGGGGCTATTTTTCCAGAGCTCAGACTTCCTCCCCTAAACCCCTCCTGCATAACACCCCCTTCTGCCCACAGGCCATCAGACGCCATTGCCAGCGAGCCTTTCCACATGTGGACTGCCCCTTGGTGGCGTCAGTACTGTGCACTGACGGGGACCTCACTCCCAGCCAGGTGATGACTGATGCACCTGCTAACCACCTTCTTCTTTTTTTAATATTTTATTTATTTTTGAGAGAGAGAGAGGGAGAGCAGGGGAGGGGCCGAGAGAGACGGAGACATAGAATCTGAAGCAGCTCCAGGCTCTGAGTTGTCAGCATAGAGCCTGATGCGGGGCTCGAAACCACGAACCGTGAGATCATGACCTGAGCCGAAGTCGAAGGCTCAACCGACGGAGCCACCCAGGCGCTCCACGTACTCACTTTAAAGTTCATTTTTGCTTCAAACAAAGGCCATTGGAGTGTCCTCAAGCGTACTTGAAACCAGGCGTCCTGATTCAAGGGTCGTACGAGCTTCCACAATAAATACACTCGGAGCTTAACCCCAGGGTCCTGACAATGAAGATATTTACCTGCCGAAAACACACTACTTGATGGAGACTCAACAAACCAGTGGGTTTGAATGTACTTGGTACCAGAATGTGCGGCCCCTGAAACCGAGCTGGAGTGCTGGGCCTCCCGGTCCCCAAATCCGCAGGCTGTCCCGTTCACAACGCGCTCCGGAGCCGAACTGGAACGGTGCCCAGGGCTTGGGTTTAGCTGGTGAGTGCCTGGGCCTCACCCAGCCTCTCTGGATTTGTCTGCGCATCATCAGGAGCCTGACGAGGCGAAGCCCATCGAGCTGAGCAGCATAGTCCACTCTCAGAAAACTACCCTGAGACCTTCCTGAGGGCAAGCCGTGCCCCACGGGCCTGAGGCTGTCTGATTTCGTGTTCGTGTGCGTTTGTGTGTGGTTAACTCTGTGTGTCGACGTGACTGAGCCGTGGTATGCCGAGATCAGACACTATGTCCGGGTGTGTCCGTGCGGGTGTTTCTGGGCGAGATTAGCGTTTGGACGCACAGAGTTAGCAAAGTAAACGGCCCTCCCCACGGTGAGTGGGCCTTGTCTAATCAGTGGACGGTGTGAGGAGACCAGAAAGGTAGAGGAAACAAGAATTTGCCCCTTTTATTTCCGTCTCACACAAGCTGGGACGCGTCATCTCATCTTCTCTTGCCTTCGGGCTGAAATTCAGCCCTTCGGCTCCCCTGGTTCTCAGGCTTTTGGACTCAGACTAAATTATATCACCAGGTTTCCCCGGGCTCCACCTTCCAGACGACATATCCCGGGACTGCTTAGCCTCCACAGTCACATGTGTCTTCAAGCGGTGTTGTGTCTGTGAAGAATCCTAAAAATTTATGTAAATGTATAATGCCACCAATTGTTACAACATATATTAGTACACAGTAGACAATTCTATATCACATCATATAAAGAATATAATACTAAAATACAAATTATGTATATTTATATAAATGGCTTCTAATAATTATAATAATTATGCTGCAATAATTGTAAATATATTGTTATCAAATTATATAAGTGTATCATTTAGTATGACATGCATAATATTAATTATAATATATAATAATCAATACG
>CM053579.1:104304923-104387944 GCA_028646485.1 Cryptoprocta ferox
AAATACTAACGCCTTATTAATATATTTAATATATTATTATATATTTATAATTAACATATTGATTAATGATGTATTAAAAAAATTTAAAATATGTTTAAATAAATATATTTTATGTAAATAGTTATAAATTTTAATGATTTCAATTATATGACACACTATATATTATTCATCATATAATTAATTACATAAATAATTTTATTATGATGATATTGTCTATTATAATCCGCAAATATATAAATAATATATAAATATATATTATATTGTAAGTATTATATAACAATATAATATATAATTATAACTTGTAATGTGTCATAATTTCATAATGATTATGTAAAATTATTACCTTCCTATAATATCTAATTATATAATATATGGTTTAGTTATTAATTTATATATAATTTTAATAATATATATTTATATTATATTATATCACATTACGTCATATTTCTATAAAATGATCGCTGACTTGGCAAGGCTGTGCAGCAAATCGCAGAGGCAGAAAACCACCCTGTGCCTAAGAAGGTCCATCATTTGTCAATACCTCCCACGACGTGATCTCACAGGTTACAACCACCATTTGACATGTTCCAATCCACACCCGGTGGGACTGAGAGATTATTTTCATCCTATTCCAAGGTCTACACACGACCACGTGACTCGGTGCCTTTGACATGAGAGTTCAGTAAAGAGTCTTTGCGTTGTCCAAGTATTACAGAAAATTGCTGCTGGGACACGTGTGTAACCCTTTTGGAACTTTCCGAGGGCGGTATATTTGTGAAGCGGCCTCTCTCATTTCTTCTCTCACGGGTTCTGAGTGAGTTCTCCGTGTCTGCCATGCTGGTGTGCAAGGCTGTAGGTGGTGTGAGGTTTGCAGGTGTGTATCGCGCATCTCGTATTGGATGGGTTGTGTTACAGGAATGGCAAAAAGGACAAAGATTGCTCCAGAACCCTCCTAGAAAAGGAGGGTTCTACCTCACCCATTTAGTGACCTCGGTGTGATGTCACAGGACCCACTGCAGGCACAAGACAGAAAAAGGAGTGAGTGACCAAAATAATTCTGCCACCAGCCTGTGATCTTGCAGAAAAGGGGCCCTCACCCTCACACCTTCATCCGGCAGTTACGAATAAAATCAGAAAGGAGATTGGGAGCCATGGCCAGCAGGCTCACAGCAGTGACAATGAATGGCTAAGGACGGACGCTGGAGAAATGGAGAACGTGGTCACCCAAGCAGTTATTCAGAGAGGGTCTGGAAGCATCCATCACTGTTGGGAGAGCCTTCCTGGGCGCAGGAGACGCCGAGAACATGACTGCACAGACACCTACTGCAATATTCCTCACGCTGTAATGACCACCCGGAGCAGGAACACGGGACACGATGTGTCCACCTTCTTAACAACACAGAGAAGCAAAGACCTATTGGGAGCTCCTGGAAATCCAACCTGTGTTATTCTCCATGGGTCTTGAGCTGTAAATAAGAAAGCAAATGACTGCATAGACTCCTCCTGGCTCAGTCGTACATCCATCCATCCATTTAGGAAACAAACACACGCAGCAACTCCGGTGAACAAATGGGGTGAGGTCTCCCGAAGGCTTTACAGAGCTTTGCCTCATTTATGAAAGCAAACTGAGAGTGGCAAATATTAAGAGCAGGAGTAGAGAGCTAGTCATAAGTGACGGTATGCCCTCCCAAAGGATGCTGCTTCCTTCCAGGGCCCCTCCCGTGTCCCACCGTACACTTGGTGATTGTTCGCACAGAATATCCCACTCCCTCCTTACAACAACCCATGAGCTGTGCTTTATTATTTCTACTGTGAAAATAAGTCATTAAGACTCCAATTTTTTGAAGTCATGTCCCCATGATCCCGTGAGCTGAGACACAAGCCCAGGCTCTCAGACCCTGAACTGCAATATGCATTTCTTCATGACGTTGAATGCGGCATCATTTTCCAGCCAAATTTTAATTCCTCTGCTCCTTATCGAGGGCGAATGTTTGATGCCCCAGGGATAGCCCACACCCTTTTTCCAGGTGGCGTAGCCTATGCAAGTCTCTTCACTAATTACTATTTTCTCAGGGATGAAAACTAGTATTAATTATAGCGGAAATTTAATAAAATTAAAAGGGAACCGCTCTATGGGGAACAAATTGTCAATTGAAACATTAATAAAGATAAAATTAAAATAACTTTTAATTAACAGCTCAGTAGCACCTACAGTTAGAGGTCTCTCCACCAATACAGAGAATAGCTGTCTGTATTTCGATACATATTTCAATATTGAAAATTTACCCAAAAAACAAGTGCCTACATAAAAAAATTTTTTTTAAGTTTATTTATTTAACTTGAGATAGACAGAGACAGCGTGAGCAGGAGAGAAGCAGAGAGAGAAGGAGAGAGAGAATCCCAAGCAGGCTCCACTCTGCCACCACAGACCCGACATGGGGCTCGAACCCATGAACTTTGAGATCATGACCCGAGTCGAAACGAAGAGTCACACACTCAACATACTGAACCACCCAGGTGCCCCCCAAGTGCCTACATTTTTTAAAGAAGTTAAAAATTGTGTAAACATAGTAAATAGTCTAGACTCCCAGTCATTTTGTTGTGGCCATTTTTGACCTTGGATTACCTGCCTCTCTCTGTTCAATGTCTACAGAGCCTTCCTTCTGTGAGTCTCCTCATAAGCTACGAAGTCAGAAAAGTGTTGAGAATAGACGCAATTTAAAGAGAACGAGAGCCGGCTTTTTTGCTGCATCGCTGAAAGCATAGCAATACTGTCGGTAAGTTCATTAAAGAAGAAACGGTGGCCATCCACTCCACACCAAAGGGCCGTGCAGAGTACCAGTTAACGCTGTTTGTGCCGGAAATCGTCTCCCAGCACCTCTAGCGCTGCAAGATTACGAAGACCTCAGATCTACATCGGCTGTTCTTCTAACCCTCGATGCTCCGTTGATCCCTTTTATATTTTTGACAAATAAGAGAGATGCTGAAATATTTGCAGAGGGGAACGTAAACGATCAGCCTACACCTGTAAAGAGGAAACCACTCAGTCGCAACACTGATCGTTGCTGTTTGTCTTGAGACACGTCCAATTACTGAAGGGCAGGGGCCAACGCGCTGACCGTGTTCAGCTTTGGGGGACAAAGGAAATGCAATTCATGACTTTAAAATCACGCAGTGCGTTTTTATTAAAAAATTCAACACATAAGGGAAGGGAATCGAATACTGTAGAAGAGTTTGCTCTGCATGACCCGCGCAGATCACACACCGATTGTGAAACCACTCAAGCCCATGCAAGGGAGTCCCACCCTCTTCTGGGCACACCTGGGAGGCCGCCTTTCGTCACACGTGATGGGCATCCCCCATTATTTTGCTCAGCTGTCTTGTTAATTTATTGTTTATTGAAGTATCATTAACGTACAATGTTACGTCAGTCGTCATCCATTATCGAAGTGGAAGTCTCCAAGCGACAAGCAGAAGCAGGTCTTACACGGCGTTCCTGATAACACGCGGAAATTGTTGTCATTGACGCCACCGCTGTTCATCTTTAAAACTACACAGTGTTGCCCTTTGCGCCTGCAAACCTGGGCTCCTGCAATGCCTTGCGTGCTCCCATCTCTTGCATTAATTTCCAGAACCCATGTGCACAGGGTAATGCTCGTGGTATCTGACAGGGAGGATGGATGTGCCATTCAGACAAGGAGAGGAAGTAGTCAGCAGGCGACTGGGCTCCATCGCGTATTCATTGACTTGCAACCTGCCGACAAGTGGTGTCAGAAAAAGTACTACACACGGGCGCCTGGGGGGCTCAGTCAGTCAAGCATCGGCCTCTTGAGTTGAGCTCGGGTCACGATCTCAGCGTTCGTGAGACTGAGCCCCACGTCTGGCTCTGCGCCGATGGTGTGGACCCTTCTTGGGATTCTCCCTGTCTGCCCCTTCCCCACTTGTCCTCTCCCTCTCTCTCTCTTTCTCTCAAAATAAGTAAATAAAAATGTTAAAAAAAAAAATACGACATAATTAAAGGTCATGCTGGAGAGGTTGGAAACGCGTCATTGCAAAGTGTGTGAAAGATGAGCTGTCACTATGAATTACATATGGGTTATACATAATAACGTAATTACAATACTACGATAATATATGTACACACAAAGTTATATTAATATAAATACATCGTACAAACACAAATATATTTACACAAGTTGCTAATTATATAGGGTGTGTAATATGTAATTATATATATGATATCTACATGGAGTATGAAATATCTATATTTTATAACATAATGATATATGTACTTGAGACTGGCGTGATCATATTATAAATATGCATATTGTAACTGTTTTATTAATATTAATGCAAATATATAAAAATTAACTCGTATTAATGGTATTATGTATTATAAGTAATATGTAATTTCATATTCGATATCTACATGTACTAAGAAATATCTGTATTTTCATACATATAATAATATATGCACATTATAGCCATCAGGTTACATTACACATAAATATACACATAGTAAACATGTTTTAGGGGCGCCTGGGTGGCTCCGTCAGTGGAGTGTCCGACTCTTGACGTCAGCTCAGGTCTTGATCTCACACTTCATGAGTTCAAGCCTTGTGTCGGGCTCTGTGCTGACAGCGCGGAGCCTCCTTGGGATGCTCGCTCCCTCTCTCTCTGCCCCTCCCCTGCTCGTGCTCTCTCTCTCAAAAATAAACAAGCATTTAAAAAACCCAAGCAGCAAATATGTTTTATCAATATACATATATAAAAATACAAATATGTTCTTATAAAATGGGTTACAATATGTAGTTTTTAATTATATATATGACACCTATATGTCCTAGTTAGTATCTATATTTTTACCCACATAATAATATATGCGCATTAGAGTGTTATGGCTATACTATATACTATATATGGCTATATATATACTATATATATACTATACTATGTATATACTATATAAATGTTTTATATATACTATAAAACATTTACTATGATACATAACAATTTACTATGATACATAACAATATATCATAGTAAATGTTTTATAACATGGGATATTGAAGTCTGTTTGTTCCATAACGAGAATAGATGAGTGTGACATAAATACAAATGCATATGTTAAAGCATTTGCTGTATATCAGCAACAACGACACATATCCACAAGCAATGCAATAATGCCTGAGGGCCTTGATGTCCAGTCAAAACCCCGTCACCCAAGGAGGAGGGGCCCCTTCCTCAACCTCTTCGTCCTTCTGAAGTGACGTCTTTGGAAATAGGGATCCAAGAGGAGTGAGCTCTCCGACATTTCTGTCCTTATGAAAGTCACACGTGGGCGTGAAGCAAACACTAGGAAACAGAATCGGTCCACATGGCGGCAGGAAGGGAACGTCACGTGGGCCCACAACCATCGCCGTGATGCGTGATCCCTCTGCGTCCAGCCTGCATGGTGCATCTCACCTGTTTGGGGACAACAGCTCGATGGTGATGAGGTCGAGAATAAAACTGGGCGGGGGGTGCCTGGGTGGCTCGGTTGGGGGAGTGTCTGACTCTTGATTTCGGCTCAGATCATCATGCAGGGTTGTGAATTCGAGTCCCGCGTCGGGCTCCACATGAAGCATGGAACCTGCTTGGGATTCTCTCTCTCTTTCTCTCTCTCTCTGTCCCCTGTTCACACACACTCTCTCTGTCTACAAAATACCTCCCTGAAGGTTCCTCAAACAATCAACAATAGGACTCCCCTAAGACCCAGCAATGGCCCTGCTGGGGATTTACCCAAGGGACACAGGAGTGCTGATGCACAGGGGCACTTGTACCCCAATGTTCGTAGCGGCACTTTCAACAATAGCCAAATCATGGAAAGAGCCTAAATGTCCATCAGCTGATGAATGGATCAAGAAGATGTGGTTCATCTACACAATGGAATACTACACGGCCATGAGAAAGAATGAAATCTGGCCATTCGTAGCAGCGTGGATGGACCTCGAGGGGGTCATGCTAAGCGAAGTAAGTCAGGGGGAGAAGGACAGATTCCATATGTTTGCACTCATAGGTCTCACAGGAGAAACCCAACAGAGGACCATGGGGAGGGGAAGGAGGAAAAAGAGTTAGGGAGAGGGAGGGAGACAAAACACGAGAGACTCTTGAATACTGAAAACAAACTGAGGGGGGAAGGGGAAGGGGGAAAGGTAACGAGGGGGTGATGGTCATGGTGGAGGTCACTTGTGGGGAAGAGCACTGGGTGTTACATGGAAACCAACTTGACAATAACTATAATAAAAATATCTTTTTTAAGAAGTAATTTATTAAAACAATAAAAGAAAACAAAAACCAAAATGCCTCCCTGAAGTCTGAGTGAGCACTTTGAAGTAGATATCCCACGGGTGAGCTTGAGGGGACCGGAGACACCGTCCCATACACCTTCCCCAACACACAAGTGCTCTCTTGCGTTGACCTGCGGACATTCTCGATCGTGGTCCCCATAGACGGAGTAGGCGGGCTTCCTTGAAACCAGCCCACGCATAACGCCGGCGAAGGACACCAGCCTGCGGAAGCTGATACAGATGTGCAGAACCATCTCAGACTTTTTCTTTGAATTTTAGGTGTCTCCACGCGTAATTCTTCAACAAGAGGAGGCAATGCAGTAGCAGCTATCGGTGACGTGTGCTGCATCGTCCTCTCTCACGCAAGTCCCTCTCGGACACGCTGTGTCAGGAAGAACATGCGGGAAGAGTTGTCTTAGCAGGTGTCCTTGCACCTGGCCTTGGTGGACTCCTTTGATACCTAGGCGTTCACTGCTTCTCCCTCCTTGCCTGCTTGCCGGCTCAAAACCTGGATCAGTCACTTACTCAGAGTTACTCAGCATGTACCACCGAAAGTCTCTACCCCATTGATCAGAAACTCGGCACCTCCCTCCTCCTCCTCCTCTCCCTGCGAACACCATTCTGCATTTTGCTTCTACAAATTTGCCCATTTTAGACCTGTGATGCAAGTGGAATCATGGGTCATTTCCACACCTCAAAAGCCTAAAAAGCGTGTGACGAGGGTGCATCTCGTGGTCACAGAACTCACCACCAAATAAGAAGGAGATCCAGGCAAAAACATACAGGGATGATGAATACACTTATCACCTCGATAGCGGTGTTGGTATCCCGGGTGTAGACATTTGTCCAAAGTCATCAGACTGTGCCGAGTCAATATGGGCAGGAATTTTTTTTTTGGTGTTTCAATTATGCCTCAGTAAAGGTATGCGGGGATAAAAGAGAATATTCAGATACCAAGAGAAATCTTCATCGAATGTATGGATCAAAACATTCAGTGAAATCACAAAGCAAGAAAGCAGAATCAAAAAGTCTGTCTGTAGCGACTGAGACCACAGACCTGAGCCAAAGTCCAACACTCAACCGACTGCCACCCAGGCGCCCCTGTTTGTTTGTTTTTTAATGTTTTTATTTTATTTTTGAGAGAGAAAGAGAGAGAATGAGCAGGGGAGGGGCAGAGAGAGAGGGAGACACAGAATCGGAAGCAGCTCCAGGCTCCGAGCTGTCAGCACAGAGCCCGACGCGGGGCTCGAACCCACGAACCGTGAGATTGCGATCTGAGCCGAAGTCGGACGCTTAACCCAAGTGCCCCGATGCACTTTCCTTTCTAACGGCTCCTTCTGGGACACGTGGACCCACAAACGCTTCCCACACCTTTTGCTGATGAATGAACCAGAAGGTTTCCCGCCCCCCTCGCCCCACCCCCGGCAGAGCCCGGGACACGAACCCGCTTGCAGACTTGGAGTTCTGACCCGTGTCATATTCATCAACGGCTTCTGCGTTCGGCTGGGCAGACGCACTGCGGGACCCTGCGTCCAGCACCCCAGAATGTGACCCTCGAGTCACCAAGAACACCCGTAGCCCTCCTCCCTCGCTGTCCTGGTTTGCTTTCCTTTTAAGTTTTATTATTATTATATTTTGGGTCCAAGTGGCCTTTGAGGCCATTCATTTTCGACGGGGTAACAGCCCCCTCTACTGCCCCCGAGGCTTTTACACTTCCTGAAGGTGGAACAGTTACCCACCTGTGAAATCCTTGGGTGCTTCTGGGCTGATTGAAAACGCACACACGCCGTTCCCCTTTGGGGATGAGCACCGCGCGTCCTATAGAAGCAGCGAATCACTAAACTCCACTTCCCAAAACCATTACCACCCTGGCTGTTAACTAAACTTGATTTAAATACAATTTTTAAAAAATAAAAATGAAAACATGACAAAAGAAAACCTTAATAACATACTAAAATTACACCATATTAACCTAACTAAATAACTAAATCGGTTGGAATTTAAAAAAAAAAAAAAACAGAAAGAAACAAGAAAATGCATATAAATCAGGTCGTTCGGGGCTCCAGACTTGCTACAGGGCAGGGTGAGGTGAGTCTCCAAATTCAAGCCTCGTGCAGAATGTTCCAGTGCCAAAGCGGCGGGCTCTGTGCTGAAGGCTCGGAGCCTGGAGCTGCTTCCGATTCTGCGTCTCCCTCTCTCTCTCTTCCCTTCCCCTCCTTCTGTTCTGTCTTTCTCTGTCAAAAATAAATAAAAGTTAAGAAACCTTTTTAATGCATTTCCTTATTAGATTCTCTCCGTTCTGAAGTGTCTCACGTTCCAAGAACATCCTGCCATAAATCACAGCTCTACCTCTCCTCGATAGGCTTAATATATTGTAGTTTTATTAGAATTTGTTAGAATCCTACCATATTCTAGGAGTGTACCGTTTCATCTTTTCCGAATTATCTGAGAACTTAGCCGCGAAGGCTCTTCTGACTGGTTCCCTTATTTACTCCACCCCCAGGGAAGATGTTTATGTTTATGGGCCCTTTATTCTCGCAGACTTGCCCTGTCAAACATCTCAATACGTCCCGCACAACCTCAGGAAGCTTTGTGTCAGATTCTGTTCCACTATCACACAGGGAACAGTGAAGAGATAAACAACACACATGAGTCCATTGGTTGTGAAATTTAATTTTACATTTTAAATTTGAAAATTAAGGGCACCTGGGGGGGCTCAGTGGGTTGAGCGTCCCACTTCGGCTCAGGTCATGATCTCACGCTTTGTGGGTTCGAGCCCCGCGTCGGGCTCTGTGCTGACAGCTCGGAGCCTGGAGCCTGCTTTGGATTGTGTGTCTCCCTCTGCCTCTGCCCCTCCTCCACTCATGCTCTGTCTCTCTCTCTCTAAAAAATAAAGGTTAAAAATTTTTAAATTAAAAATTAATTAAAATTTAATAATTGAAAATTACATTTTAAAAGAATTTGGAGATCCAACGTGGCGGTACATCACAAACAAAAGTTTCTGAGGGAGGGGCATCGTTCTAAGACAGGGACGATGAGACACGCAGGAACCTTGGGAGGAAGCAAATGTATTCTTAATTTGGGTGGGATGAAGATGGGCATTCTAGGAGTCAAAGGGTGGACTCTGGTAGGCAGAGTTGGTTTTTTTAAAGTTTATTTACTTAAATAAACTCTGCATCCAACTTGGGGCTCAAAGTCCTGACCCCGAGATCAAGACTTACATGCTTGGTAGGCAGATTCCAAAGATAATCTCTAGGATTTTTGCCAGTCGGTATGGATGTCCCTCGAATATAATGGGCTGGTTGATGTCTTCCTTAAGTTGCCTTATATGCCAAAGGCAGAAGGATTTTGAAAATGTAATTAAGGTCCCTAATCTATTCACAGGGAGTTAATAAAAGGGAAACGCTCCTGGGTGGGCCTGACCTAATCAGGTGAGGCGCATAAATCTTGTCCAGACGTTTGCTGAAGGACAAATTCCAAGTAAGAGAGATTCTCCTGCTGGTGGAAGGGACCACGTGACAAGAATGTGAGGACGGCCTCTAGGAACTGAGTGGTCCCCAGCCAACACCTAACAAGGAAACAGTCCTCAGTCTTCCAGTCCCAGGAAGTGGATTTTTCCAACAATCCAAGGTAGCTTGAAAGCAATGCTTTCCCTGCTTGAGCCGCCAGGGAGAATGCAGCCAGTCAACATCTTGAGTCCTAACCAGAGGACCTGTGAAAACATCCCAGACCCCTGTTAAAACATCCCAGACTCTTTCCGCCTGCAAGGAAATGGTGGGGTCATAAATATGGGGGACTTTAACTTTCTGAATTTGCCATAATTGGCTACATACATGGTGACATAAAACAAACACAGGAGCTTAATATCTAAAATATACAAAGAACAGATACGACTCAATAGACGAAACAAGCAATCCAATTAAAAAATGGGCGGAAGACATGAACAGACACTTTGCCAAAGAAGACATCCAGATGGACAACGGACACGTGAAAAGATGCTCAGCATCGCTCATCATCAGGGAAAGACAAGTCAAAACCACACTGAGATGCCACTTCACGCCGGTCAGAGTGGCTAAAATTGAAAAGACAAACAACAGGTGCTGGCGAGGATGTGGAGAAAAAGGAACCCTCGTGCACCAGTGGTGGGAAAGCACAGTGGTGCAGCCACTGTGGAAAACAGTACGGAGGATCCTTGGAAAAGTGAAAACGGCACTACCCTATGATCCAACAATTCCACCAGTGGGTATGTATCCGGAAGACGTAAGGATAGACAGCAAGAAGGCAGCAGTGACTGAGTCAGGGTCCACTTCACGAAGGATTTGAAAACTCAGAGCATGCGTGACGTGGTCTATTGCTTTGTCTTTTCTATCCATATAAACCCTCCACGGCACGAGCAGAATTCCGTGTTTTCATTTTTACGAAAGCAACGATGGGCTCAAATCAGATTTCCCACCACATCCATTCTGACCAACACAACAGAGCCCAGGAGCAAGGGACATGCCTGATCTTGGGTCTAGCGCCCCCTGTCTCCACCTCCTCTCCACTCCCCTGAGGTCAAGGGATGGGTGTGAGAATTCCAACCCTCCAACCACACCCCTGGCAACCAGAGGCCACCTCATTAGCATAACAAAAGACAACTATAAGACCCTCTCCCCTGGGAAATTCCAAGGGTCTTAGTCGAAGCTCTGGGGCAGGACCTGCCTGAGAAATAAACACATATTCCTTTTTCTACATCCCAGCATCACCCTACCCAACCTTTGAGATTTGAAAATATTTATCTGGGGTATCATTTTTGTTTATTTTTATTTTTAATTTTTATTTTTTAGGGAGAGAGAGTGACCACGGGAAGGGCAGAGGGAGAGAGAGACAGAGAGTGAGAGGGAGAATCCCAAGCAGGCTTCATGCTCAGCACCGAGCTCCACGTGGGGCTCGATCCCACCATCTTTCGATCATGACCTTCTTGGAAAGGAATTGGAATCCCAGTCAACGGAGCCAACCGGGCACTCCAGGGGTTGTCATTTTTAAAGTCAAATGGATTCACGCCACGTTTATCAGACTCTAGGGGTGGGTTACAGCACGTCTCAAAGAATTATAACATATTCAGTTTGTTTGGGGCGCCTGGGAGGCTCAGTCGGTTGAGCGTCTGACTTCGGCTCCGGTCATGATCTCATGGTTCGTCGGTTTGAGCCCCGCATGGGGCTCTGTGCTGACATGTTGGAGCCTGGAGCTGCTTCCGATTCTGGGTCTCCCTCTTTACCTGACCTCCCCCACTCACACTCTGTGTGTGTCTCTCTTTCAAAAATAAACATTAAAACAATTTTTTTAATAAAAAAACATATTCAGTTTGCTTAGTCTGAGGATATGCCCATTATATTGACCCTCCCATCAGCCCTTGTAGATAATATCTTCTGCTTTGATTCACCATTTCATGGGCTCCGTACCGCGTAACGTCTGTTCATAAGCCCGCTGTCTGACTTGCTCATTGCTCTGGAATGAATGTTTGTGTCTCCCTTAAAATGCATACACTGAAAACCTAATCCCCAACGGGATGGTGTTAGGAGTTGGGGAGGTTGGGAGGTGATTTGTCATGTAAGGACAGAGCAAGATGACGTCCATCTGTGAACCGCAAAGAGGGGTATTTTTGTTATCACAACCAAAATGGACTAAGACAAAGATGAAGACGAAGACGACGAAGAAAGAAGAAGAAGAAGAAGAAGAAGAAGAAGGAGGAGGAGGAGGAGGAGGAGAAGGAGAAGGAGAAGGAGAAGGAAGAGAGGGAGAAAGAGAGAGAAAGAAAGAAGAAAAAAAGAAGGAAAAAAATTATAATTTTGATATAATGACCAAACATTAGGGGACAGATTACACATCAGGAAACAGAAGGAATATGTGAACACACTTTGCAGCACGTTAAGCAAAATAAAAATGGTAAGGACGCCGTGTCTTTGGTAAAGCAAAAAAAAAATAAATAAATAATGTGTATCTTGTTTAAAAATGGAAAAGATTAAACCAAGCGGTGTCTCAACTGTTCTCAGAATCGAGGTTGATCTTGCTCTGCTTCCAAAGGAAAACTTAATTCTTCCATCGGATGACGTGCCCAATGACACTCTTGTAGAACCTACCGTGAAAAACAAAATATCCCGTCACGGGATCACTGGTGTGTCTTTGAGTCAGTTATTATGCTTCTAGACAGAAAGTATATGTAGGCTGGTAACTGAAGTCTGTGGCAGGCTGCTCACTAATTCCCAATCTTATGATAGTATTTTTTTTTTTACTTTTCTTGAGTAATGAAACACAGCAATTGCACAGAATTGAGACCTTGTAACCAGAATTTCAATTCAATGTCATCCTAAGAAATACCCACTCTCCTCCATCTTTAATCTATCGGCATCAGGTGTGTTTTTTCCCCCGACTAGTCTATTAAGGGTTTTGTTTTATCTCTCATCTGTAATTTTGCCTCTTTGTTCATTCCTAACATTGTTTCCTAGTGCGAGGTCTCAGGCTTATTCTTCCCACAGGTTTCTGTTTCAGTTGCGAAAAAAAATCGTTTTGGTTTAATTATCCACTTTACTTTGTGCTTTCTTTATGTTCTTTTTATTTTCGTGTTTGTTGCTTTGTATTTCGTGCATTTTTGTTCTTTGTTCCTTTGCGTGTTTCTGCTTTTTTGATGAGTCCGTTGTTCACTTTTTAAAAATTTCTTGAGTTGAATGTTGAATGCATGAACTTTCCACATTTCTCGTTTTCTGGAATTCGCGTTTAAGGTTATATATTCCCTCCTAATATTAAAGTCCATGTTTGGGTACATGGAACTTCCATGGGTGGCTACACAAATATGTTGTGATCTACTTTGTAGTTTTGTGTCTTTGATTTAAAAACATCTTTTTTCTTAAGTGATCTCTATGCCCAATACGGGGCTTGAATTCATGACTCCAAGCTCAAGAGTCAAATGCTCTACTGACTGAGCCAGCCAGGTGTCCTGGTGAGACTACCTTCTTCCCAATGATTTCCCTGTTTCGTTTCAGCTAGAAAATATAATTTAAGTAATAGCATTTATTTTTTGTAAAAAAAAAAAAAAAAAGCTTTCCTTTGTGATCTAGTATGTGCTCATTTAATAGAAATGAGCCATATACAACTGGAAAAATGTGTATTCTTTCTGTGTTGAGATAAAAGTTCTCCATGGTACCTTTTGATCAAGCTTGTTAATTAAAAGTTCAAATCTCCTACCACCCACCTCTCGGCTTCACATGAGCCTGAATTCTCTATGGGTTGGACTCGATGTCGTCCATATTGTTCTTCTTCTGCATTTTAATCTGTTTGATGCATTTCAAGAGAACGTGTTACATTTTCTCTTTGTCCTTGTGATTTTTTCCATTTCTTTATGTAATTCGCACAGTGCTTGCATGCATTCTATTTGGGGGTCTATCTGGTTAGATTCTGACCCATTAAAGAAAATTGCATTTTCTTTTCTTTTCTTTTTTTTAATATTTATTTTTGAGAGAGACAGAACACAAGTGGGAGAGGGGCAGAGAAAGAGGGAGACAGAGAATCTGAAGCAGGCTCCCAGCTTTGTCAGCAGAGAGCCCCAAGCGGGTCTCAAACCCACGAACTGTGGGATCATGACCATGATCATTTCTACCTGAACATCTCTTTTTCTGATATATTGCTGTATCTCAGGTTTGTTTGGCTCTTTTCTTTTACTTCTAAGATTAACTTCAAACTTCTGTGTGTTTCTACTTTACTGGTGTCTCCTTGGATTTTTATTTTACTCTTTGTTCCCTCTTCGGAAACTCTGTCTTTTAAGAGGGAAGTTGAAGCTGTTTACACATATTATTATGCACACGTATATTTGGGCTCATTTTCTCCTAGTTGTTTTGTATTTTTCATTTAACATGCTATTCATTAGTTCTTTTTTCCTCTTTTTTTTTTTTTTTGGCCTCTTCATGGATTAAGTTAAATCTATTTTTTTTTTAATTAGGCTCCTGCCCAACATGAAGTCAGGACCCCAAGATTAAGAGTTTCATGCTCTACTGACTGAGCCACCGGGGCACCCCAAGTTAAATCTATTCTCATATTCTCCCTTTCCTAACATGAAGGTTACGCATTCTCTTTCATTTAACTCTTTCCCTTTAGAAACGTAATGTAGTGTATCAACTATTCAACAGCAACACAACGTGAGAATGCATTCTTACAGGACCAGAGTCAAATAATACCTTAGTGACAAATCTAGATAAACTTTCATCGAATTACCCCCATTCTACAATCCCTACCTACGTCTCCCTGGATTTAATTTTTGTGTGTGCGTGAGACACACAAAGGTGGGAAACTCCATGAGAATTCTGCACCATTTCTGTTTGTTCATTTGCAAGCTGTCTTGACACAGTTAGATGTTTCATATCACAGCAATCAATACGAAAGAATAAAGATCTCCCTACGTGGGTCTTGCCCAGTGAGATTTCAACATGAATGGCTGTCATTCTGTGCTGAAATATGATGCCACTTAAGATATCCCAACAAAAGTACATGTTCCTCTGTGCTGGTTTTGTTGCAAAGGGACCACAAACCACGTCCCTCTCTGTCCACACCCTTTGCTGGAGGACTTGATGCCCCCACATCGAGAGGTAGAATGCCCTTGCCGAGCCTTGAGTCTGAGTTGGGTCTCTGCAGCCAGTCCCACGCTATGAGGTGGTCCGTGCAAGACCAGAAGAACCACCAGCTGAAGGCAGCCCATGACTCCAAACCCAGAGACTCGTGGTGCATTAGAGAAATAAATAATTGATCTTATCTGGCCACAGATCTGTAGACAACAACTTCAGCAAAGAACACGGAATGCTAATTCGAGGTCTCAACATTGTACTCATTCGCTTCTGTTCTTCCTATTTTGTGCAGGACAGCGGAACCGATTTCTGGGCGGGAAACAAACTCCTTTATTTTTCTCTGTTGAGTAAGTTTTATCAGCATTATAAAACCACAGTGACTGAGGAAATAAAGGCCATAAACCATTGCTGTGGTCAGCAGCCCTCCACATCAATGTCCCACACGCCACTTGGGGTTTGGAAGGAAAATAGAGACATACTCTCGACAAACAAACTAAAATGATCCTTCTGATAACTGTGGTTTTTGGAAATATTCAGAATATCAGCTTCTTAGAAACATGTACACATACAAAATTAATGAAAACAGGGCAAACCTAAACCTGAGGTGACGTAGTGTGTGACTTCCAATTTTCCTGTTTAAAGATATTTTAAAAGTCAAATACTTTGAAAATGCTTAATACTTTACACTACTTAATGGTTATGAATGCCTAAAAACTACTTAATAAAATAATTAATATCTAATAAAATACTTAGAAATAAAAGTTGTACTATTTATTGACTCCAATCCATTAGTTTTGGCAAAGAACGCCAGTACTAATAACAATTCAATAAGAATCTATTACTCTGTCTTCCAAGTAAAATTTATATCCCTGTCATCAACTGGGTTACATCAAGTGTTTCCATGTACTGAAGGTGGGTTGAGAACAAAATAATTTAACGTCCCAAATACCTGGCATCTATCTTAATAACTGCCATGTTAAAATATATTTGCCATATTCCTCCAAAATAGTTATTTTATTCCTTAAAATAGAACCCATTCATCAGAGATAACGCTTGTAGCTCAGCTCTGTTGCCCAAACCCATGCAGAGAAACACAAATAATGGTCCATTGGTGCCTTCAGGAAGGCTACCCATCTCCCCACAGTCATCGCGTGGCAAAACCACTGACATCGACTTCTTCCATCCCATTTTCCAGGACGCCATGTCTAGACCCTTGAATTGATTATGACGGCAGCAGGATATTTGGGGTATTGAAGTCCCAGAGAGATGAAATGACCCTCACAGGTTAACAGAGATTTGGATTCAGTCGGCGAGAGGCAGGACCTGAGAATTCCCGGTTCTGTTGGGATCTCTGGCCCTGAAGGTGATGCTATAGCTCTGGTCCAACCTGCACCACAAAACGGGAACGCTGGGTCCTGCAGTCCCATTAAAGGCACACAATTTCCACCACTGCAGTTAGTGGATGTCAAACTCAGATGCTCAGGCAAAGGCAAAGGACAAAAGCTCTAAAACACATTGGAAATTAAGCTGAGGCAAACTTTGGTCTTCAGATGCAGGCGGTTCTCGCCTTAGGATGGTTCCACTTAGATTTTTTTTCTTTTTGACTTTATTGCGGTGTGAAAGCAGTCTGCGTTCTGTAGGAAACCATACTTGGAATTTTTCACTTGGATCTTTTCCTAAGTTAGCGACACGCAGGACAATCCTGTCTCAAGGAAGATCAGAATCCTGAATTCTACTTTGAATTACGCATGAGGATCTAATCATGACTATGAGCTTGTCGACTTCCACGTAGGAATATGGGAATGACCCCAGGTGATACACCATGGATCTCACAAATGTGGTTTTATGACCTTCCATTGATTTAAAAGGTTTAGAAATTCAGTCTCAGCACACGGTGTGTTTCACCTCCCCATCACCACCTCCGTACTCATTCTCTTCTCGACGATATTTGCTTGGGTAGAACATGCTTTGCATCATGAACATTGACACATTTCCAGAGCCCGATGAACTGGGCTACGAACACCATCTCCAGGTTTCGAATCACAACCTGAGCCCAAAGGGTTGGGTCTCACTTGAAACCTGTGCGTTCAGCTTCCTAAGAAATTGTTGTGCCTCAGCTCTTTCTACCATTGGTGGAGACACAGTGACAGCAGCCGCGTTGAAAATATCACAACTCTGTGTCCCCTTCGGAGGACAGGGTGCCCTGGCTTTACCTTCCATGAGTCTTAAAACACCATCCTTTGGGCTTTTCTCCAAATCGTATTTATCTTTTACGTAATGACAGTCTCATTTCAGGAAAAGAAAGTGTCTCCATTTTTTCTTCTTCCTCATTGACGGATAGTTTCTCAAGTGGAAATTTTTAAGAACCAAAAAAAGGAGCCCGTGGCTATTGTCTTTCCATGAAAGATTCAGTGTTGATGGATGTTACTGCAAAGTCAGCATTCAGGGGATTGGGGCTTAATGTAACTGCCAGGCATAAGGTCGTCCATCATTTAGAATCAATCCTATCTTTCTAGCCTCTTCTGCGTTCGGAACCTCAGGGGAAGGACATCTGCCTTGTTGCTACGACAGAGCTCTCTCCATTCTACTCAGAGCAGGAGACATGCTTCGGGGAGTCTTGGGGGCATGCATATCTCTCTCCCTAATCAAGAAGGGGGACAAAATGAACTCCTCGAAGGTGTAAGAGTTTTTACGAAACTCTTCATGGTTTCCATAAGACAACCGGTTTTCGATTTCAGGAGAAATGATTTATAGCGTTGGACTTTCTCCCTTACATCATAAATCATTTAGCGTGGACTGTCGAGATTTCAAAATATTCTCCACTTGTTTAAATGGTGGTCTTTTTGGCTTCATCTCATGCCACAGAGGGACCTCTAGTGAATAAATAAACGGGGTCCTCGAAGTAAATAGTTGCAAAGAGTCTAATTATTGCTATATAATGATCCATTCCCCGGGAAAAATATTCCTAGCAGCAAACACAAGAACATTACAATCCAAAGATGATGCCAGGGGGAATTTTCTGGCATCCTGGTCCTGTGATGAGGGGAAAGAGATCTTTAAAACAAAGAAGGACTCCTCTCTAAGGGAACGCTGGATTCAATTTTTGCACGGTAAGGGTTTTTTCTGAATGGTGAATATAGTGGAATTTTTGACAAGTTTCAACAAAAAAGTAGGACAATGAGAAAATATTAAGGCTTTGTATTGATATCCCCCATCTAAATGTCTTTGAACGCTCGCGGTGCCTGGGTGGCTCTGTCCATTAAGCGTCTGACTTCAGCTCAGGTCGTGATCTCGCAGTTCGAGGCTTCAAGCCCCACCTCGGACTCGGCTGACAGTTCAAAGCCTGGAGCCTGCCTCTGATTCTGTGTGTGCGTCTCTCTCTCTCTGCCCCTCCCCTGCTCACGCTCTGTCTCTCTGTCTCTCTCTCTCTAAAATAAATAAACATTAAAAAACTAAAAATAAATAAATAAATGTCTTTGAACGCTCTTTAAATCCAAAGATAAATTGAGTGTCCTTCAATTCTACACCACGATATGACAAATGGCTCCTTTCTTTTGGTAAAATATCCACATATTGTTAGAGATAATAGATAGTGCCTGATTTTCCTTCTCATGCATTTATTTATATATTTATTTATTTATTATGTATTTATTTATTAATATTTATTCATTTTTGAGAGACAGAGTGTGAGTGGCAGAGAGAGAGAATCCAAAGCAGGCTCCAGACCCCGAGCTGTCAGCACAGAGCCCGACACAGGACTCGAACCCACGAGCCGTGAGATCATGACCTGAGCCAAAGTCAGATGCTTAACGAATTTAACCAGCTACGTGCCTGTCACTCATTTATTTCGATGTTATAAATCCAGCCATCTAAATTAGTGTGGTGTGAACAAAAGTCAGGTATATGGGCTGCAAAAAGAAAATTTAATCATTGATCAAACATCTGTCATTTCTTTTTTTTTTTTTTTTTTGTGCTTAGTAACTATTTTGGGATTCTGTAGCCTTATTTTTTTTTTCTGGTGTTGACTTCTTAAGGCTTTTTCTCAGCAGATATTTTATGTAATCCTTATATCTGGGTTATTTATATATATATCACTTGCTTATATGTAACTCACTTATATATAACTTCATTTTTACAGTGTGTTTGCAAATTCCCCAAAAAAGCTCATGTTCTTGGGACCTGAGTTTTCTGCAGTGAATTAAAAATAAAACCCCTGTTTCCAGCTTCAGAATTTCTAGGAATTCAGAAAAGATTATATCACCTAACTTAGACCTCATCTCAACATATCTGTGCAAGAAGAAAGGAAAAAAGCCCCACGGAAATCATTTATTCAGAATAATTGAAGTGGATACTTCTGGGTAATGAACGCTAGGAGGGCTAAGAATGTTTCCCGGATCTTCAAAGCAAAATATGGAAAACAGCATCTGATTCTGCAGCACATTTTGTTTTGAAAGACTGAGTGCAGAGAACAATGCGCGGTCTGCAGTTTCCATTTGCTAGGACGACTGGATACGCAGAAAACAGAAATGCATGGATTTTCAAGGTCCGCGTCAAGACCCATGTGCTGGGCCCAGGGGACAAAGGAGATGATGAGTTTTGCGGAGTGACATCCAAGGAGCGAAGCTGGAGATTGTAGAATACGCTTGTGTGTTATCCAAAGCTATGCACGTGTGCATGCCAAGTACATTGAGTCCCTCGAAATCACTTCCTTGAAGCTAATCACATACTCAGAGGTGCTTCTTGTTGGTTCACATCTTTCCTTCCAGAAATGCCGTCAGAGCCCAGAGCACAATCTTTCATGTCTGCACTGGGCTCACTTTCCTACGACCCTCACTGTATTTCATGCATTAGGAACATCCCCACTGAGATAAATCTCCATCCTTTCCAAAACTATTTCGGGTTTTGGCAATATTTCAGGTCGTTGTTCAACAAAGTTTACGACGCCCTTAGGAAATCCAAAAATAATTTTCCGCAATACATTTGTTAACCGATGGTATATGATGGGCCACGAGGAACAAGACAGTAGGTGTCCACACGGCCCTTCTGGACCTCAGATCTTGTTCCCTGTGGTAACAGAAGTTCCTATACAGCATTTTCCGATTTCATGAGCAAACTGAGAAGAGACAATCTCAGGACGATGATGGAAAGAGTGAGGGGAACACCTTATCTTTCCATTCGGTTGATCAGTCTTTACAGAAAACACTTAACCTGTTCACCCAGTTAACAAGTGTTGGGATTGTGTAAGGGAAGCCAGGTGCTTTCTAAAAATTCCGAGTCACCCCAAGATCAAGACAACAGCCATCTCTCCAATGAGAGACGTGTCTTGCTAAGCTACCGGCGGAGGAGAGAGGTTTTGGGACCTTGTTGGTGGACAGTTGCTCATGTCGTGCTGGCCAAGCAGAAACAGGCGTTTTCCACACGGGCGGACAGGGTCACCCCAGCCTAACGCTGGAATTCTCCCTGCTGCGGGTGACGGCCATCATCACACGTCCCCTGACCTCTTGAGCAAGAAGATCCCCTGAGTGCCGTCACCGTGGCTGTGATCGCTGCTTAACGACACTGCACAAACCAGAACGACACACACGGGTTACCAGACTCAATATACAGACAGTGGCCGGACCGTCTACACAAGCAGAAGTCTGGCTCAGGACCGGCAGCAACCGCCCAGGGGACCAGTCCCTCGTCTTCGGGGACCAGCCCCTCATCTTCGGGGACCAGCCCCAGGAAGCCAGCCTGGTGTCTCCACGGCAGACGTGCAAGAAGCCAGATGTCGGTCTCCATGACACTCCGAGAATCTCAACAGTCACGTCTGGAACATCCGGTCCCAAGTGTCCGGGACTTGATTGCTAAGTGACAGTGTCCCTACTTCTGACACCTGTTCCGCATCAGGACCAACCAGAGGAAGCCAGAGATGCAGCCCTAACCTGTCACAGAGCGCGCCCTGCTTCCAGGGAGCCGCCCGCACGCTCCCCAGACCCTCAGCCTCTGCTCAGGGCACCTCTGACACCCTCCCTTTCTCCACCATCAACCTTTGCCATGTCCCTGCCTGCCTGAGAGTCTCCACCAGACACCAGTGATTTATGAGTAATACAGACAACTCATGTTAAAAATTTTTTGAATGTTTAATTATTTCTGAGAGACAGAGCGTGTGCAGGGGAGGGGCAGAGAGAGAGGGAGACCCAGAATCCGAAGCAGCTCCAGGCTCCGAGCTGTCAGCACAGAGCCCGACGCGGGGCTCAGACTCACGAACCGTGAGATCGTGAGCTGAGCCGAGTTGGACGCTCAGCTGACTGAGCCTCCCAGGTTCCCCCATAAAACACATATTTAATATGTAATGATTATTTGTATAATAGTTTACATGATGATAAATAATTTATTTGTGAAATGTATTTATTAACCATATTTATTTATAGTATAGTTATCAAATTATAATATATTATATGCTATATATTATATATTATGATATATTATACATTTGATATATTACATAACTGTTATTTAATATATAATGTATTATATAATTGCATAATATATAAATATATGTTTATATGCATATATTTATTTATGTATCTATATCATTTAGATGTATAAGTAATAAATGCATTTGTATATGTTAATAAATATCCATTTATGTATTTTAAAAATATACATTTATGTATTTTAATAAATATATTTATATATTTAATACATTTTCATATTTTAATAATATTTTATACTTAATAAATGCGGTTTTTGTATTTTAACAAATAAATATTTATGTATTTTAATAAATATACATTTATATTTTAATAAATACATATTTATATGCCTTAATAAATCAATACTTATATATTTTAACAAATATATTTATATTTTATATGTAATTATATTATATTCATGACGAATGTAATTATATTAATTTTATGTATATGTGTCCAATGAACAAAGATATTCAAAGTCGTTAGTAATGAGGTTAATGCAAATTTATACTACCACACAACCACTAGAATAAATAAAATTTAAAAAATTATTCTTAATGTTTTATTTATTATTGGGGAAGAGAGAGAGACAGAGCATATGTGGGGGAGGAGCAGAGAGAGAGGGAGACACAGAACCGGAAGCAGCTCCAGGCTCCGAGCTGTCAGCACAGAGCCCCACGTGGGGCTCGAACCCACGAACCGTGAGATCATGACCCGAGCTGAAGCCAGACGCTCAACCGACTGAGCCACCCACGCGCCCCTCGAATGAATAAAAGTGTAAAAGTCTGACCGTAACAAGCGTTGCATGCGGACCAGCCGGAATCCTTACGTATTCCTGGGTGGGATTCACAAACAGTCTGCATGTGGTCCAGAACGTCTACTCCTGAATATTTAACCAAGGAAACAAGCGAGGGGAAAAGTGTGAGGACGAGGACCCCCCCACACCAGCATCCTCGTATCTCGTGCGAAATAGCTCGAACAGGCAATTGGGCCAACAATCGTAGTAAACCATAAGCATTACAGAAAGACTGTAGAGAACGGCTCTCTCCTTGCGCCTGGGCACCTTTCTCCTTTGCGGGCACCTTCTGTCTTTCCCTGGGGCGCCTGTCCCCAGCAGGTGACCTTGCCAGCTCCACTCACCCGTTGGTTCATCTCACCTGGAGGAGACTTTATTGCCCTAATCTACGCTCTCCTGTGGGACCTGCAGCCGGATGGTCAGTATTGGACGGGTGGGTTCCTTGGGCCAAGTACAGCTTCCAGGACAAATCATCTCCGCTCACATCTTAACACCTGGCGGGGGGACACCTCAGACAAGGTGCAAGAGGGGAAACCACGCGCAAGGGGCCGAAAGCATTCGTTTCCGACTTAAATGGGAAAATGTGAGTGTTTGGTGCCATCTAGTGGGCGTGATATGCCATCAAGACCTAGAAGGAGGTATTCTTACTCGACCGTGAACACAGGGTACACACAGCCAATTTTAAGGTCAATGAATCGGACTCTGTTTTTCCAAAATGCTTGTGAACCGGCGTTCAAAATGTTGACAGCTGTATGTTTTCTAATTGAAGTGTACCTCGGCCTAATACATACGCGGTCTCCTTTTGGGGGTGGTCAGGATGTATGGAAACCCGAGAGAGGGACCACTCCTTTGCAGGACGCTGTGTATGTGCTATGTGCCCCGGGATTGTATGCTTTAAAATGTTAGGGGCGCCTGGGGGGCTCAGTCGGTTGAGCGTCCGGCTTCGGCTCAGGTCATGATCTCACAGTTCATGGGTTCGAGCCCCGCATCGGGCTCTGTGCTGACAGCTCAGATCCTGGAGCTGCTTCGGATTCTGTGTCTCCTCGTCTCTCTGCCCCTCCCCTGCTCGCGCTCTGTCTCTCTCTGTCTCTCAAAAATAAATAACCGTTAAAAAAAAAAAACAACTTAAAACGTTATGTTTATGGCGTGAGGAAATGGCCATAAGAAAAAATGAATTTTATTCTAAAAATGAGGGTTGGTCCATAACATGATCTCCCCCATTAGAATCGCCTGTGTCGTCCAATACCGACCCTTTGGCACTTAGCCTTTCCCCACTGCTCACCTGGGCTCCCTTTGAAAATCATACAACAGACTGTGTCACCGCCTTTCTGAACGTCGCTGGGTTTCACCCGAACAACCTCTCCCAAGAACACGCCCTGAGTGTGCACAGCCCTGAAGTGGCTTGTGTGAACGGAGCTCAGTTGGCCATTGGAACAACCTGTCCCTTCTTTAAAAGCCACCATCCCTGGGGTAGGAGTTGTGGGCAGGGGACCAGACAGTCCGCCGACCGGCCGGCACAATCTCTTCCTGGAATTGCGTATGTTTACGAGGTGTACAATGTGACCATTTGATACACGTAGACGGTGAATTGATCACCGCAACGCAGCGAATTAGCACATGCATCACCTCGCACTTACCTATGTGTGTGTTGGGTGTGCACACTCGAGATCTACTTTCTCAGCAAATTCTCCGTACGTAGCACACTATCATTAAGTGTAACTGCCTTGACGTGCGTTAGAGTAAGTCCCCAGGACTTCTTCAACCGATCACCGAACACTTGTGTCTCTGTCCAACGTCGCCCAAGTCCTCACAACCCAGCCCCTTGCAACCACCACCGCACCCTCGGCTTCTATGAGTTTACCTTTGTTTTCGATTTCATGTACAGCTGAGACTGGTACTGCTATTTGTCCTCCTCTGCCTGGCTTATCTCTCTTAGCATAATGCCCTCGAGGTCCACCCACGTGGTCTCCAAAGGCAGAATTGCCTTCTTTTTAACACTGAATCACGTTCCTTTGTACGTACATTCTACATTATCTTTACCCACTCATCTGCCACCAGGCCCTCCCTTGACGGCCATGGGGAGCTGATGCTTAGCTAACTCCCTGACTTAGCCAGAGGGAGAAGGCCCTGAAGAAGAACAAATAACTTTTCTCTTGAATGTACAGTAACACCTCCCTTTTCCGAGCATGATTCGCTCTGGAAACATGCTCGTAATCCAAAGCGTTCGTCCATCAAAGCGAATTTCAGAAACCATTGGCTCAGTTGTGATCGTGTGACATTCGGCGTCACGTGCTACTCACATCGCAAGACGTCGCTTGTTTACCAAGTTAAATGTTTTTTAATTTTTTTAACGTTTATTTATTTTTGAAAGAGAGAGAGACAGAGTGTGAGCAGGGGAGGGGCAGAGAGAGAGGGAGACACAGAATGTGAAGCAGGCTCCAGGCTCCGAGCCGTCAGCACAGAGCCCGACGCGGGGATCAAACTCACCGACCGCGAGATCATGACCTGAGCCGAAGTCGGACGCTCAACCGACTGAGCCACCCAGGCGCCCCAAGTTACAATTTATTAGAAACGTTTGCTCATCTTGCAGAACGCTCGCAGAACACGTGACCCACAATGCAAGGACTGACTGCATATACACATGTATCTTCTTTATCTATTCATCCACTGATGGACCCTAGGGCTGCTTCCGTATCTCGGCCGTTGTAACTAGGGCTGCAAAAAAGAAAAAAAATCATAGGGGTGCACATATCTTCTTGAATTACTGTTTTCATTTGGGAGGGGAGGTAAATACCCAGGTGTGGCATTACTAGATCGTATGGGATTCGCAGTTTTAATTTTTTAAGGAACCCCCAGGGTGTGACGCTAAGAGAAATAAGTCCGACCGAGGAAGACAGGCGCCGTACGATTTCACTTACATGTGGAACGTAAGAACCAATACAGATGAACCCACAGAGACTCATAAATACGGAGAACAAACGTGGTTGCCCGAGAGGAGAGGGAAGGGCATGGGCGACCCTCTCTTCCCTCCCCCGCCCGCCCTTAACCATCTGACACGCTGTGCCACTGAGCCCTCACCTGCTTCGTGCCTCTGAGTGGCACTCAGTAAATACGCCGTCCCATTGTCCCCGCCGTAAGCACAGGACAAGGCTCTCCCGGCACGCGTCCAGCAGCTCAGCGGGCCCTTTAGTCGAAGCCATTGTGCACGGAATTCATTAGGGGCATCGCTAAGGACTTTCGAAGGAAATGCCTGGTGGGCAGCGCTCGGGGAAGGGAGAGGGATATGCAAACAGCTGTTCAAAATCACGGGCGGTTGCTGGCTTCCTTGTCGTGTGGGCATTGGATGACTTGCTGAGCACGAGGGAGTGAGCTGTTCACTTCGTCTTTCCCCACCCTCTCCACGGAGCACTCTGCACCCAGAGACACGCTTCTGGGAGGCGACCCGGTACCTTTCCCCGGCCGCCTACGGTATGCTGATGGGCATGGCGGGAGAGGTCTTGCCGGACGGCCCAAGCCCTGCCCCCCAGGACCCCAGGCCATCCCGTGTCCTTCTGGGTGACCGGGGAGAGCAGGGTGGCCAGCTCTCAAATGGCGCATCCCCAACCTCCAACGTTTTCGTGGTTCTGAACCCAGGCGGCGAGCACGGCCTCCGTGCAGCCCGCTTCATTCCTGGGCAGCAGAGAGCCCAAGATTCTACGTCGATAAAGAAACGTGGTGAGTTGCGTTCGATCCCGTGGAAAGGGGGTGGTCGACCATCAAACAAAATAAAAATAAAAAACAAGAAATTGCGATGACCTTCAGCCCTCCAACATGTGGCAGAGCTCTGTGCCTATTAATAATTGCTTGAAGCGTGCAACGTTGATTCTCCCTCCGTGTAATAACGCCCTATTACACCGCCTGTGCCTATGCAACCAGCAGAGTT
This sequence comes from Cryptoprocta ferox, assembly GCA_028646485.1. Taxonomy (NCBI): domain Eukaryota; kingdom Metazoa; phylum Chordata; class Mammalia; order Carnivora; family Eupleridae; genus Cryptoprocta; species Cryptoprocta ferox. The sequence goes on from CM053579.1 coordinate 104,331,020, forward strand.
TACTATTCTGTTTGCGCCTCATTGTCTGCTGGAAGGCCGATTCCGGATGAAAATGTTTTTGCCATTGTTTTACTTTTTTTTTTATTAGCATTATTTCCTTTGCCTCAGGGAAATAGGGTGGAAAAACTCATGCTCTCTTTTTCTTAACTGTATTTTCAGGTAGGTACATTTTATCATTACATTGCTTCCATCCATCTCTCTCTCTCTCTCCCTACCTACCTGTTTATCATCCATTCATCCATCCCTAAATCTATCTCTCTATCTATTCATCCATTATCCATTCATCCCTATACCTGTCTATTCTATTATCTATCATCCATCCATCATATCTATGTATCTGTGTGTTTATCTATCATCCATCCATCCCTATACGTATCTATCTATCTCCCTACCTATCATCCATCCATCCATCATATTTCTCTCTATCTTCCTATCCATTCATCCACCATCCATCCATCCATCCATCATATATATCAATCTATCTATCCAGCCATCTTCTATCCATCCATCATCCATCCATCCCTATATCTATCTATTCGATCTATCTACCTACCTACCTACCTACTTATCATCCATCCATCCATCCATCCATCTATCATCTCTCTTTCTTCGTATGCATCCATCCATCCATCCACCCTATCTATCTATCCTCCATCCATCCATCCATCCATCCATCATATCTATCTATCCATCCAGCTATTATCTATCAAGATCTGTCTATGTGTATATCTATCTACCCATCTCTGCATGTATGTATCTATCCACGCACCTATCCAACTATTTATCTACCTACATCTATGCACCCATGTATCTAACATGTATCCATGTGTGTATGCCTCTATCTATATCTATCCATCCACCTATTATATATTTATAAATCACATATGTAAAATTTCCATCATATTCACACAACCAGGGCATTAATTAAATCCCAACTAATACAAATTACATTCTACAAGGTTGGTGTAGCAATAAGGCACAACACTGACCATGGGACCAAGGTACACCCTGTGGGGCTGAGCAGCCACTTACCTTTATTAGACTTTCTCTTTCTCCTAGATCATCAACCTGGGAAGTCTTAGAGAGACCTTGTCATCTTAAAAAGCATTGGTTCTATGGCCACAGGGTGCTAGAGCTCTGAACATGTAGCTACTGCACATTAACACAAAGCCCTGGCATCGCCCCAGAGGACCGTCGGGATGACGGGGTGATGCTGGCTTCTTAGGACACCCCAAATGCCAGCTTGCTCTCCCAAGGGGCGTATTTTACAAAGAAAGTGGTGTCCTGGGAACACGGCCCTCATAAACATCTCTTCCTACAACGGACCTCTGACTTCTTCAGATGATTTGTTTAATGGCTCTTTCTTGTCATTTCCCTTGGGCAACCGCCATTAGAATGAAAGACACGTCCCTCCACCGAGAAGATATTCCATTTATGAACTCAACCCAGACAAAACTAACCAAGCTCTGCTATAATCCCAACATCTCCTCTTTCCCCTACCTGTGCTTGACCAGAAGTAGATCCTTCCCCAAACTACCAATTTTATTTATGGCCAACATGAGAGTCTGGTGGGAAAACATGGACCTTCGTGGCCACACTTGTCCTGAGAAATCACTTCTCAGACACTCATCAGATGCATGGATTTGCTTTCCAGCTGGCTTCCCTCATCCCCAGAAGCCAACTTGCAGATACCACCATCCTCCCCACCCTAAGTTTTACCTAAGACGTGCCCGTCTCAGGCCTTCCAGCGTATGGGGTCAGGCGATCTGAAAAAGTCACCTGGGCTCACGCATTATGTCAATCAACAACTGTTTAAGAAAAACGGGTGCCAAGACCAAAGGTATCACTTGGTTTAAATGGTTGTGTGTTGATTGGCCCAACAGCCTCTCCTCCATCCCAACAGTTCCTTCAAGAGCTGCCTCCATCCCCCACATTAGCACAGGAGTACAGACCCCTAAATAAGTGGGCGCCCAGTTTCTGCCCATCCCACCAGTGAGAGTCCACCATAGACACCACTACCCCCACTCACCCACTGCATGCCCCGTCACACCAAAGTGCTCTCACCTGCCATCAGACACCAGCTGTGCTGCTTTCCTGGCTTCCCAGACCCAAGGGAAATGTGTTCTCCGCTCTCAAGTTGCCTACAGAGGTGTTGATGTTGGAAATATCACTCTAAAAAGGCTCACTGCTTTGGAACAGAGAGTTGAACAGGAAACAGTAAAATCAACATAGACATAGAAGGATTGAAGAAGTGAACCGAGTTACAAGTCCAACGAAGGGGGGGGGGCAGGTAGAAATCTAGGACTAAAGGGAAGGACTGCCCGTTATCATGGAATAAGTCTTTTGACTGGAAAATAAAACTCAGCCCCCTTGTATTTGAGTTTCACTGCGACTACAGTAGCAATTGACCACAAATTGGGTGGCTGAAGCTAAGAGAAATTCATCCTGCCCCAGCTCTGGAGACCAGAAGTCTGAGATCTGGGCGGGGCAGAGCCACACTCCCTTCCAGAGGCTTCAGGGGAGGGTCCTTACTGCCACTCCAGCTTCTGGGGCTCCAGGAGTCCCTGAGCTTGTGCCCCCCACCCATCTCTGCCTCCATCTTTATGTGGCTTCTCCTCTGGGTCTGTGTCTCTCTTCTTTTGTCTGTTACAAGAAAACCTGTCATTGGGTTCAGGGCCACCCTGAATGAGCTCATCTCGCTCTCTTTTTTAATCTTTATTTATTTTTGAGAGAGAGAGAGACAGAGTCTGGGAGGAACAGAGAGAGAGGAAGACACAGAATCTGAAGCAGGATCCAGGTTCCGAGCTGTCAGCACAGAGCCTGATGTGGGGCTCCAACTCACGAACCCATGAGATCATGACCTGAGCCAGAGTCGGACGCTTAACCGACTGAGCCACCCAGGCGCCCCAGGATGAGCTCATCTCAAAACCCATGCTTCATTTCATTTACAAAGACCCTTTACCCACCCCCCCAAAAAAAGTTTGCATTCACAGGTTGTGCATATTAGGATTCGGACATATCTTTTTAGGATCCAGTCCATCTCAGCAATAAACTCATGCTTCGGATGCCTTAAAAGTCTTCACAGGGGCACCTGGGTGGCTCCATCAGTTAGGCGTCTGACTTCGACTCAGGTCATGATCTCTCGGTTTGTGGGTTCGAGCCCCGCGTCGGGCTCTGTGCTGACAGCTCGGAGCCTGGAGCTGCTTCGAATTCTGTGTCTCCCTCTCTCTCTGCCCCTCCCCTGCTCATGTTCGCTCTCTCTCTCTCTCTCTCTCTCTCTCTCTCTCTCTCTCAAAATAAATAAAACTTAAACAAATTTAAGCCTTATATATAAACCGTATCCACTTAAAAACTGAAATAGTCCCCCACCCTTTCTTGAAAATACCACACGCTATTCTCCTTCTCTACCTCTTCCTGTTGCTGTTGGTACCTCTCAGGACAACATCATGATACGCCTTTGTCTACGTCTGTGACAGCTGAATTCTCACCCCGTTGGATAATAGAACCACACACTTCTTCAGAATAAATCCATACTTTATTTACCAGAAAATCCATACGATGCCGGGCACATAATAAGCACGTAATGTCTGCCCAATTGACATGAATTTATCCAAAGCATAAGCCTTTCACTTTTGTTTTTAAAAAATAGAGAGCTATTTTTCCACATCATTTCAGACTTGTTCTCTAGTTATACATGCCCTTTATGTGAAACCATACAGATATATATACATATATACTTTTTTTCATTTCATACATCATTTGCTGAAATGCCCTTTAGAACATAATGGAACATGGAGCTTTAGGAAACAAAATTCTGCAGAAAATAAACTATCTTCTCTCTGTGTATTGGGACCCAAAGGTCTCACCTTATTAACGACCTCAGGGACCCTCCCACGGCAACTCTAGGCGTGAAGACAGCTGCACTCCAGCTTAATGGGGGCCCTCATTACTCAGACAAAAACACCGAGGGCTGGACCACGGCGGCTAGAACCATGGTCCCACCGTGGAGCTCACTCACAGAGGAACACGGAAAGAGCACACTGAAGGGGATCCACCCTGTGGATGGAAAATGCACCTTGTGAGTTAGGGTCCTGCTAAGCTGCTTTTACTGATGGACCCCACGTCTCCGTGTATTAACCAATAGCTGGTGTGAAGGCCAGAAATGAACATTTCTGGTTGGCCGGTCCTGTCCCTCCACAGCTGGTCCAGGGCACCTGCGTCTTTGTGCTTTGGCCTTCACGTCTGCAACACTTTCCAAGTTCACCTGGATATCGGTATTTAATCAGAGGAGGGAGGAAGGAGAAGGGATATTCGTTCTCGAGGGCGACCAAAACAAAATCCCACTGACCATGTGGCTCAAACAACAGACCTTTAAATCCTCATGAGCCCAGAGGCAGAACTCTGAGATCCAGGCAGGGCCGAGGCTGATTCCTTCCAGGGCCTCTCTCCTCTGCGTGTAGCCTGTGTTCTCCCCGTGTCCTCATGTGGTCGTCCCTCTGTGCGTGTCTGTGTCCTGACCTCCTCTTCTTACAAGGACCCCAGCCTATTGGATCCGAACCCACCCCAACAACCTCATTTTTATCTTAATCACCTCTTTAAAGACCCCCATCTCCAAATACAGCCCCATTCTGAGGTCCTGGGGAGTGAGGGCTCCAACGCATGAATTTTGGAGGGAAGCAATTCACCCTGTGACAGAAGTCATGCCCGCTACCGGGGCTGGAAGTGAAGAGTATGACTTGATACACTCTGTTGGCAAGACTTCGTCATGTGGTCCCATCTAGATGCCCAGGTGGGGGTAAGGGGTTGGCTGACAGAGACACAGGTGCACTAGCCATTTCTCCATACAGAGCCAACCCAAGAGTGGAGGAGCTTGGATATTTGGTGGACAGGTAACCTTTCCAGTCTCAACAGCATTTCAGGAGGCACCCTTCTGGATCCGGACTAACAAAATTCCGTTATCCACTCGGGGTCTCCATCATTGGAGAGATCACCCCTATAACTCACGCCTTTTCTCTGCCAATCCCCTCTCCTTGTGAACACGGTTCCTGAGAAAATATTACAATTCGAGGCTTGTATTTCTATATGACACTTGTGCTTTTAAATGGCCTCAAAACCAGGATGTTGCTTGGATTTGTTGTATCTTACTGACTGTAATTAACTGAATGGGGGTGGGGGTGGGGAATCCCTCCGCTGTTGGCATGATTGCGAATCAGGTGTGATTAGATGCCAGAATGTAAGGGGCAGGCTTGGGGCCCCCCCACAAGGGAGTCAATGAGTCTTGAAAATGAATATGGGCTGAATGAGAACCAACGGAATTCAAGCGTGAGGTCTGCACTCAGCAAAGATTGTATTTAATGTATGCAGGATGCGCGACCTGTGCGTTAGGAACGGGAAGATGCGTGATATCCGGGGCACTGGTCTTTGACCACCTCACAGTCTGGATGTCTCAGCAGGGCAGCACACCTGTAAAACCAGTCGCTGCGGCAAAATGAGGTAAGTATTCCGGCAGCGGCGTGTTCCCAGTAGACTAGAAGGGGCAGAACTTACCTCTGCGGGCAGAGAGCCTGGGAGATGCTTACCATCAAAGAGCCAGGTGGTTGAACAAACAGACAAAAGCTGTTCTCTTTCCAACTGTGATCGGATGTCCAGGACCCACGCGACATTCTTAGATCCCGGTGTTCTCAGAAAACACGGGTGCAGTTTGAGGTCTCCTCATCCTGTCGGGAAGGGTGGGGAGGGAGGGACACAGTTAGGAACCTTCTTCTGGGTCTGCAAGACCAGGGGGTCCTCAGCCCGAGCGTGCAGACCGTCAGCCCCGATCTTCATCAGCCTCTTTCTCCGTGAAACTGGACGCAGTGAGAGCCTGGGGAAACGGAAGGAAGACCTCAGAGGGGTGTGAGTGTCTTTCTAATGTCGTCTTGAATTCATCTCATGACTGCCATCAGGGCACACGGGGCTTCTCTGCCTTTGGGTTGTGTCGCCCTGACCCAGGAGCAGAGGGAAGTGTTGACATTGTTTCCCAGGACCTGATTAGCCACAGATGCCCTAGTCTTTATCAATAGAGGGAAAGGAAGCATTCCTACCACATGACTTCCTACCGCGGCTTCTTTAAACAGGAGGGCACTGCGTCAACCAAGTGTGGTCCTGGACACAATGCAACACCAGTCAGTGTTGAAAAGGAAGAACGTTCGGCACCTACTACAGCGTGGATGGACCTTGAAGACACGATGCTGGGTGACAGCAGGCAGATGCCAAAGGACAGATCTTGTAGGATTCCACTCACAGGAGGTCCCCAGAGGAGTCACATCCTTGGAGACAGAAATTCGATGGTGGGCGCCAGGGGCTGGGGGAGGGGGATAAGGAGTTAGTGTCTCATGGGGACAGAGTTTCAGTTTGATAAGATGAAACAATCATGGAGATGGACGGTGGGGATGGTTTTACAACAGTGTGAATATCCTTTTTCTTTTTTAATTTTTGTTAATGTGTATTTATTTTTGAGAGACAGAGCGGTAGATAAAGAGAGGGAGACACAGAATCCAAAGACAGGCTCCACGCTCTGAGCTAGCTGTCAGCGCAGAGCCCGACGCGGGGCTCCAACCCATGAACCGTGAGACCATGACCTGAGCCGAAGTCGGACGCTTAACCGACCGAGCCACCCAGGTGCGCCCAGTGTGAATATTCTTAACACTACTGACCTCTACAATGAAAAAGAGTCAAGGCGGTAAATTTCACATGATGTCTACTTTAGCACAGTTAAAAATTAAAAGGGCGGGGCACCTGGGTGGCTCAGTCGGTTGACCATCCTCCTCCTGATTTCATCTCCGGTCATGATCCCAAAGTCATGGGATCAAGGCCCGGGTCAGGCTCTGTGCTGACAGCATAGAGCTTGCTTGGGATTCTCTCTCTCTCTCTTCCTCTCTCTCTCCTGCCCCTCCCCCTTCTCAAAATAAATAATAACCTTTCAAAAAAAATTAAAAGGAAAGGATGCTCCTTTAGAGCCATGGATACAAAAGGCAAGGTATTGTCGTTGGACACAAAGATTGTACAAGCATTTCACGTGTCCCTGGCTGCACTATTCATGGGTGCATAGCGGCCACCCTGTCTGCCAACGCTTGTTGAGATAGTCTGGCCTGCGGGGTGTTCACGATTTAAATCAGAAGGTCATTCTTAAATTCTGGTTGCAGGGATAAGATTTGCTCTTTGCATCCCAATACTTCCCTGTGTCTCAATTGCCAAAGAATCATTCCAGATACACCCGCGCACTTCTGGTCATCAATGAATAATTAAACACACCCTAAAAGACTTTAGACCTAGGAACAGTCTCATCCACGGCTCATGGCTGTGAGCATTTCCATGACGCGAGAGCACTGAACCAACAACACTGGGATCTTCCTGCCTCCCTGCAGGAACAAGGCTGGATTATGCCATGATCTGCCCGCCGGTGGCTGGTGCAGAGCCACCCTGTCAGACAAGAGTCTTCTGAGATTGTTGGAAAAATCCTTCCACCGGGAATGAATGCCCACATGTGCAATTCCAGGCAAAGCTCCTCTCTGACTAGGGCAGCAGCAGTCCCCAGAGCAGGCGACTACGTCCCTTCGACTACATCCCGTCATCCAACTGTATCCACTCTTCAGAGCCACGTTCCATGAAAATCACCACGCGCAGACCCAACATTCCAGATGCCATTCCCTTGGCAATGGGGCGTTTTCTCAGAGACACAAAGCCATCCCTGGAGCCCTGCTAACACTTAGTGATCGATCGCCTGTAATTTTGTTCATGGGCCCACGTGGATATGACTTTAATAACCTAATTGCGTCTAGATGACCAAATACTCATGCGAAACTCAATGCTAAACCAAATATATACATATATAAAGAGTAGTTAAGGGCATCAGGAAATCAGCACGTTAGTAGTGAAGTTTTTCGATTCCCAAAATCTAAGTGAAAGTAAGAAGTCAGAAAGATGTGCCACGCACTGTAAATTGGACTGAAATTTTCTGTCTTTGGGGGATGATTTTCTTGTTGAAAATGACCTCCGGGGCACCTGGGTGGCTCGGTTGATTGAGCATTTGACTGTTGATTTCGACTCAGGTCACGATCGCAGCGTCATGGGATCGAGCCCCGCGTCAGGTTCTGTGCTGAGCGTGGAGCCCGCTTGAAGTTCTCTCTCGCTCTCCCTCTGCTCCTGTCTCCAACTCGCTCTCTCTGTCTCTCTAAAAAAAAAAGGTGTTTTACTTTGAAAAACAGTATGTCTGGGTGCCTGGCTGGTTCAGTCCGAAGGGCATGGACTCTCAGGGCTGTGAGTTTGAGCCCCGTGTTGGGTGTGGAGATGATTAAAAAAATGAATAAACAAAAAGTAAAACAACAACGACAACAATGTGTCAACTATACTTCAATTTAAAAAAGGTAAAACAAAAGTCTTTTGCTTTCTGGAAATTGAACGGCACTTGGCTATTCTTCAACGTTCGATCTTCACCCACCACCTCAAACCCCAGCGCTCAGCACGTTTTTCCTACAGAGGCTGGAAGATCTATTCATTCCCACTTTGGGTTCCTCTTGGGGCTAAAGATGGTTCTTACAGAATGAATGTGTGTGCACCCCAGAAATTCATCTTTCCAAGGGTTACGCCAGGTCACGACATGGGGCCCCCATGACGGAATTGGGTCCCTACAAGACGTGCATTCCTATGTTTAGGCCACAACTAAACAAAAGTCTGTGGTACGTGCAGCCAGAAGCATCCTTTTTTAAAATTCTTTTTTAATGTTTTTTATTTATTTTAGAGAGAGAGAGCGTGAGCAGGGGAGGGGCAGAGAGAGAGGGAGACACAGAATCGGAAGCAGCTCCAGGCTCCGAGCTGTCAGCACAGAGCCCGACGCGGGGCTCGAACTCACGAACCCGTGAGATCATGACCTGAGCCGAAGTCGGACGCTTAACCGACGGAGCCCCCCGGACGCCCCGGCATCCTTAATTAAAGAGTCATGTACATCTACACGCGCGTGTGTGCGTTTCATAGCAAAACGGGAGAAAACATTCCAGGTGTGATTCCAAGTCAACAATCACAAAGTGAATCTTTGAAGCAAAGCTTTTCCACATCGCTGTACGGGCAATGGCTTTTTCAGAAATTTATAACCAGAACCCGTATTTCATCATTGCCATAAAAAGTTTCATCCCTTAAAAGTAGTTAAAAGTGGGGCACCTGGCTGGCTCAGTCACTAGACTGAGTGAGTCTTGATCTCAGGGTTGTGAGTTTGAGCCCCACACTGGATGCAGAGATTACATCCAGTAAAATATTTAAAATGTAAGTGATAAACCACAGAATTCTACTTCTGAAACCAATGTTGCACTGTATATTAAATATAATATATTTAATATATCAAATATAATATATTTTATATTTTGTATAACTAAAATATAAATAACAATAAAATGCAAAAGAAAAAAAGTTTAAAAGTATGTTCAACATGCAAATTTTAGAGAAATACAGAAGCAGGAGAAACAGAAATTCTTGGGATGTGTAACATTAAATGATGAGCTGCGCTTGCAGTATTTTGCAGAATGTGGGGGTTTTTTTTGCATTCCACAGGAAAATATGGTAGTGTCCAGTTTCACTTTTTAAAACTAATGAGATCTTCTAGTGAATTAATTATGTACCTTTGCATCCCTCAAAATTGTGGAAGCAATAGCCTTAAATTTAGTAGCTAATATAGCATAGTTACAATTAGCTAATATAATAAATACTACAGATTGTTAAAATATAGTTCTGTAAAACAAGTAGTTGTGTATATATATAGACACAGTACAACACAATGTATTAATATAACAAAGAGACCTTAAGAAATAGTCAGAACTTTACAAGAAGGTATAGAGCGCTACCTGCAGATAAGTAAAATGCATTTTAGGACCCAGTGCAGTGCATACAGATTTATGGGTGGAGGCAAAAATTGCTCCCAAATTCCCTGCATGGAAGGACATCAGAGGAATCCATAGAGAGAGCAAACTCATGTAGAGCTTTTATTTACTTATTTACTTGTTTTATCCAGTGCTGCAACTGATTAGATGAGGCCCAGCCACCATAGGGAGGGAAATCTACTCAGTGTATCAACTTAAATGTTAATCTCATCCGAAAACAGTCTCACAGAAGCAACCAGAATAACGCGTGACCAATCATTTGGGCACCCCATGACCCTGTCAAGTTGAGACGTAAAGTGAATCATTAGCGTAAGGGACGGACTTAGAGAATCAGTAAATGTGTCTACATTCACTAGTAATTTCTACATTTACTAATAATGTATATTATGAATAGAATGACTGGGTATGACTTGCTTCTACCGAATCCAGAGTGGATTTCAGAGTCCTCAGCTGCCAAGACATCCGATTAAGGGTTTTATTTGTTTTCTTGCTGCCTGATGACTTCTTCCTCCACGAAAACCCTCGCTGTTTTCCTCGGAGAAGCAGAACGACTCCAACAATCCAGGTCCGATGATGAGGCGTTTTTGCGGGTGTAGACAGAACTTGGGAAGAGTCGTAACATCAAAAGCAGAAAAGCAAGCCGCGTTTTCCCCCCCGCGCCGTAGCCAGATGATGCCTGGGGCAGACGCCACGGGACGCTGTCTGCACACGCAGGTCCCAGAGCTGGGACCCGGGACCGCACGCCAGGCACGGACGCGGTTTCCACCAGCCTCGTTACCTGCGCCGGCGCCCCCAGCAGCAGCAGCGACAACCGCATGATTCCCGTTGTCCTTCCGATTCGCATGCGATTCACACACCAGCAGAGAATGGGTCTAAAACAGGTCGGTTCGGTGTGAGAATCTCCGAAACAGATGATGACTTGGCACAAACGTTCCCTTTTTTCCCCAAAATAAGGTCCTTTTGCGCGTCCCAGGGAATACTGCTTTCTGGGGATTTCTTTTTGGTTGGGTTTCTTGGTGTTTTCCTTTTTTCTGGGGGCTTTCTGGGCTCAAAGATGTATCTGATTAAGGGGCTTTTGTGTTTCGAGACTCAGTAGCCTTAATAAACCAGCTGACCGTGAAAAACCTAAAATTTCACCTTGCTCAGGTGAATAATGTTGGACGAGCCCGCCTTCGTCCGTGAACCACACGCTCGGGCGTGATTTACGGACTCTGAAACGATTGGAATCGTACCATTGGTTGATTTTCTATAACCAGTAGATATAACCATTTTTAACGACATAAAAACAAGTATTGTCAATCACAGAGACTTAATACTTTTTTGCTTCTACGGGATTTGTGTCTCACGGCACCACACGCCACGCATCTTCCTTTGTATGGTCTTTTCCAAGACAAACCTCCCGGTAGCCGTGACTCAGGGGCTAGACCCCAGATCCGAGACTCCGCTCGATCAAAGGCATCTGAGAAGTCACCCCCGCTTGAGATGCCACTGCAAATACTTAGCAGCAGGTGTGCTTTCTTTCCTATAAGAACGATGCCGGCCTCATGTTAGGACCGGGTCCTAGGCCAGGTCACGGCTCCCAGAGCCGGCCTGAGATCTTGCGGAAGGTTCTGCACTCCGACTCTCCACCTTCACCACATTCCCAGGCTTTGTGGCCATAAAGAAAAGAATCTAGAAAGTGCCCTGTGAGATAGGCATGGGGGTGCGTATGCCAATTCCCACACCACTTACAGCTCACTCAGAAAAAGCAAGAGGGGAAAACACAGCTGTCAGGGTCGTGAGGACATCTGTGCCCGGAACTACTCAGGAAAGCGGCTCTCCCGTCTCCCTGCTGGTTCACGGGCTTCTGGCATCACCATCTGACACCCACTTCCAGGACCCGTGACAGGCATGGTGCCAGGCACCAAGTTTCAACTCAACTCATCTGAGCGTGTTGGAAATATAAGTTTGCCAACCACGGACACACACACACACACACACACACACACACACACACGTCAAGGGTGGAAGAAAACCCAACACCTTGTTAAATGCCTACTGCGTGTGGGCAAAATGCAGAAAGGGACACAAAATCCTAGGAAGCCCCCGGGTGGGGGGGAGTCACATTTACGGAGACAGAAAGTAGACGGTGGGGCCAGGGGCTGGGACGGGCAATCAGTATTTCCTGGGGACAGACCTTCAGTTTGGGACGATGGAAAGCTCCGGAGATGGCCAGCGGGCACGACCGCACAGCAGTACGAAGCTGCCTGACGTCACACAACGGGACGCTCAGACACAGAGGCCGCGGTCAATTGCGTGTTGAGTGCACATCTCATCACAATCGAAACACGCACACACACACACACACACACACACACGGGACGGACCACTGATTTCCAGGCGGCCACGGCCAGCCTCCCCGGCCCCTCGCCCCCATCGCCGTCTGCACTGCCCCCGCCTCTCCCCAGAATCCCTCCGGGATTGCACCTCCAACACACTGGGGGCTAACATTGGGCGTCAAGCGTCCCTTGTGGTTGACCGTGAGTCAGTGTGGTGGTGCTGGAACTGTGCTCAAACCCTTTTGATGGAGGCGACAATGTGAGGTCACGGGCCAAACGCCGGGGCCCAGAGGGCTGCTAGTGCCTCACCGGCGGGTCTGATAATTAACCCTCCACGGAGAGTGCCTCCCCTGGGGACATGGACACTCCCTCTCTGCTGCGGGGGAGGAACAGCTGTGATTTTCCTTCATAATCCCGCAGGGCACAGCTTACCAGGAGCCTGCGAACGTGCACAGTCAACACCATGCTTGCACGGCAGACCTCTGTGCACACGGGGAGGTTTAACACATGGCAGCGCAGCTCCTGGGGCGCCTGTGGGGCTCAGCCGGGACGCTTCCGACCTTGGCTCAGCTCAGGACCTCACTGGTTCGCGGGTTCCAGCCCTGCTGGTGGGCTCTGTGCCGACAGCTCCGCGCCTGCAGCTGCTTCGGACGCTGTGTCTCCCTCCCTCTGTCTGTACTCTTATCCTGCTCGCTCTTGCTCTCTCCCTCTCGCTCTCTATAAAATAAATACAAAAAAACCCCCCAAAAACCTACTGCATTCTTTAAAAAAAAGTAATAAAAAAATAAGATGCACAGTAGGGACGGTTGCCCAGGCTTGTGACGACTGTGACTCACGCTGTAAATGGTGTGCTATGTGCCTGTTACCCCAATACACGCAGGGGTCTCAGACTTGGAACACGGGTCCTCCGCGGTTGGCACAGGATCCCAGCGGGAGGTGAGGCCGGGACAGCCTGTCCTGCGCACTGACAGCAGGCGGGGTGGGGGACGCTGTTCCTCCTGCTCCACCATCCACCCCCTGGCCGTTCGGGAAGCGCTTCCCCACTTCTGCCAGCAGCAAACAGGAACCCTGTACCGGCCCCGCGGGGTTGGGCTTCTCGGGGCGCCCAGCACCGGCTCCGTGTCATCTGCCCTGTGAGACCCCGCGACCCGAGACCCTGCACTCAGGGCGGCCACGGACGCGTCCCCACGTTACCCCAGGCGCACCTGCCCGGATGCAGCGCTCCTCACCCTCCTCCTCCCGCCAGCTAGACAGGGCGCGCAGGGAGCACTGGACACCACCGAGGTCAGGGCGCGGAGGGGGCACCGGGGACCCCTGAGTCCAGGGCGCGGAGGGGACAGCGAGGACCCCTGAGTTCAGGGCGCGCAGGGGGCAGCGGGGACCCGTGAGTCCAGGGCGCGGAGGGGGTACCGGGGACCCCTGAGTCCAGGGCGCGGAGGGGGCACCGGGGACCCCTGAGTCCAGGGCGCGGAGGGGGCAGCGGGGACCCCTGGGTCCAGGGCGCGGAGGGGGCAGCGGGGACCCCGTGAGTCCAGGGCGTGGAGGGGACACCGGGGACCCCTGAGTCCAGGGCGCGGAGGGGGCAGCGGGGACCCGTGAGTCCAGGGCGTGGAGGGGGCAGCGGGGGCCCCTGAGTCCAGCGCGTGGAAGGGGCAGTGCGGACCCCGTGAGTCCAGGGCTCGGAGGGGGCGGAGGGGACCCCTGAGTTCAGGGCGCGCAGGGGGCACCGGGGACCCCTGAGTCCAGGGCGCGCAGGGGGCAGCGGGGACCCCGTGAGTCCAGGGCGCGGAGGGGGCAGCGGGGACCCCTGAGTCCAGGGCGCGGAGGGGGCGGAGGGGACCAGGACGGAGCATCATGTCCGGGAGCTGGTGTGCGTCCTGCTGCGCCCAGAAAACCCACGTGCTTACCTCCGACCTTCCCCGAACTGTGCCCTTCCCCGATCCGCAGGCGACGCCCCTGAAAACAGACCTTCGCAGCGGCGGATCGGTTACCTGCGTCTCAGGGCGCGTATCCCCTGCAGGACCTGTTTGCTTCAGGCGGACGCACCTGTCTGCACGAAACCACCGGCTCTGTGTCTGCGGCGAGGCCTCCACAGACGATACCGAGGCGGCAGGTCTTCAAAGGGGGCTCTTGAAAAGGGTGGGCACGGGGTCTGCCCTTTCCCAAAACCCCCTGCCCCTCCGGGCACCCTGTGGGAAGGGACGGGGAGATTGGATTACCCCCAGGGTGCTCCCGCTTTGTGCGGATGACTCCCAGGGGAACCCGGAGGAGCCAGGCCCCTCCTCCTCCTCCTGTCTCTCCTTTCACGCCTGGGGCCGCGGTGACCTCAATTCAGCCTGAGTAAGAAAACCGCCTGAAACGCTGTCCACCGGGCTTTCCACACGCACAGGCACACGCACCACCACGGCTGGACAGAAGTGAGCGCTCCCACTGCAGTGTATGTTCCCGGCGGCCCGATGCGCAGGAAAAACCTGACAAGACACCGGCCACCTGGACACCAGACACACACACACACGGGGACCCTCACTCCTGCACCTGCCCGTCTCCACTGGCTCAGGACAGAACCGAGCACCCCAGCCAGGTTGCCAGGGCCGTGCCTCTACTCTGGGCAAGTGGCCCTCGCCCGGGGACAATTCCTCACCGATCGGCGATGTCAGCTGCCATCGATCTGCACAAACAATCCTTTGCAGAGGAAGCCAACGCTCCAGGGCACGGACATTAACCAGGACGGGGCGATCTGGTCCTGCTTCCCGCGTCCTTCTTCCTCTGTGTCTTTTCAAAATCCAGCTCCTCATGTGATGTTTCTCTTTTTCTCGCCGACTGATCTCGCTTAGCATGATCACCCTCCGGTTCCATCCATGTCGTTGCAAATGGCAGGATCTCATGCTTTGTCACTGCCCAGTAATATTCCATTGTTGACATAAACCACATCTTCTTGATCCATTTGTCAGTCGATGGACATTTGGACTCTTTCCGTGGTTTGGCTGTTTACACTGCTGTAAACACTGGGGTGCATGTGCCCCTTCGAATCCGCATTTTTAGATCCCTTCAAATGGCTCGGATCTTTAAAAAATTGCTTATTGGGGAACTCGGATCCTGCTGAAAATTTGCTTTCATGCTGTGCATCGAACAGCACACTTTTCTTCTTCTAATACGTGGATTCTTTATTCACTGTACCTTTGGCTTATGGTAATAGGCAAAACCTTTCTTCCGACTGCATTAAGATATAATTGATAAATAAAACTCTAAGATATTTAAAGCATTCATCATGGTGATTTCATATATCACCTCACATGTTTATCCTTTTAAAACAAAAGTTATGACTGAAGGGCGCCTGGGGGGCTCCATCGGTTGAGCGTCCAACTTTGGCTCAGGTCACGATCTCACAGTTCGTGAGTTCCAGCCCCGTGTCGGGCTCTGTGCTGACAGCTCGGAGCCTGGAGCCTGCTTCCGATTCTGTGTCTCCCTCTCTCTCTGCTCCTGCCCCACTCACGGTGTTTCTCTCTCAAAAATGAATAAATGTTCAAAAAAATTTTTAAAAAGAAAGAAAAGATTGCTCTGAAATACTACTCAGCCATGAAAAAGGAACAATTTATTGATGCATGTTATAATCTCATTGAATGCAAGGACCTCACACTGAGTGAAAAAAAAAACATCTAATCTCAAGAACCCTGCCTCTAAAAAAAATTCTTGTTTAGTACTCTTTTTTCATTAAAAAATTTTTATTGTCCATTTATTTTTGACAGAGAGACAGACAGAGCGCAGGCAAGGGAGGGACAGAGAGAAATGAACACACAGAATCCAAAGCAGGCTCCAGGCTCCGAGCCGTCAGCGCAGAGCCTGACTCAGGGCTCGAACCCACGAACTGTGAGATCATGACCTGAGCCAAAGTCGGACGCTTAACCGACTGGGCCTCCCAGGCGCCCCTCTTTTGCACTCTTGAAATGACACCATTATAATAATGGACAGCAGACCAGTGTTTCTCAGGGGCTCCCTGGAGGGGAGGGTCCGATTATAAAAGGTAGGGTGAGGGGGTGTGTTTTGCCGGACCCTGACTGTGGAGATGGCTGCCACAATTCACACATGTGATCAAATTCCATAGTAGGAGACACAGACATTCACACAAAACCCACTGAAAACAGCCTAACGTAACTTAGAGCTCATATTCTCCTACCAACGCCAGGTTACTGGTTTGGGCCATCTGTGGGGGCGCAGGTGCTACAGTGGCTGGCGAGCTGCAGGGAGGGGCAAACGGGAAGCCCCCCGTTAGTTTTGCAAAACCTGTGAGCCTCTGACTCTTTCAAAACCAAAACCTAACCGCCTTCGCTGACCCAGGTTGCTAGTCTGTCCCCACGCGGCTGAATCACATCAAGCAGAAGATACCAAGTCACTATTTAGTCTTGTTCGACTGAAGACTTCGGTGAAGGGCCCAGTCGGCGGAAGCACTGATGACAGCAGGCCCCCCAGCGACACGTTCTCAGGATGCACTGGGTCCCCGGGTCACTTCCTTCAGGTCTCGGTGCAAATCCAAAGCCCAGCGGCTGTTGGTGGCGAACTGTGACTGCGGGTTTGTATCATTCGCGGTAATTACGGTAGCTACCGTCCATTAAGTCACCGCGAATGCTGAATTCGCGGACCCCGAGGGTCACCCTGCGCGGACGCACCCGGTGAGGTTCCTTGACATTTTCGTCAGCGAAGCAGTAGCGGCCTGGTTCTCACGACGGCGGGTCCGAGCCTTGCTGCACTGAGAGCCGCGGCCAGCACCGCAGCGCTCCCGGGGCGCCACGTAAAGCAGCAAAATCACGCACGTCCCGCGCGGAAATGCAAAAGAAACAGGGCACTAAGTAGAGAGGTGGAAAGTGCGTTTTTGAGGGCGAGGGTCCAAACAGGCGGGCAGAGGGGCCCGTCGTCCAACCTCAGCGGGGAACACGCATCAAGAACAACTGATGCTTTGTGCCGCTCGCGCGTGTCCACAAAAGGGTCTCAAGCAGGTTCAACTCACAAAAAACCAGTAGCAGGTGTTTAGATGCGCAAGTACAGCGTCCTCACATAACGAGGACGCCCTGCACTTTGGTGACCCCTATGAACCCTGACCTGGGGCATTCCGATCCCTGTGTGTGCCCCTCCCCGCGAACCACGGTGGCCCCGGGACGCCATCCATCCTGCACAAGGTGGCAGAGGGCGGTCGCACTCACCCTGGGTCCGAGCAGGGCTGGGGGCTCCCGTTCTGGGGTCAGCCTCCGGGCAGTGAGTTCCGCACACCTTGAGATGCGCCCGTGGTGAGAAAGCTGGGTTAGGTGGAGACCCCGCGGCTGAGCCCCCAGACCACCCGCAGACCCCGCTCTCCAGCCCAGAGCCCGGGGCCATCTTGTAGTCAGTCCTGGGCTGGCTCCCGTGCCACGGCGTGGACCAGGCTCTTCCTCCTTGGAGACGGTTACCTTGACTTCCAAGACTCTGCGCCCGATTCCCAGTTGCAAAGCAAGGCATCTCTTTCAAGAAGCAGAGACCCGAAGCGGACGGCCTGAAGTACTCTTCTCCAGGTTCCGTGACACAGGCGGAAACAGCCACCAAAGGGGGGGGGGGTTCCCAGACCCTATGGCTGCCATTTCCACGTGGCTTTGGAAACACGTACACGTGCCCGTGGAAGTGGGACCAATGTGGCTTTGGGGCCGGTTGCGGTCTGTGGGTCTCAGCAGTGCCCCCCAGGTCGTTTCTAATCAGGTTCCGTCCTGGGTGCAGAAGAGGCCGATATCGCCCGGCCCGCATCGCCACACTCTCGCTCTGGGCCCTGAAGGTCCGTCAACTCAGAGCAGGTCAGAGATGGAAATCCTTCCTCATCCGCCCAGAGGCGTTTATACAAAGACGCAGAGTCAGCTCCAGCGGGGCAGACTTTCCCCGTGTGTGCCCAGGGACAGACGGTCAGGGGCCCCCGTGTCCGTCTCGGGGCCTGCCACCGTGCATGTCCGGAGATGCCCGATGGGCCTTCAGTCCCAAATCTCTTCCACAACAGAGCTCAGCGTAGTGACACGGGCACCATCCCAGGAAATGGTGGGTGGGAACCACACCAGCCATTGCTCAGAATGGAGTCTCAGGCTCGTTATTTACGTGGCTTGTTCCACAGAGTCGCGGCGCACATCCTGAGGGTGTCTGGGGACCTCGGGGACAGCTCGGCTTCCCAAATAAGACCAGCAATGACGTCAGAGCTGCGCAGCTAAGGGAAGCCTTAGCTTTCGGAAGTAAGGCACCAGAATGAGGCAGACGAGGTAAGGAAAGAGGCCCGCGGTGCGTCACTATGCACCGAACACATCCGAAGGAAGTCCGGCTTCACTGAGAATCATCAGCAGGCGAATGTCCCGTCTCCCACATACACCGCAGAAAACAGGACCCACGGGCGAACTCATTATGCGTAGACGTGTTCCTGAAAACGATATCGTCAGGATTCCTCGCATCCCCTTGCTACCGATCTCGGGCTTCTCCGAAACACCGCCTCGGAGGAGAAAACAGACATCACATACGTGTGTCTGTTCGAACACGGCGCGAAAGGAAAATGGAATAATCCATAGGAAATTCCAATCAGGAATTTCCAATCGGCCATTTCCAGGGTCTACTCCCGTAGGTCACGGTAAACCGAACGTCAGTGCTCCCAACCGCGAAGCAGATTCAGGGAAAGATCGGGCAAGTGCTTAGCGATTTCAAGAGTAAAAGTAAACAGCGGTTTATTTTTGAGACAGACAGAGATGCAGAGCGTGAGGGGCAAAGGGACAGAATGAGAGACGAGACACAGAATCTGAAGCAGCTCCAGGCTCCGAGCTGTCAGCACAGAGCCCGACGCGGGGCCCGAACCCACGAACTGTGAGATCGTGACCTGAGCCGAAGTCGGACGCTTAACCAACTGAGCCCCCCAGGCGCCCTATTCCATCATTTTCTAAATGAGATTCGGATTTGCTGAACCAGCATCGCGGAGCGGCATTTCCTCAACACCAGGGTATTTGGCATTGAGTGGCTGTTGCGGGGTAGACGACTTATTTCAGGGAAGCAGAGAGGGCGGCCCGGGCTTTCTGGAGCCATGGACCGTGTTCTAGAAACGTACTACTGCTGGTTCATTTCCAGCAGACAAGGGCAGTGTATTCGTTAGCTATGACTGCGTAACAAAACCTCACCCTCACTTGTTACCGTCCAGATCACAGTGTGACCAGGTCCTCTGCTCAGGGTCCCACACGGATGAAATCAAGGTGTTGGCCAGACCTTCACCCTCCTCTAAAGCTCAGGATCCTCTCCCCAGCACACCGCTTGCCGGCATGACTCAGTTCTGTGTGGTTCTAAGGCTGACACCTTCAGCTCCCCGTGTGGCCATTCCCTTCCATGTGACCCTCTCCGCCACAAGATAGTTTGCTCCTTCAAGGACAAAAAGAGAGACAGACAGAGAGAGAGAGAATGTCTCTGTTGCCTCAAATCTCTCTGACTTCTCCCATTGTCAACCCAAAGGCTTCTCCCGATTAGGTCAGGCCCACCCCTGACCTAATCAGTCACCTGATCTGAAAGCAGTAGTTGTAGCTGCAAAGCCTTTTCAGCTTTCCCAGACAGTGTGACCTGACTACAAGCCTGGCCTCCGTTCCATTTACAGTCCCTCCCTAATTCAAGAGGAGGTGGGCACACAGCGTGTCTGCACCAAGGGGTGAGCATGTTGCAGACTGTCGTAGAAAGGGCCTAGCACAAGCACACTGGTGACCTAGTCCTTACTGGCTACCTATCAACCGAATAGGCCCAAGGCCGGGCATTTTCAAATATCCCCAAACAAACTAACAACAGGAAAAAGGCTTAAGGCACCGCCACGAACCACCGCACCCCCAGTTGGTACCGTTGGATTCCGCTGGGAGGGTAACAACTCAGCAAGTCATCCTCGGTCTGAACACGGACTGGATCTGCCTTTGAGGCTGATAGAGATCCGGAAACGCAAGGCACAGCGTCCCGACGCCGGTCACGCATCGGAGTCCAAAACTAATGCCTGCATCTGTGTTTGTTTTCCAACGACGGCATCCACGACCCTCCCCCGGATTAGCAACACGGGCGCTGAACAGGGGAAACAAGAGTAAATAAGTGCTGTGCACCTCGTCTTCCCGAGAGAAGGGGAGAATTGAAATAGAAGGTAGCCCGGGCGTCGGGGGGCTCCGTAGGGTCAGCATCTGACTCTTGACTTCAGCTCAGGTCATGATCTCGCGGTTCGTGAGTTCGAGCCCCGCGTCGGGCTCTGTGCCGACAGCTCGGAGCCTGGAGCTGCTTCTGATTCTGTGTCTCCCTCTCTCTCTGCCCCTCCCCTGCTCACACTCTGTTTCTCTCTCTCTCTGTCGCCCTCTCTCTGTGTCAAAAATCTCCCAGAGTCTGATGTCAACTCTTCCTGGAGTCTCCTGGCGGTCTGGTCACGCGCGGCCCATGTCACAAGACTTTCTGCAGCTTCGAGCGCAGTACTCTCCAGCGTCAGAGCCATAAGATGTCAAGTGGAACGAAGGAGCTCTGATCTCGTCCGTCCGTGGCCTCTCCCTGACCTCACTGCAGGGGCACAGACACCAGGCTTGCTGATCCTCGTCTGCCTCTACGTTCAAAGCACCCTCCCCCGTAGTTCCGAGCTCACTCTTTCTCACACATGAGCCCTGCTCTGTCTTCCTGACGTCTTTCTTGAAAACTCAATGAAACCCAACCTCAGTCAAGTGCCAAGAGTCAAAGCTTCTCCCTGGGTGAAGCCTGCTGCATTTTCTTTTATATTCAGGTGAATCTACTCTTTTTAAAACAAAAAATTAATGTTTATTTATTTTTGAGAGACAGAGCACGAGTCAGGGAGCAGCAGAGAGAGAGGGAGACACAGAATCCAAAGCAGGCTCTAGGCTCCGAGCTGTCAGCACAGAGCCCGACGCGGGGCTCAAACCCATGAACTGTGAGATCATGACCTGAGCCGAAGTGAGACGCTCAACTGACTGAGCCACCTGAGTATCACAAGTCTGTTTTCATTTAAAAATTTTTTAATGTTTATTTACTTTTGACAGACCAAGCAGGAGAGAGACAGAGACAGAGGGAGACACAGAATCCAAAGCAGGCTCCAGGCTCTGAGCTGTCAGCACAGAGCCCAACATGGGGCTCAAACCCATAAACCATGAGATCATGACCTGAGCCGAAGTCGGACGCTTCACCTCATGCCTGAGTTGGAGAAATGCAGATCCCCATCTCTGGGCCCCTGTGTTGACTTTTTAAGGACAGAGAAAGCAGATTTGGAGAACAACGATAATTCATCTCGGTCAGGAATCCAAGTACAACAGATAGATAAAGTTTCGTTGAAGATGCGTCTCCAAGTTAAACTTTCTGTGCACACGAACGCCACTGTGTTTTTCCGCGGAACAAGGAGACGGAAATCACTCCTTACTTAAGACACATAATTGTACACACAGCTCTCTCTCAGCAGTTACACAGATGCACTCTGCTGAAGTCCGAAATTAAATTTCCCCTACATCGAGAAGGAAAGTGCACGCCAAAAGAAACGATCTTTCATCCATTTAGCCGAGTCCAGCCACCCTCAACACCGGGGAAAGATTGTAGAGATGAACAAGGTCTTCGAAAAGGAAGTGGATAATAGATAAGTCCTCTTCACAGGAGCACTTTATTGATTTTTAAGTGTATTGTGCTGTCGGTAAATACTCTCTGAGCTTAATGGAGGAGGAAGGTTGTGGCAGATACATTTCACGAATGCTGCCTGGGTGAGTCTCAAAGAGCACCCACTTCCCCTGCCCTTTGTGTACGAAGAACCCCAGCTCTGGGGGATCACAGGGGTCCTCTTTCCAGACGGGGCGAGTTGGGGCCACAGGAAACATCCATGTGACCTTCCTGAGAACCAAACCCTCTACCCTCACGCTCACCGTGGACGTGGAGAAACGGAAATACACTCTACTGTGTCCAAATGACTTGGCGTTTTCCTCCATCCTCATTCATCCCTTCAAGGCAAGAATTTGATGGTCCAGGCACACGTTCAACTGCTCATTACAAGAATTTCTCCAAAGACCCATCCACTCTTTGATGGGAAGTATCGATGGACCATTGGCGCGCTAAGATTCTCCAGACTCCTCCCATCCACATCCTTCCCGTGCTGTTCCTAGCAATTGTAGACTCTCTGAGCTCCTTTCCTTGATATTCGACACCCTTTTCGTGATACCATTTCCATACTGTCACTTCACAGTGCATTGCACTAGCTTTGAGGTTCGCCTCTATGGATTCACTCCACTCTCCACCAGTGCTTCTTTAGGACGATGGCCACGTCCCCGTCTCTTCCCAGCCCTCTATCTCCCTCACCTCATACGTGCATTTCTTCCACGATTTCTCTCACTTACTTCTCTCTGTTGATTCTACAAGGCACAAGCTACAGTCTCAGCTCCTTAAAATTGCCTATTCTTTCGTTTGCATCGATCTCTTCCTCCCTCGATTCATATGAGTCTGCCTCCGCCACATTATTTCTGCACCTTCCATATTTGATTTAGTCCAATTACTTTTTTTGAGTTCATTTATTTATTTTGAGACAGAGACAGAGAGAAAGAGCAAGCAGGGGAGGAACAGAGAGGGAGAGGCGGAATCCTAAGCAGACTCCACGCTGTTAGCACGGAGCCCAATGTGGGGCTCGAACCCATGAACCATGAGATCATGACCGTAGCTGAAATCAAGAGTTGGACACCTAACTGACTGAGCCACCCAGGCACCCCGTCAGTCCAATTACTTCTTAATAGGAGGACTCACGTACAAGTGAGTAGGTCTTAGTTTTGGGGTACAGAATGGGATCTCTGTTCATTCCGTGGCCCCTGTCCTGATAGTATCATTCATAATACAGGCGTCTACCCCCATTTATCTGCGGGGAATACATTCCAAGATGCCCCAGGAAATGCCTCAAACCACAGACACTACCAAACCCTATACAGACTATGTATTTATACACACATATTTATGATCCAGACCAATTTATAAACTAGACTCAGTAAGAGATGACCAACAACACCTAATGGTAAAATACAATAATTATACTTTCATAAAAGGTATATATACACATGTGGTCTCTCTCTCTCTCCCTCTCTCTCTCTCTCTCTCTGTCTCTGTCTCTCGCTCAAAATATCTTATTGTCCTGTGTTCACCCTTCCTCTTGGGAAGATGTGGGTTGGCAGGATACTCTTGTGATAAGATGAAGAGCAGTGAATGACGTAGGCATTGTGACATGGGGTTAGCCAACTACTGACCCTCTGATGATCCGCCAGAGGATTATCTGATTCCAGACCACGGATGACTGTGGATAACCCAGCCACAGAACACAAAACCACAGATAACGGGGACCAACTGTACCACCGAATGTGTTCAGGTTGAATAATCGATATGCTGAGCTCTCAACATAATTTCATCTAAAGAAATAGAAAATAGTACCTGTTGTGGGTCGAATTGGGCTCCCCCAAAATATACATTTAAGGCTTACTCTATTTCAATTATGAATGTGACCCATTGAGAAATAGGGTCTCTGGGTGCCTGGTGGCTCAGCTGGTTGAGCATCAGACTTTGGCTCAAGTCAATATCTCACTGTTCGTGAGTTCGAGTGCCATGCGCCATGTTGGGCTCTGTGCTGACAGCTCAGAGCCTGGAGCTGCTTCGGATTCTGTGTCTCCCTCTCCCTCTGCCCTTTCCCTGTTCACACACTGTCTCTTTCTCTAAAACAAATAAACATTTAAAAAATTAAAAACAAAAAGAAATTGGGTCTTTGCAGAGTAATCGAATTACAGTGAGATTACGCTGGAGTAGATGGACCTCTAGACCCCATGAGCAGTACCTTTGTAGAAAGAGAAGAGACGTTCACACGGACCAGAGTCCGTGTGCACACGGAGGCAGACATCGGAGTGGTATCTGCACAGCCAAACAACACCACCAGAAGCAGGAAGAGGAGGGAAGGACCCTCCTTAGTCAATATAGCCCTGTGACAAGTCCATCTCAGACTTCTGGTCTCCAGGACTCTGAGACAATATATTTTTTTGTTATGGTTGTTTTAAGCCATCCAAATGTGTGTTCATTTGCTATGACAGTCCTAGGAAACTAGTCCAGTATCCAATAAACTTGAAAATTGTACTATTTGAAGAAGCAAACTGCTTTGAGCTGAAGATTGGAAAAAAAAAAAAAAAGATGTTTCTCAAGGAGTTCAGAGAAATGGTCACTTGAGACACACTCAACTTTATAGCATTTTCAATAATTCAGAAGCCATAGGCAAGAGCAATTACATGAAGTTTTTTGAACTTGCAAATAAAATATTAAATCAAATTATAGAACCAAATACTACATCACACAAAGACAAAATACCCTCATCTATAAATATATGTCCTCCGGAGTGGGCCTGCGTTTCCAACATCACAACATTGTATTAATAAATATTTGATAGGAACACGCCTTTGGACTCAGGGACAAGTGTTATTCCTGGTAGTAGCGGAAAATGCTTTTTTTTCCCTCCCGTAAAACATCACCCCAACATTATTCCTAGTGAGTATGGAAAGCCATTCCCACAACAAAACAAAGCACCGACATAAGAGCAGAAAAGAAAAGTGGAAACCAGGCAATGGGTTTGGGATGAAGAGACGCACTTCAGGTCCCAGTACGGAAAGACTTTGTTCCCCGAGTAACTCAGGGCCAGTCTCCTCCCCAGGGACAATGCGTCCTGATGGTGAGCTCTTTTCCTTCACACCCACAATTGTGCCGGCGCTGTCGCTGCCCTGAACCTACACGGGCTGAGTCTCCCAAAATGGCACCCTGCATGGAGAGCATAGCTGAGTCAGCCCTGGGAGCCTCCCTTTGCCCCTTCCGGGGAGGTCCCCTCGTTCCCTTCTCCCAACCACTGCTCCCCACCATTCTGTTTCTTCCTCGCCCGCCTCGTTTGAGAAGACAACTATTTCCTTCGCGTCACTGTAGTTTACACGGCTGAGCCCCCGTGGGGGAAGCCAACACTATACAACACCAGCACCAGCCTGCCAACCTGCTGGTGTTTCCTTCTCTGGGTTCTTGCTCTCCGCTTCTAATTTAACATCAGGGACCTGGGTAAGAAGCGACGCTTTCCCCACCAGCCCCCTCTGGAGAGTTTCAGACCCATCACTTAATAGCAGCTCACAGCATGCGGGAGGTTGAGAGTCTTGACTTTACAATTGACTTTGCAATTGTCAGCTCTAGTGATTACTGAGCTCACAACTCAAGAAGACATTTCTTCCCCGAAGCAGGGAAAACATCCTCACAAGGAATAGTCTCACATGCGTCCCTTTCTGTTAACCTCATTCCCTTGCACCTGCAACAACACCTTTCTCAAAAAAGCATCTCGGGGCGCCTGGGTGGTCAACTGACTTCGGCTCAGGTCATGATCTCACGGTCCGCGAGTTCGAGCCCTGCGTGGGGCTCTGTGCTGACAGCTCAGAGCCTGGAGCCTGCTTCGGATTCTGTGTCTCCCTCTCTCTCTGCCCCTCCCCAACTCATGCTCTGTCTCCCTCTTTCTCTCAAAAATAAATAAACATTTTTTAAAAATTTAAAAAAAAGCATCTCATTCTTTAGACTTCTGCACAACCCCTCCAGCCTTTCTTAGCGCCCACCCTCCTGGCTTCAGGATTCACTCTGCCCTGATGGGGACCTTCCCCAAATCTGAGATAATTGCTCTAGATTTAACTTAAGAGGGTTTTGGGACAGTTCTGGTGCATGATGACCTTCCTGGAACAGCCAATGGAAAGACCTTGGTGTTTGCACACAAGTGCACACCATGTTTTTTCACCCTTGAGGTCTACACACCAGTGTGTCCTACAGAGAAATCTTTTTTTTAATTTTGTTGGTGTTTATTTATTTTTGAGACAGAGAGACACAGAGCATAAGTGGGTAAAGGGCAGAGAGAGAGAGAGGGAGACACAGAATCCGAAGCAGGCTCCAGGCTGTGAGCTGTCAGCACAGAGCCCGACACGGGGCTCGAAGTCACAAACCTTGAGATCGTGACCTGAGCCGAAGTCGAACGCATAACCGACTGAGCCCCCAGGTGCCCCCAGAGAAATCTTATTTATCCAAGCGTTCCAAGGGAAATATTGAATCACACATCCTCCCATGAGGAGCAAGCTTTAATTCCCAAGTCAGGATGCCCTTTGCATAAAGGAGAGAACCATTTCCGTAATGTCACCAGAGCCCCTCTGGGTCAGGCCAACACTCGAACAGTACCTGCAGAACAGGGTTTTTATTCCCCCTCGCTCTCTGCCTCTCTCCATTGCTTCCCTTCCAACCCCCAGTAAACAGGCGGTCTGCAGAGCCTCATAACCCAGACAGACTCCGTTTACTCCAACCTATTGCCCTTCCTTCAGAAAAACACAGAGGAAGCTTTCAATTCGTCCTTCCAAGGATGCACTTGGGTTTCCAGTGGAAGACGACCCCTGAGGCTCAGCCTGGGGACTTATCATTCTGGACACGGGACAGAACTAAGCTCTTGTCTGTAGATCTGGCCGCTCAGAGGCTGCCTCCTGCACACGCAGCACGCAACAGCATCACCAAAGACTGCTGTTTGGTAAACTTGTCCAACTCAGTAGAATGTGTTTTCAGTGTTTGGCAAGAAAAGGCATCCACTCATTGGCTCATTTTATACGACTATCACAGTGGCTAAAAAAGAATCTGAAGACCTTCTAAGGCCGTGGTTTCCAAAGGGGGTCCTGGGGCCACAGCATTGGCACTCCTGGGAACTTGTCCCAGATACACACCGTCAGGACCAACGCAAATCTCTGGACCCCCGGAATCAAAACCTGGATGTTCACAGGCCACACAGTAAAGCCCGAGAACCACCACTTTACAGGTGCGTTTCTCATAAGTAGGCTAATAGCCTCTTTGGTGTCTGGTTTCTGGAAATACAGTCATGGTCAAACCAACCACAATGAGCAGAAGCCGTTCTTGAGATAATGACTCCGACGTCCGTGTGTCTGGTGAGATGAAGCAACCCAGACAGGCAGAAGGGCGCAGGTTCTCAGGGAAGAGATAAATGACCTCTTTTCGAACACCGAGGCAAATCAAATTGCTTCTCCCGTATAAAATATCGTCTTGAAGACGATGGATTTGCCTTGCGCTTGTCAGTGAGGACATCTGGGATGACGTAAGAAGAACGGTCACCCCCTTAGCACGTTTACTCCCCAGGTGAGCTGACAGTGCCGGCAGGCTGGCTGCCCCTCCCTTGGCATGGTTACCCTAACTTCAGTCCCTCCTTTTATTTATTTATTTATTATTTATTATTTTTTATTTTTTTATTTTTGAGAGACAGAGAGAGGCAGCACGAGCAGGGGAGGGGCAGAGAGAGGGAGACACAGAATCCGAAGCAGCTCCAGGCTCCGAGCTGTCAGCACAGAGCCCGACGCGGGGCTCAAACCCACGAACCGTGAGATCATAACCTGAGCCGAAGTCGGACGCTCAACCGACTGAGCCCTCCAGGTGCCCCTCAGTCCCTCTTTTTAAATGAATAGTGGTGTGTATATGCCCAACAGAAATGAAATACGGACCTGTAAGAGATATCTGCATTCCTATGCTTACTGCCCCATTATTCACAACAGCCACGATACAAGAGCACAGTGTCTATTGACAGGTGAATGGATCAAGAAATTATGGTCTAAATATACAACGGACTAGTATTATTCAGCCTTAAAAAGGAAGGAAATCCTGCCATTTCCAACAACATGGATGAACCTGGAGGGCCTATGCTAAGAGGAATAAGCCAGGCACAGAATCACAGCTACCGCACGATGCTACTGACATGTGGGATCTAAAAACGTTGAATACGCAGAAGCAGAGGGTAGCATGGCAGTTTTCGGGAGCTGAGGGGGTGCGGGAAATGCGCGACGCTGGTAACGGATACAAGGTTTCAGTGTGTATGATGCATAAACTTCAAAGATTTAATGGACAGCATGGTGCCTATAATTAACACAACTGCATCGAATATTAGACATTTTCCAGGAGAAGAAATCTCAGATGCTCTCATCTCACACTCAAAAATGATAACTATGGGGGTAGATGGATATGCTAATTGGCTTGACTCTAATCATCATTTCACTATGTACATGTCTATGAAAACATGTGGGACGCCTTAAATACATACAATTTTATTTTAACAAGAGGAACAAAAATATTTAATACCTAAAACCATACAATGAGTAAAGACGTATCGTGTGACTCTGGATTGGAATCCAAAAAGCACATAACTTAGTATTTTGTTTTTACCCCAAGATGAGACTTCCATTGGAGAACCTTCTCTCCCCAACATTTCATGGAAAACCTATGACTTTGGCCCTGGACCACTTGGTAGACATGATTCCAATGTTAGCTCTTCCAAACCCTCATCTTGGCTCCGTTCTCAAGGTGCATTGAGGAAAGCTAACCTTCCACCAAATGGTGCTTTCAGAAAGCTAATTTATTCCTTCATTTCTGCTCAAAACACCCTCGAGGAGAAGCCATTAAGAGATATGTGTCTTTGGAGATTTTAGCCCACAGAAACAAATGCTCAGATACACCGTGTGTGACACATTCATATATTTTGTTTTATTACCCAGAAAATTTTTACCAAAATGTATGTCACGGGAGAGACACTTGAAATTTTGAAATCCTAAGAACATTTTCCCTGGAGCTGGAGTCAAGGTTAACATATGACTTAATAAGAAAAGAAAAGAATCCTACAATTCTGTTTCTGCAGAAATCAGCTTACGATGAGGAATTGCTGGACAACTGTAAACGCAGGCAGAGTCTATGCTTAGTTCCACACTCAGTAATTACCCGATGTGTACGAAAACCCCATACTATGCTAGATGACGGTTTTTGCCACCAGTATAATCAAGGAGCTGAGAACCTCGCTTATAATTTTTTGTTTCGTTGAGTATAAAAGAAATGCTACAAAGAAACAAGACACGTTTAGCACAATGATGGGTATTTATGTGTTTAAATTCAACATAACGGTGTTTTTCTCTTTTTTTCTACTCCAAAAATTAACACACAGATGATCCCGGCTGAACGAGTGGCCTGGCCTCACATAACGTACAGCCCTGAAATGTCCATATCTTATCCCCATACTACAGATGGGAATGATGGTGTTCACCATGGGACTTCCAAGTGTATCCACCTCAATTTACGCCCTCAAAGTCTGGATATCATGATATTGAAGGATGCCTCAATGTCTAAAATGTTGTCTCTTTCAACTCAGCTACTAAAAAATGTGCTCTGCAGACCTTTAAAATGATTCGAGGTAATTCTTCATTCCTTCATTGAGATAGGAAATCTCAACGTGAAATTGCATCATTAAGAGATGTAGTTGTTATTTAAAAAAGTGGGTTGTCTTTCATTGATCTGAGGTTTACTTCAGATAATAGCATCATGAAAGTTCATCTTCCAAGGGATGGGATATATTATTATATCAAAGAAAAGGGAAATCTATTCTAGGAAAGAAATTGATATTTCTTTAAATCGGTTAAGACGGACAAAATGAGCCGACTATGAACGGCCTCTTGTTGGATGCCTTTGCACGAGAACGTTCTTCTGCAAATGAAAGAGCCGTCCGTATCCAGTAAAAGCTGGGTTCGAAGAAATGTTTTAGGTCATTCTATACAGAGTGACGGTTCAACATGAAGTGTGGCATGTGGTGAACCTCTGCAGAATTTTGGAAAAGAACAATACCCTCACTTGATATTGTAGTTAACTGGTCTCATCCTAGTAAACTGTAGCTATTGACACCATTGCTGCTATTAACCCTTTCCACAACAGTGCATGCAATTTTGGCTTCTTTCTTTCTTTAATTTTTAATGTTTATTTATTTTTGAGAGAGAGACAGAGGGTGAGCAGGGGAAGGGGCAGAGAGACAGGGAGACATAGAATCCGAAGCAGGCTCCAGGCTCCTAACTGTCAGCACAGAGCCCAACACAGGGATCGAACTCACAGAGTGTGAGATCATGACCTTGAGCCTAGGTCGGACACTCAACCGACTGAGCCACCCAGGTGCCCCACAATTTTGACTTCTGAGGGGCGCCTGGCTGGCTCAGTCAGCAGAGCATGTGGCTGCTGATCTCGAGGCCATGAGTTCGAGCCCCATGCTGAGCATAGAGACTACCTTAAAAAATAATTTTAAAAAATAAATAATTTTTTCGACTTCTGAGCACTTGCTCAACAGTGAGATCGCTCTGGCACACATGAGTGAAGAAACAAACAAATGGGGGCACCTGGGTAGCTGAGTCGGTTAAGCGTCCGACTTCGGCTCGGGTCATGATCTCACGGTTCGTGGGTTCGAGCCCTGCATTGGGCTCTGTGCTGACAGCTTGGAGCCTGGAGCCTGCTTCGGATTCTGTGTCTCCCTCTCTCTCTGCCCCTCCCTCGCTCATGCTCAGTCTCTCTCTGTCTCCCAAAAATGAATAAACATTAGAATTTTTTTTTTTTTTAAATAAGCAAACAAATGAAAACCAAATATCTATGAGGAAAGAGGTCTGACCATCTTGGCTGGGTGTCTCCCACGTGCCCTCTTCATCCACGAGGACTCAGTTCACCTGTCTCCACTCTGCTCCAAGCTCCCGGACAGTTCCTTGGATCAAAGTATTCCCTTAGCTCTTGTTTCCAGTCCATCACAAGGCTGGGAAACACCGGCAGGAGGCAGGGGTGAGAAAGAAAAGGGGAATTAGCCCTATCCCTCCCTGCCAAATGCCCTCGCCCATGCACCCCATCCAAGCCTCAAGATTGTGTTAGTTCCTTCTGCTCCTTTATGAGTCACATTCCTGCACTCTTGCCTACGGTTTCCCTACACCCTTCCCACACTCTTGAAACCAGTTCCTTTTAAAACCCCTCCTTAAATCACAAAACCTGAGCATATCATGTGTCCCCGACCAGGACCCAGTCTTACCCTACGCCTCTTTTGGAAGGAAATCTGGATTCAACTTTGCAGACCCAGGCTAAGCTCCATGATCCTTTCTCTGTAACACAAAACTAATCTCCTGCCAACAGATTCATTTTCTGCTGTATTAGTAAGTCTGTTGACAGCGCTTTCTTTTCATCTAAACGGCAATTGAAATGTTGGGTTATCTGAGGTGATGTCTAAAGAACGTTTTGGTTCATAATGACTTAGAGGAAATGCTTCGCTAAAAGTACTTAGTGTTTGATTGGCGAAGACAGCCTGGGCACTATTTCCATGCTGTATGAAACCTACCATTATGAATGTAATTGATAGGACAGTGCTCACTGCCGAAATAAAGACCCCCTACAGTCATGCTCCTATGGTTACTTTGGTTCTTAAGACCAGTGGGTCACAGGTAAGGATGTGAAACTTTTGAGCAGGTGCAAGAACACTTAGAAAGACCATCACTGTGTGTAAGAAGGAGACGTTCAGGACTGGACAAATTTAAACAAAGGTAAGGAGCACAAGTGCTTGGATTCCCTATTGTCGTCAGAGAAGGGGAGCTCCTCCCTAAAGAAGCTTATTTAAGAAAATAAGCTTACGCAACGATGAAGTAGTTTCTCAGTCCCTCGTGCAATGAACACTAACACGACCCAGCCTTTAATTGATGTTACAGCTGCCATCGCTCCTGGCACTGGACCATAGCATTATGAAGCCACCTCATTACAGGTAGAAAGACGAGGTGGAAGGTATTGAAAGAAAAACAAGTGCATTTGAGGACAAAATTCTTTCTACAGTATGAATGTAGCATCAGCAAAGTGTGACATGTTGGTGTGATATCAGTGAGCAGTTTCATGTTATATAGAAAATATATTGTTGAGTGTTGTCAGCATGGCTTGGGAATTTCCCAAATGGCCTAGGTGTCAACTTAAAATACAAATGAAACAGTTGCCCTTCAGGTCAAGAATGACAATTTGAACTTGGGTAGGAAGAAAGAAATACAAAGCCTGCTCTATGACATGTTTCTGAAACTCACCCTTACGCTTTTCCTGATATGCAGTCACACATTCTTATCTGAGGTCCTCAGTTCTCTTCCAACATCCCAACATCAGCTGATTCAGGGCTGCCAACCTAAAATAACCAGCAGGAAGGAGAGAAAGAGAAGGGTTCAGAGACAACATTCAACCGATTCTAGATGAAGTCAAAACTTATGGAGACCATCATGCTGTTGCTCATTTTCACACTCAAATTCCTTCCCTAACCAGATCACTCAATCACTTCGTGAACCATCAGGATGTAATAAATCCCAATAAGAATTAGTGAGGGGCTTTATTAAGTGGATGGATACAAACGACCCTCTCCCTCCAGGTCCTCAGCTCTCAGCTTTCCAATTTCTCTTCCACCCCTTGGCCACTAAACCAGAAGGAACATGGGTGACTCAGCACCTGCTTGTGTGGGAGTCCAGGAGTCTTGGGACATCTCCACAGCTCGCTGGGCTCTGGGAAACCAAGAGTGGGCAAGAGGGCACTAGAAATAAGGTGGATACAACAACTGCAGGCAGGGGGAGAGAAATGCAGTGGGATGTACACAAATGCCAAATTTCATATAGATGGAGGTAGGAATCCCAGGTCAGAATGCAGACAGTAGAAGGATCAAAGTGAAGACGGAATTGGGCAGATGAGAGAGAAAAATGGAAGGCAAGACTCAGCATCGGGACCCGACACCTGTTGGGAAGGAGGTAAAGACAGAAAACGTGTAGGACAGATAGACCATGGCTGGGGATCTTTGTCTTCCAGTGAAAAATGGAATCTATTGGTTAACCAAAAATGAATTGTTGATTTCAAGATAGTTGAAGATTACACATAAAATTCTAGGGGAACTGTTCAGCCAGGCTTTCTTAGAAAAACTCCAATGTAGGTGAAGTAACCTCAAATTAGCCAGAATAAACAAAAAAATGTGGGATCCCCACATGTAAATGATCTCTTGCTTTGTTTTTCTTTGTCATTTAAAAAACAGTAATGCTATACTCCAAGGAAAAATGAACAGTAGGAAGAAAACAAGTATTCAAACTTTCCATATTAAAAATGAAATCTTCCCAAGTGATGATTTTAAATCTCCAAAGCCAGGGGCACATGAGTATTCTGTCTAAAAGGCAGCCAAGTTCACCAAATAGAGAAAGTTTTGACAAATGTTTTTGAAAGGTCCAAAGAGTTCAATGCCTTGGACTTCATGAGCCATAGTATCTTGTCTGAAAATACTGAAGTCTAAAAGAGCCTAAATGTCCATCAACTGACGAATGGATCAAGAAGATGTGGTTTACATACACAACAGCATACTACATGGCAATGAGAAAGAATGAAATCTGGCCATTTGTAGCAACATGGATGGAGCTCGAAAGTGTCATGCTAAGTGAAATAAGTCAGTCAGAGAAAGACAGACACCATATGTTTTCACTCATATGTGGAACAGGAGAAACTTAACAGAGGACCATGGGGAGGGGAAGGGGAAAGAAATACTTAAGGAGAGGGAGGGAGGCAAACCATAAGAGACTCTTAAATACTGAGAACAAACTGAGGGTTGATGGGGTCTGGGGGAGAGGGGAAAATGGGTGATGGGCATGAAGGAGGGCACTTGTTGGGATGAGCACTGGGTGTCCTATGGAAACCAACTGGACAAATATTAAAATAAATGATAAACTATATTAAACTATATTAAAATAAATAATAAAAAAATAAAAAATAAAATACAATATTCAAACTCTACCCCCTCAAAAAAAAAGAAAAAAAAAGAAAATACTGAACTCTAGAAAAAGAAAGAAAAGACTGAATTATGTCATTGTAGCAGGAAAAAAATCAAAGACACTACCAACATGCAAATGAATGCATATGGCTGTGTACCAATAAAAATGTATTAATAAAAGTAGACAGTGGGCCAGATTTGGACTTCGGTCCACGAATGGCTGACACCTGAAAGAGGGCTATGCAGCCATTTCTAGGAGCCTATGAGGCAATGACATCTCATTTGAATCATCCCTTCCCCAAATTCTCAAAGTAGGTGTCCCTGCGTGCACGCCACACCTTTACCATAAATCTATTTAAATTCGTAATGAGGAAGGTTCTGGAGACTCTCCCAGATGAGCTTTGCTTCTGCATTAGTGACCACAATTTTTCCAGCAGTCTCCCAGGACCACGCCCTGCTCATTATCAGAGATTGAAATTCCAGCTCTCGATGTTTCATAGTGAGCAATTAAAGTCAACCGCATCAAAGAAAATGCAGGCCTTGGCCGCGCCCTGCTGCTTACCATACATAAGCAATCTGAACAGGTGCAGGGGAGATGTTCCCGGACTTGAAAAATGCTCCGGCAGTTTCTGTCTGAATTTGCATCTTTCGTGTGTGTCTGTTTGATGAGGAGAATATGCAAGAATGTCTATATATATAAAACTTTTGGATTCCGGACCAGACTTCAATGAGGAGGAAGTGCACGTCGCCAGAGGACCTGTTTTAACCCTGTTAAAGGGACCATCGCTGACAGACATCTCCCTGGCTTGTCCATCAGCCCCGCCCCCTCTTCCAGCCGGTCCCCACCCTCAGGATGGAAGGACACCAGCGGGACCTCTCTCTGTGATGGGCGGCTCCCTGCCATGTGTCTCAGGCTCTTGTTACATTTCCTCCTTTCCAGAACCTTGGATCTTAAGCACCAAGGGTATCGGTGCCAAAGCCACCACCGGACTGGTCCCGTCTGTAGGACTAGCACCCCAAATCGATGAGTCTGCCTGAAAGTCCTGTTGCATCGACAACCACCCCACATTCACAGCGATCACAGGGCAGACCAGAGTTGGCAGAAAACCATCTATGACAGGACCCCGTGGACAAGAGTCTACACCACCCCTTACCGCCAAATCCACTTTAAAGAAATGGTAGACTCCCTGCATTTCTTAATTTTCTCATGCCAACAAGAACTGTTGGAGTTGGTGCTGAGGGTCTAGGACTGCACTAGATACAAAGAAATATAACAGAAACAGCTCAGGACTCCAGGGACAAAGTTCAGATAAAGAACCGACTTTTGTCTTTATCTGTGGTGCTTATCGTCTTGTTCATAAATGAGAAACCGGACACTGTTTTCACGTGGGTTCAAAGGATCAGCTGTGCACAAACACATACAAGCACACACACATTGAGATATACATGAGATGTGTGTGTTTGTAATTTTTATTCTTTTTTTAAAGCCTTTGCTGACCATTCTTTTTTTTTTAACATTCATTTGTTTTTTGAAAGACAGAGAGATAGAGCATGAGCAGGGGAGGGGCAGAGAGGGAGGGAGACACGGAAATCGAAGCAGGCTCCAGGCTCCGAGCTGTCAGCACAGAGCCCGACTAGGGACTCGAAATCACGAACCGTGAGATCATGACGTGAGGCGATGTTGGATGCTTAACCGACGGAGCCCCCCAGGCACCCCTGTAATTTTTATTCTTGTGCACATATTCTTTTATCTGTATATTTGTGTGATATATATGTGTAACTTACAGATGTGAAATACACATATCCAGATAAAACAATGAGTGTATGGGGACACCTGGCTGGCTCAGTCAGTAGAGCATGTGGCTCTCGATCTCTGGGTTGTGAGTTCAAGTCCCACGTTGGGTGTAGAGCTTACTAAAACAAAAAAAAATGAGGGTCCACACATATATATGGACATACATATACATACATTATGTTATCATTGATTCAGATACATATACATTTACAGTATATTCATACGTAGTACATATAAACATATGAAAGAATAGTTTTATATATGTACGTAGGCACTCATTCTTTTATATGTTTATAAATATTATACATACACATAAAATCTTTGTAAATGAATATATTACATATAAATCATATATACATAAAGAGAAAAATGATAGATAGATATAGTCATGGATGGGGATAGATGATAGAGATGGATGGATGGATGGACGGATGGATGAATAGACAGACAGACAGATAGATAGATGATAAATTATAGAAAGTGGACGATAGATAGATAGACACATAGATACAGAAAGATAGAGGGATGGACGGACAGATACATGGACAGACAGACAGCTAGATAAAACCCCTCATTCTAGGTCAGGCAGCCTCAGCCTGGGGCTGGATGACAATGCCACTGGCGTCTCAGCAGCGTCCATGGTATCCCCCGCCCCATGCTGGAAACACACATCTAGATTTTGCTCTCAAACAAAGGAGTCTCCGGGACCCGCCCTTTTGCGTTCCTCTTCCTCAACGCCCCGCGTCCAGCCCGCCGTCAGCCGTCAGCGCGTTACAAAGCACACAGGGACGTCCTGAGTGTCCCCACTCAGCGTGGCCCCCTCACTGGGCCCTCCATCTCTGTGACGGTGACAGCAGCACTCCGCTTCGCAGAAACAAGGAAACCGAGGCAGAAGGCGGCTCTGGTGCCTTCCGGAGGACCCTCCGCTGGCCAGGATTGCTATACAAATTCAGTTGGTTTCTCCGCTTTGCTATTTTTTTCCTCCAGGGCGAGATGTCGTTTGGTCAGTGCTGCCCTGGCTCCCGTGGAGGCTGGTTCTGCAACAGGGAAGCCAAAGTCCCAGGTG
This sequence comes from Cryptoprocta ferox, assembly GCA_028646485.1. Classification (NCBI taxonomy): domain Eukaryota; kingdom Metazoa; phylum Chordata; class Mammalia; order Carnivora; family Eupleridae; genus Cryptoprocta; species Cryptoprocta ferox. The sequence continues at coordinate 104,367,756 of CM053579.1, forward strand.
GCGGGCGCCCTAGAAGGTGGCCCTCCGTTCCTCGGCTCCCGGGCAGAAACACTGCGCTCTGAGCCCACGCCCAGCTCCCGTCTGCCCTTGACCGGTCAGGCTCCCTCGGCAGAGTCAGGGCACCCCCGCCCCAGCCTCACTCGGGCCCTTCATGGTGCGGGTGGTGGGGGGCACCCGCAGGAGGGACATCGGGGGAGCCAGCTGACCCCAGAGCCAGCTCACGAGAGCGGACAGACCGTGCCAGGGAGGGGGTGCGATACCGCAGCGACTCACCAGCAGCGCCATCTGCCCTCGGCAAGCCAGCGCTGCTCGCCAGCCACTGACATCAGCCACCAGTGCCAGCGGCTGCCCGCAAGTCCTGGAACAGGACAGGCAGCACCTGGCAACCTGCCCCCTCCACCGTTGTCCCACCCTAAGATGTCCCGGATGTCACTCGGTGTTGGGGGGGGTCATAAAGATACGCGCGTTCCCTGACAGGCTTGTGTCAATGCGTAGCCTGGACTAAAATCACCTCGTTAGACAATTTCGGACTCCCGTGTGCATCTAGTATCGGTCATCCAGTAACACACACGTGTGCGTGCACATACATGCACACCACACGCTGCACCCATATGCATGCAGACATGTGCACACCATACAATGTGTGCATAGACAGACGGCTAGAGAGATGACAGATAATAGATGGATGATAGAGAGAGAGATGCATGGATAGATGGATGGATAGACAGATAGGATGGACGGGCAGATGGATGCATGGATGCACAGATAGATGATACATAGACAGATAGATAGATGACAGATACATAGAGAGATAGATATAGAGATGGATGGATGATGGACACATAGATATAGAGATGGATGGATGGATGGACACATAGGTATAGAGATGGATGGATGGATGGACACATAGGTATAGAGATGGATGGATGGATGGACACATAGGTATAGAGATGGATGGATGATGGACACATAGATATAGAGATGGATGGATGATGGATGGACACATAGATATAGAAATGGATGGATGGATGTTGGATGGATGGATAGACAGATTGCATCCACACACCACATGTGTGTACATAAACATGCATGCAGGCACACATACATACCACACACTGTGCACACATGTGTACACACATGCACACCAAAATGCATCCAGACATTGCACATGTGTGCACACGTACACAGTAATCCATGCTGCCCATGTGTGCACAAGCACAGCACATGTTTGCACAAGAGACACAAAGCCTGTGCATTTACCACATATGTATGTGCAAATGCACACACCACATGTGCATGGACACACACACAGTCACGACACACCACATGTGCACACATAGCACACACATGTACTGCACACGGGCACATGAAAACATGTGTGCCACACACACGTACAGGACTGCACACCCATACACTGGCTCACCGCTCGCCCCTGGGGGATCCGAAGATCACGTGTTCTCTACGCATCTGAACACACGTGAGCAAACACAATGGCGGGGGATCTGTGAGTCAGGAAACCTGAGTCTTGGCCTTGCTTCCTCAGGACACAGAAGGACGCTCTTTCCTCTTTGTGAAAATCGGTTCCAAGCTGCGTCCAGCTCCAGAACCGTTACACACAGACACACCCGCAGCTGTGAAAACACCACTATCCTAACTAATGTCAGGCGGCCCTCCGTCTTCATGTTAGCTTTTCTTTCTTCTACGGAATCCAAGTGGGAGATTTCCCGAAACGCCCCGCATTACCCACCAGATACCGATGTGTGTTCTGAGGTTTCAGGACACAGGCAGAGATGGGTCCGGCTGGATACACGCGTGAGGCTCAGTCCTCCCCAAAGCCTCCCTGAAATAAAACCACGGAACTAGAAAAATCCTTCACAGTGAAGGACGGTGTGGGCGTGGCTGGGACGTCCACCAAAAATGAAAAATTTCAACTTTGCGCGAGAGAAAGACGGAGTGAAGAGTAGGCGAGGGCTGATGTCTGGAGCCCCAGAAGGTCACATCGTTGTGACTACGCTCAACGCTCGAACACTTGAAAGCACGCATTCAACACGCAGAGAATTATTGTTCATTAATACATTACGTATCATCAAGGCTGCCTTCTCCTGCCGCGCACATAAAATACATACACATAGAAGGTCCATATTTTTCTATACCCACGTAGCTCATTTTGTGTTGAGTGTGCAACACACAAATACCTACAAAATAGTGACTTACTTGTTGTGTGGATTTCACCTCAATTAAAACACACACACACACACACACACACACACACACAGCCTTTCAAAGTCCTGTCTTGTCCGGAGCTACCGTGACAGCAAACAGCTAGGAACACAAAGCCACACACGTTTCGCTTCGGCGTATTCATCCTGCCTGCGACAGTGACTCATGCGTCATCTCAATCTGCCGGGAGCACGCGGCAGCCCCAGCACCAGACCCCAGGCCAGCAGGGCTGGTGCAAAGGCCGGCATTTCCATCTGCCACGTTGGAACCAATGTCGACAATGGGCAAAGCGCCCGAGGTCCTGCCTCCGTGACAAGGCAGGTCCCATCCCAACAGGAGCAGCGCAGGGCAGGGACACGGGCTGTGGCAGAGTCTGTGTATTTTGTGTTCTCCCTCATTGGGGGTCGGGACAACACCCATCTACCATGATGGAATCAGATCACTTACTCAGCGTTCCAATAACACACTTCAACCTCATGGGCACTTTTGTATAGATTTAATTTTTTTTTAAACTGAAGATAACACTAGAGAGTAAAAGATCCCTGCTTGCCAGGGGTCCCGGAAACCGAAAGACAAATTAAAAAAATATATATGGAGCAGAGACACCTGGGCGGCTCAGTCACCTAAGCATCAGACTCTCGCTTTTGGCTCAGGCCATGATCTCACAGTTCATGAGTTCGAGCCCCATGTCAGACTCTGAGCTAAGGAGCCTGCTTGGGATTCTCTTTCTCTCTCTCTCTCTCTGTCCCTCCCCCCATTGCACTCTCTCTCTCTCTCAAGAATAAACATTAAAAAATAATTTTTAAGAAATGGAACATAGGAGGGGCGCCTGGGTGGCTCAGTCAGTTAAGCGTCCGACTTCGGCTCAGGTCATGATCTCATGGTTGGTGGGTTCGAGCCCCGCGTCGGGCTCTGTGCTGACAGCTCAGAGCCTGGAGCCTGTCTTCGGATTCTGTGTCTCCCTCTCTCTCTGACCCTCCCCACTCATGCTCTGTCTCTCTATCTCTCAAAAAATAAATAAATGTAAAAAAAATTAAAAAAAAAAGGAACATAGGAGAATAGGACATTGAAACTATTGCATATGGTACAATATTGATGGACAGATGTCAGATTCCATTTTTTGGAACCCATAAGATATACAAGACAAAAGCGAGGGGCTTTAGTTAATAATAGTGGAGCAATACGGGCTGGTCGATTGTAACAAATGCATCACACCAATGCAGGTGTTAGAAATAGACGAAAACGGGTGTGTGTAAGAAGAAACAGAACATAGGTAAATTCTCCATACTTTCTGCTCAGTGTTTCTATAAACCTGATCTCTACCAAAAAATAAATAATCCCTATTATTTTATAAGTCAAATAAAGCTTTCGAGTACAAATAAATAAAGTAATCCTCTCCATCTGCAAATTTGTTAGGCACACGTCCCTTTATTTGCCCTCACAAACGTTTAATGTTGAAAGGAATGTATTGGATCATTCCAAGACGGAAAAAATTGTAACTCTGTGCTGATACATGTTCTCCAACTTTACCATAGTGATCCTTGCTCAAAACATAGAAATATTGAGGGGCACCTGGGTGGCTCAGTCGGTTACGTCTCTGACTCCGGCTCAGGTCATGATCTCACATTCGTGGGTTCGAGGCCCACGTCGGGCTCTGTGCTGACAGCTCAGAGCCTGGAGCTTGTCTTCAGGTTCTGTGTCTCTCTGTCCCTCCCCCTCTCATGCTCTGTCTCTCTCTGTCTCAAAAATAAATAAAAACATTAAAAAAAAAACAAAAAACAAAAAAAATACAAATATTGAGGGGCACCTGGGTGGCTCAGTAGGGTGGCTCTCTCCGTTCCTCTCCCCCATCTCTTAGCAAATACATTAATTCTCTGCAAATGCTGCTATTTCTAAATACTATCCACTTTTCTTTTTACATTCAAGTCTCCATGAACTTCAAAACAAAATGTGCTCAGCACACAACGTCCTTAAATTTCCTAAATGGTGTTTCCTGTACTTTAATTAAAAAGATCTATATTTTAAACTATCTTTTCCTATCCAAGAATGACAAAATGCTCTAAAAAACAAACAAACAAAACCCAGGGATACCTGGTGGCTCAGTCGGTTGAGCGTCCGACTTCGGTTCAGGTCATGATCTCACAGTTCGTAAGTTCAAGCCCCGCGTCGGGCTCTGTGCTGACAGCTCAGAGCCTGGAGCTGCTTCAGATTCCGTGTCTCCCTCTCTCTCTGCCCCTCCCCACTCACGCTGTCTCTCTCTCCTTCAAAAATAAATAAACATTAAAAAAATTTAAAAAACCCCAAAAGATATGTATCTAAAATGATTACTTCCCCCTTAACCAGTGTCCTTTATTTCCACACATAAGCGGAATGTGGGTTTCAAGGACACTGAAGGGACGCAGACATTGGTGAAGGAAACTACAGCGTAACAAGGAATAACATGTATATTTGCGTAACGCAAAGTAATTGACCTGTGCTGGTGTTAACATTTCTTAAAAAACGGCAAGTTTCCAAGCAGACAAACGAGAAAACAGACCAAAGGGCAGGAAATTTGCAAGGAAAGGCCTAGAAAGTGAAGCAGATTCATCCTTACCCTAAAGGACTGGCCCTAGGGAACTCCGGGTCAGTGTTGCACAGACTTGTTCCAAAGTTCCCATCAGGCAGCATTCATTTGCTATGGCTCCCGCGGATCTGTCTCTTAGGGGCACACACCCAGACAGGCTTAGCTACACCCTGAAGAAGGCAACGTCTGTGTCCAAAAGTGGCACAGGTCACGTCTTCCGGGGAAAGGACCCAGAGGAAGCAATGCAGGAGACTCCCCGTGGGCTGGACTCATATGTTCCATCCTCGTAGTTCCGCGGGGCTCCGAAGCGCGTGGCCGCCTCCGGGCAGGTCTGTGTTCTCAGCAGCCTCGCACCTCGGAAGGGCCCAGGATGCGCTCTGGAATGCCCCACCACCACTATTATTATTATTATTATTATTATTATTATGCCCCACCGCCACTATTATTATTATTATTATTATTATTATTATGCCCCACCGCCACTATTATTATTATTATTATTATTATTATGCCCCACCACCACTATTATTATTATTATTATTATTATTATTATGCCCCACCACCACTATTATTATTATTATTATTATTATTATCTGCTCTTCCAAAATGGACACCACGTGGGAACTCTACAATCCCAGGACCACAATTCTTCGAGCAGGGAAAGCACCTCTCAGAGCCATTGCACTGAAATTGAGCCCATAACCCATAAGCCCACCCGAGGAAGGTCAAGTTCTAAGCCTGGAGGAGTCATCTATGCATCTCACCACACGCAACATATTCAAGCAGAGACCAGTGATTATGTTTCCAAGACTCTCTCATTTTTCTGCTTATTACCTTGAGGCATGGCAGCACCTCACACCCACCCGGGGATATATTAAAAAGGGACAGAACGGAGGAACCTGGAGGCTCAGTCGGTTGAGCGTCCGACTCCGGCTCAGGTCATGATCTCACAGTCCGTGGGTTCGAGCCCCACGTCGGGCTCTGTGCTGACAGCTCAGAGCCTGGAGCTGCTTCCGAGTCTGTGTCTCCCTCTCTCTCTGCCCCTCCCCTGCTCACACTCTGTCTCTCTCTGTCTCTCAAAAATAAATAAACCTAAAATGTTTTTTAAATAAAATGGACGGTATGTGCATCTCACTGTGTTTTCTTAGTGTCTCCCCGAAACGCCCAGGCAAATGTCCCAATGGATTTAGCTCCAACGCAGGGAACAGAATCACATTGCTTCTCTTTATGACCTTAGCATTTTTGTCTTTGAGCAGAAACGAAACACTTAAAATTATTGAGCACTGAGAGCATGCTAAGCATGAATCAGCATGAAAAGCACACTATCACGCATGAGCCTGCCAAGAGCAAGTCATTGTGTTTGGCAACGAGATGGGGAAAAAAAAATAAGTGAGTGGCTATTTATTTGCATACAGTCATGATAATTTTCCCCGTGAGATACATTATTAGTAGTTTCGAGACTCCTATAGTATATATTTGAATTTTCTGTTGGAAGGAAAGGAGGGAGGAAGGAAGGAGGAAGGAAGGAAAGGAAAGAAGGAAGGATAGACAGATATTGGGTGGATGGAAGGAAGGAAGGAAGTAGGGAAGGGAGGGAGGGAAGGAAGGAGGGAAGGAGGGAGGGAAGGAAGGAGGGAAGGAGGGAGGGAAGGAAGGAAGGAAAGAAGGAAGGAAGGAAGGAAGGAAGGAAGGAAGGAAGGAAGGGAGTGAAGAGAGGGAAGGAAGGAAGGAAGGAGGGGAGGGAGGAAGAATCACAACATATTGAGGAGCGTATGCTAGGGACCGAGCACACTTTTTCCAGGGCACAGTCCTGTTGTCCTTCTAGAACATCCATCAGAGAGACAACAGGATTCGTGGCTGTCTCCTCAGAATCTCTATTTTCATCAAACACTTGACATCTGTCTCAGGTCCATTTTTGGAGCATCCAGAAGAGGCCCTGCACCTGACCTACAAAGCCACGTGTTCGCCTACGGTGTCCACTAACGCATACACGTATGACACCTACTGTTCACCTCGAATTTGTCTCCTTTGACCCTTACACTTAATTTTATCATCCTCAAAGGGACATATGTATACAGTCCAGAAAAATTAAAGAGGCCGTCAACGGATGTCTTGTCTTCTATGTTAACTCTCTTTTGTACTGTTTTCCTGGTCTTTATCCTGTGTTCTGAAATAACATACTTGCTCAGAGATCTCTTTTCTTTTATTAGATGTAGCTGGTGTCTACTGGCGTCCTGTTTGGTAGACAATGGCTTTTTGTTCCTTACCCAATTACTATTGTATCTGCCTGTGTACACACACACACACACACACACACAATCCATCTTCCTGATAAAACTACTTCCCAATGTCTACTAAACTAATACTCCACAATTTGTTTGTTTTGCTTTTACCACGCTTACTCTTTGCCTTCGTTTGGTTCTTGCTTGCCTATATCTTAAGGCCCTTGATGAGTTATCGTATTGCAAATCCGTCCTGAACTCACAGGTCCATCGGGTTTTGTAAACACAACCTCCCGCGACCCTCCAACCGCCTGCTCTGTGTGGCTTTATGCTTTCTAAGGTGCCCCACAGCTGTCTTTTTGGGACTTGCATCTTCAAAGTGCCCGGGTCCGGGTCCTGGCTGCCCCGTGGGAGACCCCGAACACACGACAGTCTCTCCGTGACTCGTGTCCTCTGGCTGGAAAACGGGGGTCTATTAATGTGTCATGTAATACATCATTTAAGGTTGTGTTATGTAATCTGTTGTGTCAATCGCTATGAGCACTAAACGAAATGCCCCATTTGCTGAGTGTGGGGACTCAGCTTGGCCATCCTGAGGAGTCCCCGAGAACCCTCTCCCCTCTTGCCCGGCAACCACCCTGCTTCCTGAATCCCTTGTCTCCCTCATGCTTCCTCTCTCTGTTTTCATGGACTGCAACTTCCAGAACATTCCAAGCAATGGTGCGTGGAGGGTACCACCCTGAGGTGGGCATTCTGCATCCGAGAGACCAGCAGCCTCTGTCTCCTGTGTGGCCCCTCACGTGGCATCATTGGGCTGCGTGTGCCGTCCTGGTCCTTGCCCTGCAACATGGTGAGAGCATTCCCTGGGACTTAGAGTGTCCAGCGCCTCTGGACCAAAGTGCAATCCCCTTTTTCTCTCTCGACTCTTTGCATAAGTCTTTGTCCCTCACTGTCTATCATTCCAGCTTTCCTTCATGCTCTGAAATGCCCTTCCGGGTCTCCTGGCGATGCAGACCCTTGGGCGTTCTCATCCATTGCAATACTTTCAAGACATTCCCCCGTGAAGTCAGTGACAGTCTCTTCCCTCACAGGTACAGGCAACCTCAGCGTCCTTTGTCTAATTTTCTAGGCAGCAAGTCCAAGAAGCAGCAGCAGCCGTAGTTGGACCTCTGCATGCTAATTACGTCTGACAGCGAGGCGTGACGCCCATCCATCTAATGAACACGTTCTGATGGCTGAGGTTGTGAGGCTCAGAGATGAAAGGGTGCGTGGAACCTTGCAAGTGCCCTTGCCTCCCTCGTTTTCTATGAGAGATTATGGGAAATGTAGGTTTACGAGCAGAAAAATTGGGAGGTGCTATATTAAATATGTCTGGTTAGTATTGATTCTCTTTCTCTGTCTTGCAAAACATACATACGTTGGCATTAAAGAGGAAACCAAGGACAGACGGAAAGAATCTGCGAGGAGGCGGCAGATAATAGATGACCCCTGGAAAGTTATGGTTGATGCCTTGGTGGCTGGAAGGAAGTGGAAAGAAGAAGAAGGTAGTGACAGGTGGTTGGGGGGGACAAGAAACAAGCTTCAGAACTCTGGGAAATCACACGAATTGGACGCAGCAGGTGGCTCTCAAGGTGCAGACAGAGGCTGGGCTGAAAACAGGAGATTTGCTTGAACCTCTCCCAACCCATGCTCCTTGCAGCCAGGTGAACACGTTTCTGGCAAACTACGTAGAACATGTTCTTTGGAATCAATGACAAACAGGCAAGGATATAGATTCATGGACGCCAGGAAGAGCTGAGGGCAAAGTCGTGATACGCTGCTGAAGACAAGAACAAGGAAAGAAAGCCCGCCACTCCTAGGTAGTTACGCCCACAGCATTGAAAACAGGGCCCCAAGCAAGTCCACATACACACATATTCGGCGCACCATCATTCGTAAGATGCACAAGGTTGAAGCAACCCAGTGCCCATCCATGGATGAATGGATAAACTCAATGGGGTCCATCCCTACCGTGGAGTATGACTCGGCCGTGAAGAAGAAGCAAATCTGTGACACCTGCTACCACGTGCATCGATGGACCGTGAGAGACGCCAGACACACAAGACAGCAGAATGTCTGATTCCATTTATAGGAAACATCCAGAAAACTCATGCAGTGATAAAAATTAGTTGGCTGGTAGTGTTTGGGAAACAGGGAGCAATTTCCTAACAGATCCCTGGTTTGGGTAGTGATAAACCTTGTCTGGAGCTAGATACAGGTGCTGGATGCCCAACACTGGGATTGTACTAAATCCCACGTGATTGCTCACTTTATAATGCTTAATGTTATGTTATGAATTTCACCTAATAAAAGGAAGACAGAGAAATACCGTGCCTCCTCCTCCTACTGGGCATTCAGAGAGCATTTCTGTTATGAGTTCCTGCAAGAGGAAGTGACTGACCCTAGAGAAAAGTTCCAGAGATAGGAAAACATGGAAGTCCCTCAGAAATGGCCACACGTGTACTGTCACCAGCTACTGGTGTCCACAGAGGGCTTACACAGGCAGGGAGCCTCTGACCCAACACAGAATAGCCCAGAATCGCCAGGCACTTAAGGAAAGGCTCCAATATGGAAAAGAGAAGCAAAACCAAACAGCTTCTCTGAGGGAATCAGAAAGGCCCCAGGCAGGCTTCACAGAGGAAGCTGCAAATACAACATGGAATTCTCATGGAATTCACTTCTGAAATACGAGTTGGACAGTATTAAAAAAGATTCGAGTATAAGAAAGAACTCTTGGAATTTATAAGACACAGCAAAAACAAGCATGAATACCATGCCTGTATGATAGAAATAAGCAAGTCATCTAGGAAAAAAGGAAAGAAGTAACACAAAGAGACAGAAAGTGGAACACAGAAAGTGAGAAAGAAGAGAAATCTAGTTGCTCTAATGTCTGAAAAATGGGAGTTTCAGGGGAAAAAAAGAAAGAGACAATGGAGGATTGGAACGATGAATTTGACAGTCCAAAAAAAAAAAAAAAAAAAACACTCCAGATGGGAGGATTTGAGTGTAGACCAAAATGCCCTCTATTAAAGGTCTTCAATCCCACCACCCATGCTACACTGCAATCAAACTATGGCTTCTTGCACGGAAACTTGGTATCGGCAGGGCATAGTCTCCACGTGATTCTTCTTCTTCAAACTTAATTTTAGAAGTACTGGCTATTTGCATATAAATTTATTTCATTATATTTTATTATTTATCATTTTTTATTTTTTAAGGACTTTAAGTAGTCTCTACACTCAACATAGGTCTCGGAACTCAGTACCCAGAGATCAAGAGTTACACCCTCCGCCCACCGAGCCAGCCAGGTGCCCCTGCATATAAATTTCAAAGCCAGATTCTCAAGCTTTGGAAAAAAATATTGCTGTAACTGTGTTAAAAATGACAGAAAGAGACAGACAGAGGATATTTCCATCTTTATGTGTCTTCATGCTACCAAATTTTTCAAACTTTGAATATGATAGGTTTCTGGAATGATATTCTTTAGTCATGCCTGTCAGAGCACATGAAGCAAAGAGCTTTGTAGTTTTCTTCATTTGTTCTTACACTACTGTGGGTAGAATAATCCCATTATAGTTATTATAAACTGCTCACTTTCTATTACATTATAAAATACAACAATTATTATAATTATGGATTATAATATATAATATGTTAAATAATATATGATTATATTATATGTATTATATCATAATGTATAATATAATTATATATTGTAATTATATAGTATATGTAATATGTTATATATTATGTATTGTATACAATTATAATTATATATTATGTAATATTTTATTTTGCAATATATAATATGATATAGTATTATTATATAATATTATTATATTATATATTGTAGTATAAAATATAATTACATATTACATAATTTTATATTTTATATAGTATAGTATATGATATATCTTAATTATATACTGTATAATACGTTATATATTATAATATATAATATGTTATATTTGGATGATATATATTATCTATATTGTAATTATGATATATTATAATTATACATAATATATTGTATATTGTAGTATATGAAATATAATGTTATACTGTATAGTAATATATAATAAGTTATAATTATGTTATAGCATATTACAAGTATATAATAATTAAAAATAATCACAGTTAAAAATAATAATATATAATATATAATTATGATATAATATTATATAATAATACATATTATTACAATATGTTATAATATATAATCTAATATTATTTTATACTAAGTATTCTAGTGCTGCTGTATTAAACTGAAATTCACTTTATTTAATGATTTTGTAAGTGACAGTTTGCTAAACTCTGATTAATTCTATACTTTATCCAGAGGTTGCTTTTTGGGGGGTAATTGTTTACACGCATATAGAAAACACCTTCTGTAAATAACATCGCGCTTCTTTCCAATGCTTGTATTTATTTTTTCTTGCTGGGGTCTGATTGCACTGCCTAGAGCCCCAGGACAGCGTCAGGTTGAAATGATGGTGACAGCTACCCGTGAACTGTCCCTGACTTTTAAGGAGATCGCTTCCCAAACGTCACTATTTCATATATGATGTCTGATAAGTTGACTTGTAGAAAGCCTTTCTCAATTTAAGGGAAGTTTTGGTTTATTCCTAGTTATGAAAATCACGAATGGAAGCTCAATTTTATCAAAGCAATTTTCTCCATCAGTTGGTATATGAAACATTTGTTTTTATTTTGTTCTGTTCTCTCCTTTAATCTGTTAGTAGTTAATGTACAATTGAAGCTAATGTTGAACCTTACATTCTCAATATGAAACAAATTCACTGAATGGCTTCCTTAAATTGTTCCGCTAAGACGTTGCTTTGCAATACCTAATTTTTACTCACAAAGAATGAGATTGGTCTGTAATTGTTTTCCCCAAGCTTTTTTTTTTTTTTTTTCTTTTTACTGGGCTTTGGTGTAAAAGTATTTGCAGCCTCATAAAATACCGTGGAGATGTACTTCTTTTTTCTCTTGCCTGGAGGAGTTCGGAGAATACTGGAATTTTCAGCAACCTGATGAAATCACCCAGGGACAGCATTTTCTGGGTGGGAAGCCTTTTAACCACTGATTCAATTTATGAAAATGCCATGATACCATTGAGGTCTTATATATCTCGAGTCCGTTTTGGTAAAATATGTTGGGTTGAGTTTTTAAATGTACCAGGACACTTATTTATAACATTACCTCATTTTCCTGGTAAACACGGCTGTCTCTCAAGTCCTGTCTCCTTTTTATTCTTGGTATTATTTACCGGCACATTCTATTTTCTTTTTCTTTTCAATATTGCCCGAATGTTGTTGCTTCCACTATTTCTATTTTATTTACTATTTTTTACTTTTTATGGCAAATTAAAATTTAATGTAAGATAAAATTGATGTATAAAATGTACAGTGTAAAAGAGAACAAATTAAGAAAATAATTTTAATGTTTTTATTATTTATGTTTGGGAGAGAGAGAGAGAAAGAGAGAGGGCTCAAGCAGGGGAGGGGCTGAGAGAGGGGGGGAGACACAGAATCTGAAGCAGCTCCAGGCTCCGAGCTGTCAGGACAGAGCCCAAAGCGGGGCTTGAACCCATGAACTGTGAGATCATGACCTGAGCCAAAGTCGGACACTTAACTAATTTTGAAAACTAAATTTAATGGGCGCCTTTGTGGCGCAATCAGTTAAGCATCTGACTCTTGATTTTGACTCAGGTCATGATCTTAGGGTTCGTTGGTTCGAGCCCCACGTTGGTTTCTGTGCTGACAGCTTGGAGCCTCGTTGGAATTCTCTGTCTCCCTCTCTCTCTCTCTGCCCGTCCCTAGCTTGTTCTCTCTCTCTCTCATGAAATAAATAAATAAAAACTTTAAAAATCAATAAGACTAAATTTTAATTTATTTTTTTATGTTTTGTATTTATTTTTGAGAGACAGAGAGAGACAGCGTGAGCGGGGGAGGGTCAGAGAGAAAGGGAGACACGGAATCCAAAGACAGGCTCCAGACTCTGAGCTCTCAGCACAGAGCCGGGGCTCGAACCCACGAACTGCGAGGTCATGACCTGAGCCGAAGCCGGACACTCAACCAACTGAGCCAGCCAGGCGCCCCACTAAATTTTAATTTAAAATAAAATTGGAGGGGCGCCTGGCTGGCTCAGTCTGTAGAGCATATGGTTCTCGATCTTCGGGTCATGCGTTCAAGCCCCACGTTGGGCATAAAGATCACGTAACAAAAAATAAATAGTAAATACCTTTAAAAAATAAGATTAAATACATGTTATTAAATTTAAAAAAAAATTTAATCTTTATTCCACCGCAGGCCCTTCAAGGTGACGTCTGGAGACAGCACCTGCTCGCACATCTCCTGCCTCACTGATGTGCGAACCGAGTAGCCAGAAATGGAACTTGCAAATATTTTCTTGGGAGACTGAGATTGTGTCCTTAAAAACAGGGCACATGGGGTGTAAATGATACACGTTTGTATCTTCCTCCTTCTCGGCGGTGGGCTTGGAGAGAAGGGACCCGTCTCAGGCTCTCAGGAAAACCTCCAGGCACGGGAGCTGGAAACAGGGACGGGATGCCCTGCGTCCCTTACCGGGGACTCCTGTCACTCAACCACAAAGCAGATGGCAGAGGGAGCTCGGTGCCTTCGGCTTTGTGCTCAAAGCATCTGTCACCGCGTGGCTAAGGGACTCAAAATAGCACCGCAAGCCCCCAGTGGGAGAACACTCGGGAAGGGTATTAGCCCTGGGCTCCAGCGCAGGGGGTGATGCTCCGAGGCTCCCAGCTCGTCCGGGTGGAGGACAGGGGTCAGTGCTGGCTTCCAAGGGGGACTGGAGAGGCCGAGGGAGGCAGCAGGGGCCTGGGCACAGAGCACTGCGGGCCAGCCAGCCTCAACCTCCCCGGAGGCTCCTGCCCATGTTGGGGCTGACGCAGCAGGACAGAGGGCCCTCTGGGCCTCGGCGCCCAGCCCTGTGCCTCCCTTGCAGGTACCCATCCTGTCTTTGTGTGCAACGTGCGCTCCCTGCTCCTTCTGCAGTTAGTCATTGCTTTGTCTGCCTCCAGTCTGAGTCTTAGTAAAACATCGCATCACGTAGAAGCTGCCGCGGGGCCCGGTCCGGCCCGTCCGCCCCGCCAGCCGGCAGGTGCACCTTGGGCGGGGACCCAGCACCGCGCCCGCTGTGTTCGCGCCCCTCGAGCTCTGAGATCACGGTCGGCACGCGGTCAAAACAGCGGAATCAAGGAGCCCGGAACCAACCAACAAAACCAACACCAACAAACACCCACTCTTTCCGCCCAGAAACCTCTCTCCCGACACTGTAATCACCTCGTTAATGCCGGGGAAACGCCACGCGTTCCTTTCCTCACAGAGAATGTGCTCCCTTTATCTGGAAAACTCCTGATTATATAGTCATTAGATTCATAACGACACTTTTATTATGCACCAGATTAGACAGTTCGCGTAATTATAGCAACCATTGAAATCTGTATTAAAACCATGTAATTGCTTTGGGAGGCCCACGCGGAACAGAGCCGACTCTCTGGAACGCGTAGATACTAAAGAAATCCCCCCCCCCCCACACCGAGGACGCCCGTCCCAAACGCGGTCCTTTCAACAATAAAGGACAGGTCTCCGGAGTCACACGCTGCTCAGAGGATCCTTTCCCGGAAAAACATGGAAAGGAAAAAAAAAAAATTGGCGGATGTAAGAGTTTCGTGTGAGCGTTTCGAATGTTTGGTTGGTCGCGAATAGACTGATCGTCAGGCAGTAGGATTTGATCTGAGTCTGTCTGAAGAAAGAAAGCATCATGTATTTTGTCCTTTAGCGGAAATGCAGCTGCAGAAAAACGTCTGTGCTTCCTGCTTAGCGAAACACTGAAGACAGTGGGTGTGGCCAGCGGAATTCTAAGAGGGCCCCACCTTGAAGGTGGCATGGGTGGCCCCCAAAATGTATGTCCACTGGGAACCTGGGGACAGAACCTTATTTGGAAACAGGGTCTTTGCAGACGTGAGTAAGTGAAGGATCTGAGATGAGAGGATCCTGGATCAGGCTGGCCCTGAATCCCATGACAGGTGTCCTTGTAACAGAAGAGGAGACACAGACACACAGGAGAAGCCACGTGAGGATGGAGGCAGAGACGGGAGGGACGCGACCACAAGTCCAGGGACGCCTGGAGCCCCGGAAGCTGGAAGAGGCAGGAAGGACCCTCCCCTGGAGCCTCTGGAGGGAGCCCAGCCCTGCCCCGCCTGGATCTCAGACGTGTGGTCTCCAGAGCTGGGAGACGACAAATTTCCGACTTACCTTGTTCCTTCTTTTCTTCTTCCCGTGTACCTGTCTCTGCCCCCAACAACGTTCTGTCCGTAGCGTCACACGAAGGCAGGCACCTCAGCCGCCCTCTCTGCCGTCTACACCTTCGAGTCTCCCAAGCGGTGCCGTGCGGAGAATGCTCTTCCCCCATCTCTAAACCCCAACCGAGACCTCCGCTTCCGCAGAAATAAACTGCATTCGTCTGCGGGGCCGCCGTAGGACGAAACCCCACGCACCGGCTTGTTTCAACACCGAATCTGACTGCCTGTGGGTCGAGGTCCCAAACCAAGATGTAAGCTGCACGGTTCGCTCTTTCTGAGGATTTTAGGGCACAATGTGTCCCAAGCCTTTCTCCAGCTTCTGCGGTTTGCAGACAACGTCTGGCGATCGGCGGCTTGCACACGCCTCCCCCCAACGACCACCAGCCGCCTCCCCCTTGGTCTTCACGCGGTCTCCCCGTGTGTGCACCCCTGTATCCAAGGCCCCCCGTTTATAAGGACACCACTAACTACAGGTTAGACTTCCATATACAAAAATGTGGGGAGGCGGAGGGGGGACACAAGGCAGCCTATCACAGACCCTTTGATAAAGAAACCCCTGGCGTTGAAATGAACAGGCTGTCAGCGACCTGGGAGCAAACCTTATTCCAGAAGCTCCTTCCACGGCGGGATATCCCAAAACGAAAAGCCAGAGCCAGCGGGCAGATGGCCTCCTTTGGCGGCTTCCTCCACCTCAGGGTGCATTACAGTCGCCCCGGGCCTCAGCCTACGTCTTTGGAATTTGAATCGCCTGGGGTGTGGCTATTTGTAACCAGCGGCCAGGTGTTTGCCTGTGTGTGGCAGGGACACGTGGAAGGACTGAGCGAGCCCAGCCCTGTGCGGGGAGCTCACCGTTCTGAGCAGGCCCCCAGCCAGCTGGGGTGCCATTAATTGGGAGAATGTTCCAGGCCTGGAGACACCCGGGTCATTGCATGAGGCAGGACATATGATGAGCACAGACCAGACATGCCTGTTACCTGGGGTCTATGGCTTTAATTAGCGGCTGCTTTACAGACACGATACAAACACCGTTTCCAAAGAAATCCAAATTTTCAATCCACGAGGATTAAAAATTGCACAGGCTTATAGGGCACCTGGGGGGCTCAGTCGGTTGAGTGTCTGACTTCGGCTCAGGTCATGATCTCATGGGTTCGAGCCCCGCGTGGGGCTCTGTGCTGACAGCTGGGAGCCTGGAGCCTGCTTCTGATTCTGTGTCTCCCTCTCTCTGTGCCCCTCCCCCATCTGTGCTCTGTCTCTCTCTCTCTCTCTCTCTCTCTCAAAAATAAATAAATGTAAAAAAATAATTGCACAGGCTTAAAAAGTTGTCATTTGCAGGATGTGGTGTTAGAACATATTTCTGTTCATTTAATATTGTTTTGAAGTTGGAAAGAGATGACCCAGACCTTCCCCTGGGTCTGAGGTCGACCCGTGATCTAAGCCTCAGTTTCCCTGGTTGTCAATCACGTGAGAATCAGCCACTGCTTCCAGGGCTGTTGAGCCGACGGAAGAACAAAATTCCTTTAATGTGCTCAGGACCGGGTCAACAGGGGTTTGCTCGTCAATCGTTGGCTTTTTCCTCAGTGCGCCCTGCATCCCTTCTCCATCTAAGAGAATCCCGGAGGCAATGAATTCAGGCAACGTGAGCCATTTTGAATCGCTGCGGAAGGAGTTGGAGAGGAGGGATGTGGAGCAGGAAGAAGCCCACAACCGTTCCAACCGGCAGCCTTTTTATTCAGACACATCTGTTCTCGGCCATTATCACAAGGAAACGCAGAACCGCCCTGTGATGGATACGCACACGCAGAAATGGAGACACGGCGAGGGTGAAAGTTTGCCCAAACGGACAGCGTCAGGATTTCTGAGGAACCTTCTGGTTAAGCGTCGGCAAATGCCTTTGCGCAATGTCACTGCACCCATACCAATAACTCACACCTGGAACCACATCTAGAACCCACACCTGGAACTATACAAGTAACCCACACCTAGAACCCATACCTAAAACCCACACCGGGAACCACATCTAGAAACCACACCTGGAGCCCACACTTAGAACCCATACCTGGAACGGTATAGAACACACACCTAGAACTCACATCTAGAACTGCATCTAGAACACACACCTAGAACCCATGCCTAGAACCCACACCTGGGAGCACTCTTGGAAGCAGGTTCTCCACCCCATCTTCCCCAGAAAGTGTCATGCCAACACCCACCCGAGGCCAGAGAGCAGGTAAGAACACACTCCTTCCTGACGCAGGGTCAAGTTCTCTTCCGGGGGCTGGTGCCCTGACCTATATCGTTTCATGGGGGTCTTTCTACTTTGTCCTCATGGCTGGTGTAGACAGGCTCCCGCACGCACTGGTCGAACTCTGCGTGCCTAATCTTCGAGACCCCCAGTGCCCTTCCTGCACTGCCGGTCCCCTACCTTCTTGACTTTCCATGTCCCCGTGTCCACAAGCTCGACCCCTGGTTTTTTCTTCTTCCTCCTTTAATACACTGCCCCACACAAAATGAAAGGAACCAGACATTTGATTAAAATGCCCCCAAGAACACGCCCTCTCCCAGAAGGGAGGAATGGGTTCTCTCCCTTCAAACGCCGGGGCCCAACGCTGGCAAACCCCGCTTGCCACCAAGATATATTTTACCCACTCACTTCTTGACCTTCCAATTATGCAAGGAACAAACGGTCACAGAAACCCTCTGAGAACATCATAGCAAATATTCCTAATCGACCCAAACCCGTGTGTTCCAGCAAGTCTACACAACAGAAATGAAAACAGGTTCATGCAGAAATTCACCCACGGGTGCCCACGGCAGCACAGCGCTTAGTAGCCAAAATGCGGAGACCACGCAAGCGTCCTTCAACAGAGGCGTGAATACCAACTTGTGGCCCATCCATACAAAGGAATATCACTCAGCCCTAGAAAGGAATAAAGTTCTGACACCTGCTACAATACGGATGAATCTGGAAACCGGGATGCTCGTGAAAAAAGGCAAGTCACAAAAATACCACATATGATCGATGTCTAGTGATCCGAAAGCCTGGAATAGGGAAATCTATAAATCCAGAATACAGATGAACGGTGGCTTTGAACTTGTGGGGATGAGGAGGTGGTAGGTCAAGTGCGTGCGGTATCTTCTTCCGGCAAAAAAAAATGTCCTGTATTTGACTGTCGTGATGATTGCTCATAGCTGTGGAAATACCAAAAACCAACCGACTGTACACTTTGACCAGCTGCATTGTACAGTAAGACATAGCTCTATAAAGCTGTTTTTTAAATAAAGGTTTAGGGGCGCCTGGGGGGCTCAGGCGGTTGAGCATCCGACTTCGGCTCAGGTCATGATCTCACGGTCCGTGGGTTCGAGCCCCGCGTCAGGCTCTGTGCTGACAGCTCGGAGCCTGGAGCTGCTTCATATTCTGTGTCTCCCTCTCTCTCTGCTCCTCCCCTGCTCACACTCTGTCTCTCTCTCTCTCAAAAATGAATAAACATTAAAAAAAGAAAGAAAGAAGGCTTTAAAAAAGCTTAAAAGAAACATATACATTTTGCTCTTCATCTCCACACACCGTCCTTTCTCAGGCAAGGAGGTCCTAAAACTCTTGGAATTTCTAAGTGATAAGATCGGAAAGTGTCTTTTGTTATGCGAATAAGGTGACTTTGGAAAGGCCCTGAGGAGGCGGGGCTGGTTGCCCGGGGAACCAATTGTGTGGTTAAAGGGATGGAACTTTCTGTCCTACCTGGTGGAGGTTCAATCAATTACCAGCAGCCAATGATTTAATCAGTTCTATGTACCCAGGAGGAAGGCTCCATAAGGTCCCAGAAGACGGGGTTTGGGAGCCCTCATGTTGGGGGGCCAGGAGTCTTATACTTGCCACGGAGCCCCACCCCAAGCTCCATGCGGACAGAAGCTGGTTTCTTCCAGACTTTGGCAGCTGACTGTTTCTAGCAGCCTCTGTCCCTCTCCAACACACCGGCACAAAACCGACTGAGTGAATGGGTTTCCCTGAGTCAGTCTACGGAACCGATGGCACGCACAGAGGCGGGGCTTGGGAACGTCCCATCTACAGCTGGCTCGTGGAAGCACAGGTCCCAACCCCGATGGGCACCCTCCGCGCAGGACTGAGTCCTTACCCTGTGGGATCTGAGTTCCTTCGCCAGGTGGACTGCGTCAGACCCGAGGTGCACTGACGACCCCCAGTCGCTGTGTGAAAGCCAGTCATCTGGGGAAGCCCCTGCCCCGCACACACACACAGGATTCCTGTGGTAGGTGTAGCCGATGACGGGGTTGTGGGGTGATGGTGGGGGGCTCGGAGCCGATGGCCAAGAAAGAATTCTTGCAGACGTCTTTGGTGCAAAACGTGATTTTATTAAAGCTCGGGGGACAGGACTGTGGGTAGAAAGCTGCGCTGGGGTCATGAGGAGTGACTGGTTATGCGTCCTATGGAGTTGGGGGAGGTGAAGTCAAAGGGGAGGCCTCCAGAAGGACTTTGATGTGCTAACAGCTCCTAAGATACCTGAGGCCTTGCTATTGTCAAGCTCAGGAGGTTTTTCTTCTAGAAAGGCATCCACATTAGGACAGCAGGGGTTTCCTGGAGAAATATTCTACTCTGTGCTTTGCTCAGGTAACTGTCAATGGGCTGCAGGTTATGAGGAAGTTTAATTTCACCTGCCATTTCCTTCCCGCCTTTGTTCGCACATCACTATGGAGCGGAGGGTGATGTTGGAGCTCCAGGAAAGTGCGTCTCTAGGTTTCTGAAGATGAGGCTATTGAGAAGATTGCCTTTTTCTTCTCATTTACTAACACATGT
>CM053579.1:104398535-104439031 GCA_028646485.1 Cryptoprocta ferox
GGGGCTCGGGTGCAGTTGTTGGCGTCCAGGGGGGGGGGTCAGGGGCCCAAGGGTGTGTGTGTACGTGAGAGACAGAGACAGAGAGAGACAGAGAGATGCAGGTGTGTGTGTGTCTGTCTGAGACACAGACACAGAGAGACAGACCCAGCCCTGTGTGTGTGTGTGTGTGTGTAAGAGAGAGGAGACCCAGGTGTGCGTGTGTGTCTGTGTGTGTCTGTGTGTATCTAAGACACAGAGAGAAACACCCAGGTATGCGTGTGAGAAAACGTGAGTGAGAGACAGACCCAAGTGTGTGTGTGAGAGAGAGACCCAGACAGGTGTGTGTGTGTGTGTGTGTGTGTGTGTGTGTCAGACAAACTCACTGACAGGAGACAGACACGCAGGCGTGTGTGAGTGACAGAGCTGTGTGTGCCCCAGGCGTCTGTGGTCGTGACCCAAGCCCGTGTGTGCGCCGCTCTGCAGCTGGGCCACCGTTTCTGCCGTCTGGCATCTAACCCTGTCCTTCGAGTCTGGGGAACCTTGAACCCGATCCCAGTCCGCCCGGGAGACTAAGCCTCGGGCAACCCGGGAACCGCCGCGTTCTTTCTGGGACACCCCGGTGTTACCAGCTCTCCGAAAACCACGTTCCAACCACGTTCCACCTCCGGGACGTGACGCCCCGGGGCCCTGTCTGTACTTCCCCCAAGGTTTTGTCGGATGACCGCGGCGGTAAGCGACATTTCCCACCGTCGAAGAGTCCCCTCTCCCTCCTGTGGTCTGCAGCTCCGTATGTGCCGTTTCTTGCCGGGACCAACGGGGACGTTGGGTAATTGGACGCCGCATGCGGGGCGGGTTACTGTCGTCTCCCTTGACTCCGCGAGGATGTCGTCAAGGGGACCCGGTCACTGCGTTTGCCCCTTTCTGTGCAGTGTTCCCTGTAGGCGGCCGTGGCCTCGCAGGTCCTGGATGACATCGTCCTGTCCCACGGCGGGGCCCCTCCCCTAGGAAGGACGCAGCAGAGTGGGGGCAGAGCGGTGTCTGGGGCTTGCTGCCTCCTGAGTTGATGTGACACAGACAGAGGTGGACCGTGGGTGCTGGGTGTCGCACGTCCATCGGGGGGTTTGGGAGGAGAGAGCAGTATCACGGGGACGGGAGCAACAGCACGCAGAGCAGGGGGAGGGCCGTGCGGGCACCTGGAGGAGACGGTGGGGTCCGCCGTTCCCAGCAGGAGATGTCTAATCAAACCCTGGAAGGTGCGGCAGGGCCTCCCGCGGGGACACGTCTGAAGACGACGGGCACAAGGCTGCTTCTCAGCCTTGGGGCGCATACGCATCCCCTGCAGGGCTGCGTAACCACAGACAGCCGGCCGCGCCCTGCAGCTTTTTCCGACTCCCCTCCGTTGAGGCGGAGCCTGCGACTCTGCCTTGCTCACCAGTCCCCAGCGATGCTGCTGCTCCGGAATGTTCTCGGGAAGCCCAGCGCAACCTCCGAGCCCAGGGCATGTGTTCTGGAAGCTCTCAGGAGGTCGCCGTGGCTGGCGTGGGGCGGCGCACGTGGAGACGTGAGCGCGCAGAGCGGGACTTGAGGGGTGCGAGCCACGGGGGAGGGGCTGCAGGATCTTGAGCTGTGACAGCCTCTCCTGTGGGTTCACACGTTCTTGTTGGTGTTTGTTGAGGACAGATGCTTGCGAGCACACCCATGAGGAAGTGGCGGATGGTGGCGTCCCGAATCGGGGACATCTGACAGGGCGGTCGAGTTCTGGGACTCGTGCGGGGTGTAACCCATAGGATTTGCTGTACGGAAGTGACCCCGTGGGGCCACTGGAGCTGCTAGGAGGAAATGCCGCGGACTGGCTTCGCCCGTAGACATTTGTTTCCAGCAGTCCCGGAGCCTGGAGGGCTGAGGGCGGGATGATTGGGTTACGGAGAGACTTTGCTTCCTGTCTTGCAGACGACGTTCATCTTCTATCGTGTCCTCACATGGGCGTCGTGTGCAAGCAGAACGGGGAGGGGTGGGAGAGGGTGTGTTGTCTCGTGTGTCTCCCTGCAGGGACACTTGTGAGGAGTTCTGTTGCATGAGGACCTCACCATTGGGACCTCATTCACCTTTATGACTTCCGTAGAAACTTGGTCTCCAAATACCGTCACGCTGCGATTTAGGTCTTCAAGACGTGAAGTGGGGGAATGCATGCACACGTTCCATCTCTGACGGTGACTCAAAGGACAGGCATGGGGAACTCCCAACTCCGAGGTTTTTGGGTTAAATAATTGGAAAGCTGGTGCTGCCAACAGGCAACACAAGGTGGGCTATGGATAGATCAGTGATTGGGAGAGAGATGACCACACCATCACCATCCGCATCACCATCTCCTCCACCTCTCTGTCAGTGTTGGTCCCTGACACCTGCTTACATTCTACCTCCTCTACTGTATGTTTCATCTTAACCATCACCATCATCACCATCACCGTCATCATCATGACCATCACGACCACCACCTCCAACCCTATGACCATTATCACCATCATCACCACCAACATCATCATCATCATGACTACCACTCCCAACACTGTCATTATTGCCATCATCATCACCACCGTCATCACCACCAACACCATCATCATCACTGCCACCAACACCATCATCTCCACCATCATCACCATCATCATCATCACCGTCACCAACACCATCATGACCATCACCACATTCATCACCACCTTCCCTTCAACCCCTGCCTGTGTCCTCCCACTTTCTACCATCTTTGTCATTATCACTGTTACCATCATCACTTCTGACACTCGGGAAACTTACTTTAATTGAAATTCACGTAACATAAAATTATTTTACAGTGAACAACTCAGGAGCATTCAGCACATTCACAATATGCCACCCTCCCTTCTGTCTTGTTCTTAAACACTTCCATCACCCCAAAAGGATACCTTATATCCATTAAGCTTTCACTCTTTGTCCCCCTTCCCCCTGTCCTTGGCAACCACCAGTCTACTTTCTGTGTTTATGGATTTGCCTGTTCTGGACATTTCAAATAAATGGAATGGTACAGTATGGGGCCTCTTTTAATTTGTTTCTTTCATTTGCATGATGTTTTTGAGTTTCGTATGTAGAGTTAGTGTTATCTTAGTACTTCATTCTTGTTTATGACCAGGTAATATTTCACGGAATGGATAGACTACATTTTTTTTTATCCTGTTCGTTGAGTTTGCTTAGAGAAACAGTACTGCGGACAGGCAGCTTCAACAACAGACATTTCTTGCGTCACAGTCCTGGAGGCTGGAAGTCCCAGGTGCAGGTGTGGTCGGGACTGGTTTATCCTGAGGCCTCTCTCGGGCGCGTATACACTGTCTTCTCTCTGTGTCCTTACGTGGCCTTCCCTCTGTGTGTGTTTATGTCCTAATATTCTCTTCTTATCAGGACACTAGTCCTACCAGGTCAGGACCCACCCTACTGACCTCGTTTGACCTTTATCCCTTCTTTTAAGACCCCATCTCCAAATACAGCCACATTCTGAGGTCCTGGAGGTTGGGATTTAACCATTCGTTTTCAGTGGGGGAAGGACACACTTCAGCCCGTTAACACCTGTGAAACTTTGAATGCATCCATTGACACCTCAGTCCCCTCGGAGCTCCCTCCCCTCATGCAGTAGTTTAGCATCACCGCTGGAGGATTTGGTGGATCAGCTCCGAGGGCAGAAAGCAGGATACCTGTACCACAGAGGACACAAGAAAACCAGGTTAATGGTTTAAAGACCATCTCTCCACACATCCTGCGGCCCCTCGACATGCCATGCTCTTGTGAGTCTCCACCCACCCACAACCCTTTCTTTCTCTCGGGTCGTTGGTCACTGCCACATAAATGTGTCGGGACTTCTGTTGAAGTGGGTCCCACCACAACCCATCAACAGTAAAGGTTCTTTCTGCCTTCAGGTAGCACCTGTAGTAGAGCTCTGCATGGGGTGTGCACATTCTTTCCTCCTTGGGAAGGGCCGGGAGGGCACCTGGTGATGAGAGGCGTTGCTGGCTCCCGGGGTGCTGTGTGTTCCAGTGGCTTTCCTGGGGCGCTCTGTGCATCTTCTTCATGCTCCACCGAGAAGGGCGACCTGCCGTCCCATCTAGTGTCATGTCTGTGTGACCTGGTGTGGGCATCTGGGTCCCTCCATGCCTTGGGAAGTCACCTTCAGTGACCAGTCTGGGTGCTCAGGCAGCCCAACTTTCTAATTCTTTTTTTTTAGAAAACGTTAAATTTTTTTTAATTGTTTATTTTTGAGAGAGACAGAGAGGCAGAGAGAGAGGGAGACACAGAACCCAAAGGAGGCTCCAGGCCCTGAGCTGTCAGCACAGAGCCCGACGTGGGGCTCGAATTCACGAACTGAGAGATCATGACATGAGCCAAAGTCGGACGCTCAACCGACTGAGCCACCCAGGCGCCCCTCTAATTATTTTTTTAAAGAATTTTTTATTATAGTGATGTAACATCAACTTTACCATGTTAACCAATTTTGAGCATACAATTCAGTGGCATTAAATAATGCACAGTATTGTGCAACCGTCCCCACTACCTACTTCAACAGTTTCCTGTCACCCCCAAGCAAATCCCCACACCCATTACGAATTCACTCCCCTGTCCCTCCCTTCTCAAGACCTCAGTAACCTCTCTTCGTTTTCCGTCTCTATGAATCCCCTTGTTACAGATATTTCATATGAGCGGGGTCCTACCGTGTTAATCCTCCTGTGGTTCGCTCCTTTCTCTCTGTGTAATGCCTTCAGGGTTCATCCACGTTGTAGTACCTCGCCCCTGCTTTATGACCCGCCTTTCGTTCTCTTTCACTCCTGGAAAGTGAAAGTGCATTTACGAACCAATAGGGTGCAGGGTTGGCGCTCCGGTGAAGGATTGACTGACTGGGACAGGAATCTTGGCTTCCCACCCCCTTGCTCCCACCTCCATATTCACTAAGTGGGGCATAGTTTCATGATGCGTGTGGACCTGGCTCTCCATCCGAGCGTTTTGTCCACATAGCGCTTGAGCAGCGGTCAGTGGAGGGCCGAGACCCTCAGTGGTGGAGGCGGTCACTTCCAGGTGCGCTTTTTCATAGAGTGCAGCCGGTGTGTGCGTTCTGTTTTTTTCCGTCCGTTGAGGATGGTTGGGGAGCTTTAGCCATGAACACGGGTGTCTGCTGTCCTTTGCGCATCAGCCAGGAAGTAAGCACGCCTCACCAAGACAGGCACCACCGTCATCATCTTCACCATCATCACCACCATCATCATAACCATCATCATCATCATCATTGTCATTGTCCGTGTCATCGCCACCATTATAAGTGTCATCACCACAATCATCATCATCGTCATCACCACCATCATCACCACCATCATCATCATCATCATCACCATCAACACCATTATCACCATCGTCACCATCACCATCATCTTCATCACCATCATCATCATCATCTTCATCACCATCATCATAACCATCACTTCCTAAACATGGCATAGGCTCATGCTTTCAGGGATGGATGGTGGTGTTATTTGTCTGGATTTGGAGCCTGTTCCTTTCAGTAGACCTTAAATCTTCTGTTTGCTTCTCCTGAGGCTGCTGAGAGCCTTCACCCCTCCCACCCCACCCCTGCATGGACACCTCCTTCCTCTAGCTCCTGGGCTGGGGAGTCGGGGCGCAGGGCGGGGTCCCCTAGGCAGCCCACTGCAAGGTCATCTCTGCTTTCCCTCCTGTTGTGACTGCTCTCAGGAGCTCTCTCCCCATGAGTCTTCCACGGCTGCTCTAACAACTTAGTGGCGTAAAACAACACGTGTATTTTCAATCCCACAGCGGTACAGGTTAGGAGTCCGGAGGTGGGCGTCCCTGGGTTCACATCAAGGATCAGCGGGGCTGCGTTCCCTTCCGCAGGCTCTATAGGAGAGTCTAGTTCCTTGCTTTTCGTAGCTTCTCGACTGCCTGCCTTGTTTGGCTTAGGAGGCCTTCATCCATCGCCTAGCACAGCAGAGGTGGCTCACATCTCATGCCGCCGTGTGTCCGGTTCTTCCTCCCCTGCCTCCGTCTCACACTTGTAAGGACTCACCCACCACCCCGATGATCATCTCCCTAGTTCTTTTTTTTTTTTTTAATGTATGTTTATTTTTGAGAGAGAGAGAGGGAGAGAGACCGTGAGCAAGACAGCAGCAGAAAGAGAGAAACAGAACTTGAAGCAGGCTCCAGACTCTGAGCTGTCAGCACAGAGTCTGATGCGGGGCTCAAACTCATGAACTGCGAGGTCATGACCTGAGCCCAAGTCAGATGCTCACCCAGGCGTCCCTCATCCCCCTATTTCAAGGCAACTACTTAGCACCTTGAAACCCAGTTTCCCCTTTGCCATGTAAACTAACATTCACGCGTTCTGGGGATTTGGGCGTTACTCTGTCTACAGCCCCCGGTTAAGTGGCACCACTTTAGAGAGTGGGGTGGGGTGAGGTGGGGTGAGGTGGGGCGGCTGCGAGCCAGCCCTGCCTTCCTCCTCCTCCACCCGCATTGACTTCCATAAATGGACAAACCACATTAACAATAAAAAGCTCTTCCATTAGGAGAAATACCAGGTCTGATTAGCTATGCATGTGGCTCTAAGTGGTGTGTGTGTGTGTGTGAGTGTGTGAGTGTGAGTAAGTGTGAGAGACAGAGGACGCAGGGCTGGGGAGACAAGGGATTAATTGAGTTAATTGACCATCTCACACGTGTGCCCTCCTCTGCCTGGACTAATTGGCACCTCTGTGGGCCCCGTCCCCTGTGCTGGGCCAGCAGAACCAGTTCTTCTGGTACTAGGGAGACGCGGCGACGGCATTGCTCAACGCTGAGATGACCCCGCCGCCCCTTCTAGAAGCTTCAGTGTGGCCCTGGACGCACGGTTGGACACGTGAGGCGCCCTGTCGTGGTCACTGCCCGGCATCCTGGAGCCTGGAGGAGGGAGATCAGGAGGACACGGTTGTTTGCGAGGCGTCCTGAGCCGGTTGGCCTCGTTGATCACACGGGCACGTTTTCAGGGTTGACTGGGCAGGCTCTGTCCTCGCAGGTTCGCTTGGTGACAGAATCACACCAGCAGCACGATGAAAGCTTGTAAGCAGCTCATCTCGGGAGGCTGTTCCCTCGCTGCCGGGTGGGGGTCTCCGTGTCTGCGCCGGGTGGGACAGACCCAAAGGCACGCTTCTGCCTCACCGTTAGGGCGCCTACATAGGAGTCCGGGCGGCATTCGGATTCCATGTGAATAGGAGAAAGCGTGGTCCTCAGCCACCCGATGCCTTTGAAGTCTTCCGGCGATTTCTCCAGGGAAGCCTCCCGGGCCCCCGTGTCGGGGATGGAGGTGGGTGGAGGGGAGGGCGCACGTTCCAGGGTGCAGATCCCTCCCTGCTCCTCCTGCCTGGAGGAGGTCGAGCAGAGACATTCTTCAGTGTCCAGCCCCGTGGGCCAACCGTGTCCGCGTCTGGGAGTTTCCAGTAGGACCCGTCGGGGCGATCCTTCTCAGGTGTCCAAGGCTACACCTCGGGCGTCCCGGTCGCCGTCCGCCTGGGTGGTTCCACGTTTGACAAAGACGTCCGCCTTCGATACGGCGTGTTCCGTGCTGCGATCGTGCGAATTTGGACCTTCCTGGACGCATGGAGATTCCCGCCGGCTTTTCCACCCACTGGCACAGGAAAGAACCTGTCCTCCGAGGTCCCTGCCGCGATGCGCAAGTTGCTGCCCGCCAGTCACACCCACTGCCACATGGTCTTGAGCGGATCTCGTGCGCGGAAATTACAGTAATTGTCTTGAGGTGGTTCGTTGGGACACACTCCTGATGACGCAGCTCATCAAAGAGGTTCGGAGGGCAGCCTCCAGAGAGTTCTTTTTAAGCGGTTGACAATTAATGCGGCGGATGATTTCATCCTGCCCGATCATTGTCTTGGGAGCCACTCGAGGCAGCAACGGGCCGTGCAGATGGGGGGCCGGGCGTGGCCGGGCGACAGCTCAGGCTCCGGAGAAAGAGGCCCTTTGTGACGCTCGGGGGCCCCTGGGATCTGACTGGGGAGGGCGGACAGAAGCGGGCCTGTGTGTGTGCCGGGCGTGCCCGGCAGGCGTGCTCACGTCCGTCGGGGGCGTGTAGCTGGGCCGTGGGCCAGGTTACGTTTGCGGACAGCCTCCGAGGGGGTCACTCTGCAGACTCGGAAAATCCGGCGCGGACTGATGACACCGCACCGAGAGGGCCCGAACGCGGCACGCTGTCCAGAGTTTCCTCTTCCGGGCGCTGGATTCCTTTCTCGTTCCGCTTTTTAAAAATATTTTTTAATGTTTTATTTATTCTTAAGAGAGAGACCGAGCGTGAGTGGGGGAGGGGCAGAGCGAGGGAGGGACACAGAATCGGAAGCAGCTCCAGGCTCTGGGCTGTCCGCGCCGAGCCCGACGCGGGGCTCGAACCCACAAACCGTGAGATCGTGACCTGAGCCGATGTCGGACGCTCAACCGACGGAGCCGCCCAGGAGCCCAATTATCGGTACACTTTAAAGAGCAGGCAATGTGTGTGCAGAAATAAAATCAGTAATGGGGCGCCGGGTGGGTGCGTCGGTTAAGCATCTGACTCTGGATTTCGGCTCGGGTCATGCTCTTGCGGTTCACGAGTTCGAGCCCCGCGTCGGGCTCTGCGCTGACAGCGAGGAGCCTGCTTGGGAGTCTGTCTCCCTCTCCGTCTGCCCCTCCCCTGCTGGTGCGCTCTCTCTCTCTCTCTCTCTCTCTCTCTCCGTCTCTGTCACTAAAAATAAATAAACTTAAGAAAATAAAATCAGTAATGGCTCCCTCTTCCCTGAGTGTTTGAGTATGTTGTCAGCTGATTGTACTTAGGAAACTTTTCTTTCTTGGATCCTCAACCGGTTCAGTCTTATTTTGGGAACAGACTCCACTGTGTCCATTGTACTGATCTTTTCAAAGAACCGGCTTCTTCTTTCTTTGAGTTTTTCCCCCTCCTCAGTCGATTTCCTGTGTTTTAATTTTATGGATTTCCCCTTCCATTTTGTTATTTCTTTGGTTTGCTTCTCTTGTTTCTCTTTCCTTTTCTATCTGTTGTTTTTTTTCTTGCTTCCGGCTTCTAATTCTTAGGTCTGTGCTTCTGTTTGCGGTCACTTCACTCCTCTGTCCGTAGGGGACGAGTTCATTTAGTCCTCTTTCCCCGAGTGTCTTATTTTGATCAAGATGCTGGGCTGCGACCGAGAGCCATGGACGAGATGACATTGCAGCCTGGGGACATGGCTCAGAAATCCCCGTCTTGTCCTTCAGGCGGCCTTCGGCAGCCCCGAGGCGCCCTGCCTCCCGCGGGGGCTCACACTCTGGTTGGTTGGAAGCCTGTGGCCCGTTGATCCTTTTAAGGGGACTGTGCGTTCCCATGGGGCGCAGCCTCTCCCTCCCAGCTGGTGCTGGCGCGTCTCTGGCTTCCCTCCACCCCGTAATCAGTCGCCCTCTGCTGCTTCCGCATCTCACAGGCTGCTGAAGGGAGCGTGAAGAAAACCAGTCCGCAAGACACCTGCTGCAGAAACGCGCCCCCAAAAGCGCTGCGTCTCAGGACAGCTGCTCCGAGTCCTGGGGGCTTGTCCTCCTCCAGAAGGAAACCCAGAGGGGCGCCTGGGGGGCTCAGTCGGTTGAGCGTCCCCCCTCGGCTCAGGTCATGATCTCACGGTCTGTGGGTTCGAGCCCCGCGTCGGGCTCTGCGCTGCCAGCTCGGAGCCTGGAGCTGCTTCCGATCCCGTGTCTCCCTCTCTCTCGGCCCCCCCCTCAAAAATAAATAAAACATTAAAATAATTTTAACGTAAAGAAGGAAGAGTTGAGTAACAGAGCCATCCGGATGGAGTGCAGTGTGGGCGTGAATTTGAGAACACCATTCAGGCCTTGGGATGATGTTGGCAAAGCGCCAACGGGAAGGTGTGACGGGGGGCTCCGTGGTCCGGATACCTTGCCCCGTACCACCAGGTGCTGGTTCCTGACCTCTGTAAAGGGGAACGCCTACTTGCTATTAAATTAAATCGGGGAGTCGTTTTGTGGCGTGTGTTTCTTCTCACGTTTGTTAGTGCACGGGACGTGTGCACACATCCATGGACGGACTACACGCAGGGACACGGGGGTGGGCTGGTTGGGCGACATCCTTTCCGGCACTTGAAAGCACTGGCGTTCTTCAGATTTGGGGAAACGGGCCGCCACACCGTCTGGGACAGCAGCGTCCGGTTCCAGGGCTGGGCACAGAACACCTAGTCCCCCTCTCTGCTCCGAAAGGCTTCTCCATCGGTAGCCGAGAAGGGACTCATCGCTGTAAGGAACATCCCACGGGGACGGGAAAACAGCCAGCGGGAGTTTTCCCAATGTCGCCGTGTGGCAAAGGCGTAACTCCGTGGCGCAGACAGCAGTCGTGTTCGTGTGCCTGACACACAGCGCTTTCCACGGCGCCGAGGCGAGAAGACAGGGCGGGTGGGTGTGTCTAGACCCTTGAGCCGAGTGGGATGTTGTCTTTCTCCGGACTTTATTGCTTTGCTGGCGTTGCAGCTCGCTCCCCAAATGGGTGGCGTGCGGCTGCCCTCTGAACCCGGTCTCTGGCGTGTCCTGACTGGGCCACGGACGGAGCCGGGGGACTCCTGTCTCGTTTCCTTCATTAACGTTGGGGTCCCGCGTGCTTGCCCTGTACCTCACGTGAAGCTGATTGATTGACTGATTGATTGATCGTCGCCATCATCTAGGCACACCGGGGGACGTTTTTCAGGCTTCTCCCTGGGACCCTCCGGCCCCTTCCTTCCTGGACCCTCCCGGGAGACGATGCGGGACGATGCCTTGTCTTCCGGGAAGGAGGATTGTGCGGTGGAAATTGGATGTCGCTGCGGAGGAGGAGGAAGCGGTGGAGGGAGACGGTTGTGGGGGGAGCGTGTGTCCACCCCATTCTCCACCGGCGCCTTGGATCCCGGGGGAGAGGTTGGGGTTTGAAGCTGAAAGCCTTGGGAGCGCTTGCCATGGAAGGCATCCTGCGTCTGGCCGGATACGGCAGGGTGCGTAACGTTTGCTGTTTGCTCGAGACTCTCAGAATGCCCGGCTGTGGTGCGTGGGGCTGTTTAACGATCGCCCCCTCAGTGCTACCTCAGAGTGAGCAGGGCGCATCGTAAAACCTTACAAACTAAACGTTTGCGTCGTCTGCAGAGCAGAAACTAAATGATACGAACGTACGCCTTTCTCGTGTTCGCAGAATCGTGCCGTGTGCAAAATACTCCACTTAACGCCTCTTGGAGGAGCTAGGTGGAGACCTGATGGGCTGCTATAGGGAGCTCATTGTTGAGACCAAAGTAGTTCTCCACGTGGGGTCCGGGGACCCTTGTGGTTCCCCTGAGAACCTTTCAGGGAAGTCCACGGAGTCGCGTCTCCGTTCATAATACCATGAAAATACTATTTGTCTCGTTGTCTCTCCCTCTTGCCTGGGAGTTGGCTGGTGGTTTCCGGAGGCTTCCTGAACAGTGCCGGTGTCATCTCGGACCACCAGTGAAGGACACCTGCTCGCTCTCGTGATTTATGTATTTCCCTTTTCCTTGCTAATATGCTTACGCTCTCCAGATAGTGACACGCACAAGCCAACACGCAAACGTTGCTTCGCGTCCTTGATCTGTTTCTCGGGTGCTGAAGAGTGCCGAGGTCAGAGAGGTTGAGAACTGCTGTTCGAAACCAATGACCCCGTCTAAGAGGACGTTGGGTGGGCGCTGAACAGTGACGGATTCATGGCGATTTCTGTATCTAGCGAGGCTTCAGGTTCTGAAACGCCTCATTGTGTCCGAAGAACGTGCCTTGAATTTCGGTGTTTCAACTGTCCTCCACCCAACGGAAGCCATCGCTTTGCTCAGCATTGAAGCCTACTGATCGCGTTGCTCCCGTCGAACTCCGGATGTCCCCAGCGCGTCGTCGGTTTGGAGTTAACTTCGCAGAGGCATTACTTGGTGAAAGCGGTTATTAAGGCAACCGGCGTGCAAGGAACTGTAACACTTACTTGGGGGACGTGAAAAGATAGGATTCCAAGCTTATGCATACAAATAGCTCTAAGAAAAGGTCAGTGGTTGAAGGCTTATAATCAAGGTGCCAAGAAGGAAGTAGCGATTTGATAGCTCATGTTCAGTGCTGAGAATGGTGGGTAAACACAACTGGAGACGGACCACAGGGCTTCTGGAAGCTCCAAAATAAAGTTCTCCTACTGCTTTCGCTCTGAGAGCCACCCCCACCCCCCCGGCCCACTCACTTACGGAAACTTTCTGAGTCACCCTCTCTGGTATCCGTCTCATTCTTAAATGGGGAGAGACCGCAGACCTGATGTTTATCAGCAGGTTACGCTGTGTGAGGCATCAAGATAAGAAAAGACATGTGATCCCAGAAAAAGCAGATAATTCAGGGAACCCAAGAGAAGCTTGATTAAAACAAAAAGAGGAACACAGGAGACGTTGGACAAATAAGTCTTAGGTTGAGTCCCCTTTTTAGAGAAGTTGAAGATACTGTTCCCGTCAGCAAAAGTAGGATGTGACCGTTAAAGAGAAGCAGCTTTAAATAGAATTGCTGAAAATATAAATAATTAAAGAAGAAAATTCTCAGAAACCAAAGGGTGATCTTGTTTATGCTTGTGACTTTGCTTCCTTGGAGCTGTGGGCTCCCAAATGCACAGCTGTAATCTAGACCTTTCTCTTGAGTGAGCAGTGGAGAGCCTGTCTCCAAAGCAATGCCCATTGAGGGGTCCGTGTCTCCCCAACATCCAGTAGTATCTTCCTGTGGGTCTCCTAGCCAATCACTGCAAAGCTGGTGGCTCCCAACACACAAATTTACGTTCCCACAGTTGTGGAGACCAGAAGTCTGAGATCCAGGCGGGGCAGGACCACTGAGATCCCGAGAGGGCAGGGCCGCTGAGATCCAGGTAGGGAAGGACCACTGAGACCCAGTCAGGGCAGGGCCACTGAGATCCAGGGGGGACAGGGCTGTGCTCCCTCCAGAGGCCCCAGAGGAGGGTCCTTCCTGCCTCTTCCAGCTTCTGGGGCTCCAGGCGTCCCTGGACTCGTGGCCACGTCCCTCCTGTCTCTGCCTGCGTCTTCACGTGGCTTCTTTACGTCCACGTCTTTGCCCTTCTGTCTCTTCTAAAGACACTTCTCATTGGATTTAGGGCCACCCTCATCCAGATGACTTCTCGAGATCTTTGACTTCATCTGAAAAACCACCACCACCACCACCAACCCTGTTTCTGATTCATACCGCATTCACAGTTCTAAGGATCAAGACATGCTCATCCCTTTCTGGGGGGACACAGTTCAACCCACCGCGCTCCTCATCCTCAGCATGTCCAGACGGTGCCGCATGGAGCCGTTGGACCTCCTTTCTCTGAACAAAACCACTCTGCAGACCCTTGCACACCTGCCAGGATTTGTGCTCGGTGTGTGTGGTGGGGGTGGGGGGATCCATCACTTATTGCTCAGACGCCTGCACCCCACCCTCCCTGTCCCCACCCCACCTGCTCTTCCTCTTGGCCGTGTGTCCCCCCTCACCCCCACTCTTCACCATCAGCTCTGGCCTCTGTCCTGATTTGTACCCGGGCCCCCTCGCTGCCCTGGCCATCCCCCCCACTGGCATCTCCAACCACGGGACATCTGTAAAACAAAACCCGAGCAGGCCGAGCCCAAAGCCACACAGACACTTCCTGGTAACCCCGCGCGACTTCCTGCAGCCCTTGGCATGCAGGACTCACTCGAAGGGTTTCAGAACCCCTCCCTTCTTTGCTGCTCCCCATAGCGTTTCCTCTATCCGCCGAAATCTCGGATCTCTCTACAGCTCTTGCCTCACCTCCTTCATTCTTCCCGTCACCCTACAAAACGGCCTCCCGTCTGCACCACCCTCTGCCTTCCATTTTGAAACTCGATTTCCTCAAGAGGGAATGTCTTTTCTGACCCCCCCTACTCCAGGGTAACTTCCATTCTTTTCTTCCCCTGTGCACCTGTCTTGCAAAGTCATCCAGCCCGCATAAGCTCAGGAAAGCCAGATGAGCTCGTCAGCGTTAGGAGAGCTGTCATAATGAATGCTCGCTGTCTGCCCGCGCGGCCTGGTTGTGACTAAACTAAGCGAACGCAGACACCGACTTTATATTGTTCATTCCGCGTCAGGGTCACGCGGAGCGCCTGACACGAGGTAAAATACGAATCGCGGTGGAAAGAACATCTAGCCTCATTGCATTGGCTCAGTCCTCGTTCAGAGATCTAGGCTGTATTTATAACACGGACAACATAACTCATTTGTGGTCAAAGAGGTTTCCAAATCATTCTTAAAAAAATTTTAGTTTATTTTTTGAGAGAGAGCGAGGGAGAGAGAGAAGGAGAGGGGCAGATAGAGAGGGCAGGCAAGAATCCCCAGCAGGTTCGGCACTGTCCGTGCAGACCCTTATGTGGGGCTCGAACCCATGAACCATGAGATCAGGAGCTGAGCCAAAATAAGACTCGGACGCTTAACTGGTGGAGCCACCCAGGCGCCCCCCCCCCAATTATGTCTAACATGGCAGTTGACATTTGCTAGAAGAATTATGTGTAAGCTGAATGGCAGAATGTTATTTTTTAAAAAATATTTATTTACTTTTGAGACAGAGAGACAGAGCATGAGCCAGGGAGGGGCAGAGAGAGAGGGAGACACAGAATGTGAAGCAGCTTCCAGGCTCTGAGCTGTCAGCACAGAGCCCAACATGGGGCTTGAGCCCATGAGCCACAAGATCATGACCTGAGCCGAACTCAGGCGCTTAACCGACCGAGCCACCCAAGCGCCCGTGAATGGTAGAACTTAAAGCAGTTCAATATGGTAGCCACCAGCCACATGAAGTACAATACTAGGGTGGTCTCACTAGTCGGTCTCAGTAGCCACATTTCAATCCCTCAGTAGCCCCTGTGAGTTTGTGCCTTCCGTAGTGGGCAGCAAGGTGTAGAAAGTCCGACCGGGCAGCGCTTGCTCTTTCGCAGTGATTCTTAACCGGGGGTGGTTCTGTTCCCACCAGGCACTTGGCAATGTCTGAGCATTATTGACTGTTACAACAGGGTTTGGAGGGGGTGTGGTGCAAGCATTTGGTGGGTGCAAAAAATGGGTGCTCTTCAACACGCGAAGGTGCTCAGGACGCCCCATCACATCCAGCCTAGACGTCTGCTGTGCCAAGGTGGAGGAGACCCTGGCCTCGCGTGAGAGATTCTCTCTCTCATTTCTCTCTCTCTATCATCTATCCATCCATCCCTATGTCCCTACATCCATTCCTACATCCGTCCATCCATTCATCCATCCACCTATCCATCCATCCATCCATCCATCCATCCATCCATCCATTCACTCTATCTATCCATCCATTCATCCATTCATCCATCCATCCTTATAGCTATGTATGTATCTATGTATCTATCATCCATCCATCCATCCATCCATCCATCATCTATCTCTTTATCATCTTAATCATGTATCATCTGTCCGTATATGTATCATCTATCAACCAGTGTTGGTGGTTTTCAACCAGTGGTGTTTTCTGTTTCTCCGTGGACACTTGACAATGTCTGCGGACATTTCTGGTTGTCACAACTGGGTGGAGACCAGAGACGCTGCTCAACACCCTCCGGTGCACAGGACGCCTTGCCCCAGAGAGTCACCCAGCCCCAAATGTCACTAGTGCTGAGGCTGAGAAACCATGATCCAAAGGGCTGTATGTATGTACATTCTGGGGCTGACATTCCATCCTGTCCTGGATACAGGTTAGGGCTGTGCCTTTACCCTGGCCAACTTCCAGTGTGAACTAGTGAAGACCAACCTTTGTTCATCTTGGTGAAGACTCACCGAGTGACATTAAAAGCCGCAGATTTGGGGCTTATTGGAACTCTAAGGCGATCCAGGAATTCGAAGCATTTCCCTTGTGGGACATTTGCTAGGGCTGGGGGTGGCAGGAACTTCCTGTTTCTTTTTTCCGTTCCCCATTATCTGTTTTGTATCTTTGATACGGGGAGAGGGTAATTTAGTAAATAATTTGTAAATAGGAGAATTGTGGTTCCAAAACGTCTCTTCTATTTTTATCTTTCAAAATAGAACAAAGTGAAATTGAACGTTGCTTGACTCAGCAGAAGTTTGAGGGAGTTAACTTGTTTAAAAAAACAAAAAGCCAAAAGCCGTCTAGAGGAGCAATCTCACAAAACAACCCCCCCTCCCGCTCAATGCTGAGCTGAATTGGTCCAGTTTTTTTCAGCTGATCTTTGAAGGAAATAGTCCAAGTTAAAACAAAGAACCTTCATGAGATTGTCCAAAGCACAGTTTTTCTGTAAGTTTTGCATATTGAGATGTAGATGATTCACAGACCATGAGATTCACCCTTTCAGAGTGTCCAGTTCTGTGTCTTCAGTTAAATCACAGAATTAGCACACATTTTTAAGGGCTTTTTTCCCCCATAAAACCAAAGCGTGACTATACTTGTCTGCAATACTAATTTTCAGAATTGCCGTTTTAAAGGAGAATTGCACACTTTACATATTTATTATTTCATACACTGTAGTTCATAATCTTTTCTGATATCACAAAGAGAGGAAAATGCCAAAAGAAAAGGAAATGGGTTTTGCAAGGATAAATTCATACATTGTGATGCAGTGATTACAGTTGACTCTTGAATAACACGGGTTTGAACTGCGTGGGGCCTCTTATACACGATACATATATTTATCATAAATTTTTCGTAAGTTCGTATTTACCGTAAATTCACTACAGTAGCATAAGTGTATTTTCCTAGTCACGTTTTCTTGTCTCTAGCTTACTTTACTGTAACAATATAACATATAATAAGTGAGACATACGAACGTTATCGGGAAGGCTTCCAGTCAACATAGGTTATCGGTAGTTACGTTTTGGAGGAGTCAGAAGTTGCACGTGGATTTTCAACTGCATGGCGGGGGGGGCGGGTGTCCCAGCATCCCTAGCCCCGGGGTTTTTCAAGGGTCAGCTGTATTTTGCAATAATTACTTAATGCATCCATCTTACCTAATTGATCCATTTCACGTAAATGTTGGTATTCTGTAAATAAAATGTTTCTGTACTTTGCAAATTGAAAAAAAATGAACAAAACTGTACTGTGAAATGCATGTCTGTTTTTGTCCCCGGTCTGTCTTCTCCCATGTCCCCCTGGTCCCCGTCTTAGCATCCTGTATCTTTTCACCGACATCCTTTCAATACGTACAAGCCGCTAACACTATAAAGCGGGGACAGACTTTAACGACCAACACACTGCATGCTTTTGGCCTCCTTAGCAATTGTATGTTTTTAAGTTGCTTTCAACATTCCCAAGCTCGTTTCACCAGGTCCAAATACGGTTCAGGAGTTCCGGCACAGGAAGGCGCTTGCTAACAGCTGGCCCGTGCGGTGTCCCCTGGTGGGCAGGGACCCTCCCCAGATTTCTCAGGATGTCCAGGTGACTCAGCCAAGTCCGAGAGCCTCCCCGCCATGTCCCAGCCTCACGTTTGGAGAGCGCCTGGTGGAATAAGGGTGTGTCATTTTCTGCCAAGTCCCAATCATGCACAATGGCTGCATCTCGGGCCACAGGGGCTTGAGGACGGGTGTATGATCCTTAGGTAGTCTTGGGTGTGAAGCACACACCAGACCCCCCTGTAGCTGCTTGGGGGGGGGTCACTCAAGGAGGTTTCTGGCTGATACTCCTCAGTACATACCCCACTGTATCACCCGCTGTATCTGAATATGCCATGCCGTGTGGACGGATGAAGAAGGAATGTGTCCCCTCCAAGCCCAGTGTGTGCCGTAACTTTCTGGAGTCGTTTGGGCTGACCCAACGTTGTGTGGGCTGTTAGTCAAGTAAGTGGGAAATTATGGGTTCTGGCCAGGTGGGTTTTGACAAGATTTTATTTTCTATTTGGGAAATAAGCTTATAAAGTAAATTAATATCTAAAGTTGATTAGTGTCTATCCATTTTTCTATTTATCTTTCTGTATCCATCTGCCTGTCCGTCCATCTCTCTTATGTATCTCGTTTATCTTTTCTATCATCTGTCAATGTATATATCGATAATCTATTTATGACCTTTCTATGTCTGTGTCTATTTATTTATGTACAAGCTATCTATTATCTTTCTGTCTGTCCATTCAACCACCCCATCCATCCATCATGTATCTATCTCATCTGTCTTATTAGTTCACTCGTGTCTACCTATCAATCATCTCTGTATCATCTTTGGTCTGTTTACATCCATCCATCCATCCATCCATCCATGCATCCTGTCTATGTATGTATGTATGTATCTATTATCCATCTATCCATCAATCTGTGCATCCATCCATCTCTGCATCCTATTTATCCACCGATGTATGCATTCTGTCTGTCTGTCTGTCTGTCTATCAATCTATCTACCCATCCATCTGTCCACCTGCCTACCCACCTATCTATGGATGGATATCTACCCCTGGATCATTTACTGTGCAACTATCCATCTTTAACTCCTTTTCTGACTCTTCTTGCCTTGGGCTCAGGGAACATAGTGTCCGTGTTACCCAGTCACAGTCTATTCCACGGCACAGAATAAAGCCCTAGTCTCATATCCAGATTTAATAAGTAAATGGAATGAGATTTTATATGTTGGGTGAGCCTTTGGGGAGGAGGCGGGAGGCCCACATACAGGCACATTCAAATCAAACCCAATATCCATGTCTGTCTTTGTTGAAAAAGAAACGCTTTCATGCAATTATTTGCTTAAATGTGAATACTTTTATACAGTTCCAAGTGGTATATTTCACTGTTAGCTGTGCGGGCTGGCCGGTGGGTTTGTTAGCTCCTCTTGGGACCTCTTACTACCTTTTCCTTGTTCTTTTCCACAACGTGTAAACGGTGAGGTCGTGGCTTAGGTATTTGAGATTCTGTGCCGGGTTTGAGTATGCTTACGGAGCTGTCGTGTTTGGTGATTCCTGTGTGTCTGTCTGATTATGAACTTAAGAACTGAGGTATGTTCGTAGCAGAAAACACCATGGGGCGCCCATCAATGAGGAAACTTTGCATAAAGGGAGGCTGGAGAGAGCGCAGTTCTGTCTCCAGGAGCGTGCGTCGTGGTTGGGAACAGAATTTATTTCCCTCAGTTTTCTTCATTTTTGCCATCACCAGCAGTCGGTCCGGTTAAGTGCCACCTGTTACCGTGGACCCGGCAATTAGTGGCATTGGCTTAAAAACGTACAGGGACAGCGGCAAGGACATCATTAGGAGTCTTTTATAGGAAACTACACGAAATGCCTCTTCTCACTGCTGTCAAAAAACAGTGACGTTATTTCACTGAATTTAGCAGTAGAGTAGATGTGTGGTGCAAAAAACAAAACAAAACAAAACAAAAAACAAGGAAACCAAAAGTTAAAAAAAGAAAGTAAAGTGACCTAAAAGAAGCCATGCAGGAAGGAAAGAGTCACAGCACCTCACCCAGTCACCTCTGACGACCACTGGACTTCCGAGGAGTCAGATGAACAGATCCCTTTGGGACAAGATACCTTTTTACAGATGCTTTTAGCAAAATATCTGTGGTCAAATCCAGAATCTGTGCATTTAGGGGATAGGCCTTCTCAAAGATGGCCACAGAGGATATAAGGCAGAGGGTGTACCTTACAAAGGTAGAGACGATTTTTCCTAAAATTTCTTACAGGAAGTAGTTTGACTCTTCATGATGTAAGACTCTTCAGACTGTAAAATAGCGGCCAGGATGGTCCCCAGATACCCTCGCCCCCAGGGATAATGTCTTCCACAGTCAAAGGACCTCTGCGGGCTTAGGCAGGAGAATCCTGCTTCTTCCATGATGTGGACCCGTCCATTGGTTTATCTGTGAATTCATTCAACCGCACATGTATTCAACTCACACGTGCCCGGGGATGAATCACAGCGGGATGTAAAACAGCCCTGGATCTTCACCACCTCCTGCCACACGCTACAACTCCGTGCCAACACATACAAAACAAAATGGCGGTCTCTGGTCCTTTGGAAATTGGTGTGTTGATTGGAGCGTTTTTGTCACGGTGAAACTTGCAGTAACATTTTCCCCATGGGTTCCCTAAGGAAGTGCCAACACGTACAAAACAAAATGGCGGTCTCTGGTCCTTTGGAAATTGGCGCGTTGACTGGAGTGTTTTTGCCGCGGCGTAACTTGCAGTAACATTTTGCCCCCGGGCATTGCTGGTTCTCGTTGGTCATTCCGATGCCCCGTGTTGTCTTCGGTTACTTAATTTGCCAGGTGGACTTCCATTCCGCGATATTACAGACCCGGTGTGGAGAGTCTGCTGGTGACTCATGGCATCTCTCTTCAAATGATCTTCAACTCCATGTTTGCGGAAACAAACTTCTTCAGATTTAGTTTTTGTACTTGTTAGACTTTGGGATAATGGTGATATAGGGAGAGTGGAAATGTCTACTTTTCTCTGTCTCCCTGTAGCATTAGATTTGTCCCCAGTCCCCATGGCCTGGTGTGGGATCCTTTCCCCACGTGACTCGTTCTACCTTTCTCTCGATGGTTGACGGATGTCTGTATCCAAGGCCCCAAAGAATAAGGAGTGGAAACAAATGGCATCTCTGTTTCATGGAGCTTACTTAAAAAAGCCTGTCTCAGCCCAGTTTTTTTTTGGGTGGGGTCAGTGTTCCTGAGGTATAATTTACATACAACAAAATTGACCTGTTTTAAGTGTTTGCGTGAATGACTCGTTGACAAATGCATAGACTCATGACCACCATCGCGTGGAACATTTATGAAGCTCATTTCTTTTACACTGGTGGAAAATTCATTTATTACATGGTTGAGATGCTGAGTCATGTGCTCCATATGTGTTATTTCATTTAAACCCTGTTGGGGTGGAGCGTTTTTCAGTTTTATTGGGGTATTATTCACAGCACTGCATTACTTCCAGGCGTACAGCATTAGGACTTGAGAAAAACATATATTTTGAAATCGTTACCACTCACCAGTTAACACCGATCTCATGTAGTTAACAAAAATTCTTTTACTTGTTACGAGAGCTTCTGGGATTTACTCTTTTAGGAACTTTCAAATATACCGAATGGCTGTGTTAACTGTGGTCTTCGCGTTGTATGGTTGGGCGTCCCCAGGACTTCGTCATCGAACATTTGTACCTTTGACCATCATCATCCAATTCCTCTACTCTCATACTTTGAGTCCGGTAGACACAAATCTGAACTCTTTTTCTAGGAGTTTTTTTGTTTGTTTGTTTGTTTGTTTGTTTGTTTTAGATTCCACATGTAAGTGACATCATACCCTATTTGTCTTTGTGTGACGTATTTCCCTGAGCATAATGCCCTCATGTTGCAAATGACAAGAACTTTCTCCTTTTTTATGGCTGAATAATATTCCATTGTGTGTCTAATGGGGCAGAGGTGGGTCCAGTGGCCATCCTTCCGCACAACAAAACTAAAACATGGACTTTTCTTCTTTTTTATTTTATATTTTTTCTTTTTTTAACTTTTATTTATTTTTAAGAGAGAGAGAGAGAGAGAGAGAGAGAGAGAATGTGAGCAGGGGAGAGGCAGACACAGAATCCAAAGCAGGCTCCAGGCTCTGAGCTGTCAGCACAGAGCCCGACGTGGGCCTTGAACCTAACAACTGTGAGAACATGACTTGAGCCCAAGTCGGATGCTCAACTGACTGGGAGCCAGCCAGGCACCCCTGGACATTTGTACTTCCTTCAGGGAGATGCTGAGAGCTGGCGGTGTATGTCAGTGAGCCTCCCGGCACCAAATGGGAAAAGCTCTGTTTGCCCATTTCTCCCCACCACCTTGATGACTTACAGCCAACACCACTGACGTTGGCGTTGTGTTCTGTGCACTGAAGCTCGTCAACCTGAAGATTGCAATGTGCTGGTTTCGTCCACCTTGGACAAGACCTGTGTGGTCCTGGAATCTGATGGTGGCATCCAGGGACTGCCCACGTCCAACAGGGTAGTGTGGACTTTGGCTGTCGTGCTCAATTACCCTGTTCTGAGTTCTGTGTGTTTACGGCTGACTCTGTTCAGACAGAGCTTGAGAGACGTGGCCGGTAGAGACAGAAAAACCTGGGTCCTAGCTGGTGTGTTTCATGTACGTACGTAGGCACGGACAACATCCAGGCGCAGGTCCAACTCAAGGGCTGAGAAGCCAAGATGTCGTCTAGTAAATGCAGTCCAGAGATGAGCAGGGTTCTTCTCGGGAGCAGTGGAGACGGATGATCAGAAAGAAGGGTACCAGAGAGGAAGAAAGGTCAAGGCACGCAGTCTTTTATTCGTCATGGGAATCTACCCAGCAGTGCGGCCCGACTGTTAAGTTCCACCCCAGGCTACCTGTCCTGTTGGAGAGAGATGATCTAGAGAAGCCAAAAAGGATTAAATGTGTTTGCCCGAGTTCACGGATCACATACACAGCGAACCTTGCCCCAGATCGTGTGCAGCTTACCCAATGGAAACATCAGTGTCCTCCTCAAAACACGTAAACTTCACCGGTTCACTCTCTGTATAGCCTTTCCCCCCACACTTCTTGCTTTTGACTTGACGCCACAGAATTTCACCAACACGCCCCTGCCTTACTTAGCCTCTTACAGAGATCTGTGTGTGCTTCCAAATTCTTCGGATGAGTAAATCTACTTTAAAAATGGATTATCCCTCCACGTTTCCTTCTTCTTACACAGCACTTTCTTTTCTTGGTTTTTGTCGGTCGCTTTCTGTTTCTCCCACGGTCAAATATTCATGGTCGGAAACTGCACCTAAGAACCGAGGTTACTCTCAGTGTGTCTTGTCCGTCCCCCACCGCTCACTCCCCCGCCCCGGGAGGCGAGGAGATTTATTTCGCAACTCGGCAATTCTAATGTGTAGAAAATGCTAAAACCAAATGTTTTGCTTGACTGGGACTTTGTTCTCTTTGCCATGTCACCATGTGTAATTCCAAACTCTGTATGAGGAAAAAAGGAAAATGAGGAATTTTCCTCATATCTGTATGAGGAAAAAAGGAAATGAGGAACAAAAAAGGTTACGTTGGCGGGGAGGTCCCTTTTCTTCTTAGTTCGTCTTGAATTTCTTTCTCCCTCTTACTACGTTACTTGCCGTTTTTCAAACCAGCGACCCCTGACGTTGACCTTGGGCCCTGGGGAAGACCCCTTCCTCCGCATGATTGCTTAGACAGACATTGATGGAAAACACAGCCGCCATTGATAAGCCCACTGAGCTCCAGTACGCAGAGGCTCACACGTACAGATTTCCATTTTTCTCTCCCTGCTTCAGGACTTCTCTGCCTGCCGATAAAATTCCCTTGGATCTTTGATCTCACATTTGCACCAAGTGGTTGCCAGCCTGGGTGAGGGGTCCAAGGTGGATCTCCATGCTCCACACCGAGGCTCCCAGGAATAGAAGGACCTAGAAGGGGCTGTGGAGGATGCATTTGGGTTGGGAAGGTCCCGCCAGGGTACAAAAGAAGCTTTGATTTCCTTGAATGTTAGTAGTGGTTGCAGTTTTGAAATCTCACCCCGTTCTCAGCCCTACCTGAATAGGTATATTTTCCTGTACCCTATTGGTATCTGCCCCGGATTCCAATCCTCAGCAAATTTTTGCAAAGACCCAGCGGGTTTAGTAGGCGCTAGCATGTGGAAGAGCTTGTTTGTCGCGCCTGATACCTTTGTCTTTACAAAGTCTTGAAGAGGAAAAAAAAAGTTGAAGAAACGCCTTTCCCGTAGTTCTCCTGTCTTTCTGTTCTTGTCCGCGTGCGTGAGTGTGCGTGTGGTCTCTGGGGTGAGTCATCTGCAGAAATGATGCTGTCCTCCCTCCC
This sequence comes from Cryptoprocta ferox, assembly GCA_028646485.1. Taxonomy (NCBI): domain Eukaryota; kingdom Metazoa; phylum Chordata; class Mammalia; order Carnivora; family Eupleridae; genus Cryptoprocta; species Cryptoprocta ferox. The sequence goes on from CM053579.1 coordinate 104,422,359, forward strand.
CCGCGCTGTCCCCCTAATTACAGAACACTTGAGAGGCAGGCGATTCTGTGTACGTCTTAGGCGCCCTCCCTTGAAACTTCCAGAAGGCAGCTCCTCCTAAATTCTCCCCCCTCCTCCCGCCGTATACTCGGGTCGTGAGCTGCCGAAGCTGCTGGATTCTGCTAAAGGTCCTGACTCAGCCTTGTGCGCTGTCCTCCCTGCCCCCAACCAGGTACAGGGACGTTCGGCCGCGTGCAGCTGGTCAAGGACAAGACGGCCAAGCAGTTCTTCGCCCTGAAGGTGATGAGCATCCCGGACGTCATCCGGCTGAAGCAGGAGCAGCACGTGCATAACGAGAAGTCGGTGCTGAAGGAAGTCAGCCACCCCTTCCTGGTCAAGCTGTGAGTCGCTCCCCACTGCCCTCTGCCGGCCCTCACCCTGAGACCCCAGGTGCCGGGCAGTGAGGTCACAGCTGACCCTCAGGCTGGCTGGGTCGAGGGAGGAAGGGGCTGTTGTGACAGGTGCCTGCCCCAGGGCCTTGCTCTCCTCCTGGACGCAGCAAAACACCCTTCCGGACTGTGTGTTCCCTTCGTCCCCGCTCAGGGTCCCCTTTGCCGGCTTCCTGGAGATTGTTTGCAGTCACCTGCTCAGCCTCATCCATGCAGGCTGCTCCTTGGGTTTCTAGTGTCAGACGATCATATCCGTGTATCTCCATTTCGATGCACCATAGACCCGTCCAGTTGAGCATGCCCAGCACTGAACAAATACATCTTTCTCCTCTCATGCTCTTTGCGAGCGGAGGGGAAGACCGTTCTGCACCCAGGGGTCAGAGATGGGGTGCCCAGACGTGGCTCTGTTTCCGTGTAGCATCCGCGGGTGTGGCTGCCTCCCAGGCCGTCTCCCTGTCGTCCCCTGTGCCATCTTCCCCTTGCTCCTTCTCATTCCCACCCTGCACTCCGGCCTGATCCGGGCGCCCTGTCTCTTCTGTGATTTTTGACCCTGGCTTCCCAGCAGGTCTTGCTTTGCAAGTCTTCCTTCCCTCCAGGGCATTGTCCACCTCGCAGCCGGTGACCTTCATTTGCACCCGCAGATCCTCGGGGAATCCTGAGGTCCCCCGATGCAGCCCCAGCGGCTTAGCGTCCCCAAAACGCTCCTCGTGGATGCACGTCTGGCTTTCCTTCCTGCTCGCCCTCTCTTTCCCACACCCTGCCATCCGCTGTCCGATGGGAGAAGGGGACCCCGCTGTCACTCCCCTGTGTCTCTGGGGCCACCCCTCCCCTGCAACGCCTCCTTCCTGTGCGTCTCCCCTCGGACACCCCTGCACCTGACCAACCCTTACCCTTGTCTGTCTGCACGCAGAGACGGGAGCCGTTCGCCACGGCTCCGAACGGCACGCGCGCACCCCGACTTAGGGACAGACGCCTCCAAGCGCAAAGCCGCCAGAGTCCCGTCCTCCAAGCCTGGAACGGGGCCTTTCCCAGAGCAGGGCCGCCCCACCGTTTCACGAGGAGGAGAACCGACCTGTTGATGGTTGTCTTTTTCTTTTCGGTTTTACTCTCCCGTTCTGGAGGTGCAGGTGATCTGTGCCGGTAAGGAGGCTTCCGGGCCATCTCGTGCTTCCGAGTCACGGGCACAAAAGTAGCCAGTGACTAAGGGGACTCCGGGCTGCCCGTTCTGGTTCTGTCTCTCCGATAAACTAACATGGCGATTCCGGGGAAGAACTTCAGATCGCTTAGATGATATTACATTAAGTATTTGATTAAATATTGATTACATATATTTACATATTTTCAAATACTTTAAACACTTTTTAAAAGAATATTTATTTTTGAGAGAGAGTGTGTGTGACTGGGGGAGGAGCAGAAAGACAGGGAGACACAGAATCTGAAGCAGCTCCAGGCTCTGAGCTGTCAGCACGGAGCCCGACGCGGGGCTCGAACCCACGAACTGTGAGATCATGACCTGAGCCAAAGTCAGATGCGTAACTGACTGAGCCCCCCAGGCGCCCCTAAACACTTTTTTTAAATGTCTATTTATATATTTTGAGAGAGAGACAGGGAGCATGAGCAGGGCAGGGGCAGAGAGAGAGAATCCCAAGCAGGCTCTGCGCCGACAGCACAGGACGCAGGGCTGTATCTCAGGAACCACGAGATCATGACCTAAGCCAAAATCAAGAGTCCGACGCTTCCTCCAGGCGCCCCTAAACAAGTATTTTCTACAGGAGACCCGGACCCCTTTATGACGTTGCCGGACTGTTCTCTCGTGTCTCGGACTTCCTTCCAAAGGCAGGGAGTTTCCAACCAATCTTGTGGTTCACGGGATGCAGGGACGCAGTTGGGACACAGGGAAAAGTGGGGACCAGCCTCGGTATGATGGGCTCCGGACTGGCTTTGCAATTCGAGAATCGAAGTCAGGGGAGTTCCCGAGATAGAATCTTGAACTTTTGGGAATTTAAGACGCACAAGGAAAGACGGGACCTTGTACACCATAGCTGTGTTGACCTCTTCCTGGTTCCTTCTTTCACCCCTAACTTGTTTCCATTACACATTCTAGAAGCCTAGATTTCGGTGCAATGCAGGCTGATCCTGGGTTATGAAAATCGCCTTATTTTGCTTTCCAAGGACTATGATTTCTCGACCCCACAGTAGCCCCACCATCAGACAGTCTGTGTGCGACATTGATTTTCCTGTAGCTCGTCACACAGTGAAATGTAGACTTTTTATTTTTATTTATTTACTTTTAAACGTTTTATTTTTTATGTAATTTCTACACCCATCCTGGGGCTCAAACTCACAACCCCGAGATCAAGAGTCAAACGCTCCACCGACTGAGCCAGCCAGGTGTCCCCAAATACAGTTTTTTAAATTTTTTTTTGTTAGCGTTTTATTTATTTTTTGAGAGAGAGAGCGAGAGAGAGAGACAGCGTGAGCAGGGGAGGGTCAGAGAGAGAGGGAGACACAGAATCCGAAGACAGGCTCCAGGCTCGGAGCTGTCAGCACAGAGCCGGACGTGGGGCTCAAACCCACGAACCGTGAGATCATGACCTGAGCCGAAGTCAGACGCTTAACCGACTGAGCCAGCCCGGCGCCCCCAAATACAGTTTTTTAATATGTCAAGTTCAGTGATGGGCGTGGCTGAGAACAGGAAGTGTTTCCTCATCATTAAATCCACGTGGAATTTAAGGAACATTTAGATATTCTTCTTGGGGGGATCATACTCACAGGTTTTCGGAAAAGGTGGCACGGCCTCTTTAAAAATCTCTCTACTGCTTTTGATCAGGTTTTGGGTTTTCCCCAGGGTCCTGAGATGTGCAAAGCGAGGCACGTTGTCATATGAACGCTCCTGAAATGCTCAGGATCTAGGGAAATGATCATTAGCAACGGATCCTCTGAAGACTTAATAGTGATCTAAATTTTCCAGGTGGCCTTTATCAAACATTCTGGAAAATAAGTTTGGGCTTTTGGGCTGCTGTGACACTATCACAGATGGGGTGGCTTCATCAACGGATATTTATTCCCTCCCGGATCTCGAGGCTGCGAGTCCGAGATCCAGGCAGGGGTGAGGCTGGGAGTCCGAGATCCATGCAGGGGTGAGGCCGGGATTCTGAGTTCCATGCAAGGGTGAGGCCAGGAGTTAGATTTATGCAGGGGTGAGGCTGGGAGTCTGAGATCCAGGCAGGGCTGTGGCTGGGAGTTTGAGATCCAGGCAGGGCTGTGACTGGGAGTTTGAGATCCAGGCGGGGCTGAGGCTGGTTCCTCCTGAGGTCACTCTCCTTGGCGTGTAGACACCATGTTTTCTCTGTGTCCTCACGTGGTCGTCCCTCTGTGCACATGTGTGTCATCATCCCCTCTTTTTAAAAAGACACCGGTCCTATGTGTACATAGATAGGTATTTGATATAGAGAGATGGATGACATAAATACATATAATAGATCAACAGATGATAGATAGACAGGTGATAGGTACATAGGTGTGTAATAGGTAGATAGATAATAGATGATAGGTAATAGATGATGGATAGATATGATGGATGGATGGATGGATGGTTCTATGGATGGATGGGTGGATGGATGGGCGGATGGATGGATAGCTGATGATAGATACACAGATATGTAGATACACAGATAGATGATACATAGGTATTTGATAGCCAGGTGATAGGCAGATGAGAGGTAGGTAGGTAGGTGGGTAGACGCACAGAATGATGGGTAGATGACAGGCAGGTAGATCACTCGATAGACAGAATGATAGGCAGATTGTACAGAGATGCGTCGTAGGTGGGTGGGTGAGGAGGTAGGTACGTAGACGTACGAGGAATCTCCGTGCTAAGAAAGACTTCCCAACTTCAGCGCTCCTGACGTTTGGCGCCGGATGACTCTGTGATGTGGGGTGTCCTGCACCTGTAGGCTGATGAGCAGCGTCTTTGGTCTCCGCCCAGCACATGCCAGTAGAACTCATTGTCCCCTGGGGGGTCACCGTCGCTCTGTGGAGAACCTCTGCCCTCGGGAGGTTGACAGCTCCTAACCCAGTTCACCGCAAGGCGATGGGGTAAACCAGAAGTCCCGTTAGTCAGCGTCCAGGAAGACAGAAATCTGGGCTGCGTTAACTTCCCTGCACAACGAGTGGGAGTCAGCAGGTGTCGTGAAGGCTCTGATTGGCCTGTGGTGGCTGGCTTGGTGACACAGGACTCAGGGACATCGTCTTCACGCTAACCAGCTCCATGCCGCCACGTCTGCTCTGGGAGACCCCTCGTGAGGCCGGCTGAGGCTGCCCCCCGGTCGTGCATGTGCGGGGAGCACGAGTTGTGCACTCTGGCACTGAGTCCCCGAGGCCCCCCCGGTGCCCCCTCCTCCACCCCGGCTCAGGCTGCACCTTCCTGGGCTTGTTCCAGTGGCTTCCCACGCGGGGTCTCTAAGTTCTCCTTCTGAAGTGCCGTGCAGCTAACCTGCCGTTAAAACACGGTGGCATGTCTTAACCGAAATCTCTTCCCTGACTCTTGAGGCCCAGGTGAGGCAGGTCCGGGACGGCAGGGCACTTGTGTCCCGCAGCGGCCAGCTCGTGAGTGGCCCTCCACACGCGCCGTGTTTCCCTCGGTGAGTTCACCATCCTCCCCCTCCTGCCCGTTCCTCCGGCCAGCGCCAGTGCTGGCTTCTAGATGCTCAAGTCCACGCCATCCCGGGACGACGTCCAACCTTCCTCCTGGCTCACATGCTTGCTCCACAAAGAAGCTTCTGGCCACACCTGGCCTGGGACGCCCCCCGCTGGATGCCTCTCGCATCCCTACTGTGTGCCACCTCCAACAACCTCCAACAATCTGCTTCAGTACCTGTATTTCAAATACAATCCTGGTGAAATCATCAATTCCCAGAAATCAAGTTAAACCAAGGAATAGCTGGCTTTTTAAAAAAAATTGACTTGATGGAAATCAGGGATCATATAAGAAATTCAGAGGAAGGGTACCTGTGGGCTCAGTCGGTTAAGCGTCGACTCAGGTCATGATCTCACGGCTTTGTGTTTGACTCCATCAGGCTCTGTAATGGCAGCATGGAGCCTGCTTGGCATTCTCTCTCTCTCTCTGTCTCTCTCTCTCTCTCTCTCTCTCTCTGTCTCTCTCTCTCCCTCCCCTACTCTTGCTGTCTCTGTCTCTCTCAAAATAAATACATTTTAAAAAAGGGAGGCCCCTGGATGGCTCAGTTGGTTAAGCATCCGACTTTGGCTCAGGTCATGATCTCATGGTTTGTGGGTTCAAGCCCCGCATCAGGCTCTGTGCTGATAGTTCAGAGCCTGGAACCTGCTTCAGATTCTGTGTCTCCTTCTCTCTCTCCGTCCTTCCCCACTCATGCTCTATTGTCTCTCAAAAATGAGTAAAATATTTTAAAAAACGAAAAAAAAATTCAGGGGGAAATCGCGTGGGTGGCGGCAGTCTCTCTTCATACATATGTGGTCACACAGAGAATTCAGCATTATTGAGTAGTTGACCGAGAGCTACCCACCTCCTGCGTGCCGTGCATCTTCCTGGGATGGGATGTTGCTAAGGTCTGGCCCTCCTAAAGCCATCTAGGGAGCAGACGTCCTTACCAACTGACGTAAGTCACGTAGTTCCCCTAGGGGACAGTGTGGAGGGGCTCTGGAGTGAGACTTGGTTATACCTCCCCCAGGGAGCCCAGGGAGATTCGTCACGCTGACACGTGGTAGGGAGCCTTCCCCAGCCCCTCACCCTCCATCTCACACTCAGGGATGTTGAGTGGGGGGAGCATTCTGGGTACACCAGACACCACGCTCCCGACAACCAGGACAAAGACACCGATTTTAAGGGATAGACTCGTGTGATTCTAGGAGCTGGAAGCCTGAACTCTGTGCGATGGGCTGGGTGGTTCAGAATTCAGATCAGAGTTGATGTTTCCATGTTGGGTCTGAAATCTCAAGCGTCCGACCGCAAGCTGGAAACTGAGGCGGAGTTTCTATACGGTAGTCAAGTCCACAGGCAAAATTCCCTCTTCCTTGGGAAACCTTATGGATTTTAGTTTTTGTTATTGCTGTTGTTTTTTTGCTCTTAAAGCCATCGGCTGATTAGGCGAGTCCCACCCATATTAGGGAGGGTCATGTGCTTCTCCTAAAGTCTGCTGCTCCCCCCGTTTTCCCTCTCCGGCCGGCACCCTTTGGGCTGCGTTCCATCCATGCCTGAGCCACAAGGGCTCCTTCTCTCTCCATCTTCTCTCCGCCGCACATGCTCACGAACGTGGCTCATACTTGGCTACGCCTCCTTCCGCTGCTGCTGCACACCTTCCTCCAGCCGTCTGCGCTCCCGGCTGGTAATTCCCGATAAACTCGGAGGGATTGAGACCAAGGCCAAGGAGCATGAGCTGTCACCACTGCCTTATCTCTGTTAAATGTGCGCGTTCGTGTTTGCCAGCTGTGGAGACAAGAATTTGCTTTCTCGGAACCCTCCGTCCCCATGGTGACTTTATGGTGCGTCCTGCTGGGTCGTGAGTGGAAGGTGGCTTCCTGGGAATCCGGGAGGCGAAGTCGAGCTTGGGAATAGTCAAGGCTGAGTGGGACCACAGTCAGCGGTCGCCGAGCAGCGATATTTTGGGGTGGTTCCTTCTGCCGCCACTGCAGGTGCACCGGGCTGCCTGTCACTGCTCAGACTCAGTCAGGCTTCCAGGGCAGGTGGCCACGGTCACCGGGGCTGATCGTGCCCCCTTAGGACCATTCCGGAAGCCTGCTTGTAATGTTGGCATCCTCTCCGCCGGCATGGGAAAGAGTGCATTGCATGGCCGGAGGGCTCCGTCCGTCTTTACCTCTTCTTGCTAGATGTTCATTTATTTTAGAGAGCGAGTGTGAGCAGAGAAGAGGCCTAGAGAGAGGGGGAGGGAGAGTCCGAAGCAGGCTTCGCGCTGTCAGCACAGAGCCTCGAACTCACGAACCGTGAGATCACGACCAGAGCCGAAATAAAGAATGGACGCTTAACCGACTGAGTCCCCCCAGGCGCCCTCCCTTTAGCTCCTCTTCCTAGTGGTTCTGAGGCTCGGACTTTGTGCTGATGATGTTGCCACTTCGGGGTTTCTCAGCCTAGACGCCGCTCACATGCAGGGGCGGATGCTTCCCTGATATGGGGTGTCCTGTGCCCAGTGGGCGCTGAGCAGCATGCCCTGCCCCGTCCGCGCCCACTGAGGCCAGTAGCACCTCCTGTCCCAGTCGTGACCATCATCACAGTAGCCCTGGGCATTTGCAGTGGGAGCGGCGGGCTCCCTGTGCACTTGCCGGGGACTGGAGTTCCAGGAAGCCCCATGCAGGGGTCACCCCGTGTCCGGCTGGCATAGCAGTGTATTTGGGGTGGGCCGTCGCTGAGCAGGGTAGGAGGGAGATGCCGTAGATGCCACTTTGCAGACGAACAGGACACAGCTCTCTCTGCACAGAGGAGGCGTTGAGCCATCTTCCAGGGACCCCGGGGGACCCTTCGGGAACGGAGCCGGAGGAGATGCTAGGGTGGGGGATGGAGCAGGCCAAGGGTGCCCCAGGGCGAGGCTGGTTGCCACGGAGCATGGTCGGAAAGTAGAAGGAACTTTCCGGAGGAGGCTCAGGTTGTACTGAGACATGAACAAGAAAGGATAGGGTGACGCCCGCGGGCGGTGTCTGGTTTTCTCGTCTTTTTTTTTTTTTTTAATGTTTATTTATTTTTGAAGGAGACGGAGACAGAGACAGAGCATGAGCAGGGAAGGGGCAGAGAGAGGGGGAGACAGAATCCAAAGCAGCTCCAGACAGCACAGAGCCTGACGCAAGCCTTGAACCCACGAACCACAAGACCATGACCTGAGCTGAAGTCCGATGCTTCACTGACTGAGCCACCCAGGCGCCCCAAAGTTTATTTATTTTTGAGAGAGAGACAGAGCGCGAGCAGGGAGGGGCAGAGAGAGAGGGAGACACAGAATCAGAAGCAGGCTCCAGGCTCCGAGCTGTCAGCACAGAGCCCGACGCGGGGCTCGAACCCACGAACAGTGAGGTCATGACCTGAGCCGAAGTCAGACGCTTAACCGACTGAGCCCCCCAGGCGCCCCACGTCATAACTTGGTCAGGGTGAGGCTGTCTTTACTCTTCATAGATTCACACGTTCTGCTGAATACATTTCAAAATGCTGATTTCTTTACTGTACTAAGATGCACCCGAACGTAAAATTGGCCATTTTACCTATTTTAAAGTGTGCGGCTCAGTGGCCTTGAGCACATTCACACTGCTGTGCAAGCATCGCCAGCATCATCTCCAGAACTTTCCATCTCCCCAAACTGAGACTCTGCCCTATTGTAAACACTGGCTTCCGTCCCCAGCCCCAGCCCCTGGTCCTACCATCTACTCTCATCTCTGTGGATGTGATGTCTTCGGGGACCCTGTGTAGATGGAATCAGGCAGAATTTGTCCTAATGTGTCTGGCTTATGTCACTGAGCATCACGTTCTCAACGTCCATCCTTGTTGTGGCTGATAGAGAACATCCTTTTTCAAGGCTAAGTCATATTCTGCTGGGTGCATGGACCACATGCTGTGTGTGCATCCGTCCACCCATCCACCCATTGTCCATCCATCCACCATCCATCCATCCATCCATGTATCCACCATCCATCCATCCATCCACCATCCATCCATCCATCCATCCACCATCCATCCACCCACCTGCCCATTATCCATCCATCCATCCATCCACCCATCTATCCATCCATCCATCCATCCATCCATCCACCATCCATCCATCCACCCATCCACCCATCATCCACCATCCTTCCATCCATCCACCATCCATCCATCCACCCATCATCCACCATCCTTCCATCCATCCACCATCCATCCATCCATCCATCCACCATCCGTCCATCCATCCACCCACCTGCTCATTATCCATCCATCCATCCATCCACCCATCTATCCATCCATCCATCCATCCACCGACCCATCTATTCTTCCATCCATCCATCCACCCATCCGCCCATTATCCATCCATCCACCATCCATCCATCCATCCATTATCCATCCATCCATGTATCCACCATCCATCCATCCATCCATCCATCCATCCACTATTCATCTACCATGCATACATTCATCAATTATCCATCCATCTACCATCCATCCATACACACACACATAGACACTTGTGTTGCTTCCATGTTCCGGCTCTCAGACTTAATGTCAGTGCTGTTGGGAACAGGCGTGTAAACGTATCTGTTCATGTACCTGCTTTAACTGCTTGGCTGCACTTTCGAAGTTATATCTCCTTCCCGTTTGTGGAGGAGCTTAAGCGTTTTCTCTTGTTGGTGTTCGTTTCTTTTTCTGCTTCCCTGTGCAGGGTTTTCCTTTGTCTCTTCTTCCCACCCTCCCTCGTGGCCAGGTAATCACATGGACAGTCTGATACGGATCCTTGTGTCCTTAAAGCATACACACACACACACACACTCACACACACATACACACACACACACACACACACACACACACGAATGCACACACACACTCACACACACACACAGGGCAGGCTCTGTGCTGTCAGTGCAGAGCCCACACGAACCTTAAACTCAGGAACCATGAAACCATGACCTGAGCTGAGATCAAGAGTTGGGACACTCACCCGACTCAGCCCCCCAGTTGCGCCTCCATACTGAGTTTTAGATCCAGAAATACCTCCTTTTCTCATCCCACTCCTGATAAACCCTCTCACTTCTTTTCAACCTTGCATTTTCACGGTTTTTTAGCCTCCACACAAGGGGCGGAGCCCTGCAATGAATGGGAATTAGTTAACCTGCGAATTGGCTGACGCGATTAATCCTGTGTCTCCTTTTCTAGGCTCATATTTTAAGTCATTTGTGGCCAAGTAGACTCATGTCTCCGCTCACAAGCCCCAAGGGATGACCAAATGCTTGTAAATTGTTTTGGAATAGTAGCTGTCAGTATGTCTTTGAATGTTCTGGCTCTTATTAATAACCTTACACGTTACACCTTCTCTCTATACAAGCAAAGCCTTAGTAATGGAGTTTTGAAGGAAAGATGTGCCAGCAGATTTTTTTTCCTTATATTTATTGGATTTAGAGAAAGACAGGGGAACCAGGGCCCTCAGGAATTCCCCCCCCACCCCAGCCTCGTTTTTCGACTCTCTGTGGAGTACTTTTGTTTGAAAGCATTACCTCTCACTGGTGCCGATGACCCGATGACCCATGGCCAATGGCACTTGCCTGTGTTTCTAGGGAGAGTTGACAGAGTACGTAATATATAGCGACTTTCTCAGGATTGTTATTGATGCTTTGTTGGGTTTTATTGAGAGATGTGTGGGAACAGTGTGTCTCTATATATCCATACGCACCGGTGTAGTGCTCCCCGCTCGGTCATGTGTGTGTGACGTGTGTCACTGCGATCTTGAGATTTATGACTAGACATAGATATTTGTCCTTTGTCCCTGGCACTGAGGGTCCTAAAACCCTAGGAATTTCCTAAGCGCCAGAGTCACAAAGGTGGCTTTTGTTATGTGAATGAGGTGACTTTTGCAAAACGCCCGCTCCCCCCACCGCAGAGGGCTGGTTGCCGGGGAAACTAATCCTGTAATTCGAGGGCTGGGCTTCTCAGACCCACCCCCCATCTCCGGGGAGGGGAGAGGGGCTGGAGTTTGGGTTAATCCCCGACGGCCAATGATTTAATCAACACTGCCTCCTCCATGAAGCCTCCATGAAATCCCAGAAGGACGGGGTTTGGGCGCTTGCGAGTTGGTGAACTTGGGGAGACTTGGAGGAGCGCGGCTCGCCTGGAGAGAGCACGGACGCTTCCCCACACCCGGCCCCCCGCATCCCTTCCATCCCGATTTGTAGCTCTGTCATAAGCCAGCCATGTACCGAGTAGCGTGTTTCCCTTGAGCTCTGAGAGCGGCTCTGGCGGATGAATGCAGCCCGAGGAGGGGGCTCGGGAACCGCTCGTGTCTGGCGGGTCATTCACACGCACAGGTGACAAGCCGGACTTGGAACTGGCATCTGAAGCGTGTGTATGCACAAGCCATAACGTGTCTGTCCACATGACATCCCGTGTCTCTGAGCCGTATGGTCACATCTGTCTGTGGCGGATTGTGACGTGTGCCCACATGCATGTCTGAGCATCTCATCCTCCGTAAGCACATCAACATCTAGGTATACGGCAACTTACTTTTTTAAGCTTATTTATTTATTTAGAGCGAGCAGGGAAGGGGCAGAGAGAGAGACAGAGAGTCCGAAACAGGCTGTGCACTGTCAGCGCAGAGCCTGATGCAGGAGTCAAGCGCACGAACCCTGCGATCGTGACTTGAGCGGAATCAAGAGCTGGAGGCTTAACCGACTGAGCCACGCAGGCGCCCCTGTCCATGCGGCACCTTCCTGTCCGTCCCCGCCCCCCACGGGTGTCCCCGGCGCGGCTCTGACCCCCCGCCTGCCGCCCCGCAGGTTCTGGACGTGTCATGATGAGCGCTTCCTCTATATGCTCATGGAGTTCGTGCCGGGCGGCGAGCTTTTCACCTACCTGCGGAACCGGGGCCGCTTCTCCGGCAGCACCGGGCTCTTCTACTCGGCGGAGATCGTCTGTGCCCTCGAGTACCTACACTCGAAGGACATCGTCTACAGGGACCTGAAGCCGGAGAACATTCTGCTGGACCGGGACGGCCACATCAAGCTCACCGACTTCGGGTTCGCCAAGAAGCTGGTAGACAAGTAAGTGACCACTGCCACCCATTTCTCCCCCTGCCCTTCACCGCGTCCCGTCTGGAGGCCACCGTTGCCCCCTCCGCGGCCGCCGGTATGTGAGTCACGTCCCGCTCCATTTGTCTGCCGGTGCCGGACGTCCCTTCCTTGGCATTAACGGCCTCAAGGCCTCCATGTGGCCGCGGGTGGCGGGATGTCCCTCTTTGCCGAGGCCGAGGAACCCTCCCCTGGGCGAGTATAGACCCCGCTCGCTTCGTCTGTTGGAACTACTGGTGCGCTGAACCGGGCGCACGGGTGTCGACCGCGGGTTGTGTTTCCACTGTCGCTGGGTGAGTCCCCGGAGGTGACATTGCAGGCTCATAGGGCAGTTCCGTTTTTAACGTTTTGAGGAACCTCCATGCTGTTTTGCACACTGGCTGCAGCGCTTTGCGTCCCCACCAACGGTGCACAAGGGCTCCCCGTTCTGCGCATCCTCGCACACACCTGCTATGTCTTGGTTCTTCTAGCCCTTGACAGGTGTGAGGGGGAGTATCGCGAATTACTTCTTCTTTTTATCAGAATTATACACGTGCATGTACTGTGCACGGAGAATTCTCCCCTTCACCACCCCGACCGTTTCTTTTTAAAAAAAGGTTTTAAATGTTTATTATTTTTGAGAGAGAGACAGAGCGTGAGCAGGGGAGGGGCAGAGAGAGAGAGAGAGAGACACACAGACTCTGACGCAGGCTCCGGGCTGTCAGCACAGAGCCCGACGCGGGGCTCGAACCCACAAACTGTGTCCTCACGACCCGAGCCGAGGTCAGATGCTCAACCGACCGAGCCCCCCAGGCGCCCCAAGAAGCCTTGTTTTAAACAGAAGTAAAAATTTAGTAAGTTAGGATACTTAACCTGCTCCATCTCGAATACGATCATTCCAACATGCAATCCGTGCAAACGGTTGAGGGCATTTACGTGCGTGTTTGCCGCTGAGTTCTTGAAATCCCCAAGCGTTTTATGTGTTTGCTGCCTCTCCGTTAGGCGCCTACATTTTCGTCAGAAATACCTGCTCTTCGCTTAACATGCGTAACGTTTATAGTCGGGAACATAGAAGCGCGTGGCCAGACCTTCCAAAGCTACTGGAAACTTTCCCAGCAACTACGCTGAGTGCTGGTTTTTAAATTGAAGTTTAGGGGCGCCTGGGGGGGCTCAGTCGGTTAAGCGTCCGACGTCAGCCCAGGTCAAGATTTCACAGTTCCTGAGTTCGAGCCCCGCGTCGGGCTCAGAGCCTGGAGCTGCTTCAGATTCCGTGTCTCCCTCTCTCTCTGTTCCTCCCCTGCTCGCGCTCTCTCTCAAAAATGAGTAAACATTAAAAAATTTTAAATTTAGGTTTAAGTTAATTAAAAGTGGGTTAAAATTTCCATTGCTTAATTCGTTGGAAGGGCTCGTGAGGTACGTGTGCCTGGTGGCTCCCTCGAAAATACACCTGGAGCAGGTGGTGCCTGGCTGCCCCTCGGTCGCTTAAGCAGGTCTCGATCTCAGGGTTGGGAGTTTGAGCCTCGCGTTAGGTGGAGAGATTACTTACGAATAAAATCTTTAAAAACAAGAAAAGAAAGGAAAATAAACGTGTATTGTTCCATTGCTTGATGACGTGGGGTTGGCTACGGTGATAATCACATTCGTCCCATTATGGAAACGTCTGCATTTTTGAGAACGTTGATGTCCGGGGGGAGCAGGTCTACCCCAAAGAGCTGACCTCGCTGATGATTTTTAACCAAGGGCCCCTCCTGGGGACACATTGCGGTGCAGCTACGTTCCAGCGGATTCCGCCCCCCCCGGAATTTCACGCGTTACCTTTCTAAGAACGAGGCCCGAAAGAATGAGGCGGTTTCCATACACCTGTGAACTAAGACTTTATTACGAACGCCGCAGTTAATCCGTCGTGTCCGCTGAAGACTCAATGGATGACGGCAGTTTTGTACGTCACGTCGAGCAGTTAATTTACTTAAGACGTGGAGTTGGGGGAAAGAGGCCTCGTTACCATCTCGGTCTCTTGCTTTTACAAAGAACTTCACGTGTCAGGCACGGGCGCGTACGTTGCAAAAACATTATCCCCCCTCCCCCCTTCTTCCTGTTGTTCTTTTTGATTTGCGTGATGAAGTCTGTCCCTTCTGGGCCCGCTCTGGACGCGCGGTGCCCATGGGCACATAGTCACGGCCTCTGTTCTGGTTCAGGATTTGACAAGACATGATTTTTGCGTGAACCTGGAAGGAAGCGTCCACCAGGATCGGCACAGAAGATGTGGAACCTTCTAGACACTCATCTGCAATATTTTTTTAATTAAAAATTTTTTAAATATTTTTATTTATTTTTGAGAGAGAGAGAGCGAGCGTGAGTGGGGGAGGGGCAGAGAGAGAGGGAGACACAGAATCTGAAGCAGCTCCAGGCTCCAAGCTGTCAGCACAGAGCCCGACGCGGGGCTTGAACCCACGAACCGTGAGATCATGACCTGAGCCGAAGTCGGACGCTCAATGGAATGAGCCCCCCGGGTGCCCCTGCAGTAATGTTTTGGAGCACATAATGTGGAAAAGCGTGTTTCTCCTGTTCTTTATAGCATGATGTGCAGTGTGGTGGAGCAGGTTGCAATTCGATAGTCTTCCGACTCTATCGACCATACGTTCCTTGTTTCACAAGGACTTTATTGTTAGGCTTTCCCTCGGTTCTCAATAGCAGGTGGGTTTTTTACTCCTATATCTTAATTTTACAGAACTCTTATTTTCTTAGGTTTTTTTTTTTTACACTGATATTTCTTATTGTTGCATGAAACTATTTATCACACACGCTTTCTATTATGCACGTAGCCTTCTTAACAGATGAAGGGGCACACGCTAGAATTATTTTTCATTTTTTAAAGTGATGAAAATACTGATGCATTTGCTTAAGTTATTCTGTTGTAGTTTCAAAGTAAAAACTTTTTAATGTATATTTATTTTTGAGAGAGAGAGAGAGACAGAGCATGAGCAAGGGAGGGGCAGAGAAAGAAGGAGACACAGAATCGGAAGCAGGCTCCAGGCTCTGAGCTGTCAGCACAGAGCCCGACGCGGGGCTCGAACCCACGACCTGTGAGATCATGACCTGAGCTCAAGTCTGATACCTAACCGACCGAGCTACCCAGGCGCCCCTGTAGTTTTTAAAATTCACATGCTACATTGAATGCTGTCCTTTGGATTTTCATGCCTGGCATCTTGCTAGTGATAAGTAACATTGTTGCCAGTATTTTAGAATTATTCTCAGACATCCACCAAAGGAGAGAGAATCCTTTACCTTGAATCCTGTGTGCGTCTCACCCAGATTCAGTGGGCATCAAACCTTTGCCATGTTATCTGACTTTTTACCATTCCTACATTTTTGTTTCTTACCTTATTTATTTTTTCAGACTTTTTTAAAGTTTATTTATTTTGAGACAGTGAGAGTGGGGGAGGGGCAGGGAGAGATGGAGAGAGAGAATCCCAAGCAGGCTCTGCTGTCAGCGCAGAGCTTGACGCGGGGCTCGATCTCATAAACCGTGAGATCCTGACCTGAGCCAAAACCAAGAGTCAGATGCTCAACCGAGTGAGACACCCAGGCGCCCCTGGTTTATACATTCTTTTAAAGTAATTACCCACCATGCTATCTCTAACGGATAAAGATTTAAAAAAATAACGTCAGTGCTTTATCACATTCTTTTTTGATGTTTGTTTATTTTTGAGAGAGAGAGAGAGAGAGCAGGGGAGGGGCAGAGACACAGGGAGACACAGAATCTGAAGCAGGGTCCAGGCTCTGAGCTGTCAGCACAGAGCCTGACGCAGGGCTCAAACCCATGAGCTGTGAGATCATGACCTGAGCCGGAGTCCGATGCTCAACCGACTGAGCGCCCCAGGGCGCCCCAATGCCCTGAGGATATTCGACATCCATTGCTTTGCTCATCTGTGAAGTGAGAATCATTCCTACTCCTTACGCTTGTTGCTAAGCATGGATGGATCTGCTAATTGGAAAGTACAGCCTTAGGTCAGTTCCTGGCACATAGTAAGCACGGAGCACACATAGTTGCTTCTGACTTTATCATCCCCACCATCGGTACCACCATCATTATCCCTATGACCATCCATTGTCATCCCCATCACCACCATGACCATCATCCCCGTCACCACCATTATCTTCATCACCATGAACACCATCATCACCATCATCATTACGATCATGACCACCAAGATCACTATGATCACCATTGTCACCCCATGACCATCACCCCCAGGACCATCACTCTCAAAACCATCATGATCACTATGATCATCATCATCATCACAATCATCTCCATCACCAATATCATCATCACCATCATCACCATCATCATCATCATCACCATCACGAATATCATCACCATCACCATCATCATCCCCATTCCCATCATCACCATCCCCATCATCCCCATCATCCCCATCATCACCATCACTAATATCATCACCATCAGCATCACATCAT
>CM053579.1:104439131-104506359 GCA_028646485.1 Cryptoprocta ferox
ATCACCATCATCATCACTGTCGTCACCATCAGAACCATCTCCATCACCACCATTACTATGGACCTAAGTATGTCCCTCCAAAATTCATATATTGAAGTTTCAACCCCCCCGAGGTGACTACATTTGGATATAGTGCTTTTAGGGGGTACTTAAGGTTAAAATGGGGTCAGGAGAGCGGGATCCTCATCTGACAGGAGTGATGGCTGCCTCCTCACGGTGGAAAGAGATCTCTCTGTCTCTCCCCCTTCTTATAAGGACACCCGTTACTGAGTTAGTCCATGTCAGTCCAGTATGACCTCATCTTGATGACCTCTGCAAGACCCTATTTCATAATAAGATCACATTCCCAGGCTCTGGGCTCTAGGACTTGCGGGAGGGACACAGTTCAGCTCTGTACAGAGGCAATGGCAGGCAGTTAGAGACTAAGAACACACCAGCAACTCGACACGCACTTTGCAGAGTCTTGTCTGTCTTTCGTTAGCGTGGAACTGATAGCCGTGCGCAAACTGAGACCCTCAGGTGTCACCTTGCCTTCTGTCCCAGAGCCGAGCGAGCAGAAGGAGATAAGAGCAGGTGCGTGGATAATGCACAGCCTGGTCCTGCGGTCCCTGCATCACATCCAGGGCGGTCTGTCTCGCCTTTCCATACTTACGGAGCTCGAGGCGCTCTGTTGCGATGTCTGCCTGTCTATACATCCGAGAAGCACTCGAGACTTTTCTAGGAAGCTCTTCCTCTAAACAGGTGTCAGCCTACCCAAGGCAACTTACAAATTCCATCTGTGTCCCTTACGCGAGGACGGAGCCAGAAAGAGACTCCCCTTTCCAAGTGCAAGTGGAGACGCTGTACCTCATGCATATATAATGCGGCCACCGCTGCCCGGTCTTTATAGGAGCTAAGGGCCCGACTGCCAGCTGGCTCGAGGCAACCTTGGGCGTGCCGCCAGCCTGGGAGTCCAGCATCAGGGGGCCCATAAGGTGGCATCATGGGCACAGGTGTTCTGCAGATGCGCTCAGGGTCTCAGTGCTCTGTGGAGAGCCCCAGGGGACGCTCTTCCAGGCCGGACAGCGCCAAGAGGGGCCAGCCCTCTCCGTGGCCCTTGTCCAGCCTGTGCCGAGGTCCTGCGTACCTTACCTTGACGTTGGTTATCAGACGCTGCGTTTTGCATCTCCCCTCCACGGAGGACGCCTGGGTCCCTTCGGCCCCTCTGCCTCTCTTTACTTTTTATCAAAATCGTTGCATAATAAATATGATAGAATCGACCATCTTAGTCGTTTTTAAGTGCGCACTTCAGTGGCTTAGATGCATTTGTCACGTGCAGTTGCAGGCCCGTGCGCCCTGCTCTCGGGACCTCATGCTCGTGACATCCGACAGTACTTGTCTTTTTGTGTCTGGCTTCTTTCACTCAGCTTCATGTCCTCAAGGTCCATCCGTGTCGTAGCGTCTGGCACTTTTTCGGGCTGAATTGCATTCCGTTGTGTGAATGGACCCCATTTTCTTCATCCGGCGTTTTGGCCACCGTGCGTCACGCTGGTCTACACACCTGTGTCCGGGCGTGTCCTCAACTCCCCGCGTTCATTCCCCTTCGTACGTGCTGGGAGCGTAACGGCTGGGTCCCCAGGTGATCGTAGTTTTCACTTTTGGGGGAACCGCGGTGCTGTTTTCCACGGTGGCCGCACCATTTTCCCTTCCCGCCGGCCGTGCGCGAGGGGTCCCCGCTATTGTCGCCAATCCTCGTTTTCTGTCGAGGGGGTCCGTGTGACCGTCGCCTGGACCTCCAAACTGCGATTTGCAGAGGCTTCCCGTTGCCCACCGTCGGTCGGCTTGCGTTCCCTTGCACGGCACAGCGTGTCCTGCCGCGTGTGACAACCTTCTCCGGAGGTTCTGGAGCCCAGAGCTCTGGAGTGAAGGTGTTTGCAGGGCTCGGGTCGACAAGGACCTGTTCGGAGCCCCCGTCCTGGCTTCTGCCCACGTCACGCAGCCCCTGGGGCACAGACGCCGCCCGCGTGTCCCCTGTGGTGCTCCCTCTGTGCATGTCACGTCCGTGTCTTCATCTCTTCCCCCCCCCCACCTTTAATGATGGACGATGGACAGATAAAAATTGTACGTATTTACGTTGTACAGCATGAGTTTCGAAAGGGGGCGTAGCGTCATTTAATACACGCTGTGACGTGATTGCCACCCTCAGGGTCATTTCTGGACACATCCGATCGCCTCGCCTGGTTTCCGTCTGCTTTTGATGGTGAGGACACGGAAGATCGCTCCCGTCAGCAAATCTCAAATGTAAAACACAGCCTTGCTACGCAGCCCTGTTGTACATCACATCTCAGGACTGCCTCATCTCTGTTGTAATGAAACATCGCGGCTTGTCTTTTTTTTTTTTTTTTTTAATTTTTAATGTTTATTTTTGAGAGAGAGTGAGAAAGCGTGTGAGCAGGGGCGGGGCAGGGAGAGAGGGAGACACAGAATCGGAAGCAGCTCCAGGCTCCGAGCTGTCAGCACAGAGCCCGACGCGGGGCTCGAGCCCACGAACCGTGAGATCGTGACCTGAGCCAAAGTCGGACGCTCGACCGACTGAGCCACCCAGGCGTCCCTGTCGTTCGTTTTAAGTATGAGGAGAATTCTCTTCTCAGGACACGAGGAAAGGAAGTCCTTTCCCACCTGCTGTGAAAAAGGCAGACTCGAGGCAGCACAGGGACGGGGTGCCCAGAATCAAACCCAGGAAACCCGAGCACCAGTAGCTGCTTTGTCTAGTCTGGGTCCAATTTGGGAGGGGTGGGGTCCCGAGCGTGCCTTACTTCCAGCCCACTGTCCTCTGCGTGGGGCTAGAAGCTAACTTTTCGGGCAGTCCCACCTCCTCTGTGGAGAAAGTCCTTCCCGAAGCTCCCCTCCCCGCCCTTGCTCCATTTAAACCCCAAATATCCCAAGGTCCCTTAACCTCACGATTTCTGGAAGCCACCGGTGACAGTAAGATGACCTCGAACCCACAGAAAGATTGAAAGCACGTCAGATCTTTCCGGGAGCAGGTGGAAAGAAAGAGCCAGCACTGGCTTCGCACTTCCTGCCCGAGGACTGAAGTAGCTTTTTGCTGGAACGGACATGGGGCTGTGAATGGATTCTTGAATTTGTTTTCTGTATCATTTCCTAGGAAAACAGGTACTGTGTGCTTTTTGTCTGTTTTGCGTTTTGAGTCCTAATGCTGAAGTGACAGCGATAGTGGACGGCGGTCGTTCGGAGGGAGTATTTTCGCTTCTGTCGGGGTCAGGAGTGCTTGGAGGGTGCAGGTCGTGTTCGGCAGTGCCAGCATCTCTGTCCAGCGCGGTGGGCCTGCAGGACGCGGAGGGCCATCGCTGTGACGGTGGAAGTCACTGTCGCTTCGAGTCCTTCGGAGATGCGTGCATTTGCCGAGCCCAGCTAACTTTCCCGTGCTTCCTCTTCTCTGTCCCCAGGACGTGGACCCTTTGCGGCACGCCCGAGTACCTGGCCCCTGAAGTCATCCAGAGCAAGGGCCACGGGAGGGCCGTGGACTGGTGGGCGCTCGGCATCCTGATATTTGAGATGCACTCGGGGTGAGTAGGGCTTCCGTGGAGAACCAGCATGTCCACGCGTGCCTCCCCTTCCTCCTCCTCGAACGCTGCTTTCCGCCGGCAAACACCTGTGCCAGCGTCCCGGTCGGTGCCAGCATGGCCGTGGGGACCCTCGGGCTTTGCGCGTTCGCACGAGCAAAACCCCACACCAGAAACACCAGCTCTTGGGACCTCTGTCCTGTGTCCACATATTCCTGTCTCCCGTGAGTATGATGCTCAGCCTTCCGCACAGACGCCTTTGGAGCAGTGCACGGAGCCAGGTAATTAGTGCACGGTTTGGATGAAGGTGAATAAATCCGCGTAGAGTTTAGGATGTTAGGAAGGAGGAGCGTGCTGTGTGCCCGTGCTTGCTTCGCGTGACGTTTGCAAGGTCCCGCTGTCCCCTTGTCCAGTTGCCAGAGTTGTTGACCGTGTTATCCAGGCATCGCCGTGATGGAAAACTCCAGTCTGGCTTAGGCACAACGCGGTGTGACGCTCCTCTTCCAGAAACGTAAAGCAAGCCTCCCACGCTTAGAAACGTGGACGTGGGGACTCCTCCGGGTCCCATGGAGGAGAGCTCTTCCCTGATGGCGCGGACGGTGGGCATCCGGCGTATGACGTGCCAGGGGGCCGTTGGGTGTGTGGGCCGCGCCCTCCGCCCTGTGTCCTCGGTCTTAGCTTGCTCGGTTCCCGCTGGGGAGGTTAGCAGACCTGTGGCCTCCCTCCCAGTGGAACCAAACCCCGGACCCCGTTCCACACCTGGTTTCCCTGTAGGGCAAGACCGGAGCTTTTTGCCCGGAAACCTTCGCCTTCGGTTGGGAAAAATGATGGAAACAGGCGTGTTTCTGCCCTGAGGGTGTGGCCCGAGTGGAAGCTGTGAAAGCCTGTATTTCTTCGTGTGTCTGTCTTTTATCTCTGTATTTATCGACTGTCTATCCAAATACTTACCGTCTTTTGTCTATCATGTGTCTGTCATCTATTACCACATCTACGTCTATCTATCTACCTGTCCATTTGTCCGTTCGGTTTGTCTGTCTATCCTGTCTGTATAGCTAATCAGCTTGTCTGTATCTACCTACCTCTCTCTCTGTCCATCCATCAATCCATCTAATCATCTCTCCATCTGTATCTGTCTGTCTATCAACGTGTCTATCTGCCTACTTCCCTGTCTTTATGCCTGTCTGTCTGTCTCTCTATCCAGCCAGCCAGCCTGCTTATCTATCTGTCTATCTACTTGTCTACGTATCTATCCAGTGTTTCTGTCCATCTGTCTATCTACCTGTCTATCATCTGTCTGTCTGTCTATCTACTTGTCTGTGTATCTATCCAGTGTTTCTGTCCATCTGTCTATCTACCTGTCTGTCCATCATCTGTCTGTATGTCTCTCCATCCATTCATCCATCTATCATCTATCCATCAATCATCCATCCATCCATCCCTCCCTCCCTTATTCACCTCTCCATCCATCTGTACGTGAATCCACCGATCATATCTATCTGTCCATCCACCCACCTCTCAATTGTCCATCATCCGTCTATCATCTATCTCGTCTTGTGTGTTTTCCATTACTCTTCACTCACACTTCTCTAGCAAATCACTCAGAACCGAATTGCTTCATAGACACCCATCCCCTGAAGTCCCAGGCAGACAGAAGGCTAGTAGGAATCACACACAGGGTCCCTCCGTCAAGAAGATACAACGGTTGTGAATATTGATACGCCCGAATTCATCCGATTCCCCCCAGACCGCTGCCGCACAGATCCCTCCCTTCACGTCATTGACCACTAGAGGTCAGCATTGCTTAACGAGAACCGAGCCTTGGCGTCCAGCGTGTGAGAGATTCGCGAGCAAGGTTTTCTTTGTATTCCTCTGCCCATTCTGTTAGGATACATTCTACGTATAGAATACAGTAGTGGGAACTATTGTTAGCAAATACAATTTTGGAACATTTTTAGATCGTAAGAAAATTATTGGAATGAAATAGAATAAAATAAAGTTAGAATATAATATCAGGACATATTTGAATGAATATATTAGGATTATTATCTAAAAATAATTATTGGGATGATTAAAATATTATTAGGATATAATCCATTCAAATATTAGGAAATGCTGTGTTAAAATATTAGAAACTAGGACATATTTGAATGAATATATTAGGATTATTATCTAAAAATAATTATTGGGATGATTAAAATATTTTTAGGATGTAATCCATTCAAATATTAGGAAATGCTGTGTTAAAATATTAGACACTAGATGTTTCCATTATTATAATAGAATATCATTGACAGTGTACTTCTAATAGAATATTAGGAGCAGAACAGAAAATAATGAACTAGTATCTACTATATTTTGAGGCTGGGTTATGAGAATAACTAGTTAAAACCTTCCAACCGAAACACCATGAGCCGAGCTTTGCATTTCACACGGGGCAGGGATCTGTGTTCATGCTAACATTTTTCTGTTTTAAAAATTTCCAGTTGGAGAGAGTCAGGGTTTTCTGGAGGGATTTCTTTTTTTTTTTAATTTTTTTAAAGTTTATTCATTTTTGAGGGAGAGAGAGAGACAGAGTGTGAGCAGGGGAGGGGCAGAGACAGAGGGAAACACAGAATCGGAAGCAGGCTCCAGGCTGTGAGCTGTCAGCACAGAGCCTGATGCGGGGCTCGAACTCCTGAACCGTGAGGCCATGACCTGAGCCCAAATTGGACACTCAACCAACGGAGCCACCTGGGCGCGCCTGGACCAGTCCTGAATTTCCTCAGGGTCCCCTCCAGCTGCTCCCTCTCTTGCCCACGACACATTTCCCTGGCAGGACCTGGGACCCCATATTGAGAATCATGGCCACCCCACTTCACACAGGGTGCCCCTGAGACTCTGTCTTACCCTACACTGTGCCCCCAGACCTTGCACAGCCCAGCTCATCGTCTTTGCCCCTTTCTGTCTTCTCTGCAAAAACTCTTAAAAAAACTCCTTCCTCGAACCCACGTCCAAAGCGCCCCCCTTCCAAGGCCAGCGCCCCTGTGGTTTTCTAAGAGGGTGATGAGGAGCATGACGTGAGCACAGCGATAGCGCCCCTTTCTGGACAATCCATTCTGCTGGAAGGTGTAGGTGGCTCGAACGGACATGGAAAAGCCATCACGCAGAGATGATGGAAAAAGCACTGAAGTTGGCAAGGAGTTGGGAGAGGAAACTCTTGACCTTCCTTCATGCCGAGCAGCAGACTCGGTCTACACGGCCCTGGGACCCAAGACGGGCCCTGGGACGTTCGTTAGGATGCCCGGTCCCACAGAGCAAGCCCTCGGGGCTTGTTTCGGAACCAGAACATTTCTGGTGCATTAAAGACGGACACTTGAGGCTTTCTTTGGGCGCTTTCCACAGGCATCGAGCCGGGCTCGGGCTCAGATCCACTTCCTCTCTGCGTCTTCTTCCTTCGGGCAAGATCTGCTAGTGCTCGTTGGTTATGATTTTTTTCCTCTTGTTAAACGGCTGCTCACATACCTTCCCCGGGACGCGGTCCTGGAACGCCTGCTTCCTGAGAACACTTTGTTTCATGCCGTCCATAAAGGTTGTTAGGTACGTGTGACACGTTCTCTCCTGGTGTTGAATGTGCCATTTCCGAAAGTGTTCGTTTCCCCGGTG
This sequence comes from Cryptoprocta ferox, assembly GCA_028646485.1. NCBI lineage: Eukaryota > Metazoa > Chordata > Mammalia > Carnivora > Eupleridae > Cryptoprocta > Cryptoprocta ferox. Next base: position 104,446,337 of record CM053579.1, read on the forward strand.
AAGTCATACGGCGCAGTGTCCTCAGACGGGCCGCCACCCAAGAAAGGACTGTGACACTCCCAACCCTGGTTAGACCGAGCATCTGGCGGATGACGGACAGTTGACTCGGGAGCTACTAACTTGAAGGCATGGCCGGGTGGCGAGGACCAGCCGAGTATCTGCGTGCTCCTAGACCTTCCCTCCCAGCCTGGTCCGGGCCGGTTCTCCGTACGCGCTAGCTCGTAACTCTAGAAGCAACAGAGGTCAAAGTAGTGGTAGTTACAAAACCCTAATAACCAGCCGCTTGAGATACGGCTGTTGCGTGCTCGACGCTGAGCATCTGCTTATGCCAAAGTGTGTCCCTGAGGGTCTGAAACGTCACTTAAGAAAAAACGCTATTTTACGCCTCCGTCACCCACGGCTACACGTTCACCTTTATTCAGTGTCTTCCACTTGCCTCGGTCACCTACCTCTTCTCCCTCAACTTTTCCATCAGTTTCCTTTTTGGTACTTTATGTTCTGTGCTTTATTTTTTCCATTTTCCACTACCCTGTAATATATCATTTCCCAGTTCTGGAGACCAGAAGGCTGAGGTCCAGGTGGGGCAGGACCCCTGAGATCCAGGCAGGGATGGGCCACTGAGATCCAGGTGGGGCAGGGCTGGCCTCCCTCCAGAGGCTCCAGGGGAGGGTCCTTCTTGCCTCATCCAGCTTCTGGGGCTCCAGGCGTCCCCGGACTTGTGGCCGCGTCCCTCCCGTCTCTGCCTTCATCTTCATGTGGCTTCTCTGTGTCTGTGTCTCCTCTTCTATCTCTTACAAGTACACCTGTCATTGGATTTAAGGCTACCCCATCCAGGATTGTCTTATCTCAGATCCTTCACTTAATCACATTTTCAAAGACTCTTTCTCCAAATAATCTTCATATTCACAGATTGTCAGGGTAAGAAGGTAGATAATATCGTTTTTGGAGACCACCGTTCCACCAACTATACTCTTTTCTTTTTTTCTTTTTTTAATTTTTAAAAAATTATTTATTTATTTTTTATATTTATTTTTGAGAAAGAGCCAGAAAGAAACAGAGCATGAGCAGACGAGGGGCAGAGAGAGAGAGGGAGACACAGAATCTGAAGCAGCTCCAGGCTTTAAGCTGTCAGCACAGAGCCCGACGCGGGGCTTGAACCCACGAACGGTGAGATCATGACCTGAGCTGAAGTCGGATGCTTAAAAGCCATCCAGGTGCCCCTCTGTTTTTTTTTTTTAATGTCAAAAATTAATTTGGACTCATCAGGAAATCATTTTTGCCTTTTAAAGTTGCCATCTTCCATCAGGAAATCATTTGAAAGCTCTGTTTTATAAGTTATTTCCACTGCTCATTTCACTTAATTAGAAGTTCCACTTTTCAAGAATCCAATTAGCGGTTATACTTTTGAATTGAGGGTCTTAGCCTTGGGAACTAGGAGCCCATATCCAAAGTACAACTTGTGCTTCGGGGCATGTAGGTAGGTATCTGGCATATATTTCTTTATTAACTTTTAGATTTTCTTGGATCCTTCTTGCTCTTTGAGGTTTTAACTATATTTATTTACCTTATTTCAAAAAATTTTTTCTATTTCAAGATATTAGAGAAGATACATCTGTTGCTTTCTATTTTTATAAATTAAAAAAAAATTTTAATGTTTATTTTTGAGAGAGAGAGAGAGAGAGGGAGACACAGAACCCGAAGCAGGCTCCGGGCTCTGAGCTGTCAGCACAGAGCCCGACGTTGGGCTTGAGCCCATGAACTGTGAGATCATGACCTGAGCTGAAGTCGGACCCTTAACCCATTGAGCCACCCAGGCGCCCCCTAGAGAACATATATCTGTTGCTTTCTATGTTACATCTGATAACTGTGCTATAGACAATAATCTATAAGTAAATAAGCACAGCCGAGTTGCCAATAAAACTTTATTGACAAAACAGGCTGCTGGCTGTAATTTTCTAGATCTCGGTACAAGTTAGGACTCAGCCTTGCTCTCACCTCGTTCCCTAAGTATGACCTACTTTGAATGCCTCTACTGTGGAGATTCAGATACTGGCTGCTATAAAGGTATAGACTACTTGAACCAAAAAATAAAAATAGAAATGAAACAAAGTAGGACAAAGTATAAACTGTCCCTTTCCTTCTGGCCTTTTGAGAACACCTACTATGTGCCACATGGTGGCATTTGTATGAAGAGACAGAGTGTGAGCAGGGGAGGGGCAGAGAAAGAGGGGGAAACACAGAATCTGAAACAGGCTCGGACCCACGAACTGTGAGATCATGACCTGAGCCGAAGTCAGACGATCAACCGACTGAGCACCCCAGGTGCCCCATGGTGGGGTGACATTTTTAATGCCAGAGACGCAGCCACTGTAGTCAGTCACGTGCTCTAACGGTTACTGCCTCCTCCTCCAGGCTGGCGATTCTTCTGCTCTTAGAGCCAGCTGTGCAGTGTCCCGAGATTCTGGTGCCCCCGCGAGCAAGGCAGGAGTCCCATGTGAAACAAATTGTGTCCTGCCTGTGTTGAGCGGAAATCGTTAGGAGGCACGGATTTTTTCCATTCTTGTTCTCTGCTAAAAATAGATGTTTATTTTTCTTACAGGTTTCCTCCGTTTTTTGATGACAACCCATTTGGCATTTATCAAAAAATTCTTGCAGGCAAAATAGACTTCCCCAGACATTTGGATTTCAGTGTAAAGTAAGTAAACCGTGCTCCCTCCTCAGGGTGGTGGGGGCGGAGGGGCAGGGTGTTTAGTTTGAAAGCACAGAAGACTTCGCAGACACAGCATCTGCCCAGCCGGGTAGCATCTTGCTTTACAAGTGAGCCGCGACCCAACTCTTCGGGTCACTCATCTTTTCCACAAAAAGGGAAAAAGGTGGTCATTGTCCTCCTATAATGATACTTCACCTTTCCAGGATCTTGGCCAGATTTTGTGCCTTTTGAAAGCAATGACATTTACAAGCAGCCCCTGAAGGCATTCGTTAATCACATTTAGTAAGAGACCCTTGGCTCTAGGACCCAAAAGGGTCCTCCCACCCCCACCCACCGCCTCCTTTAGCTGAGTTTATGGTTGGCGGAAGCGTTGATGGGTTTAGCAACGTTCGTCTTTTTTTCTCCTGCTTCAGTTATTTTCCTTCTTAAATTCTTTCCTTCATGCTAAAATTTAGAGAGATGAACACCAGCTTCAGGATATTTTCTTTGGGTTCAGTGTTAATAACTTTGGGTATGCATTTCATTAAGTTTGTGGCGGGGGGTGCGGAAAACTAAGTTTTTGAAAATATATGAATTTTTAAAGAAATTTTTTTACTGTTTGTTTTTGAAACACAGAGAGAGACAGCGTGAGCAGGGGGGGACAGAGAGAGAGGGAGACACAGAATCGGAAGCAGGCTCCAGGCTCTGAGCTGTCAGCACAGAGCCCGATGCGGGGCTCAAACCCATGAACCGTGAGATCATGACCTGAGCCGAAGTCAGCGCTCAAGTGACTGAGCCCCCCAGGTGCCCCTCCAGGCAGGTTTTAAAAGGCTAGCAAGAAAAGGAGATTCCATTTGAAAATCATCATCCAGAAGGGAGACACCCTGTCCCATGAATAAATAGTAAGTCACTGAGATGCCAAGAGAGAGACAGTACGCAAAAAGATTTATTTTCTCTAGAGAGACATGAAAAATATTATATAGAATTTCCCTCCCGTGGTCCGAATCCCATCAGAGTTGAGGGCCCTTAGGTCAAATGGGCTTTGTAAAAAGTTGAGTTATGGGTGTGCTAACAATTTACCGGTGGTTTGATTGGATTGAAGTCCACTCACACCCATTGGCAGATGTGCCAGGTGACGCTCACCGTAGACCATTGGAATTCTGGGTGAATTCAAGGGGTGTGAACGTCTGCCACGTTGGCCGGGACGCACTTGTGTGGAAACCAGTCCGTGGTACAGGTGTGGCTTCCATGTTGTTCTTGGTGCGGTTCTTTCAGGGAAAGCCTAAGTCTGGCGTCTTCTCCCTCCCTGTCTTCTTTCCTACTTTATTTTGAAGAGAGAGCCCGCAGTGGCTGCCCTGTCATCCTCTGGTCTAGAATTTTCTGGTCCTCATTTTGGCAGCCCCAGGCTCTGCCCTCCCACTCTGGGACCCCCATGTGCCCAGCGGAAGGGCTCCTCCAGAACAGGAACCTGGGATCCTTGGGCGCAGTTGACGGTTGCTCGTGGTGATTGAGGAAATGTTCACTTCTTCACGTGATTGCCTAGATCTTCATGAGTTGGCTGAGCGGCAGGACTCCAAGGAGTCATTGGGTGTCCAGATCACTGCCGTTGGGCGCCATGGTGATAGGATTTTGGCTCCCGATTTCTCAAGGTCCTCTGTTGTTGGTTCTCACAACCTCAGCCAGATTTGACCGTGTCACGTTCTCACCTGGACACGTCTCTGTGGATTGACTTTGAGATTCCTTGTAGGAACTTATATGGTTGAAAAGGAAACACAAGCTTTGGGGCTTGGTGCCAACTAGGTAGCACGAATATCTAACTAATGTTTCTTCCTATCTCGGGCTGGTGAGAGACGAGCCAGGCAGGGTAGCGAACGAGATTTAGAATTTCAGCCGCCATGAATCGAGCGATTGCGAGTGGACACGTAGCCCCTTCCCGGATCCAGGCGCCCCCAGAGTTCCTACATGGCTTTTGTCCCACTGCACGGTCCCTTTTCGTCTGTCCCCTTTGCTTTCGGGACTGTGCTGTTTTGTTAGGGCTTGATTTTATATTTTAAATAAAACTTCATTTATTTATAACCCAGGTATAGACAGCTTTTAAGTATTTGTACTCATAGGGGGCCGAAACACGTGTAAATAGGGATAGAGACGGAAACAAAGACATTTATTTGAGATGGTTTCACGAGGGTGCTGTTCGGTGATTCGCAGCCTAGACGTGAGGCACCCAGGGACCCCGGAACCCTGGACCTTCACATGTATCACCACGGGTCTTGGGATCCCAGCCTTCCCAGCCGGTCATGGAGTCCGGGATGTGGTGTGAGTCTGGCTACGTGCTCCTGAGCCCGGGGCATAAGCTATGTCAGGAAAGCTTAGTCACCGAAGGCTGCGTCATGGAGATTTTGAATCTGCGCTGTGGGTCTTTCGATTGGCCTGGGGGGTTTCCCTATATAGTTTTTTGCAGGTTATATTAAAAGGCTTATTTCCTGCACCATTTTTTAAAGGTTTTTATTAATTATTTATTGTTTTTTCACAATTTAAATCCAAGTTAGTTCACATCCAGTGTAATAATGATTTCAGGAATAGAATTTACTGACCCATCACTTACGTATGACGCCCAGTGCTCATTCCAGCAAGTGTCTTCCTTAATGCCCGTCACCCATTTAGCCCATCCCTCCACCCACCTCGCCTCCCCTCCAGGAACCCTCAGTTTGTTCTTTGTATTTAAGAGTCTCATGGTTTGCTTCCCTCTGGGTTTTTGTCTTATTTTTCCTTCCCTTCCCCTATGTTCATCTGCCTTGTTTCTTAAACCACATAGGAGTGAAATCATACGGTTTCTGCCTTTCTTGGACTGACTTATTTTGCTTAGCACAATACCCTCTCGTTCCATCCACGTTGTTGCAAATGGTAAGATTTCATTCTTTTTCATCGCCGAGTATTATTCCATTGTATATTTAAACCACGTCTTCTTGATCCATTCGTCCGTCGATGGACACTTGGGTTCTTTCCATACTTTGGCTATTGTCGATAGCACTGCTATCGTGTGCGTGTGCCCCTATGAATCAGCACTCCTGTACTCCTTGGATAAATACCTAGCAGTGCACTTGTTGGGTCATAGGTAGCTCTATTTTTAATTTTTTGAGGAACCTCCATTCTGTTTTCCAGAGCAGCTGCACCAGTTTGCCTTCCCACCAGCAGCCCATGCAGTGATTTAATCAGCATTTCGCCCTTAGCCCTGTACCTCTGTGTACACAACCCAGCTTTGCAAACGTTACTTAGAAACTGATAGTCAGTTACGAAGCAAGTGCTAGAAAACATCGAGGCGCGATGAAGATTGATCCTCTCTCCACGTGTATACCCCGGTGGGCAGATCGTGTTGTTGTACTTGCCTAGTTCTGTATCAAGATGTGTATACATTTTGTCTCTTTCCCCCACATAGAGACCTCATTAAGAAATTGCTTGTCGTTGACCGAACGAGACGGCTCGGAAACATGAAGGTCAGTATTTGTTTCCATATGTATTACCACTCTCTGCTCCTGTCCCTTCGCACCATACATCTCTATTTATGGGAACAAGGGCGTGATATTCGTGTTTGATTATTGGCCAAATTTCAAATCTGGGTGTCTGGGTGTACAAAATCCAACTGGGTCAACACCCCATCCCGTCTTCTCTCTAAACGAGTCAATGACTCAAAGATGTTGGTATTTGGCTGATTTATTTCTGCTGTTCGAATAGCATTACTGACATAGGAGTCACATACCGTGCACCCTACCCGACCCGTTGAATGCGGACAGTCCAGTAGCTTCTCATACGTCTGCAGAGTTATGGAACCATCCCCCCAGTCAATGTTAAAGAAATTTCCTTCATCTCAAAAAGAAAACCCATATGCTTCAGCTGTCGTCATCCGATCCTTCTGTCTGTCCCGCCCTGAATAACCACTAATCCCCCTTTTGTCTCTGTGGATTTCCCCTTTCTGGGCTTTCATGTAAATGAATCACACCATAAGTGACCTTTTGTGTCTGGCTTCTCTCACTGAACATCATGTCATCAGGGCCCATCCATGGGGTAGCAGGTGTTAGTGCTTTGTTCCTTTTCTGGCCAAATAATACCCTATTCATGGATGGACCCCATGTGTTTCCCCATTCACCTATTGATGGACATTTGGGTTGTTTCCACCGTTTGGCTGTTGTGAATGGCGAGGTAGACATGGGTGTGCACGTTTGTGTGCGAATTAATCATTTGAGGTGGACATCGTGTATGATTTCCACATACTTTTCATGTGGAGGGGAATACATTTAAGGGATTGTTGCATAAATGGTATGGTATCTTATAGGCATGTTTTGGTTGTGTTATGGTGTCACAAACCTAACAGAATCTGTGAACATCTTCTTAGCTCTTTCTAGGGACGTTCTGGACGTCCATGGAGGGACTTAAACATGGGCCAGTGCATTGGCCTTGTCTGCTGTGATCTTGGAGGACACAGTGGACCCGTGTGTGATGCTTGGTCTCCAGCAAGCTCTTGGGACCCTCTGATTATGTGGGTGTATTTGTGTCCTGTGGCGGCTGCATCAAAGGCCAGAAGTTTGAGATCCAGGCCGGGCAAGACCACTGTTTCAAGTGGGGCAGGGCCGCTGAGATCCAGGTGGAGCAGGACCACTGAGACCCAGGCAGGGCAGGACCCCTGAGATCCAGGCAGGGCAGGATCCCTGAGATCCAGGCGAGGCAGGACCACTAAGACCCAGACAGGGCAGGGAAACTGATCCAGGTGGGGCAGGCCCACTGAGATCCAAGCAGGGCAGGGCCACTGAGATCCAGGTGGGGCAGGACCTTTGAGATCCAGGAAGGGCAGGGCTGTGCTCCCTCCTGAGTCTCTAGGGGAGGGTCCTTCCTGCCTCTTTCCAGCTTCCTGGGCTCCAGGCATCCCTGGGCTTGTGGCCATGCCCCTGTCAGCACTTCTTCTGTCTTCACGTGGCGTCTCCCCTGTGTCTGTCTCCTCTTCTGTCTCTTATAAGGACACCTGTCTTTGAATTGAGGGCCACTGCAATGACTTCATCTTAACTTGTTTACATCTGCCAAGACTCTATTTCCAAACAGTCACACTTACAGGTACTAAGATTAAGACTTCAGCGTATCTCTTTCGTGTCGGGCACAATCCAGCCCATAACAGTGGTCTCCTGTGTCGTTTACATTATTCACGGACACAGGCTGATATGTCCACGTCTCCAAGGAGGGTCTTCACTGTTAACTTATGGGATGTTACTGGTGCAGGGAACATATCCATGGAACAGATTACTTATCCATCCAATCTTACTGCCATTTTATGACAAGTAGTATGAAAACTATGATGGGTTCACACCTAGGCTTCAGGACCGGGCCTGGATGGAATTGCTCCGTGATGTCTTTACTTTGCCCGATTAGCAATGCTGTAATGGGATTGTGGAGGGTGTTGCCCGTAAGAGGCCAATGCCTGTGACTCTGTAACTTGAACGACCAACAACCAGACAACAACATCACGTAGTAGTCGGATGCCGCAGCCACACGGTTGTAGCGATGGGGACACCCCAGTGTCAGAAGCTCTCGCTACTCTTCTGCAACCTGATTTTCTAAAAATAACTTTTGGTTTTCAGAAGAGTTTTAGATTTCGAGAAGAACTAAAGAAGAGAGTACAGAGAGTTCCCATATACTCACACCCAGTCTCTCTCATTCTGAACATCTTGCTCTAGTGCGCCATGTCTGACATCAGGAGCTAATGTCTGAACGTTATTCGAGGTTGTTCCATTTCCCCTAACGTCTTCTTTCTGTTCAAGAGCCACATCCGGTGTCCCACGTTGCATTTCATCGTGATCACCTTTGGTTTTTCTTGACTATGGCAGTTTCTCAGGCTTTCTGTGTTTCTGAGGACTGTGATAGTATGAAGACTTCTCAGTTATTTTGTAGAATTCGGCTATACTGGGATTTGACAAATGTTCATCTTGGGATTAGACTGGGATCATGGGATTTGGGGAAGATTTCCCCCACCCAAATAAAGACCCCCAAACCCGTGAATTGTATTTTCTCTGTTTCTTCAAGTCCTGTAATTTGATGTCATCACTTTGATCTGTTACATGCATTTGGGGGGGGATCGGATATGCCTTTGTTTTTTCAAGGAGGCTACTCCCCTGTGAGGTATAATTGACATACCACTGTATTTAGTTGCAGGCATACGACATAATGATATATTTGTTTTGGTCTCACGTAAGGAGCAAAGAAGATAGTTCTTTCATGTGGACATTTCACGACAAACGTAATGCAGCGTATTGTGTGTGTGCCAGAAAGTCTTTGGGGTCTGAGCGTTAGTTCAGGCTTCACGCTCTCCTGACCTAACTTCTGTGTGTTGGCTTCCAATCAGATGAAGCTCTGGTGACCATTAAAGTGTACGATGCATTTGTCACTGGCATCCCCGGTGCGTAGCATCCAAATCGAGGTAGAGGGGGCTGGCTAGCCTCTGCTCTTCTCAAGTACCTTCGCCCCTGCAGAGGTGAGCCAGTCCACTTGGAGCTGTTTGGATTTGCAGGGAAGGATGCACAGAGCTCGGACACGGGTGCTCGGAGGTTTTCATCTGAGCCATTCCTTGTGTAGATACAGTAATCGAGAGCTTTCTTTTTTGAGGATAAAAAATGGAAAAGGTTTAAAAATATGAACTTTAAACCATTTCACAGACTAAATGTGACTTTCGGATCCATTGGCTTCTTCCTGTGTCACAGAATTCATGTGTTTCTCTAGGGACAGTTACTCAAAACATAGCAAACTGTGTGTGTGTGTGTGCACACGTTAGCGTACGTACAGTAGACTTTCTCTGGAATATTTTCTTTCCCGTCCTGTCAAAATTCTGTCTGCTGATGGTGCCTGTTTCTTCTGAAGAGCGGAGCGGAGGATGTGAAACGACACCGGTGGTTTCGAACTGTGGATTGGGAGGCCGTCCCACAGCGGAAGCTGAAGGTACACCATACATAAGCGGGTGGCTGTCCGCTCGGCATCCTTTCCTTGTCCTTGGCACGGGGCACAGCCGGACTCCGTGACTCGTTTGTTGATGGCTGATACATATTTAATTTGTGTAATACAGCAGAGCCTCTTAAGTCATTAACGCCAACATCCGTGTTCGGGGGAAGTGTTAGTGCCCAAGAAACACAGAGAGGTAACGGGTGAAGACCACATTATTTATTTATTTATTTATTTTACATTTATTTATTATTATTGAGAGACAGAGAGACAGAGCACGAACGGGGGAGGGGCAGAGAGAGAGGGAGACAGAGAATCGGAAGCAGCTCCAGGCTCTGAGCTGTCAGCACAGAGCCCGACACAGGGCTCGAACTCACGAACCGTGAGATCATGACCTGAGCCAAAGTCGGACGCTTCAACCGACTGAGCCACCCAGGCGCCCCATGAGACCCCAGTTTTTATAATCAGATTTTTTGAGACCTGACTCTGCCTTTCATGGGAACTATGAGCAAGATGAGTCCCATCCGACCAGTATCTAATGAGGAGGGTCAAATGGCATAACACACATCAGGTGTTTGTCCTGCACTTACAGATATTTTGTAGTGATGGCGGTAGTTTAGATGAGGAATATTCTCTAGATCATTCTTTGAATATACATATTTATGTATATATATTATTAATTAAATATATTGAATCGTTAAAGTAAAAAATAATAATAAATAAAGTTAAATAATTACGTATATATATTTAATATTTATTTCTGAGAGAGACGGAGAGAGCAAGACGCAGAAGGGTGGGAAAGGGCGGGAAAGCCAATGCAGCCCTTGAACTCACCAACTGTGAGATCATGACCTGACCTGAACCAAAGTCACATGCTTAACTGACTGAGCCACCCAGGCGACCCTAAACTGAATGCATTTTTTTTTTTATTTTAAGTTTATTTATTTTTGAGAGAGACAGAGAGAGTGAGTGGGGGAGGGGCAGAGAGAGAGAGAGAGAGAGAGAGAGAGAGAGAGAGAATCCCAAACAGGCTCCACGCTGTCAGCACAGAGCCCGATGAGGGGCTCCAACCCACAGACCGAGAGATAAAACCTGAGCCGAAACCAAGAGTTGGTTGCTTAACCTACTGAGCCACCCGGGCCCCCCCCACCGCAAACGGAATGTATTTTTGACATGACTCTTTAATAGCGACATTCTCAACCTTGCACTTCTCAGACTCGATGGAGAGATCTAAGCAATGCTCGTGCTTGGTCCCCCAACCCAGAATCTAACATTCAGCCCAGACCACCAGTGTCTCAATGGGCTGCTTTTAAGTATTTTATTGTATTAACTGACTTACTTTTTTCAATTCAATAAGTAATATATTTTCGTTGTTCAAGAGTCAGACACTTAACCTACTGAGCCATCAGGCACCTCTGTGCCTTGCTTATTTTTATAAATAAAGTTTTATTAGTACACGGCCACAGCCATTCATTCACATTCTGTCCGAGGCTGCTTGTCCCTGTAGTGGCAGAGCTGAGCAGTCACAACAGAAATTCTACAGCCCGCCACACCGAAAATATTTACTCACCGGCCCTTTGCGGGACACCTCGGGTGACCTCTTTTCCGATGACAATGACCTCGTTTACCAACGCGGGACTGAGGCTTGGCATCACACACACTAAACCTGGAGCCTGCTCTTCTTGACCTCTTTCTGGGATTTTCCGTACTCGGGCCACTGGGCCAGCTACCTCAGAGTCCGAGGTCTCTGGGTGGTTCTCCGGTCTAGACCTCGAGAAGCAAGTGGTAGGTGGTGTGTGGCGTGTCTTATTGCCTCAAACTGCACCGTTGGCGGATACCTTAGGCGCAGTATCTCCAGGACTAAGGAACTAAGTCCTAAGGAACTAAGGAAAGACGCCTTGGGTTTTCTGTGCTTTTTTTAATTTTTTTTTTTTCAGTTCCTCTCCATTTTTATGTAGAGCCGTAGACATACGGGGGACGCACGTCCCCTCCAGGTGCGCCCCGTCCCTTTCTAACTGTGCCTTTGTGTCTTGCGTGGGCCCTGCAGCCGCCCATTGTGCCCAAGCTGTGCGGCGAGGGGGATACCTCCAACTTCGAGGCGTATCCCGACAATGACTGGAACACGGCCCCTCCGGTGTCGCCCAAGGACTTGGAAGTCTTCAAGAATTTCTGACGACACAAATCCACACGTGGAAGGTATATCTTTATTTTCAGTAGCGGCACGTCAGTGGGGTTGACACATCCCTGCATCAAGGGGATGTTGGCATTGACCAAGGCAGGGGCTTCCCTCACCCGCTGGGACACGAGCTGGGGAGCAGAGCGTGACATGCTCCTTCCAAGCATCAGCTTGCTTAAGCGGCGCCCCCCGGGGCGTGTTACTCGAGGTTACTTAAGGTGTTACTCAAGGTGGCCCAGAGACGGCATTGTGTCCCACACCCTCCTCCGCAGACAGACCCGAGGGGCAGAATCCGTACGTCTGAGTAAGAGCCCTGCAAGGTGTGTGTCCCTGAACTTCGAGAGGTTCGCCTCCTTTCGTAAAAATCTCTGCGTTCTCTAGTTCTGGAAACCCTGAGTTCCACACCACCTTCCCCATAATACCTACGACGTATTTTCAAAAGGGTTTTTTTTTTTACATCCCTTTTCACTGAAAAGTGATCATACTAGCAAACCCCTCGAATGAAATTGGCAAAGCTCAGCGTGACACTGACAAGAATGGGTTTTGAGTCTCTTGTCTCTTGGAACCTGTGAAGTCTAGGATTCTGTCTGTGGAATCGCTGAGTTTATGGCTTTGAAGGATGTTTTAAAAGGGTGATAAAGATCTTCCAGTTACTCCCAGTTCTGGGAGGAACCTGGTTCCGTACGCCACTTAAATCAGGCGTTGCTTCTCACAAAATCCAGGCAAGAAAAATCGTGTCAAGGAAGAGAAGCAAAATATTGCCAGTGATATGTCTACTTGTTGACTTTTCTTGTTGATTTTTCTTCCAAGAGAAAGAGAGGCAGAGAGAGAGAGAGAGAGAGAGAGAGAGAGAGAGAGTGCACACGAGTGTAGGGCAGAGGCAGAGAGCGGGAGAATTCCCAGTAGGGTCTGAGCCGCCAGTGTAGAGCCTGACATGGGGCTTGATCCCTGAGATCACGACCTGAGCTGGAATCAACAGACACTTAACTGATGGAGCCACCCAGGCACCCCAACATTTTAATCTTGTCTCCGTCATTTTGCACATGGGGCGGATCAGAAATCCGGCGTTTTCAGCGCTCAGTGATCGGCGTGACCCTCCATGCAGGAAGGTATTTCTTCGGGAAGCAAAATGGTCTCCCATGGGTGAGACGTGCGCACAGGTTGAATAGTGCTCTGCAGAGCGGAGACATAGCCGTATGACTTAACTGTTCATCTTTGTAGGTGCCTTCTCCATGGTCTTAGCCCATGGAAGAGGATGTTAGGACGGGTGGCGGGGAGACACCGCATACTTTATCTTTTATTCGACCTCAGAATAAGATGTTTTCTGTCTATCTGGAAGGTTCTCTGGAGAAGCCTATCGAGGCAGGATCCAGTTTTCCTTGTGCGATCAGTCTCTATGCGTGGCGTTATCATATCACATTTGAGACCCACCATTAAAAGACAGCTTAGTTTTGGGGCGCCTGGGTGGCTCAGTTGGTTAAGCGTCCGACTTCAGCTCAGGTCATGATCACATGATTCTTGAGTTCGATCCCTGCGTCAGGCTCTGTGCTGACAGCTCAGAGCCTGGAGCTGCTTCGGATCCTGTGTCTCCCTCTCTCTCTGCCCCCCCCCCACTCTCACTCTGTCCCTCTCTCTTACTCAAAAATTAATAAACGTTAAAAAAAAGTTTTTTAAAAAAGGACTGCTTAGTGTTGTTTTGTTTTCTTAAGCACCTCCCAGCCCTTAGAATTCATGCTTGCGAATGTTTGCAATAAGAATTTCATTGAAAAAGTTTGTAGCTGTGCGTGTATCATTGAGTTCTTTTTGAGTTACTACTATTCTTAAAAAACACCCAGTTATTTTGCAAACTAACCAAATCCTTTATCTTCTCTCAAGGGAGAAACAGGACGATTTGAACCTGTCGGGGGCAAAGACTGCTGCACATTAGCCCGGAAGAAGGGTAATCTCCACGGGAGAAGGACATTTGCATATTCTATTCATCTGGATATATATAAAGAGACTGGGGACCCGTAGAAAGTCATGGACCTGGCCTTATTTAAGCAACTGGAAATCTACTGCACAGTAGGACATTTTGGGAAATTGTTTGGTTGTAGATTTTATCTTCTCTCTTAGTGCGATGAACCTACTGTGATGTCTCGGTTTTCCTCATAGACTTCACTTGATGAGTTTGAACGGAACGTGTCCAGCTGTAACCACAGATGGCGTGCGTGTGCGTGTGTGCGCGTGTACATAGAGACCATATGAATGGTGCACAGAAATCGTGCGTTGATGTAAATATTCATACTTGGCAGAGCCGATGATTTTTATTTTTCAAATTGCTCCTTTGAGAATCTGTTTCCTTGGCGACCAAACCTAAAACAGATACGGTGTGTGCATTTTGTATCATCTTCTATGCATTTTTGTAGTTTGTGAAGAAAATACCTGGTGGGTCTGCATCCCTTGTCTTTAGTGCGTCACATCTGGTGGCGTTAGGTCTTGAAGCCAGAAGGGAAGACAGGAACAGACCAGTTTAAATTTGAGTCTGAGAATCGCCAGTGGCCATTAACGTTGATCCAGGGTTGGAACACAGCCCAGAAACGTAGTGCGTCAGCTCTAGAAATTTCACACTCCGTGGGGTGGATGGGTGGCTACCCATGAGAATTTCCGTTGAGCTGTCTGTCGAACAAAATGCAAAAACCGAGCAAATGACTTTCCATGACCTTCATGCAAACGTGTTCTTTTAACTTTCGTTTTGGGGAAAGTAAGACACAAATGAGCTCTAGGGTGTAAGCACTCCGCGTAGCAAACATCAGCCTCTCCCGTTCCTGTCCACGTGGGTGTTGAGTTTGGGTTGAGTTTGGGTGCGTCCAGCACACTGTGGTCTCCTAGGTAGGGCGGACTCGCGCAGACTTCTCGGTGGCTGAGATTTTGTCTTTTCCTCTTTGCACCTGATCGTGAAGATGCCTGGAAGCGCGCGCTTTCTTTCAGACGGTTTCCCCTTGGGACTGACTCAGTGAAAGGGAGATGCGGAGTGGTCCACACTGAGCGTGTTGCTAGATGCGGGTCTTCCCAGGACACGGGATGCGCAAAGACGTCCTTGGGGTCCGTGCTCTCCATGATCTCTCCTTCTGGCCTGTGCTTCGGATTCCTGATTCTGAACTTTGCTGTCTGAGCCTCAAGGGATTGCCCGTTCCCCAGTGAGTCCTCTAGAAGCACAGAGTTCCTCACCTCTGTCGTGGGACTACTCACAGGGCTCAACCATGACCTTCTGCCGGAGGGACGTCTGTGTTCTTAACTAGTAGGAGCCGGAGTGTAGGGTGACTACAGGAGGTCCCCCAACCCCAGACCTCCAAGACCCCTCTGTCCCCTTCCTTTCTTCCCATGCTTGGCCTGGAAACCTCTGCCTCCTTGAGCAGCAGTAGACACCATTTTCCAGTGCCATGCTTGGGAAAGCCTTTTCTGTGAATGGGATTACTCTCCTAATTTTCGTTAATGTTTATTTATTTTTGAGAGAGAGTGAGAGAGAGAGAGAGAGACAGAACATGAGTGGAGGAAGGGCAGAGAGAGGGAGACACAGAATCCGAAGCAGCTCCAGGCTCTGAGCTGTCAGCACACAGCCCGACGCGGGGCTCGAACCCATGAACCACGACATCATGATTTGAGCTGAAGTGAGACACTCAACTGACTGAGCCCCCCAGGTGTCCCCTCCGACCTCTTCTGCAGCCACATGTACGGGGTGAGGAGCCGCCCTGTGGGGAAGTCAGGCATTTTTCTTACGTAGCCAAGTGTCAGAGGCCATGCCGCGGTCTGTCAGATCCGGCCAGATGCCACTCACACATCAGGAGGCCGGAGCTGGTGGTGCTTGAATGTGGAATGGAGAACACATAAAAGCTTTTACAAGACTGTGAAATCGAAGGCCCCGGCGTGTCCCCCTTTCCCGTCAATGACCTGCCCTTCGAGTAGAATTCCGATGAGTAGGTCAGAGTGAGTACAAGATTTAGCAAAATAAACTCTTCATGATGAGGAACTGGATAATTCGTTTCAAAGGGTGTTCCCCCAAATGTCGCTTTCAGTCTGTGCTGAGCGATGCCCGTCCTGTTTGGACAAAGGAGAGGGGACAAAACGGGCCACACATCCAGCGTTTCCTAAACTGTTTCACCATCGCATGTTCCAACGCTAAATCAGCAAAGTCACGGTGTGCGCTCCGATGTAAACCCACAAGGGAGAGCAAGGACCTCATCTCCTCTGACTTATAAAAATAAATTATTATTATTATTATTATTATTTTGGAGCTTCGTGTTTAAGGAAAATAAAAATAAATGAAACACCTTTCTTGAACACGATACAACATTGTATGTGGACACGCAGACCCATATGCCTATTTTTGGGTTTCGTTCTTACGGTCCCGGATTTAATATCTGGAATGAAAATAGCATCAGCATAGCCTGGATTGCGCTGCCTTAATTTTGGACAGATACGCACACGACGTGAAAACAACCCAACGTGGGACTGATTGGATCACACGGTTCTTTAAAAACATTGTCAACCGTCACCAGCCATGCAAAACAAATTAAAAATTAAAAGGAATTCCAAGAATACCAGATGGTGTTAAACCCAGTCTTGCCATTTCAATATTCGAAGCGGCATAAGCCATGTGTTAACTGCCCGTGGCTGGGCTGTAAATTAAGCAGAGTGATGTCAGGCAAACACCGATTTAATCAAAACGGGTCCCACACCCCCGAGACAGTCACTCTCTATAACTGAAAAATAGCTTACTTGGTGGGGGGACTCTGAAATCTTCAGGGATCTGATCACATATTCGCGTGCAAAAAAAATACATCCTCGTAAAAAGTCATGGAAATATTCGCAAAATTCGCACCAGAAAAAAAAAAAAAAACAACACAACTCTACACCCCTTTTGTTCTATGCAATTTTAGGACTTGGCAATGTTTTCTGAAATACAAACACCATGAGCAAAGGACCCTCAGGAAGCGCAAGAAGCATGTAGGGCGGGTGTTGCGTTTTCTAAGGGGATCGTCACCAGCTCGCCTGGATGCACACCTTCAAAACGAGAAGGCAGTTCAGTCACAACTGGCCGTAACCGCGTATGTGACACTTGGCGGTGGACGGCACCCTCCCTTTCTCGCAGATCACAGGTGAGGACCAGGCGCGGCGGGCCCCGATCGGCTGCGGCCAAGGGCGCATCGTGGTGTCTGAGGCCGGCCTCCTCGCGTCCAGAGCCCGACTCAACATCCGTGCTCCCGGCTCCCACGGCCGTGATGCTGTCACATCCTCTCCCCACGGCTGCCCAGCCACCTGGGAGTAAGGCTCCGGTGCCCTGCTCTGTCTTGCTCTCTACTCTCTCCTCGAAAGTCTCCCGTGTTCCCAGCCCCAGAATCCCCAGCAGCCCAGTCGCGTCACATGGGACTCATCGGCCCTTTCTACGTATGACCGGAGTCGCCTCTAGATTTCGGACCACTTTAACTGTGAAAGAATGGCTCCGTGTCCTAAGCTCAGCCCCAGGGTTCCGCAGGGCCGCCCACCCCGGGCAGTGCGTCAGGCTGGGTCCCATCCCGCGGCGTCCCCAAAATTCTCGGCTCCCCTACGTGGTTATTGTAGTGCCAGAAAAATACTCGGTCGGATTTGATTTGTTGTTGTTTTTTTTTTTCCAGCCGATTGATTTTACATCACGAAGCAAATACGTCCCCAGAGGCCCCTGACGGGTCCCTGACGGTGGAGACTGGGAAGGGGAGTTGAGTTGTCTTTTCCTGGAGGTCGGTCCACTGAGTGTGCGTTTTACCCGCGTCGGGCAGGTCCAGGGCACCGTGTGTCCCTGTTTCTTAAGGAGGTGACAAGAGCCTCTCAGGATGTCACGTTCAGAGGACAATGTCCACTTACCAAAAACAAGAAGACGTCACTGTCCCGGTGACGGCGGAGGGCAGGAAGGGGGTTTGCACCAAGCATCGTGTTTTCCTATCGAGTTTGCTGTTCGCACCCGAGGGAACAGACCTTCAGAGTAAAAGGGAAGTGCTGGGTCACGGGTCCCCGTACACCGTGGTGATGTGGCCCGTCCTGTTGCGCGTTCATCGATCCCCCACGGTGGACACCTCGGTTTAAAGTGACAGAAGGAAAACGTCACTCCGCGTGTGCTTCAGGGGACGGTAGCTGTGGCCTTGTGCTCCGAGGCGGCTTTTCAGCTCTGCACGATTGTAGCTTCCTTCTCTCTTGCCTGGCCGGGTCGCCCGCGCATCGCGGGGTCCCCGTGACGGCCGTGGGGCTGCCGCAGACGCGAGACGGAGTGCCTTTGCGGGTGCGGTGCGCCCCGGCGAGCCAGCATGGGGGTCCCTGGGTGGGGTGGGGGTGGGGTCATCCCAGCTTCTCATGTGGAAACAGAAAATAGCCTGTCGCGAATCCTTTTCAAATCTTGCACAATGAAAATCACTGTGATTTGTGTATATAGCCTAGGAGAATTTTACTGCTGCCTAATTTATGTAATAATACTATTCATTCCGGGATTGTTTAATAAAACTTTGTATCTTTTAAGAAGTCTGCTTCTGGTCTGCTTCTTTGGTTTACAGAGTAAGTTTTTCTTTTTTTTTTTTTTTAATGCTTATTATTTTTGAGAGAGAGAGAGAGAGACAGAGAGTGAGTGGGGGAGGGGCAGAGAGAGGGAGGGAGACAGAATCCGAAGCAGCTCCAGGCTCCGAGCTGTCAGCACAGAGCCCGACGCGGGGCTCGAACCCACGGACTGTGAGATCATGACCTGAGCCGAAGTCGGACGCTCAACCGACTGAGCCACCCAGGCGCCCCAGAATAAGCTCTTCTGTATTCATCTAGTTCAAGGGCCAACAGTCTCTCTTTTTTGATTTAATTTTCAATGTTTTTAATCGAGGTATAATTGACACATGACACTATATTAGTTTCAGGCATAGAACGTAATGATTTGGTACCTATGTATATTGCAAAAATGATCACCACGGTCCGTGTCCCTACGTCCAACACCACACATAGTTACAAACTTATTTTTCTTGTGAGGAGAACTTTTGAATTCTATTTTCTTACCAACTTTCCAATATATGATACAGTATTATTGTATCTTTTTTTGCAAAGGACCAGATGGTAAATGTTTTCAGCATTACAGGACACACCCGTGTCTCAAAGAGTGCGAAAACTTCCCTAGACAATATGTATTCCAATAAAGTTTTATTAAAACAAACCACTTCTCAGGGGCCGGATTTGTTCAGGCCACGCTTCGCCAGATCCTTATCTGGTTCCTAAGGCTGACTTTGCACACTGCCTTTGCCGCCTGTTAAAAATGTGCCTTTGTCATCATTATCAACAAATAAGGGATTTGATTACACATTCCCTTTTCTCACATAGGTTGACACTTGCTCCTTGGTAAAAACATCCTGCCTTCGTCACTGAAGCCCACCCGTGTATGGTCGATACCGCTGATGTCACTTGCAGCTGGGTAGCAGAATGTCGTGACAAACTGAGGGTCCCTCAGAAGCCTTTTTACCTGGTGACCAAGCTTGTCCACTCATCGACATGGAGACCCCTTGGCTGAGGGAATCTTTCAGGGACAGGCAGGCCAACGTAGCGTCTGGTTCTACATCTTCCGGGCAGGGATTGCTCCAGAATTTCTGTAGAGTAACTACACACTTTGTTCATGAAGTCTCTTACCTTCTGGGGAGCCACAGCCCTTCTGCATTTCTGTTAAAAGGTTCCGATAACCTTGTCCCCAAAACGTTAAGGGAAACGTATGTGCGTGCGTGTCAAATCCTTTTTATCCATTCATTCATGGTTTCCGTATCTTGGCTGTCGTGAATGGTGCAGCAGCGAACAGAGGTGTACGGATATTTCTTTGAAATTCCGATCGAAACTACAGTGAGATATCACGTCCTTGTTAGAAGGGCTCATGAGGAAGACGAAAGATAACTAGCGTAGGCGAGGATATCGAGAAGTTGGAACCGTTGTGCGTGGTGGCTGGAAAGGCAAACTGGTGTGGCCACTCCGGAACATAGTTACACGAAGGCTCCTCTACACATGAAAGATGGAGGTGTTCATCATTCCGCTTCTGGGTGTACATGATCATCTAAGACTTAAAAATCCTCTGTACTATAGGAGATCTGTCTGCTTGAAAGGTAGCAGAACTGAGCCTTAGAAGAGACTAGAAGTCATCTGTTTGAGATCTCATAGCGAATACATCACGGAGCCCAGATTTACACTCCTTCTGGTCCTGCTCCTTCCGACAAACCATGTGACGCTCCCGTAATAAAACTCACGAGACGTTCATTAAAGAAACTAAGCACCAGATTCTCCGTGTTCCTTCTCGTGAAAACGCCGGGCGCTGGATGAAACCGTTGAAAGCCGAAGACCCACAGTGACTGTATTCATGGGAGAATTTGGGATTCGATGCTTTGTTTTGTTTTATGCGGAAAACTATGATCTCCTTAAACCCCCATTCAGTCTGCCAATCCCAAGGTTTATTTTAACAGGCAAGTTTCCTTCCAGAAGTATGTGGAAGAAACCGTCTTGTAAAAACCCTGTGAAGTTACAAGCGGAGATAAACCTTTTTCTTTTTTTTCAATTGTGGTAAAAAACACCTAATATGAAGTCTACCATCAACACAGTGTTCAGTGCACTTGACAGTATTGGTAGCTATAGGCACGGTTGAGACAGCACATCTCTGAAAAATGTGCGTCTTGAGAATCCCAGACTTCATACCCATCCCTGTCTCTTCCCCACCCACAGATGAGCCACGGCGGAGACCTGCCTGCCTGGGTCTCGAACTTCATCCGAAACGATCTTGGTTCTCAAGGACATCACGGAGAAAAGACTCGGGCTTTCATATCTCATTTTACACGTCTGGCTCCCAGCCCGGTGCGCAGTCAGCCCTTAACAGTCCCCTTGGGAGCAATGTCTTGGAAAGGCACTGGCCAAAGAACGATTCTTCGTAACGAATCGGGATTTGTGTGCAGGATGCTTACAACCAGCACCTTGGAAGAAGGGGGAACCTCACAAAAGGCAAAGCTTAAGAAGTGGCGTCAGTCCAGTAAGTGGGAATGAACAGAGGTCCACCTGACGGGCTCTGGCGTCCACCTGAGCTCTTGGCGTTTTTCTGCACCGTGCTTGTTTTTGCTGAGGGTGAAACGTGGCTGGGTATCCGTAAGACCAGGATGGGCCAATTTGGCCTGATGAGCGATGCGTTATAATGCCCTGGAAATACCCGTTTCGCTGTGGATGGAGTTCGAAGCCTTTTCTTTCCTTCTCTTGGGTTCCTTTGTCTCTCCAACCCAGCTCTCCACCATCCCTTGTCTTGAGGGATGCACTCCTTGGGGATCGAATTTGGGGAATGTGTGCTGCTTTCAGGATGTAGTCTTTAAAAAAATTGTTTTTTAACATTTATTCATTTGTGAGAGGCAGAGAGAGACAGAGTGTTAGCAGGGGAGGGGCAGAGAGAGAGAGGGAGACACAGATTCCGAAGCAGCTCCAGGCTCTGAGCTGTCAGCACAGAGCCCCACACGGGGATCGAACTCAAAAGCCGCGAGATCATGACCTGAGCCGAAGTTGGATGCCCAACTGACTGAGCCCCCCAGGCACCCCCAGGATGTGATCTTTAAAAAAATTTTTCTTATTTTAATATAGTTGCCACACAGTGTTACATTGGATTCGGGTGCACAAAATAGTGATCCAAGTTCTCTACATGGGACGCTGCGCTGAGGACACGTGTGGACGCCATCAGCCATCAGACAACGTGATCACACTACCACTGACCGTGCTCTGTCTCTCATCCCCATGACTTACTCGTTCCATAACTGGGAGCCTGTGTCTCCCTCTCCCCTTCGCCCATTGTGTCCATCCCCGCACCTCCTTCACTCCAGCCGGTTTCTTCTCTGCATGGGTGGGTCTGTTTCTGCTTTTGGTTTGTTTATTCACTTAACAAGATACCTTCTAGATGCATCCATGTCTCCCATGGCAAGATTGCACCCTTTTTGATGGCCGAGTAATATTCCACTGTGTGTGTGTGTGTGTGTGTGTGTGTGTGTGTGTGTGTGTAGCACATCTTTATCCATTCATCTATCGATGGACACTTGGGTTGCTTCTTTATCTTGGCTGTTGTAAATAATGCTACTGTAAACATGGGAGTGCATGTATGTGTTTGAATTAGTGCTTTTGTTTTCTTTGGTTAAATACTCAGTAGTGTAACTTCTGGCTCTTAGGGTAGGTCTATTTCTAACTTTTTGGGGACCCTCCGTACTGTTTTCCACAGTGGCTGCATCAGTTTGCATTCCCACCAACAGTGCACGGGCGTTCCTTTTTCGGCACATCCTTGCCAATGCTTGTTATTATTATTATTATTTTTTTTAATTTTAGCCACAGAATATAATCTTCCATAGCATTGGGGCTTAACATGAGATCCCACAAGCTGTGGTTTTCAAACCCACACTGTGGCATATTTGGCAGAACTATCCAGAAAACACATACACAAACCCAAACCTGAAACCAAAGGTGAGCAAGACAGTCCTAACGTGTACTAATAATGTACAAATAATGTTCTCAAATATGGCTTCATTAATGTGTAAATAGAGCACTCTTTTATTTCAAATTATTATTAATATTATTTTGAGAGACAGAGAGAATGTGAACGGGGGATACAGGCAACGGGGGAAAGAGAGAATCCCAAGCAGGCTCCGTGCTTAGCATGGAGCCTGACGTCAGAGCTGGATCCCATCACCCTGGGATCATGACCTGAGCCGAGATCAAAAGTCAGATGCTCAACGGACTGAGCCCCCAAGGCGACCCCTTTTAGTACGAGTGGGGACCCAACAAATCGAATGCATGACCCACACTTGCATCTTGCTTCGTTTTAGAAAAAACACTGAACCTCTTCAGTTTTCTGTGTTCAATCGGAGCTCAGTACTGGCGATTTAAGGCGGCATCGAAAGCCAGCTGGGGTCGAGAAGAATCCTGGTGGTGTCTTTCCCATGAATCAAAAACTGGAATCCATTTTTTTTTCATTCCCATTATCCCACATGGGACACACCCACCTTCTGGCCGATACATGAGCATTTTACAAGGCAGTTATTAATGGTCCGTCATTATGTAATATTTTCTTTTCTACAGCTCTTATTCCCAAGCTCTATAAATTTGTACTTTGACAGAAAATTGGTCCAGCTTTTTTTTTCTTTCCTTTTCGGTTGTTTCTGTTTTACAACTTTGGGTCAGAATCACCATGGTCCTTGGATATTGCCGTTACGTTTTACAGTCTGCTTTGGGAATCCAGTTGGATGGATTTCCCTTCCTGACGGCGGTGGAATATCTTTGTCAGCTCTTGGCAGCGGGGAACGAGGCAGCCAGACCTTGCGCGAACCTTCCCTAATTCTTGTGGACAATCTCCACAGGCATTGGGAGTTCCTGATACACAGGTGTATTCTCTTCCAGGGAGACAGAGGTACTGGGGGGATTCCATGCGTTTCTCTTACCTACTTCACATCAGAGGTTTGGCTTCTGTGGCTTAAAAATCCAGCTTGTCCTGGGCGCCTGGGTGGCTCAGTCGGTTAAGCATCCGACTTCGGCTCAGGTCATGATCTCACAGTTCACGAGTTCGAGCCCCGCGTCGGGCTCTGTGCTGACAGCTCAGAACCTGGATCTGCTTTGGATTCTGCGTCTCCCTCTCTGCCCCTCCCCCGGTGAGGCTGTCTCTCTCAAAAATACAAAAACATGAAAAAAAATAATAAAAAATAAAAAAGAACCCAGCTTGTCCTTGTCAGCAATGGAGGACCGTGAAGTACTTACTAACCATGTGCCTGCCTCTCAGCCCCATCCCATACTTTCATTCTCTGTCCTCGATCTACTTTCCTTTTCCCTGTGTGCTGTGCATTGGTCTTCTGAAAGTCTGCTTCTGTACTTTCACCAACAGTCTTTAAGTACTGACAGAATCCGCATTGTAGGGTTTAGCACGATAGTACATTTTGTTTCCACCCAGGCAAGATGCGTGTGGATAACCCACTTTGAAAAGTCTTTGTTTTTTTGAGGTGTGCGTTGGCCCCCCCCAACCTCGTAATATTGAATATTTAAAATTAATTGCAATAAAACCGTGGCTTGCGGGCATCATTTGTTCTGGAAACATGCTTCTAATCCAAAGCGCTTGTATATCAAAGCGAATTTCCTCGTAAGAAATAGTGGAAACTCAGACGATTCGTTCCACAACCCAAAAGTAGTCATATAAAAAGGATTACAGCACTTTAATATCATACAAAATAAAAAAGAAATGCAAAATATAAAAAAAACAAATTAACCTTCACTTGCCTTTGAAAACTTTCATGGGTGGAGTGAGAGAGACAAGAGAGAGGAGGGTGATTGTGTCGGACGACTTTCACGATCACTAACGGGATCACTGCTGTCTCTTGGCTCCACGGGAACCTTTTCTCTTTTCGTGCACCTTTAACAAGGAATCTATCCAATGACCCTTGCTTTTGCCTCCTTTTGAGGATTTCTCGGAGCTGTGACACTGCCTTGACGATCACCCACAATCCCACAGTGAGAGAGAGAGAGAGACACCACCATTGGCTCAGTTGCGATCGTGTGACATTCGGTGTCACTCATATCGCAAGACGTCGCTCCTTTATCAAGTGAAACTTTATTAGAAATGCTTGCTCATCTTGCAGAACGCTTACAGAACAAGATTTTACCATATTTAAAACTTTTAAGTATTACAATATGTAGGTAGCGTAATATTTAATTAACGTGGTCAATATTACACTATTTGAAACGGTGCGTTTGTCCTAAACAGAGCACAGGAGTCAAACCTACTTAACCACGTGTGAATTCACAGGACTGCCAAGGTCTGCTCTGATCATGGTTACATCGACTTTACAATTGTGTTAAACTGTGTAAAAGTATAGATGCTCTTTCTCTATTGTTTTCACTCAGACTCCGTATTTATAAGATATTCTCGACTGATGAGACAGGCTGCGGTATTCTCACAAAGACACCGTATAATTTCCTGATTTCACTCTTAACCTTTTCCTGATTTTACGTCCAGATCTGCCAGCCACTCACTTGTAACGGTCGGCCGCTAGCCACACGGTTGGTTCTTCGGCTTTTGTTAGGGGCTCGGTGACAGCAAGAGCCTTGTTCTGCTTAAGCTCCAGAACACACACGTTTCACAACCAGTGTGATTATTAAAGAGGAAATATTTGAACGCAAACCAGTGATTGCCTTGTAAACAATGGCTTCGTAACCTTCGTGTTCAAATTCCGCCCTTAAAGCAGGTTTTCTTGGCCTTGGCGCTGTTGACTTTTGGGGCCAAGTTTCCACCCACCACATGCCAGTCGCATCCCCCTCCCTTCCAATCCTGACCACCCAAAATGTCCCCAGACGTCGTCAAATGTCTCCTGGAGGTAAAATCGCCCCAGGTTGGAAACCACGGTCTTAAGGGATATTTGGATGTCGGGGACCATCGAAAGGTTGCTAACAAAGAGCACAAAGAGAAAAACAAGACCTCAGTGACCAGGTTTCTTTAAACACTTAACAACGTGATGGATCGTGGTGCTCACGCAAGAGCCTGGATCCTCACACGTGGCAAGCTAGGATGCGTCGCATCAACGCACCAAACCAGGAAGCTGAGCTTGGCGTGGGCAGGCTTCCAGTTGGATCCGAACCAGTTCACGCACCTGGAGGTCCGTCCCTTGAGACGGTCGGGAGGTGCCCCTGGGGAAGGACCTAACTTAGGGAGGAAGGAGCTGTTGAGGATGCCCGCGTGGGGTCTGCATGTTGCCGTGGGGCGTGCAGGGGGCACGTTTGATGGATTCTGTTTCCTACCTCTGATTCCTTCTTGGCGTTTCGCCTAAACATCACCAATGTTTGATCTGTTGCAAAGCCAAAAATATTTCAGCGAGCAGCGTGGGGAATCGGAAGCAGAAGGAGGCACGCTGGGGGGTGGCAGGAGCCCTGGATAATGGATCCGAGACCTGGGTTTGTGTCCAGGTTGTGTATCTACGGGGAGCCAACGTGGCGGGCGAGCTAGATGCACTGTGTTCCCATTTACGCATTAGTGATGCCTGCTATTGCCCTGAATCTCCTTCTGCTGCAAACCCTGCAGGGGCTCCCCGCTGCACCACGAGCCAGGACAGCATCGTCGCAATGTGTGCAAAGCCGCCTGTGCTCTGCCGTCCGGCGTGTCTCAATCTGTCTTCTCCGCTCACTCGGTTCCAGTGCCCCAGCTTCTTTGCTGACTTACAACATCCCTACTGGAACACCTGCCCCAGGACCTTGGCTTGGCCCCATTTCTGTCTTTTTCCTAAATCCATCTTCTAGAAGAGTCCGCCTGTTGCACATTCCTGCTTCCCAGGGTACCCGACTCTGACTCGACAGTCTGTGTTTGCTTCCGTGAGTCTGTCTGTTGACGCGATGGTTTCTGTTTTCCTCAATGATGTGCTCTCCCGTGAAGTCACAATGTGGAGCGTAGTTATAAAGAAATCTTCATAAATCACTCTCCACCATCCATTCAACTTCCGGGCCACTGATGCCCTTGGGAAGGGCTTGCCTGTTATTTTAGGGTGTGAATGCCAACTAAAACTTCCATTAATTTCGTTTTTCACTCGCGGCCCCTTGGTATTTTGAGTAGTCTGTGTAAGGTTGGGAGGTGCGTCCGCCGACGGGGGCCCGCCGTGTTTCTAGAACGTTTGGAAATGGACTGGCACGGCTTCTAAAGAGCAGCATCGTCCACTTGCTCTGAACAGCAGGGAGGTTGCCGTGGGGGGTGATTGTGCACCGAATGTATTCCTGGTTGCAGGTTTACCCCTCCGCTTCGCGTCCAAGTAGAAGCCGATGGTGGAAGGCACGTGTCTCGTCAGTTTACGTTTAGGCTGTTGGGTCGGCTGGTTCCCTTTCAGAACCGCCTGGTAGCTCAGAAGTTTATGTTACGTTTCGGTTACGTCCGCACCTTTCACTGTCACCACCGGCAGCATATCCCGGATTGCACGTTTGAAAAGTTGGGCCTGGCCGATAACAGCCTGCCGTGATGCGCCGGAAACTCTTTCATAGCCGTGCGTAGCTTTAGACGGCCTCGGGCCGTGAGCGGGGTTGTTGGAAAGTGACTTCTCCCGGAGGAAATAATGCCCAGGGGCACCTGGGCGACTCAGTTACCTCGGCGTCCGGCTCTTGGTTTCGGCTCACGTCATGATCTCATGGTTTGTGGGTTCGAACCCCGCGTCGGGCTCTGTGCTGATCGTGTGGAGCCTGCTTGGGATTCTCTGTCTCTC
The DNA here is from genome assembly GCA_028646485.1 of Cryptoprocta ferox. Classification (NCBI taxonomy): domain Eukaryota; kingdom Metazoa; phylum Chordata; class Mammalia; order Carnivora; family Eupleridae; genus Cryptoprocta; species Cryptoprocta ferox. Next base: position 104,473,422 of record CM053579.1, read on the forward strand.
TCTCTGTCTCTCTCTGTCTCTCTTTGCCCCTCCCCTGCTGTCTCCCTCTGTCTCAAAATAAGTAAATAAACATTAAAAAATAAATAAGAAACAAAATGGATAAACCTCTCCTTTGCATCAGGGGAAGATTTCCGAGACCTACTGACATGTAAAAGGCAAATGGCCAAATTCTGAGTACGGCGTGAAAACGACGCACCTGGGGGAACTACGTCCATCTGTGAGTGTGTGTTTGTGGGGCCCGCGTCTGTAAGAAGGCTCTGGAAACCTACCCAGGAAGCATGTAGCAATGGAGGGAATTGGACGCAGATTGTCCAGAACAAGTTTGAATGGATTCTGCGTCATGTGCGGCCACCTGGGGAGACAGACCCCTTCTCTCTGGGGCGACCTTGGGGGCGCATCCCTTGATGTCTGGGTGAACATCCTAACGGTCCACTTTTACTCCCCGCCTGTTCCGTGATGGCAGATTTAGACTCAACCCCCCGTCCTGACAGCCGTGTGGTCCGCCCTCCCCAGGGGACGCACAGACCTGTGTTAGGCATAACCGTCACGCACAAGAAAGCAAATTTTCAGGGGACGATAAATTACAATTCTCAGAATCAGGTAAAGGATGCCCTTTCCATGAGTGTAATTGGAAAATTCCTGCTATGCAAACATTCAGTCGAAATAATTAGGCGTCCCAAGTATACACTGGGCAGCATCTTCCCCCCTGATCAGCCAGGTAATTACAGGCTACCCGGAGCAACGGACTTTGTAATTTTTGGCGCATTCAGGGGAGAACGGTGATTATCTTTGTATGTTTTCATGGTTTCTGTCTTTTTTTTTTTTTTTAAATAGGGCTATCAGACCTAACATCTGCTCATTATTTCATACGTGCCTCAAGCCAGATCGTTTCAGAGTCTATTTTGGGGTTCTAGTGTGGTGCCTGGGCTATCTGACAGACGCAGATGTTTTAGTTCATTGCAGAAACTTGCCAAAAGTCGAAGGCACCTTTAATTCTGAAGTATATTTCAGTTCGGGGAGCCTTGGCTGGCGCAGTCGGTAGAACATGTGTCTCTGAATCTCAGGGTCATGAGTTCAAGCCCCATGTTGGGCGTGGAGCGTACCTAAAATTAAAAAAAAATAAACAAATAAGATAAATGAAAACATATCTGTTTCAGTATCACGGGAAGCCTTCACGCACACGTGTAAGAGACGGGTTGTTACTTATGTCGTATTTGGGCCACACAATAGAGACCGGAGGGAAAAATCAGCACTGGTTCCGGCTTCGATGTATCACAGGTTGTTTACCTTCTCCACATAAGGGGAGGACTGTGTTCAAGTGTTAAAAAACGAGACAAGAAAGGGTCACGTCACATTGTGACTTAACGTTATGTCAGATACAAGACTATCAGGCTTTCATGGGGTCACTGTGTGTAGCAAGAGGGAGGCGGGTCCACCATTCTGCTTTTACTGGGAAGACAAGGCCAGCGGAACTATTTAACAGTGCGGGACATCACTAGCACAGCTTCAAATGAACGTTGCGAAGCACTCGGAATAGGGCTGAGCCCCGTGCAGGACAGTCTGTGACAGCATCTGTGATTTGTCATTTTTAAAAAATTTTCTAATGTTTATTTTTGAGAGAGAGAGAGAGACAGAGAGAGACAGAGTGTGAGCGGGGGAGGGGCAGAGAGAGAGGGAGACACAGAATCGGAAGCAGCTCCAGGCTCCGAGCTGTCAGCACAGAGCCCGACGCGGGGCTCGAACCCACGAACTGCGAGATCATGCCTTGAGCCGAAGTCGGATGCTTAACCGACTGAGCCCCCCCGGGCGCCCCTGTGATTTGTCATTTTTGAGGACGGAGAACAGCCATGTTGCTGGAACTCTCTTCTTCCTCAGTCATTCATCGAGACCACAGATCACGCCCAGAGACAGAACCGTGGTTACAGAAAGAACAGACAAGGTGTGTGTCGTCCCGTAGACACTGCTGGTCTTCCCAGATTTCTGTAGCTAATCGTGAGCGTGTGGAAGTGTTCGCTGCTGCCAGGCGAACTCCCCCATCCCGGCTGCTAGGAAAACATGAGGTAAATACACAAGTTCAACATCAACAGTAGATCCTATAATTATTTATAATCTCTGTTCAATGTCGGCTTTCCAGTGCCTTCGAGACCCATAAAGGCAAGGACCATATTTCTTCTATTAATGATGATGTACTCAGCAAGTCACACACACACACACACACACACACGCGCGCGCGCGTGCGCCTTGCGTCTGCTACGTTATTCAAGAATGTGCTATTTCTCGTTGGTTGCACGTCCAGAAAGCTTGCCCTACGAATGCCAAAAGCAATCTTCCCCACTTCTGTGCGGAGCCTGTGAGAAGGATCTTAGCGCGTTTCCCTGACCCGCCGCAGAAATACGCTGACGGTGACTCAGTGCCTGTCTGGACCCGGAAAGGACACTGGGGACAACGGATAGAGCTCTGATTGTCTGCTGCCTTGTGTCACGCGGCCTCTGCTCTGACCTGGGGCCGCGTTTGCTCCGCGCGTACGTCTCCTCTGCCAACGGGCAGCAGGGCCAACCAGGCTCCGTGGGGACGAGGGGCCCCCGAAATTCCTCTCTCTCCCATCTTCCTGCAGGGACCTCTCGGGGATGGGGGGCGGTTGTCGGCCAAGTGTTTGCAGATCCCACCGGTGTCTAGCTCACGTCTTCCAGACTAGCCAGCATGCGGAATTTCCGCCCGCGTCCCGGGCACCAGCAATGCCCGGAGCCCCAACAGGGTTCCCTGCCTCCTCACCCGTCCCCAGTAAGTGGCCCTCGTCCTGCAAAAAAGCATCAGCATCAGACGCTCCTCAGGAGGGCAAGCTTTCTAGAACGTCTCTGAATACTGCAGGAGACCCGCGGCTCCCGTGCTCTGCTTCCTGTTTGCCCGGAACAATGCATACACGCACGTGCTGCACACTCACCCTCTCCGTCGGTGTCTCGAGCCCCGTGATGCTGCCGAGAATCGGGGGAGCCCCTGCACCCCCTCACCGAGAGTCGAAGGAGAGCCACCTTCGCGGCTGGAGGCGGCGGGAATCGGTTTGGAAGCTCTGGGCTGTGAGCCTTCCTTCCGTGACATCGTCTCTCCAAGAGGGCGCACAGTGGTGCCCGAGCCAGGCCGTGTCGGGGAGCAGCCCAGGCAAGCTTGGGGGGGAAGGGCTATGAAGGAGGGCCCGGCCGGCTCGGCCAGTGACGCGTCCACCCCCGAGTCCAGCGCAGGTCCTGACCTCACGGGTTCATGAATGAGAGGCTCGAGTCAGACTGTGTGCTGACAGCGTGGAGCCTGCTAGCTACTCTCTCTCTCTCTCTCTCTCTCTCTCAAAAATAAATAAACTACAAAAGTAGGTCTCGTGAGTACAGGACTTGACTTAGGTCCAAACACAGACAACCATTTGCCACCTTAAGATATTTTTTTTTTTTTTTGGCCGCTTTTCGCTTTGCAGACTTTATCCGGACAATCTCAGTGACTGAGAGACAGATTGCAGCATAAGAGGCTCACAGGTTTGGTGACCGGCGTGGACTTTTAATCCCACAGGGATCCCTGGAGCAAATTGCCCCCGATGGACAGTGACGTGGAGTGAAGACAACATAACGTCTGACTTGCAAAACTAGCTTCAGAAGGACAGTGTTTAAATATCCCTCCGACACCAAGATGGTGTTATTATAGGATCATCTGCTACTTAAGACAGAGCACTAGTTTCTGCTCGTAAAGGTACCTTTGCCAGAATAAATACAGGCGGCTCAGTTAAACTTGGGTTTTGGGTAAAGGATGAATCATGTTTAAAGTGTCCGTAGGTCCCAACTTAACCTTGAATCTTGGGCGAACTATGAATAATTTTATATAGTTTTATTTTTTATTTTTCTATTTTTTTTATTTGAGAGAGAGAGAGCATGAACACAGGGGGGGCAGAGGGGGAGAGAGAGAGAGAGAGAGAGAGAGAAATCCCAGGTAGGCACTGTCAGCGCAGAGCCCGGCTCGGGGCTCAATCTTACGACCGTGAGATCATGACTTGAGCTGAAATGAAGAGTCAGACGCTCCACCGACTGAGCCCCCCAGGTGGCCTGTGAATATTTTTAAGTACAAGTATGTCCCACATTTGCACGGGACATACTTACCCTTTAAAAGTTACTCATTTAAGAAAATTTATTTAGTTAGACTTAAAAATACGTAACTTTGAAGTATAAGTATGTCCCAAATTTCCATGGAACATACTTACAGTGTACAAATGACTCGTTTTCCTTTCCAGTGTATTTACCTATTCTTAGAAATCATGCATTGTTCCCGCCCAGTTCAAATGTAACTGGTTGATGCATTCGTGGTACGAGCAAGCATGTCCCGTGTAATGTTTGGGACATACTTGGACTCGCGGGCATCCCTGGGCGCTAAACAGGCAGCCATCCTCAAAGGGCGATGTTGCAAATTGTGTGTGACAGATGAAAAGTCGTCCCGGGATCTCCATCTGGTTTTACTCCCACGGCAGTCTAAATAGGATTGACTTTGAGAAAACACATCTTCACAAACAAGACGATGAGCGTCTCAGCGCGTACAGAGCGAGGGGACCGGCAGGACGCAGGTCGGGCTGTGAAACAGCCTGAAGAATGACACCGCGGGCGAAGCCAGCCGAGATGCCCTGATAGTTTGCTTCGAGCAACAGCGTGAACCCCTCAGGGTGGCTTTCGTCCCACGGTTGGCAAAGCTCTTCCCGTTAGAGGCAGGGACCGCGAGCGGGTGTAGGCTTACGTACTCGGGGGCTGGCCGTCGTCTGCACGCGTGTCCTGCTGCCCAGGGGGAGCCCTGCACGATTCCGACAGTGTGTAGAGTAACCAGCAGACACCACACTCTGTTCAATTCAGTAAATGCGTTACCGTGTTCCTAGCGGGTCAGCTTCTCACACTCATCCTGACGTTGCCGGCGGCTGCAGTCGACAAAATACACACGAGACTCCCTGTCTTTACGGCTTTACAATAATGAGCCAACAGTTCGTTCCCGGCCGTCCCGAACTTATACAGGTGGCCTTTATTTCTCTGGGCAGAGGGAAGCATTTTGAGTTAATACGCCCACCGGCTTTCCGTGCGCTGTGACGTTCTGTTTTGGTAAAACAATGACTTAGAAGCAGAAGTCGATTGAATCCAAGTGGGGCCAAGATGAGAAAGACGTACCGGCTCTAAATGCAGTTGTTCTTGCCGGAGACAAGGTCAGCAGGCGGGCAGCAGCACCTTCCGCGGAAAGCGTGTGCGAAGCGTGTTTTGCAGATGAAGTGGCTGTGACAGATAACGGTGTGTGCGTCCACAGGGCGTTCATGACAACTGGGGTTTGATTGAGATTCTAGAAAAGGGAAAAGAGAAGCCAGAGTGTGTGTCTTCTACGGTCACCAGGAGACATCTGCATTGCATGCTTCCAACACTCAAACGTGGTTTTCCTAAACAAAATGGGAGGTTGGGACCAGTAGGAATGGAACAGGGCCTCCTTTGGGTTACCTGGATTTACGCTATTTCTGGACGAGAGACCTGGGTTTTTAGAGTAATCGCTTCTAACACTTCATGGACAGGTTGGGCCAGGACCTATAGAACAGAAGTGAGTTATCAGGAGGCTCATCAACGTGGGTCATGGAGGAAGGAAGGGAGGGAGGGAGGGAGGGAGGGAGGGAAGGAAGGAAGGAAGGACGGATGGACGGAGGGGTGGAGGGAGGGAAGGAGGGAGGGGAGGGAGGGAGGAAGGAAGGAAAGAAGGATGGAAGGAAGGAAGGAAGGAGAGAAGGGAGGAAGCATGAAAGGGAGGAAGGGAGGAAGGATGAAAGGAAAAGAAGGAAGGAAGGAAAGAAGGAAAAGCAGGAAGGAAGGGAAGGAAGGAGGGAAAGAAGGAATGGAGGGAGGAAGGAAGGAGGGAAGGAAGAAAGGAAGGAAAGAAAGCAGGAAGGAAGGGAAGGAGGGAGGGAAGGAAGGGAGAAAGGAAGGAAGGGAGGAAGGAAAGAAAGAAGGAGGGAAGGACAGGGAAGGAAGAAGGAAGAAAGGAAGGATGGATGGATGGAAGGAAAGGGAAGGAGGGAGGGAAGGAAGGAAGGACGAAAGGAAAAGAAGGAGAGAAGGAAGGGACGGAGGGAGGAAAGAAGGAAAGGAGGGAAGGACAGAGGGAAGGAGGAAAGGAAGGAAGGAGGGAAGGAAGAAGGAAGGAAAGGATGCAGGAAGGAAGCAGGGAGATGGCAGGAGCACGAACAGGTGACCAGATGGTTTGTGTGCCAGCGACACAGAGAGATGTAAGTGGGTGACAGGCGTACGCAGGAGAGCAGAGGCGGAATCAGGGAGTCCCACAGACGGGGGCATGAGAGCCGTCGGCCTGGGGGAGGGGCCGCCTGCCCTCATTCAGTGGACTTCACCTTCTCCCCTGGCCTTCCTTTTTCGGTCCGCTGTTTTCCTGGTCGTACATGATGCCCCTTGTGGCCAAGGCCGTGCTTAAAAAACAAGCCACGCTCAAAACCCCCGTTGTAGGAGAAAGGTAATAATAATATCGCATCTTTATGGTTTTTGGAAACCGTGAAAGGGAGAGAAGACACAGATTGGAGGAAGACGTGCTGTGCTCTCAGAATGACTTTAAAACCTGAACGAGTCGGGGGTTAGTGGCTATTTTAGTAACAAGGTGCAGGGTGCGTACTTCATGTGTGTGTGGTTCTCCAGCACAGGGGTGTGCGGGGCTCCTCTGTGTGACGATACGACAGTTGAGGTCCAGCAGAGGCGCATTCCCACAACCTCGGTGTCCACAGAGCGATGTGGGACGGAGAGGGGAGAAGGAGAACGGATTGGCCCTTCTGTGCGCCGCCTGGTGACGTCAGCCTACGTGGGAAGAGCTCAGGGGACAGGGACGTTTGGGGGAAGTCTCCCGGGAACACACGTTGGTTACGCACGGTGCTTGGCGATTGGGGGTGAGGGATTTGTGGGAGGAAGCGGTGAAGGAGTCAGCCCCCCACACCCCAACTCCCTACTTGTCGGTCGGACTGTGTGCGCTACATCCAAGCATTACCTAAGGGACCAGATGGGCCGGGGCGGGATGCAAGGAAGGCTTTCAAAGGGGGTGATGCCCGGACTTGGCAGAAAACGTACAATCAGAAATCATCACACTCTGCACGGTGTCCCACCCCAGAGGGACCCAGTGTGGTGATGGGCGAACCAATAATGCCTCCTGATGCTGGCCCTTCCTCCTTTGCTTTGCCCTTCATTCTTCACGTCTGCTCCTCGTGAATCCCCGCAACATGGTACCCGCACATGGCTTATGTCTCATGCCCTCCTTTCGGGGACCCCGAGGCTCCCATGGAGGAGAATATTCTTTCTCAAATTAATGTATAATCTAATCTAAATATAATGCCAAAAAGGAGCTGATTGTTGGGCAATTGTCAAACTAACGTAAAAGATACATGAAACGGACACATCGGAAACAAGCCAAGTGCATCATGGCGGAAAACGGAAAGAAAGAGGGTTTGTCCCACAAGTATGGTGTCCCTAAATGCCAAAGCAGCAAGAAGCTCACTGGTGGTGAGGATGGCCCAAAGACAAATGGGACACAGGGGACTTCCCTCAAATTAGCGCCTTCTCGACGCGGACCTTTAATGCATGAGAAGGAGGACGTTGTGCATTAATAGAGAAAGGGAGAATTGTTGGAAACGTGTTGGGGAAACTGGTTCATATATGAAGGAGGACAAAACTGGGTCCCCGCCTTCTCAGCATCTACAACGATGACCCCTAGATGGATTAAACACTCACATCTAGATGATCAAATAAAGTAAAAGGAAATGAAAAAGAGTATCTTTTCGGCCTAGGAGCAGGCAGAGATGTCTTTAATAGGATCCTGAAAGCAAAGCTCGTAAGTAAAAAAACAGAGAATTTTACTCCACCGAAATGAAGCTGTCGCATCAAAGGCATCATGGACAAGTTTAATTGTTGTTTGAAAGGATGGAGACAATTACTTGTAATATCCAAATATTAAAAAAAGGAATTCCTTTTTTTTTGAAAGAGGGTGCAAATGAGAGAGCAGTGGCAGAGAGAGAGAGGAGAGGGAGAGAGAGAGAAGGAGGGACGTGGGGTTCACCCAGAGCTCATGTTTTTTGCCTGAAGCGGGGCTCGAGCTCACCTGATGTGGGGTCAAACACAAACCGTGAGATCATGACCTGAACCAATGTCAGATGCTTAACGACTGAGCCACCCAGGCACCCCCCTAAAAAAGCAACTCTTATCGATAATATAGGCAGGACTCTTGCAAATGAATCAGACAAAACCCTAAAACCCTATAGAAACAAATGGGCAAAGTATAAGAATGAGCAATGCAGGGGGGAAAAGAGAGTAAACTGTGTTTAACAAATGACTTTTCACGATCAGGGAATTGCAAACTAACGCCGCACTGAGAGGCATTTTTGTATGCGTTGGGATTACTCACTACATAAAACAAGAACACACCTGCTTGTCTCCAGAGTATGAGAAAACGGGAGCTTTCCTGCCCTGATGGTGATGATCAGTATTGGAGCTGCCATTTGGAAGAGCGTTCTGGCCAGAGTTTAGATTTTTGGCCAATAAGTAGACATCACATGACCCAGCAGTATCCCTTGTTAGGTGCACATCCTGGAGAAATTCCTACCAAAGCGTGTAAGTGACCCTTAGAGCATATCCGCGTGGCTTAGGAAATCAAGAGCCGGTTAAGTAGCCATCAGCACGTAAAGTTCATAAAACGTGGTAGTCGCATGCCGCGTCCAGATATATACAACAGAACCCTCGGATGTTTGGCAACATGATTAGGTCTTAAAACCATTTTGTTGAGTGTTTCAGAAACAGAATGAGATTTATAGCCCTGCGCTATTTATATAAATGAAAAACACATACTTGCCATACAGCACAACGCGGCGTACTTTACAAGCCACAGGCATAGTTAAGGGCAGATGTCAGGCAGATTGCACGGGGAGTGGAGCAGCTGGATTGCTGGGCTGAGAGCCGGGACATGGGTGAAGGGCAAGACACGCATTAACAAGGGGAGATCTTGCCTCGGGTGCTGGGGGCTGTAAGACCAATGATTAGCTCACTCTTGGTACAGAGGTCTAAGTAAGAATATCAACAACAAATACAGACAAATAACTAGAAGGTTGGCAAGAAAACACATAAGAATGAGGAAGCATGGGAGAACCAAACAGACGTTGGAGGTTGAGACGCCATGATGGCTTTTTCCATGGTGTCCTGGGCACTCTGGGATATTGAGCAGCGGGGCTACTCTCCACCCGACAGACACCAGGAGCATCCCTAATTGTGCCACAGTGGGAAACATCTCTAGGCATTGCCCTCATCCTTTGGAAGACGGTTCACAGATGGCGCACTAGGGGAGGTCATGGAAGAGGAAAGTCGCATCATGAGTGGCTTACAAAATACCTGGGATCCTGTTGAAGAGCCCAAGAAGGCAGTCCATCGGCTAGGTCTTGGGAAGTCTCTTGTAGACGCTTGGAACCCTCCAGATGTTTGAGGTCACCCTTCCCTTGGAAAGCCCCCCCTTAAAAAAAGAACTTTAATAATCTCGTTACGTCAGTGTTCTTGGTGTTCTTCCCTGGATTTCTGAGGATATCTGGAGGCACAGGTTGGTGGCAGCGGTGGTTACATGCTCCAAGTTGTGTCTTTTCAAGATTCCCCCATGGGGTGCCACCCCACCGTCCTTTCTGCTGCATATTATCAGGGGACAGCGTGTCCACGTCATCACTTCTTTTGTTCTTCATCACGCCTCCCGCGTCAGACCTGTGGGTGCTCTAGGCATCGCTCTTGTTGGCGACAGAAGGACATGAGGAGACAACTCAACTGCCACCATTGGACTCATGGTAAGGATCCTTAGGCATGTGCTCCAAGAAGAGCCTCTCCCTGCCTCTTCCTCCTTAACATCCTGCATCTTGTGGGTTTCCCAGTCTCCCTATTGACGCTTCTTCCCTGTTCACCCCTCCCCTTTCCAGGACCCCTACCCCCTCACATAGCCCGGCGACAGTGCCCCAATTCTGCAGAGCCTTTGTTGGGCAGAGTCTGTTAGCCTCTTCCCCATGCATTTCCTGATGTGGATACCGGGATACAAATCCCAGGTTCATCTCTGTTTCCTTCTGTCCTTGCTCCAGGGCCCTGGTAGAGGGGGTCCAGATGGAGGAAGCCAACTGGAGAGAGAAAAAGTAGGACGCACAAAAAATGGAAGAACAACGGCAAGGTGAGGGGTGCGGTTGGGGGAGGGGGCTGAACATCCACCAAATTTGGGACACGGTGGGGAGGGTAGATTGGAGTTTACAATCCGGTCGTCATGTCGGAGAAACAGGACCTTGCAGGCTGTGTATGTGGTTTCCGGAGTGTTTAACTCTGAATTTACTAACAGATTTTGGATTATAGAGATTGTCGTTATGCCTTATACTTCTGTTATTATATTATTTTATATTACACGATTAGTATATTATAAATTGTAACGTAACACGCATTGTAAACTATAGGATGGGACCTCAGACCAGCATCTGAGCACAGAAACTCTCCATTTGGAACCTCTTCGCTGTGACCTAGCAGAAGTCTTAGCTCGAAGTCTTAACACGGGCACCTGTGTTTCCACAGCACCACCTTGCTCAGTCCCCCACCTACCCCGCTGGACCCAGCGGGCATCCAAGTGTGCAGACTCCCAGCCAGGCACCATCGAGATTTCACTGATCCAGGCTTGTACATTACTCTGTGCTTATTCCTTTGTAATCTTATTTTCTTTATTTTTATTACTTTATAATTTTAAGTTTATTGTGTCTGTCACCCTTTCATTGTGGTTGTCTTTGTCATTTGGATTCAGAGTCGGGATTAACCGAGCGTCCGTTCATTTCTTTGAATCCGGCGGGCTTCTTTTCGTCTGTTGATTCAGGTCTTCCGTGCCAACCCAGAAAAGTTTATTTTTTTTCCGACTTCTCCTTTCGGGGCTTCTTTTCCTTGGATAGGCCTGTCTTCTTGGATGTGAAGTATCCTCTTTCATGACGTTGCTGGATCTCTTGTCTGTATTAGAACAAAACAGTAGAAATTCTTCAGCGTTTTGGTAGAGTTCCTGCATTTTGCCCAATGCAACCCTTGTAAGGATCTGCGGACTTACAGACCCCATCTCGTGTCTCCATTTGAGCTGGGCGTCGGCTGGTCTTTCCTTACGAACGTCTCCTCGTATATATTATAAATGCCGTGACCTTGCGTCCTTACATTTATCACACGCCGTGGCCAAGGTGTAGTAAGCCGCCATCCTAACTGGTCTCTGAATGCAGCATAGAACAGGCACCTTTCTTCCGTAATGATCGACGACGGAAAAACCAAACAGGGAAATATTTTTTCGAGAGAAACACGCGGATGGTTTTGATGAGATCCTTCTGGGTAAAAGTTGCTGTGCTAACGAAAACAAGGGGGAAATTTCTTCGGCAAAGACAGTTTGCTAAAGGCAGAGCGAAGCCAAAAATAATTCTTTTTTGCAGGGGTGTTCTTTTTTTCCCTCCACATTGATCCAATATAAATGTACGTTTGGAGGTCTCATTGGGTGACCTTTGGGGGCTGGGGCGTTAAAATTAAGCCTGGCCTGTAACCTCGAGAAAATCGCTTATGCGGGTGGACCCCTTGGAAAATGATCACGGACGTGCTAATGTGGTGTCTTTAACCACGAACAGCTGCGTCTCGCAAATCGCTGGACGGTGGTTATAGCCCAGTGCATCTTAGGTGTGGCTCGTCGAGAAAAAGCCAGCGTGCTGACTTCGCTGTAAACTAGACTCGGCGAGCAATGAGGGCCACATGGAGATAGAAAGACCCAGTATCTGACGCCGATTTCAAGTATTTCCCCGCTTCTGTTCTATGTGGGGTGCAGCTGTTTTATTTCCTCGCCACGGCTTGAGTCACCCCATCTGTTTTCCCGTCCGCTGCGGCTTCAGGGCATGAAGCCCACGGGAGCCTCCCTCCGGGGCCGCAGACGCCACGAGTGGACCCAGCGCTCGGGGACATAGGGACGGGCCACCATGCATGGCTAGGTACCGTCCGTGCGCACAGTAAAACGCCCTGAAGCAGTTCTGGGGGCGTCCGATGAGCCCGTTATCGGTGACGCTTGCTACAGAGGTGAGACCTTGATGGGTTTCCAGTGAACTCAGGGCGTTTTCTCAGTTCTTCCAAGAAGGGGACACTGGGGGAGGACTTGGCATTACTGACTATTTTACATATTAAAAAGGTATTTGAAAAGGCGTTAGGAACGGGGTTTTTTCCCCCTGCTATATGGGGCATGCCTGTGGGGCTGAGGGTAACGCGCTCAGTCTACCCAAACAAATAGGTAGGGTGTGGCTTTCCAAAGGGAATGATGACTTCGACGTTATACGGATAAGGGCTTTACGTAGGGCCGCCTACAGGTATGGGACAGAGACTTCTTTCTAATAGCATTGCTTTCCATTAGCACTTCCTTTATTTACTTAAAAATATTTTTTTTTAACATTTATTCATTTTTGAGAGACGGAGAGAGACAGAGCGTGAGCAGGGGAGGGGCAGAGAGAGAGGGAGACACAGAATCGGAAGCAGCTCCAGGCTCTGAGCTGTCAGCACAGAGCCCGACGCGGGGCTCGAACTCACAGACCGCGAGATCGTGGCCTGAGCCGAAGTCGGACGCTTAACCGACTGAGCCACCCAGGCGCCCCGATGGCTTTCATTTTCAACAGAATCGAGAACTGACCTCTTATTATTAGTCACAAACGTCTTGCAAATGAGTCCCTTCCTATATTATATATTTATAACTGTTTTAGACGATATTTCAACGTTTATTTATTTGTTGACTTACTTATTTTGAAAGAGAAAAAGCACAAGCAGGGGAGGGGCAGAGGTAGAGAGAGAATCCCAAGCACACACGGCACTGTCCGTGCAGAGCCCAGCGCGGGGCTCGAACTCAGGAACCGCGAGATCATGACCTGAGCTGAAGTCGGACGCGTAACCGACTGAGCCACTGGAAAGAGATTCACTTTTTGGAAATTCACATCGTCCTGTGAAGGTTGCAGTTGCTAACAGTTTGATGGCTTCCATTTTCAACAGAATCGAGAACTTACCTCTTAGTGTTAGTGACAGAGGTCTGGCAAATGAGTCCCTTCCCATAGTATATATATGTAACTATTTTAAAATATATTTTAATGTTTACTTATTTATTTGTTTGTTTACTTATTTTGAGAGAGAGAGTGCAAGCAGGGAGGGGCAGAGGGAGAGAGGGAATCCCAAGCAGACACGGCACTGTCCGTGCAGAGCCCAGTGCAGGGCTCAAACTCATGAACCGCGAGATCATGACTTGAGCCGAGATCAAGAGTTGGGCGCTCAACCGACTGAGCCCCCCAGATACCCGTTATCATCATTGATTTATTGTTCCAGTAACATCCCCTCCAGAACACCCACATTAAGCGGTTTGCTTTTCCGTGTGCACCTGCCTCATGCTTTCCTTGGTTCCCAACATGATTTATGCCTACCGCTGATTCTCCGTGTCCTCACAGACAAATAAAATCCATTTTTCAGCACTGGCATCACTGGGTGCCCCTCCAGGGACATTTCTTGGGTTCTCTTTTGTCTTTAGTTGCCATGTGGTCCCACATATCACCTGTCAGCTTGGAGCAACGCTTCTGCCTCTTTCCCCGTAGACTGTGAACCCCACGTGTAGTCAACTAATAGCACAGCCCTGCCAGTGACGCCAAATGTAGCCATTAATGACATAACCCGTATCGAAGAACGTCCTTCAACACATGTGGTGCCCAGATGCAGCTACCCCTTGAACTTCCATTTTTAAAATTTGCTTCCACTGCAGAAATTAACTTTCAAATGATGGAAGCTTCTGGAGAGACTGTATATAGCTCACAACATGAGTTCAAGCTACAGAGAGGGATGACCTAATCCATTAAACATACACATGTTCCCCCCACGCACATGAGCGTAGACGGGGAAGATTGTGTGCCGGGGCCGCGGGATCCCACCCTTTCCTGGTTAGCCTCACCTCTGTAGAGCAATCCCTGTTTCCATCAACGAAATACAAAATTGTCCTTCGTTTTTCTCTTCCAAGAGCCCTGCAGGGGTTTGTGCGGTTTTGGAGACGAGAATGTGTGTGTGTGTGTGTGTGTGTGTGTGTGTGTGTGTGTGTCTTGAGCAAACTCTAATCCTTCGTGGTGAGCAACGCCGCCTTCGGATTCACGACAATGATAACTTTAATAGCGCTGGCGTGATTAGAGCTGTCCAAAGTTTAATGGAAAAACCAGGAGGCTCAATCTTGACTTCGATGTGACTCACTGCACAGAACCTCCCAGGCAGGGCTGGGAGCCTCCCTTGGGTATTTATTTATTTATCTATTTATTTATTAGCAGCTCCTGCCTTTCTGGTAAAACCTTTCCCCCCACAGCACTCTGTTGCTCTCGTCTTGTTTGTTCTTCGCCTCTGCTTTTGTGGTAGGTGGAATGATGGTTTCTCCAAGGAAGGTGTCCATGTCCTAATTCCAAGGACCTATGAGTATTTTTGGTCATAGGGCAAAAGGGGGATTAAAGTTGCAGATGGGGTTAAAGTTGTTGACCCTTCACATCGGAAGGGGATCCTGGGTTATCCAGGTGGGGCCAGCGTGACCACAGGGGATTTTAAACATTGAAGAGGGCAGCAGAGATCAGACTCACTCTACGTGAGCATGACGTAACCCACCATTGCTGGCTTGGGAATGGGCAGAGGGGCAGGCAGCGTCCAGCAGCAGGGGGGTGGATCCTGTGTTGGAGCCTCCGTGATAAATGTACACAACCCTACGCACACTTTGATTTTAGCACCGTGAGATCTTTCTGAGACTTCTGACCTCCACAACGGAAAGAGAGTGAGTGGCTATGCAGCCTTAAAAGTTACAACAGCTTCCTATCTTGGTGGTGGTGGGCCAGTCACCCAAATCCGCAGAGCACCAGCTTGCTCGTGGAAAGGCAGTGTGTTCTACGCTCGTGGCCCCATGGGACAATTCCCGCTGGACTTAGTCTACTGGGCAGAAACCAGTCATGGTGCTAAAAACCCTCTAATGCACGTGACAGTCCATGACAGTTTTCTGATCCCAAGTGTCAAGAGCGCTCAGGTTGAAAAGCACTACCTTGTCCAAAGCTGAGATTATTAGGTACATCTTATCATCAAACTTCCTGCAGGCTACAGCTTTCCTCGTTCTTCCTGACACAGCCTAAGAGATCATTTTTTAGTCTAGCTTCCAGGAGCCATTTCCTTATTCGTTTTCCAGCCTCGCCTCACCACTCAGTTTCACAGCCAACACAGGATGGTTTAAGCTCTTGTTGCAGGAACAGCCTCCCCCAGCCACACGTTCTGGGCCAGTTACTAATTTCTGTGGGTAAAACCATATTCTAAGTTTGATGCCTCAATATAACAAGCACTGTATTTGCTCATAATTCTATGCATGAGCACCTTGGGCTTGTCTCCACTGGGAGGTTCTTCTCTTGGTCTTGCCTGGGGTCACTCACGCGGCCACCATCATCAGGGTGGTTTGGATGAGACTGGATGGTCTTAAGCCAATTCACTCCCTTGTCTACTGGGTGGTCCTGGCCATTAACCTAGAGCCCTGAGACCCCCTGTGAAGAAGCCAACATAGCTCCTTTGAGATGAAAAACCACCAGAGAGAAGCCCGGGTAACAGCAGCACCAATAGCCAAGCATGTGAGTGCGCCCGCACTGGGGTCATCCATCCATTCTCAGTTAACCGGCCAGCAGACTGCTGCCACACGGCAAATCCTAGGTAAGACCAGCAGAAGGATCACCCAAGGGAGCCCAGGCTCCTTGCTGACCGACAGAAATGTGAGCAAACAAGATGGCGGTCGTTTTTAGCTACTAAGTATTGGGGCTGGTTCTTTTGCACCAATAGATAAACCGATACGGGTCCTTAACAAACAAACAGCTCATTTCGCGGAGATGTGGAAGCTTTCGTGTCTATTTCGTAATGAATTCTAACATGGCGGAGAAGTTCATCGTTGGTTCTGCGGGACTAGCAGCGACGTGGTGTAATGGGGAGCCTGTGGCAGGTAGTAGCTGGTTTTAGCTGTAGTCAACCTGCGGGGCGGGGGGGGCACGCATATGCCTCGTACGTGGCTTATATTATGGCTCTGGGCCAAGGTCGGCTTGGGTTTCTGAGGGAAATTCTCCTAAAACATGGGAAGTTAGACACAGTGAAACCAATATATCTGTTTTAGACAGGATTTTGCCTGTTCATTTCTTGACTTGGATAGAGGACAGTGTCTTCACTTCTTACTCCGTAACCCCTTCCATTCCACGGTTACCCCTTCATTGGAGTGACCAACAAAGCCCATGTTGTGTGAGGGCATGGTGTTATTTGTTTGCGCACAACAATTGGACTTGGGAGTGTTAGTAGCGACTCTGAACTGTAATTGAGATCTTTAAATGTTTCTGTTGGAATAATTGATATATTTTTTCATTGATGTAGTTTTTATTTCTCATCTTCTCAATGCTTAAAAGCTTGTGTAATCTAAGGGAGAATCAGGCTATCTGTTTCTGATTTATTTTATATTAACTCAGTGAATATTTTTTATATGTACAAGAAGTCTTCTGAGAGTATTTAATATACTATTTTGATCTTTCTGTGCTAAAAGCATGAAGCCATATTTTTTCCCCTAAGGGTCGAAATCTGGAAGAGATTTAAATTATGATCAAAACAGCAAACTCATGAAGTTTGAATGGTTTCTAAACTTGGAAGAAAGAATTTCTCAGACCTCTTTCCATTTAGGAGAAAATCAGATTTCAGTTCCCTGGCATATTGCACAAAATGCCCTATTCTTTTTTTTTTTTTTCCATCAATATACAGAAGATTCAATTTTATGGGATGCGTTGATTTTCCTACCGATCCTGTTATCATATTTAACTGTTCATAAACAGCTAAATAATCAATTGATAATCTTAACCTTCCTGCTAGTGTAGGGAGGTACTTGGGAGACGGATATTGTTTAAACCTGGTGACGATTTTTCAGGAACATTCCCTCACGTCCGTTTCAGTAAGAACGGAGGAGGCAAACAGATGACGGAGAGCACAGCAGGGAGATGAAATGTAGGTTTCCGCGCACGTCAGCGTGGGGAGCTCCTGGGCTGGAGACACAGAACGGTTCGCCCCCATGACCCACAAGTGTCAGAAAACTCTGAGGGGTCGCCCAGGTGTCCGCAGATGCGTGCCACACAGCATCATACTGATGTCCGTTTAGGTGTCCTTGCCCTGAAGTAGAGCCAGATACACTGGAGTCGCGGCTGGGGAAAGTCTGGCTGCAGTAACTCCCCAGGAAGTCAGTTTTATTGCTCATAACGCCCAAGCAGATTGGAGGAAGAAGTCGCCTTTTGCCGCCTTCCTGCAGATGCTTTCTGGAGCTGGAAACTCCCCACCTGTTGTTCATTGGATTTCTGGAGTGAAAAATCTGCGCTCGGATTTTTAGAATTCCTTCCGCCGCCGCTCTTAAGAGAAACCAAGTCATCTATTCAGTTACTGAGTTAGGTGGGTAGTTTCGTCCCGGTTCCAGCACCAGGGCAGGAAACACGGTGCGTGTGTGGTGTGTGTGTGTGTGTGTGCGCGCGCGCAAGCGCATGTGTGTGGGGGTGGACACGTGTGTGCGTGGGTGGACACACGTGTGCGTGGGTTGGACAGGCAACCAGCAACCACAGTGGACATGACAAGCCTTAGGAGCTGCCCGGGACACGGGCACGGGCTCTGCTGTGCTGGGCTGCACAAGGGGGCAGAGTGCACAAGGCAGGCTGTCCCCACAAGTGACCCTATGTGTGCTTCGATGTGAGGACCCAATACAAAGGAAATCCGGCCAATCCCTGAATGCTAAGTCCTGAAACAGCAATTTCTGTATTTACCAAGGTACCCAGTTTATCCCTCAAAAGTGTTTCATTTTGAATTCTTGGGTATTTACAAATAGCTCTCTATCTACCTATCTATCATTTATGTGTTTATTAATATATATGTAATATACTAATAACTAGATAAGAACAAATAGAATATCATAATACAAAATATGAATGGGATTATTTAGATAGATGATAGATAGGATGAATGGATAGATGATAGATAAACACATAGATAGATACTAGTTTGACAGCATGTATGGATGGGTGGATGGATAGATAGACAGACAAGTAGATAGATTGACAGGATGGATGGATGGATGCATGGATGGACAGATGGGTGGATAGATAGATAGAAACATAGAAAGACAGGATGGATGGGTGCATGTATGCATGGATGAGTGGGTGGATGGATGGATGGACGGATGATGGATGGATGGATGGGTGGATGATGGATGGATGGATGATGGGTGGGTGGATGGATGGATGGACGGATGATGGATGGATGATGGATGGATGATGGATGGACGGATGATGGATGGACGGATGATGGATGGATGATGGATGGGTGGATGGATGCATGTATGCATGGATGAGTGGGTGGATGGATGATGGATGGACGGACAATGGATGGATGGATGGATGGGTGGATGATGGATGGATGGATGATGGATGGATGGATGATGGATGGATGGATGATGGGTGGATGGATGGATGGACGGATGATGGATGGATGGATGATGGATGGGTGGATGGATGCATGTATGCATGGATGAGTGGGTGGATGGATGGATGGATGATGGATGGACAGATGATGGATGGATGGATGATGGATGGGTGGATGGATGCATGTATGCATGGATGAGTGGGTGGATGGATGGATGATGGATGGACGGATGATGGATGGGTGGATGGATAGACAGATTGATGGATAGATAGATAGAAGATAAATGATGGATGACTTCAGCAGGCTTCAAAGATTTTAGCAAGTGTTTGGTTGACTATTTTTACTGTTGATAAAGTTTATGGCAATTCATAGTACGTTGGATGGTTTAAGCATCTTTTGAAAATTCATACAAAGATTCTTTTTTAAATTTTTTTAATGTTTTTTATTTATTTTTGAGAGAGAGAGAGAGACAGCATGAGCAGGGGAGGGTCAGAGAGAGAGGGAGACACAGAATCTGAAGACAGGCTCCAAGCTCTGAGCTGTCAGCACAGAGCCCGACGCGGGGCTCGAACCCACAAACCGTGACCTGAGCCGAAGTCGGAGGCTGAACCAACTGAGTCACCCAGACACTTCCAACCCCCGCCTCCAACTTTTGAAGATAAATGAATTCTAGATTAGCTGCACACCCTTGTGCCCGTAGGCAAGACCAATACACCACACAGGTAAACATTTGTTAGGAGTGTAGATTTCATGGTAAGAGTCCTCAGCACCATATAATAATTAAAAAAAAAAAAAAGAAAAGAAATTGTCTTAAGCCGCAGAAGGAAGAAGTGGTCTGTGCTGGTCTTGAGTGAAGGCTGGGTCAGCCGTGTTATCAGCAAAGGGGAAGTTATCTTCTCTCTGTAGGAATGTGCTAGGGCTCTCCTTAGAGACAGAGAGAGGGAAACAAAAAAAAAAAAAAAACAAGCAAAAAAGCCCATCACCTCTGCCATGGCCACACTGCATTAGAGTTAGAACTCACTTTGCTTGCACGTCTGTCCTCCAATAAGTCACAAACACCAAGAAAGCCCGAAGGAAGTGGATTTTTACCTCGACTCCGACAGTCCCGGGATTTTCCACAACACCCTCACCCACCCTCATCCTTAAAAACCATTACTATTGCGATCATGAGGTCACTGGTTTCCTTTTCTTCTAAGCTGGCAGCTCCCCGTAAATGATGCGCTGAACCAATGGAAGCACTTGTTGCATTGAAATGTGGTTAAGTGTCCTCGGAGCAGGATCGTCTTAATGACATCAGCAGGAAAGAAAGTGGGAAGGACTGTCTGTCTGTGTTGCATCTGTGCGGACACGCGTACGCTCCAGGACCCCTAACAAGACCCCCCAACTCGGGACACCCGCCTTGAACCCCTTGCAGGAATTCGTCATGTTCCTGAGCCTCTCTCCGGATGTCCTGATAAAGCGTTCGCCAGTCGGATCATCACCAGGGCCGGGATTACAGGAATTCCCCCCCCCCCCAAACTTCCAAGACTGCAAGCACGTTTTCAGCCGGACGTTGTGTCCCATGCGTTCCTTCCACCGTTGCACGTGATGGAACACAGAACGAGGATTCGTCGAGGGCCTTCTCACACCTGCTTGCCTCCATCTGATCACCTTTCAAGAGTTCTACCGTCTATTATGCGGCAGGTCCAAGGGAAATTTGCCGAGAGCGGATGCGTGTGTATACCTTAAACAATTACGGGCTGTTGAAAGTGACCCAAACCCACGGGTATTTTGGGGAAATAAGCAGAATGGTCTGTAATCAGGAATTCAATCGGATGAGGGTCTCTATGTACTAAATGCGTCTGAAGCGTTCGCTGTGAAATGCCTGCTTTTGTGGACGTCTTGTTTTCTTTTTTTCACAGAATTTACTGTCAAGTTGGCTCACACACAGGGTGTGCAGTGCGCTCGTGGCTTCGGGAGTCGAGTCCCGTGATTCATCGCTTACGTCCAGCGCCCAGCGCTCGTCCCAGCAAGCGCCCTCCTCCGTGCCCGTCCCCCACGTGCCCCTCCCCCCACCCATGCACCCTCAGTTCGTTCTGTGTCTTTAAGAGTCTCCTGTGGCCACGTCTGTTTCATCTCAGTTGAAAAACAAAACAAAACACTGTCAGCTCGGTTCTGCCGTCAATCGGGGGTTTGCAGGAAAACGTAAGACAAAGCCTTTCTGAATGTCATGAACTTTGCGGCGAACACATGGCAGTTTGGGAAGAATTAATAGTCTAATAGGTGCCTGGGCGGCTCAGTCGGTTGAGCGTCCGACTTCGGCTCAGGTCATGATCTCGCGGTTCGTGGGTTCGAGCCCCGCGTCGGGCCCTGTGCTGACAACTCAGAGCCTGGAGCTGCTTCCGATTCTGTGTCTCCCTCTCTGCCCCTCCCCTGCTCACACTCTGTCTCTGTCTCTGTCTGTCTCTGTCTCAAAAATAAGTAAACATTAGAAAAAATAGTCCAAGAAGATCCTCAGACTCCACGTCAGCCTAGCTTATCCAGGGATGTGTGTGTGAAGTGAGAATCTCGGGAAACATGCAAACCAAACGGCTTGGCATCATCACTGGGAATTCAGGCGCTGGGCAGCCTCTGGTCTCAGAGGTAAATGAAGAATTGTGTCACGTGATGGCGGAGGTTCAGAGACTCTGAAATCTGAGAGGAAGACTGGCAGCCTGGACACTCGAGAGGGATTTTCAGTTCAAGGGCACAGGCCGTCCTCTGCAGAATTACCTCTTCTCCTGGGTGTATAGCGGGGGAAGTTGGGCTTTTTTCTCTCCAGGACTTCAACTGATTAGATGAGGCCCACCCACATTATAGAGGCCGTCTGCTGTATTCAAAGCCAGTTCATTTGAATGTTAATCTCATCCAAAGCCCACCCTCACAGAAATATATCTAGAATAATGTTGAAACACATATCTGGTGGGTTTTTTTAAGTTTATTTATTTGAGAGAGAGAGGGAGCATGAGTGGGGGAGGATCAGAGAGAGAAAAAGAGAGAGAATCCTAAGCAGGCTCTGCACTGTCAGCATAGAGCCCCACATGTGCTCAAACTCAGGCACTGGGACATCATGAACTGAGCCAAATTCAGGAGTCAGACACTCAACCAACTGAGCCCCCCAAATGCCCTGAATACTGTTGTGAAACTCATACACTTAGTTCAATTGAATGTTAATACAGTTAGTTTCACAATAATCCCATTT
This sequence comes from Cryptoprocta ferox, assembly GCA_028646485.1. NCBI lineage: Eukaryota > Metazoa > Chordata > Mammalia > Carnivora > Eupleridae > Cryptoprocta > Cryptoprocta ferox. Next base: position 104,495,196 of record CM053579.1, read on the forward strand.
TCTTTGAAAATCAAATACATATTTTTCATTGTATTAGAAATTTGCTAATGCATCTTGATATCTTTCCATGTTATGAAAAGACATTTGTCTCTAATTGTATTATCGATCTGCCAATCTGTCATCTGTTATCCATCCATCCATGTATCTATCTATCCTTTCTACCTGTGTTCTATCTCTTCTGTCTGTCTATCTGTCTATCATCTTCCTGTCATCTATCATCCATCCATCCATCCATTTATCCATGTGTCCATCTATTACCTATCCATCTACCCATCTACCCATCCATCAGTCCATTTATCCATCCATCCATCCATCATCTCTTTATCTGTCTATCATCTATTCTATGTATCTGTGTATGTATCTATCATCTACCCATCTGTCATCTGTCATGTATCCATCCATCTTTCCATCCATCCATCCATCCTTCCACCCATCTCTATATCATCCTTTTATCTCTCTCTGTCTCTCTCTACCTACCTACCTACCTATCATCTATCAATCCTGTAAATCTGAACAGCTGTCCTAACTCCTTGCACAGATTACGCAGCTCTTCTGCAGAAGAAGACTCCATTAGAGCCAAACTATTAATCTTCCTGTAAAAAGTCTCACAAGCATTGTCTGAGCTCATCCCAATTTTAGATTACTCTGGGGGAATTCTGAAGAACTGACTTGGACGGGCACCAAGGACAGAGAGCTTGCATGTTTCGTGTCCCTTTCTAATGTTTTTTCTTTTTTTTTTTTGAGAGAGAGACAGAGAGAGAGAGAGATAGCGTGAGCAGGGGAGGGTCAGAGAGAGAGAGGGAGACACAGAATCCGAAGCAGTTCTAGGCTCCGAGCTGTCAGCACAGAGCCCGATGCAGGGCTCGAACCCACGAACCGTGAGATCATGACCTGAGGTGAAGTCGGACGCTTAACCGACTGAGCCCCCCAGGCGCCCTCCCCGTGTCCTTTTCATTTAAAACACAGTTGGCTTTAAAAGATGTTTTCGCAGGAATATACAGCCAGTTTTTAATTCAGTATTGTCTTCCTTATTCCCCCCCAAGTGACAGATTCCATGCTTTGACGACCTTACCCAGATGCAAACACTTACATCAAAATTGATATCACAACGTGAGAAAAAAGGAGAAGTCTCTTGTGTGTTTGGTGGGAATGCAAACTGGTGTAGACACCCTGGACAGCAATGTTGAGGGTCTTCAAAAAAATTAAAAGCAGAATTATCATAGGATCCAGCAATTCCACTTCGGGGACTTCTGGGAGATGAGAACACTGACTCGAAGAGACATGTGTACCCCTGTGTCCGCCTGTGCTGAGAGCCGCATTACTTACGACCCGCAAGACATGCAAACAATCTAAATGTCCATCACTGGAAGATTGGATTAAGAACGTGTGGTCTAGACATACACACAGTGGAATATTATTCAGCCATAAACTGTGAGAAAATCCTACCGTTTGCCACAACACGGATAGACCTTGAAAGCATTGTGCTACGTGTAAGAGTCCGAGAACGACAAACACTGTTTTCTCACTGATATGTGGACTCTAAAAAAAAAAGAAGAAGAGCTGAAAGAACTCACAGCCACGATGCGATTTATGGTCACCAGAGGCAGAGAGTGCAGGGGGTGGGGATTGGAGGAAGGTGGTCGAAAGGTACAGCCTCCATTTAAGATAAATACGTACTTGATGTATGACATGATAGTTAACACTGAGGCATAGTTTAGAGGAACGCTTTTAAGACAGCCGATTCTTGTGACAAGAAATTCTCCTTTCCCTCTTTCTTGTATCCATGTGAGAAGATGGATAGGAACTGAATCTATTGCTTGGATCATTTCCCAACACATAGAAATCAGACTATCATATTGTGTGTCTTAAACTTCCACGGTGACATCCGTCAGTTATTCCTCAAACTTGAAAAACCTTGATGTCACCGGAGAACTTTCTGTGAGTAACACCTAGATCATTTCACCAAAAACATTCACTGAGGCTCGTTTTCTTTTTAATGGGAAGAGACACTTAAATAACCCGAATGCATCCATGGCTTTAAATCTTCTACAGTGAGAACAGGAAATGCACTCAGTTTCAGAAGACGGGGTTGAATCCCCGTTGCCCTCATCCCTGCGACAGAACCCACCGTGCTTCTCCCTGTAACTACAACCGTGCGGCGTTTGTCCTTCTGCCTCTGCCTTATTGCACTGAGCGCCACTGCGTCCAGGACGCACGGCAGGGTTTCCTTCTTCCTTTTTTATTGTTTTATTTATCTTATTTATTTAAAAAAATTTTTTAAGTTTATTTGTGATTTATTTATTTGTTATTTATTTTTGAGAGAGAGCACAAGCAGGGGAGGAACAGAGAGAGAGGGAGACACGGAATCCAAAGCAGGCTCCAGGCTCCGAGCTGTCAGCACAGAGCCCGACGCGGGGCTCGAACCCACGAACCGTGAGATCATGACCTGAGCCGAAGTCGGACGCTCAACCGACTGAGCCCCCCAGGCGCCCCGGATCTCCTCCTTTCTTAAGGCTGATTAGTACCCCGTGTCCGTATATCCCGCATGCTTTTGTCTTTGTCCATCTGTTGACATGGACATTTTGGTTCCGTCCACGTCGTGCTGACTGCGGATGGTGCTGGGGCGCACATGGGCGTGCGTATGGCTCTTTGCGACCCCAGTGTCAGGTTTTCTGTCTCCACATCCAAGAGGTGCTGGGCCAGCTCTTGTCTCGTGCTGGGAAACAATCCAAACATTGACCTGTTCCTGCGCAGCACCGCGCACTTGAGCGGAATGCCTTTGCTCTCCTTTCTTGCCCACCTCCTGCTTTGCACTCTTTCTGTCCAGTCTCTAAATCCGTTCTTCTGTTCAAAGGAGTTTGACCTCGGCTCGCAGGAGGGGCTGCAGGGAGTAGGTTTATGTCCCAAGGGGGAATTAGCGGGGGTGAATGTCTGTGAAGGATGAGAGTGGCCAGACGTGACCTCCGAGAAGGGCAGCAGGAGCAGGGGCGAGCCTGAGCCCACAGAGCAGTGCTGGGCACGTCCCGGCCAGGCCTATGAGAGCCTCAGAGGGACGGCCGGACTCCCCACATCGGGCACAAATGGCCCACTCTGCTCCCTGCCCCCACCCCGTGCCGTGCACCACCCTCTCTCAGTGTTTTCCACACATCTCCAAGGGGCCCCAACAAGGCACTCGCATAGCTGCACGTCTTTGCAACACTTCCAACAGCAAGATGGGCTTGAATTCCTTTTCTTCAAGACCCGTCCACACTTTGTCAGCCTCAGCCCCTGCTCACCCGGGGCTTCCCCCAAACATGCAAAAAACACTCGTTCCCGACGGGGACGGCGTCGTGAAGGTGGTGGCTGTTCTCGACTTCTCAGGCAGGACAGTCCTGGGAGTATCTGAAACTCTCATCGGTGCATCAGGTTCAATGCACCGTGATCTGGTGAATCTGTAGACCGTGGGTGACGTGTCCCAGAGCTCAGTCCCTGTGACGGGATTCACCACACGCTCTTACTCCCCACCCACAGGCCCCATCTCCCTTTGCATATGCTTTATTCTGTTGGCTCAGTGGAAGGAATTAGGTTGAAATTCTTTGACTAGACTACGCAAGGATCCAAAACTCCATTGGTCTTGGAAATATGGTTCCACTTGCACACAGATGGGAGGCAGGAAGTGCACACATGAGCATGTCCACATTGACGATTTTAAGCACATTTTTCTTTATTCTTAATCTTTGAAGGTTGAATATCTATTGGGATTTAAGTTTCAATGCCAGATAGTGATCTCTTACTTCCTAAAATACCGTACAGAGAAGGATTATCCATAGTTTCCATTTTACAAAGTCAGTTCCTGCCCAGTGAAGCTCTCTGAGGCTGCCCTGGAGAATAGCCATGTCTACTTAAAATTTTTTTAATTTTTTTTTTTTTTGAGACAGAGAGAGTAAGAACACGAGCGGGGAGGGGCGGAGACAGGAGAGACAGAGAATCCCAACCAGGCTCCATGCCACCAGCACAGAGCCCCATGCAGGGCTCCAGCTCATGGACTGTGAGATCATGACCTGAGCTGAAACCAAGAGTCAGACACTAAACCGACTGGGCCACCCAGGCGCCTCTAGTCATGTCTATTTTATTTTTTTATTTTTTATGTTTTTGTTTTTTTAATGTTTATTATTTTTAAGAGACAGACAGAGCATGAGCACAAGAGGGGCAGAGAGATAAAGAGAGGGAGACACAGAATCCGAAGCAGCTCCAAGCTCCATGCTGTCAGCACAGAGCCCGACGCGGGGCTCAAACCTACAAACCACGAGATCATGACCTGAGCTGAAGTCGGATGTTTAACCGACTGAGACACCCAGGCACCCCTAGTCATGTCTATTTTAAAGGAAACTTTCCACTTTGGGGAAAAAATGAGAAGCGAGTCAATAGCATAAACATGACGTGGGACCTTGTACGAAATGCAAATTCTCAGATCCTCCACCTGTTAAAAAATCCGAAAATCTGGGGTGGGACTCAGCAACTCTGTTTATCAGACCCTCTAGGGGATTCGACACGAGCAAAGTCAAGTTGAGACCCAGCCACATCATTCTCACCCACTGGCCACACATCAGAACCACCAGGCTTTCCACAACCCCGCATGTTGGGACTCACTCTCAGAGATTCTGACTTCGTGGGTTTGGGATGGGGTTTGGGCTCAGAGGCTATTACACTTCTAAAGACCACAGTTCTCAAACTTGGGCATCATCCAAGTTGTAGACACCTTGGTGCCCAGACCCAGGTGTTAAATCTCCCCAGGTGGCTTTGCTGCACCGCCCAGGCTGAGAGCCACATGTGCCTTGTCCCCCAGGGGATTCGGCTCTGCAGAGGAGGCTGAGAACGTGTGGTCTGCTTCTTCTCAGACTTGGACGTGCATGGAAATCGCTGGGGATCTTGGTAAAATGGGGATTCCAGTTTTGGAAGTGTGGCTTGGAGAGTCAATAAGAATCCAGGTGGTGGAGGTCCTGCTGCTGGTTAGGGAATGGGAAGTGAGTTAGAGGCTCTCTGTTCTTAGGGCATCTTGTCAAACCTTTTATTTTTTGCGTGAAGTCCACCTTTCTTTCTTTGTCTGTTGGTGTTTCTAGTGGGGATCATGAATGGAGTCTTAGGCACGGGTACTCCCATCAACCTTTCTCAGCCACACCACTGTGGACACTAGGTTAGATGATGCTCAGTGGGGGGACTGTTCAGTGTTGGGAGGTGTTGAGCAGCAGCCTTGGTCTCCACCCTCTACATTGCAAGGGTACCCGAAGATATGACACCCAAAAATGCTTCTGGACATTACCAAGTGTCCTCTGCAGGTAAAATCACCCTGACTGTGATAACTGCCACAGATGGAGGAATGGATGGATGAATGGATGAATGGATGGATAGATAGATCATAGATAGATAGATATAGGGATGAATGGATGTGTGGATGGATGGATGGATGTGTAGATGGTTAGATGATGGATGGAGGGGTAGATAGAGAAGTATGTAAATAGATGATAGATGGATATAGGGATGGATGGACAGATGTTTGGATGGATGGGTGGGTAGATACATATATAGATAGATATAGGAATGAATGGATGTGTGGATGGATAGGTAGATAGATGATGGATGGATGGATGGATGGATGGCTAAGTACATAGATAAGTATGTAAATAAATGATAGATGGATATAGGGATGGAAGGACAGATGGGTGGATGATGGGTGGATGGATGGATGGATGGGTGGGTAAGTACATAGATAAGTATGTCAATAGATGATAGATGGATATAGGGATGGATGGACAGATGGGTGGATGGATGAGTGGATGGATGGATGGATGGGTAGGTAATTAGGTAGGTAGGTAAGTAGATAAGTAGACAGAGTAGATAGAGATAGACATGGATGAATGGGTGTATCAATGGATGGGTAGTTACATAGGTGCATAGGTAAGTATGTAGATAAATGATAAATATAGGGATAGATGGATGGGTGGATGGATGGATAGGTAGATGTTTAGGTAGGTAGGTAGACAGATGATAGATGGATAGGTAGATAGATGTTAGGTAGTTATAAGGATGGATGGGTGGATGGGTAGATAAGTATATAGACAGACAGAGTCTCTCATGCTAAGACAGCAAAAGTGACCTCGGCAATATTGACGTCTGGGGCTGGCTGGGTCTGCCGGGTGTTGAACAGCCTCCCTCGTGTCCACCACCAGATTCCAGTAGCACCTGCCTCCCGAGTTGTGAGAATCACAAATATCTCCAGATATTGCCAAGTGTCCCCCACAGGTACAACCAGTCATCCCGTCCCTGTCGAGAGCCATGGGGTGAGATGAACACGGTGAGGACCATGTTGAATGTGATACATTGGCCTTTGTCCTTGTCACTCCCTGGAACCAGAGGGACCACACCCAGCAGAAGCCTCATGTCCCCGTGTTGTGCCTTCTGCAAGGGCTGCTTCCCAACGCTTTGGAAAGTCCCTGGCTCTAAGTGAGCTCAGATCCTTCTGGCTCCATGAATTCAACACTTAAGTATTGCCACATTCTTTTTCAGTTCTGAAAATGGATTGTGGGGCCAGGAATGGAAAAATAAAGTGTCATCCTGCAGTAAAAGGCAAGGGAAACCCTGCTTCTCTTGTCTGTTGCCTCCAGGGGACTTTGTGCTTGTTAAGATATTTTCAACGGTTGTTAAACTGTGAGGAAATATCAAGCGTTATTCTGTTCTTGCTGGTGGATTCTATTACACGATGAACCTGGCAGATCTTGCAAAACTCTTTAATGATAAGTAGCCTGGACAGATTTGAACGGACGGATTTGACCATTAAAAAAAAAATTTCATGGCTGCTTAATCTTTGGAAAGAGGAAGAAACAATTTACTTTATAGGCACTCAAACTGCAAACTTAACATAGAACATATAATATTTGCTGGTATTGCTGACTGTGGTTATGTGGATGATGAAACAAATATATAAATGAATGAGAAACATTTGCAGATTTATTTATCTTCCCTCTGCTGGAAACAACTCATCCACAAAGGCCAAAAAGATAGTTTTCGTAATCGGTCAACGGGATGTTTTTGTTCAAGTCATATCCACAAGAGGGCACTGGATGCTACCTAAAGGGTCTTGACCCTGGGACTTGGGAGGTGATTTTTATTTTCCCAGCAGATTTCACTCATTCTGCTTCAAAACGAACTCTTTGGGAAAGTGTGTCTTCTTATTTACATATTATCACATATTTAGAATGACCTATTTTATAAAACAAGGATAATTCACCCATGTTTTAGGAGGAACCCATCTTTTCCATCTTGCTAGCCCAGACTGAGTTTTTTTATGCATCACGTTGAATATCCAAGTCCAGTGAAAACACCATTCAACTTTTTAAAAAAATGAAATGGTCTATGAGTTCCTATTCCAGGGAGAATAACTGTGCAACGGGACCTTGTACACCAAGGTATGCATCACATTTAATGACACTTAATCAATACTCTCCAACCTGTAAATGCAATGTTTGTATGAACAGCCCAATTCAGATAGACTCTGCCCAAAATGTGTTTCAAGAAATAAGAAATAAAATCTTTTTTAAATAATTTTTTAATGTTTATTTATTATTGACAGACAGAGCAGGAACAGGGGAGGGGCAGAGAGAGAGGGAGACACAGAATCTGAAGCAGGTTCCAGGCTCTGAGCTGTCAGCACAGAGCCCGACGTGGGGCTCGAACCCACAAACTGTGAGATCATGACCTGAGCCGAAGTCAGACGCTTAGTCAATGGAACCACCCAAGAACCCTGTTTAAAAAATTTTTTAACGTTTCTTCTTTAACTAAGTGAATAACCCCGTCTTGCAATGTGTACAACGCTACCTAATTTCCCCAGGATGGAGAATTTTCACTGAGTAACACGCCTACTTACGAGTTCAGTGACATAAAACTCTCGTGGAGGGTGAGTGACTTACAAGTGAGCAAACCCCACTTTCCTCATCTTCCAGAAGGAAAGACTTCACAATGAGTTGCAAACCCCTGTAACCCGATTCCCTACGCTAATCACTTGCCATTGGAAAATATCAGACACTCCTGTCTTTGTCCCCAACACTCATTGCTTTGGGTTAATGAAAGGGTACAGATGTCCGGATACTGACTAGGATGCTTGTGTCCATGCCTACACCGCTAACATGATTCACTGACCAGTTACAGCCTGTCGGGGTCCTATCTGGGCAAGGCTGGCTCCTTGAGGAACACTGACATGTCGCCCTTTAAAGTCTAGTTTGCTTTGGATTTGTGTTCGTCTCTTCAAGCCAGGATGTTTGAGCACAGATGACTTAGCTCTAAAGTAAAAACATTCCCGTGCCGTTATGCTCAGGCTAGTTTGCTGGGACACAGAGAACGGTAACCGGATCTGTGGGAACGTGCCATTAGGGCAGCAAGTGTCCAAGCATCTGCAAGTCCTTTGGGAGGATCTACGCCCATCTGATGGGGCTGCTTGAAACATTCAGCTCCTAGTTCTGCTTGGTCCGTGCGCGCCCTAGGGAGGCAGGCTAGCAAGCACTGCCTCTCCTTCGAGTTAAGAAGTTAAGGACCACAACGATGTTCAGAAAGGAAATAGCACCAGCCTCCAACTCATAAAAGTCTTCTTACATATAAGTCTGTGAACCTTCCGGAACCGAAGCAGTTGAAAATCCAAACGTAATGCACATAGACCATCTGCTAACTGACCAAGAGTGGTGGCCCAGGATTTTAGTTTTCTTCACATGTGAACTTTGCCAATCAGTTAGCAGTTGTGCTAATTTCATCAATCAAACGCACATGCTGCCTTTTATTATCATTAATATGTTCGAAGAGAAAGGAATTATGAAAGATTTTTAGACTGTGCTCAGTTATCTTTTTAACGTAAGTGATGCAAAAGTTTGTTTCAGTGAAATTCATAAGAACGTATCTCTATAGATATCTGTATCTGTCTCTATCAATACCTATCCATCCAGCCAGCCAGCCAGCCAGCCAGCCATCTGTCCAGCCATCCAGCCATCCGTCATTCATCCACTATCTGTCTGTCTACACATTTGGTGTAAGAACATGAAAATGGTTATATTTAAGCGATGATCTCAAGCACTGTGGTAGTTTATCCAGGATGTAGCTGTGGTCAGCATGCAATTTTTAAAATACATAAATACATAGATGCTATTTTGAAAATAACTTATTGAGACACAATTTACATAACGTAAAATTAACCATTTTTAAGTAAAAAGTTCATTACCCAAGGGACACAGGAGTGCTGATGCACAGGGGCACATGCACCCCAATGTTCGTAGCGGCACTTTCAACAAGAGCCAAATCATGGAAAGAGCCTAAATGTCCATCAACTGACGAATGGATTAGGAAGATGTGGTTCGTCTATACAATGGAATACTACGTGGCCATGAGAAAGAATGAAATCTGGCCATTGGTAGCACCGTGGATGGACCTCGAGGGTGTCATGCTAAGCGAAATAAGTCAGGCGGAGAAGGACAGATACCGTATGTTTGCACTCATAGGTCTAACAGGAGAAACCCAACAGAGGACCATGGGGAGGGGAAGGAGGAAAAAGAGTTAGGGAGAGGGAGGGAGACAAAACACGAGAGACTCTTGAATACTGAAAACAAACTGAGGGGGGAAGGGGAAGGGGGAAAGGTAACGGGGGGGTGATGGTCTTGGTGGAGGTCACTTGTGGGGAAGAGCACTGGGTGTTATATGGAAACCAACCTGACAATAAACTATATTTCAAAAAATAAACAATTCAGGGACATTTATCACATTCAAAATGTTGGGCAACAACCACTTTTCTTTTTCCCAATCATAAGCATCCTGTCTTCATCCCCTTCACCTATTCACCCATCCCCCGTCCACTTCCCCTCTGGGAACCATTGGTTTATTTTCTAGAGTTAAGCATCTATTTCTTGGTTTGTCTCTCTCTCTCTCTCTCTCTTTCTCTGTTTTCCCCCCTTTACTCTTTTGTTTCTAAAATTCCACATATCAGTGAAATCATATGGTATTTGCCTTTCTTGACGGACTTATTTCACTTACCATCATACTGTGTAGCTCCATCCATGTTGTTACAAATGGGAAGATTTCATTCATTTTTATGGCTGACAATAATCCAGTGTGTGTGTGTGTGTGTGTGTGTGTGTGTGTGTGTGTGACATTTTCTTTATGCATCGTCTATAGATAGAGACTTCCATATGTTGGCTGTTGTAAATAATGTTGCTATAAACGTAAGGGTGCGTGTATCCCTTTGAATGCGTGTTTTTGTATTTTGGGGGGAAATAGTAGTGTGATTGCTGGGTCTTGGGTAGTTCTATTTTTAACTATTTGAGGAACCTCCACACTGTTTTCCAGAGCGGCCGCACCCATTTGCATTCGCACAGCAGTGCGCGAGTGCTCCCCTTTCTCTGCATCCTCGCCAACACCTGTTGTTGCCTGAGTTGTTCATGTTAGCCATTCTGACGGCCGTGAGGTTGTATCTCCTTGTTTCTCACTTGTACTTCCCTGATGATGAGCGATGTCGAACGTCTCCTCACGTGGCTGTTGGCCAACTGGAAGTCTTCTTTGGAAAAGTGTCTGTTCATGTCTTCTGCCCATTTCTTCACTGGGTTATTTGTTTTTCGGGCTGGGCAACTACCAATTCTCTCTAGAACATTCGTAAGAACAAGCAAAGCAGAAAAACACACCTACGGAAAAAGCTTTCTGCAGTTTCTGTCGTAGCGTTGGGCACGGGATCTCGGAGGCCCAGGGCTCCTTGTGCGCCAAGGGGAAGACGGAGAGGGTGCCCAGCCCTTTCTCTCAGGATGAATGCTCTTGCAGGGGCTCAGATAAAGGCTTAATGACATAAGCAGTGACTGAAGACAGAAACTCATTCCGCACCGAAACCTGGGAATTCAGGCTTGGATGTTTTCTACATGTGACTAAAGTAATAAAACAATTAAGCTTTGGCGGGACTGAAAGGCACTATCAATACGATCGTGTGAACACACAAACCTGTTAGTGGATTTTATTGGTTTTGTACGGTTGCCGCCACAAACGCGGGTTTCAGGACTGTGTCTCTCCCGCCATTCTCTTTCTCGGCAGACGGACTTACCATCTATGTCTGGACGCAAATTTAAGGCTGTCTGGACCGCGCCCTACCCCCGGTCTAGCCCACACGCAC
>CM053579.1:104506859-104523433 GCA_028646485.1 Cryptoprocta ferox
GAGGAGAAACGGTCCCGGCGCGTTAATGAACATACAGAAGGAAATTATCTTCTCTGCTGGGCTGTTGCCTGCACATGTGTCATTTTCTCATACACACCATTGTGAGGCGTGATCAACGGGCAAGTTTAACTATTTCCAAGGCCCTCGTTGGCTCTACCACGGGGACTTTGGAAGACGGGCGTGCGCTAGACGTACCTGGCGATTTTTCTTTCTTTCAACACATGATTGCATCATCAAATCCATCACGTCGATGTCCGGTCTTCATTCCATGGCCTTTTACGGTGACCCTTTGCAAATGCTCATTTCTTTTTTTTTTATTTGATGTTTATTTATTTTTATTTTTGAGAGACAAGGAGACACAGAACCGGAAGCAGGCTCCAGGCTCCCAGCTGTCAGCACCAGAGCCCAATGTGTGGCTCGAACCCACAAACTGCAAAATGATGACCTGAGGTGAAGTCGGACGCCCAACTGACTGAGCCACACAGGCGGCCCTGCAAATGCTCATTTCTTCTGTGCACACACACAAAACCCCACAAATGTGTTAAGGATGCCCACTGAAGGGAGCACACGTTCGTTTCTCAGACACGAATAGCGTGACTGTTGCATCAGTGTTGAACAAGGCGACCAAACCACTTGGAATGAGTTATTGAAGGTAACAACCTAGAGACATCAAACAACTGCAATTCATTAGTGCCTCCCAGATGTTCCCCCGTGGCTTGACGACCCTCCAGGTCTTCCGGAAGAGTCCGAGGCTCATGCTTAAGCACACCCCGAGATGTGTGCGTTCGGTCCTGAGGTTGAGGACGTCACGGGCAAAACCAGGATGCGCCGAGCGCCCTATTTCCACTTGGGGTTGAGATGCAGGTACTGGATTTACCCTCCAGCCCCAACCAGTCAAGAAATAAAAGAGTCCACATGTAGGAAACAAGAGTCCTCAAGACAGGACGGCGGGCACTTACCAACGGGAATCCCCGGGAGGCAGAACACCGGAGCAGGTCCGATCGCCGTCTTCTGTGTCACCACGCAGCCCCCGTGGGACCTGGCCCTCAGGAGAGTGGACGGAAGAGGTGGGCGGCCAGCGCCTCGCTGCCTTAGCTGCAGGGCAGGCTGCCCAAGGCAGCCTCCGGGACAACCGTGTGCCCATCAGACCCTCGGGGGCTCTCTGAGCCAATGCACAAAAGGAAGAATGGGGCAAGTGGGCTGTCCGTGTCTGCACCGCCCCCGGGGGATGATGAGGACCAGGAAAATGGCACTGGGTGCATGGGGAGGAGCAGATTGGACCTGGTGGGACTTGGGAACAAGTGTGACACAAACATAGGACACAGGGCAGGGAGGCAGTGTTGAGCGGGACTTGACGGCAGCTTGTTGGGTTTGGAAGGAGACGGCGCCCTGGTCCTGGGGCATCAGCAGAGCTGGGGGGACCAGGCTAAGCAGTGAACAGGGGCCAATGGATGGCAGGAAATGAGCGGGGTCCGCGTATGAAGATGCTGGCTGTGCACACGAACAGGACAGAGCGGACACCGGCCTCCGGGACGGACGGGGTCAGGAGAAACCCCGTCAGCGAACGTGGGGAAGTCCCACAGCATCTGCCGTCACTTTCCTGCATACAGGGCCCGGCGGCATCTGACATCTGGTGTTTATGTGCAGGCAGTGGGGGGTGAGGACATTGGAAAGTGGGGTTCACAGGGGGGCGGGACCCTCACTGTGGAGACACTGTGAATATCCCTCACGGAGCCACGATGCCCCAGCCTTGCACCTGCGACGGCCATGGCTCTGGGGTCCCAAGCTGCCCGTCTTCTACAGCGATGACACCACCTCCTGGAAGCCACCTCCACACATATGAGTCACCGCCTTTTGCCTCCTGATGCAAAGACAGGACATTCCCACTAATGCAATTTCATCTTTGCTGTCCTGATATTGCTGAGTCGGCTGAATGCATGGCTCCGTTGATTGACTTATCCGTTCCTTTGATTGACTTGTTATTTTTTTTAACAGCATAAAACATCCCAAAGTCCCCTCATTCTCCAGGAATCCCACTGATGTCATCCAAACCTCAGCATGTGCTTTCCATTAATGATGGAAACGTTCCTTCTCATGACCAAAGGGGTTTATGAGACACTTGAGGGTGGACCCTAACATCTTCGTCTTCATGACTGAAAAAAGAAAAGGCCAGGGTCCCTGGGGAGATCATCTGCAGACACAAAAAATATACACAAAAGCTAATAAGAAGAGATTCTATACTGTTTATATCAAATGTCTCATCCTCTAGAGTGTAACCGATGGTCACAAGCTAGAAAGGGGGAGCATGCAATGGTTCGTAGTAGCCTCTTGATCGCCTATGAAGAGGCTGAGTATGTGTCCATTATTTTTAAAATATGCCCTATGGACAGAATCTAGAACCTCCAGATGTAAGACCCTAAAAAAAAAGAGATTGTCCCCTGCATTTTTGTTGGAATCTTCTGGTGTTTATTCATGACCCTGCCCTTAATAAGACCACTCATTCCCTTTTGGGAGAAGTCAGTCACGGAGGATGCGTCTCCTTCCTCACATTCCCATGGCCCTTCAATGTCTTCTCCCTCCTCGGATGGTTGACATTTGCTTTCCTTTGGTGATACATGAACACTGTAAACCCATGAGCTCATTCAAGGCTAATCTTGCCTCTTGAGTGGGGTCCGCTCTTGACACGTAGGGTTGTTTCCACATAGGTTGCCGGCCAGAAAGTCTCCGATTCTTATAAAGGCTCCTGGCGTCTTCCAGGAGAACGAGGGACAAGACGTGCACCCATGAAAGATCACTTATTTTTCTCTTGAACAGACAGCAAGAGTCGGGGGCTTGCTGACTGGGGTCTGGCCCCAGGTGCTCCATCTAACGTCTTGGGACTCTCTGAGGGGTCTGTAAACTCTACGGGGAAGGGTATCAAGATACAACTGCATTTGAACACCGCTTGGCTTTCTTCCTGTAGAGAGACAGCATTAAACTACGGTCAACATGCATCCGTGCTCCCGCGCTGTTCCAGACGATGGTGGATGGGACTGGTCCCAATTAAAAAGTACAACCCTTCAAAAACATGCCAACTTGTTCCTCTAAGAGCCTGAATTAACATCCCCAAAGATGCCATGTGTCCATCTCAAGAACCTGGGCGTGTGACCTTCTTTGGAAAAAGGGTATTCACAGCATCTCCTTATCTGATCTCAGCCTTGCCTGAAAATCTACCCATTCGGGACTCGAAGAGGGGAATGAAGGTCTGCAAGAGAACCTCAAGAGGGAAATCTTTTTCTGATGCGCGCTGGGGGTAGACGGCTAAGGTTACCTGACGTTTCCAGTCCTGCCTCCCGACGGCCCAGGAAAAGCTCATCCTTCCAGACGCAGCCCAGCCGGGGCTCACAACTGGTGGACTCTGAACGCTGGCCGGTTGACGAGAGTCCCTGGCAAAAGCTGGAAACAACGACTCAGCCTTCGTATTTAGGTCAATGCCCCGAGAGTGCGGACCTCTCTGCCCACGCGGCAAATCTATTTGAGCAAAACTGACACTTGGCTAGAGCCTCCGCCAAGGACGGCACAAGAGTGAGGTCAGCCTTGAGAATGATTCTATGGCTCTCAAATTCGTTGGCTCTCCAGACGCTCTCAGGGTACAGGGCTAGGATCCATTTGTCAACAGCCAAAGTACTTTTCCCAATAGGAGCAAACCAGGAACATGTGAATCTGCTCTCCTAAATGAGAGGCCAAAGTGGACAAAGTAAAGAAGCCCCCCTCTCCCATGGTGCCTTCAGGGTTGCCAGTTCTTTTTAACGGAATGTTCTGGTGACCTGAGAATTTTTAAAGAATTCGTTTTTTAAATTTCTTTTATGGCATTGTCATATCCAAATTGCAATGGTAATTCAGTTGAAATTGGTAACTCAGTTGAAATCACTAACATCTAATTGTTGGGCTACTCTACATGAGAAGCACAACTCTGTGGATATAATTCATATAATATGTGATGCATATTATACGTATTAACTTTTATATCAGTCATCTATCTCTTATCAAATCTATTAATTTTTATCTATCTGTATCTACCATCGATCAAATTTATAAATTTTCCATCTATCATATCTATGTCTTTATTATATATCCGTCCGTCCATCCATCCATCCGCCTAATATTTATCTGATTTCTACGTCCATCCATCCATCCATCCATCCATCTTCTATCCATCCATCCTCTCTCTCTCTCTATCCATCCACCCGCTCATAGCTAATATCTTCAGCGACTCTGCTATTATTCTCATTCTTCGGATGAAAAACCACGTGCTGGGGTCATGAGTTACCTTAGGAAGGGGTTACTGTCGTAAGAGATGGCCTGGACACCTGGCCTCTCCTACCTCTTTCGTGAAAGACGTGTGATTCACAAACCGCTGGAACCTTTTACTTGCTTCAGAGTCATCATGACACCACACCAATCGCACACATCACTTGTAACGCAGTTTTGTTGTGGTTCTACAGAACATCTTAAGGTAATTCAATCAGCATTACACGTACCCACCAGGTAGTTAATTTTATTAAAACTTACTATTGCCATGTAGAGTCCCTTGAAAAACCTTTCAGCCAGGCTTTTTGAGTGTGTGCAACAGTGCTCTCTGATAGGGGTCAGAAGGTAAATTCATGTGTGTCAGCTACCCCAGCGTGAGCATTGCAAGGGAGTGGGAATTTACGATACAGCCGGCTTCTCCTTAAGCCCATGCAAGCCCAGTAAGTGTCCTTACACTTACTTGGAAGCGGACACGGGATCTTATTGCCATGGCCAAATTTGGTTCTTTATTCTACTGCTGATGTAGTAATCACTTAGTAGCTTTTGGATATTAAACTATTTTACCTGTTACGTAGTTTTCAAACATCCCAATTAGTAATGTTCTCACTCTCTCCAGTAGTCACTGCCCAAAGGACTTGATTTCACCATTGAGATAGCCCAGTGGTCAGAGCGCTCTGCGCATGGCTGGTGTAAATAAAAAATGCTCTACCTCCCCAGCACCAAGGGTCTTAGAACAGCAAATGTTAATTATTGGTCATTAGCGTATTAAATTATTGTATTAATAGTATTTTAGTATTAATTTATTATAATCTTGATAGTATATTAACATTATCTATATGGCATGTTAATCCTGAGAGTATATTAATTATTATATATAGCATATTAATCTTGATAGTATATATTATTATAGTGGAATAGTTATTCATTATGATCCTGATAGTATACTAATGTATTATAATCCTGATATGAATAAACTTATTATATGTAGCATGTTAATCCTGATAGTATATTAATTTTTATAGTAGTTTATTAATTTATTATAATGATGATTGTATATTAACTTATTGTGTATAGTATATTAATTCTGATGGTATATTAACTTGTTATAGTAATATATTAATTTATTATTATCCTGATAATATATTAATTTATTATAATCCCTATAGTATATTAACTAATTCTTTGTAGCATATTAATCCTGATGGCATATTAGAGTAGAATACTTATTCATTATAATCTTGATAGTGTACTAATTTATTATAATTCTTATAGTGTATAAACTTATTATATATAGCATATTAATCCTGATAGTATATTAATTTCATAGTAATTATTAACTTATTATAATCCCGATAGTATATTAAGTAATTACATGTAACATATTAATCCTGATAGTATATTAATTTATTATAGTAGCTTATTCATTTACTATAGTCCTGATACTATATTAGTTTGTTACATATACCATTTTAATGCTAAATTAATTTATTACAGTAGTTTATTAATTTATTACAATTCTAATAGTATTTTAATTTATTACATATAACATTTTAATACTGATAGTATATTACTTTATTATAATAGTTTATTAATTTATTATAATCCTAATAGTACATTAATTTATTATACACAGGGTATTAATCATGATACTACATGAAGTTATTATAATCCTGATAATATACTAATTTATTAGAACCGATAGCATACTAAGTTATTATACATAGTACATTAATCCTGAAAGTATATTAACTCATTAGAGTAGTAAATGAATTATTATAATCCCGATACTAAATTAATTTACTGTAATCCTGACAGTTCAGTAGTTTATTATAATCGGGGACTCCCACAGACAGCTCCTCCTGCAAGGAAGCCGTTACCATAACAGCCGCTCATGATACGTCTTCTAAACTGCGTGTCCCTATTTGGGGCAGCTGACCACCACGACCGAGTGGGTGCACGTGCAGTAAATGCACCCAGTGATCCCGGTGACCTAGAATGATCTCTCGCGGGAAATGCCTCCTGAGACCTCACAGACATTCCGTCCCTCCATCCACGAGCTCTGCGGGTGAGTGATGGGGAGATTGCTGTGGGGGGACCAGTCTGGCTCTGAAACGTTTCCTGATGGGTCAGAGAGTGAGGGTGCAGAAGATTGGAGGCTGGGTGTGTGTGCGCCTGTGTGTGCACACGCATGTCGGGGTGTGGGACAGGCAGGATGCTCGTATATAGGGAACACGTCGGCTCTGCTGAGGAAGGCTCACCACCCACTCTGCTCTTCGGAAGGCGGATGATTAGGGTCTAAGCATCTGCCCTTCCTCACCTGCAGGAAAGGTGAGTTTTCCATGCCTTTGCCCGGTGATAATGACCTTAAAATGCCACTCAGTTGGGTGAAGCAACCACGCGACAAATACAAGACTCGAGGACTATGGTTTCAGAGACCCTGCTCCCAGACAGCTTGGGTTTCATTTTCCACTCAGCCTGGACCGCCCGAAAGCTGAGGTCTGGACCACTTCTGAGGTACTTCTGCGCAGAACTGCTGCCTCTGAGAAGCACCTTGTTAGTAGGCACAAAGGTTAGGCTGAGTATATTCCCAGGACGGTGCATTTGCAAACTGCGGCACTCTCTTCACCCTAGGGGAGGCGTGGAGGACATCTGTGGCATTAATGACCCGGAGATATGACTGGAACAGCTCTCCTTCCTGGAAGAAAGTGTTGGGAAATCATTATTTGCATAATAGGAGATGTCTCACTTTTTCCTTTGGCTGCCAGGAAGCTCATAACTCAATTATTTGTAAAAAAATCTTTGTCATCGTGGTTGGTAGGGATGTATTTATATTAACAGATTTCAAGTCTGTTGAAATATAGTCTGAGGTCTATATTAACAGATCTCAAGTGGATGAGAGAAGATATCCATCTATCTAATGTTCATCTATTTTTGCAAGAGAGAGAGAGACAGAGGGAGACAGGGAGTAAGCAGGGGAGGTGCAGACAGAGAGGGGGAGACACAAAATCCGAAGCAGGCTCCAGGCTCTGAGCTGTCAGCACAGAGCCCAGTGCGGGACTCGAACTCAGGAACTGCGAGATCATGACTTGAGTTGAAGTCGACGCTTAACCGGCTGAACCACCCAGGCGCCCTGAGAGAAGACGTATTTTTAAATAGTCTGCCTTCCAAAGTTCTCATCATGATTAGATTAAATTTTTCTGGAGAATTACAAACATACTCAAAACTTGGAGAATATTCTATTGGATCCTGCATGCACCCATTATGTTAAATAATTAGCAACGCGTGGGTGGCCCTGTTTCATCCACACCCACCCTGTCCCTTCCTGCAAACCCCAGATTTACCTTGAAACTAATCCCAGGCACCGAACAATTGCATCCAGTCATTTAATTACGTCTTATTTTGTTGCGCATACCTTTAAGCACTACACACAACACTTGAGGAATGTGTGGGGGGGAGGGGAGGGACACATGCATATTTACACAAACCCATCTTTTCCCACAATTCCCTCAACTTTTGTAAACATGCTTGCCTTTGCACTCAGTCCCAGCGTTACTGACCACCCCATGTGGACAGGACGGTGTCCGATTGTCTGGTCTGCTGTAGCCTCGATGGCCCTTACCTGACTTGTTCCTTTCCTTGGACCCTGGTCACATTTTCCTAAGTGAAAAGGTGCAATTAAGAAAAAACAAAGTGCATCTCGTGATTGTCCTAGTAGGAAGATACTCCAGGGGCCAGAGGAAAGCAATCGTTCTTTTATCCCCCCTGTCATACTTGGAACTACAGCTCGTGACTCCATTCGCCAAGGTGGGGGTGCCATTGTCTTCCAGGATTCTGGAAGGAAAGCCCATCCTGTGCGAGCACAACTCGAGTTTGTACGTGTGCAACGTGCTTCCCCTCAGGAGGTGAGCTGGGCTTTGTGCGTCCTGGTCCTTTTCCCTTGTCCATGAACCAAGAAGCCAAGACACCATATTGACCACCCTTGCTCCGCCATGTTATGGTTTCTTCCAAACGCCGTTGCTGCATCCGTGACCACACGCCAGTGCGGCGCCCGCACATCGGTCACGGTCACAGTGACCTTCTACGTCAAACTCGAGCGAGGTGCGTCGGGGTCATAGCTGCTGCTGGATTTCCAGTCTTGCGAAATTGGTATTTATGGTTGGTCCATGTAAGCAGTGACGATGGTCTTGGCTTGTGTGTGCACTTGGCGGACAGGAGACATGCCTTGGCTGCTCACAGCAGTAAGGGTCATGGACTGTGTTTTCCAAAAATACTGACTCAGAGCAGTAGAAGATTTAGAGTGAGGGCTACTCGGTGCTTGTTAGAGGAAACATGGGAAGTTGGGAGGAGCACGCCCATTGCTGGGACCCGTCCATGGGTGGCAGGCATGGCTGTTACAGAGGACGTATTCTCAAAGGCAGGTTGGAGAAGGCTCGTTAACCAAGCAGCAGAGAGAAGAGGTCCGTGGGATCCCAAATGTGTTACCCAGTGTCAAAGACAGCGAGCAATTAATAGATTGTTTCTTAAGCTTTTGGGTTTTGTGTAGACATCTACTAAAAGCTGTGAAGCAGGGCTCGCCACCCTTTTTCTGTAAAAAGAGTAATTTTTTGGCTTTTGTTTGCCCTAGGTATGGTCTCTGGTCCCTTGTAAGTGGATAAGTGCATATAGTCAACACCTAAGAAATGGGCATGACTGTGTTCCAATGAAACTTTATTGGAGAAACAGAACCTTGAATTTCACGTCATTTTCAGGTGTCGTAGAATATTGTTCTTCGGAAATTCTTCCCCAACCATTTATTTTTTTGTAAATTTTTTTAATGTTTACTCTTTTTTGAGAGACAGAGTGTGAACGGGAGAGGGGCAGAGAGAGAGGGAGACCCAGAATCCGAAGCAGGCTCCAGGCTCTGAGCTGTCAGCACAGAGCCCGATGTGGGGCTCAAACTCAAGAACCGCGAGATCATGACCTGAGTCGAAGTCGGATGCTCCACCGACTGAACCTCCGAGGCGTCCCTTTCCCAACCATTTAAGACCGTGCATGAATTGGGGCTCTTGGGCGGCTCAGTCGGTGGAGCATCCAACTCTTGATTTTGGCTCAGGTCATGATCCCAGGGTCATGGGATCGAGCCCCCGATTGGACTCCTCACTAACTGTGAAGTCTGCTTAACTTTCTCTCTCTGCCCTTCCCCCACTTGCACTCTCTCTCGAAACAACAACAACAATAATAATCTTAATAAATTGTTAAAAACAAAAAAAGTCCTCGACGCCCAACATGCATGAATTCGTCTTAGCGCAAATACAAAAACAGGCATCTGACAAGCTTTGGCCCACGAATCATTGCTTCTCAAGTCCTGGTCTACACGATGTGCTTTACTCGGGGGTCTGCAGAGAACCAGAACTGATTGGATGTGTCAGTAGGTTGAGATCTCTCATGGGGATTGGCTGACACCATTATGGAGGCTGGAAACTGCTCTGCCTGCCGTCCCCAAGCTCGAGGACCTTCCAATGTGCCCGCCCAGAGGACAAGATGGGGAGTGAGTGCTCCGTGTCCCAGGATCCTCGGCACCTGGGATCCTCCCCTGAGCCAAATTCTTCCAGGTAGATCTGATGTCACCCCATGAGCCCCAGGGATGAGCTTTGACAGGGCGTGGTCACAGCAGAGGGGTGTGCCTTCCAGCCGGCCGGCAGGCCAGCACACTGACGGGGGAGCATCTGGTCCTTCTGGTCCCCAAGAGAGTCCCCGGTCCAGCACTGGCCCCACAGGAGCTGCCGATGACAGTGGGGAGCCCCACGGCTTCCCTGGGGGTGTGTGTCTTTTTCCTGTGGACCCGGGTACCATCACTCCCATCCCGGAACCACACATCCTGGTCTTCTGATGCTCCCCAGGGCTCTTCATTCACGTCAAGAGGTCTCTGTTCACGCGATTCGCACCCTCTCTTCTACTTACTGAAATATAGTTGACACACAATGTGACGCTACTGTCAGGCGTACGACATAGTGAGTCGATACATGTGTACATATACTGTGCTCACCCCACGTGCACCACACTTGTCACCAGACAACTCGTCCCATAGCTGGGAGCGTGTGTTGCCCATCGCGTCGCCTCCCCCCCCTCCTCTGCCAACCACATTCTGCGTAGGACTGAGAGCACATAGTATCTGTCTTTCTCACTTCACTTAGCGTGATACCCCGGGGGTCCACTCCTGCTGTTGCAAATGGCAAGATCTCATCCTTTTTTTTTATGCCTGAGTAATATTCCAGATGATGCTCTTCTTAAAGGGCTCCAATCGTCCCAGCTGTTTGTAGGAAAGCCACAGCCCACTTCTTTTCCATGATGGCCGAGAATGAACAGGAAGTCACATTTCCTTCCTGCTCGCATCTACCAGACTGGTTCTGACCCCTGCAAGTCACAAGTGTGTCCGGACAACTGGTATCTGCTGGACATCTCCCACATGCCCGGCATTGCTCTCAAAGGACTGTGTTTGACCTCCTAATGCTCCTGGGGGTGGGGGCCACTAGAGCCCCTCAGTTTCCAGATGAGGAGATTAACACTGGGGAGGATATTTCTGGAGGAGGTTTGGCAAACGTGATACAGTGAATAAGAACAGGCACGTGGCATTTCACGTATGCAGTGCCTTCCGTAGCGCACACTCCAGCCAGCGTGCTCTGGGGCGGGTGGGGGGACAAGAAAGGGGACAGCTGGAGAAGACGGACGCTGGCTCTGTCCTCCCAACATGCAAACAACGCATTTCTTTTACCCATCTGCAGCTCAGCTCAGTTAGACCGATGTACCGCTGAGCTGAAATGACTCATCAGTGAGGTGAAAAGACGTGCCCAGGGGTCAGACCATCACGTATCACAGCCTAAGTGTCTTTTTAAAAATATAGCCTTTGATGAAGGCACCTAGGTGGCTTAGCCGGTCGAGCATCCAACTCTTGATTTTGGCTCACGTAATCTCACGGTTTGTGGGATCGAGCCCTGCATCAGGCTCTGTGCTGACAGTGTGGAGCCTGCTTGGGATTCTCTCTCTCTCTCTCTCTCTCTCTCTCTCTCTCGCTCTGCCCCACCCCTGATGGCACTCTCTCCCTCTCTCTATCTCTCTCAAAAATAAATAAACATTAAAAAAAAACAAAATAAAAATAAATAAATATAGCCTGTGATAGATAATGGGGTATGAGGCCCAGTGTGGGTCAAACGTTGGTTTAGATGTCCCTGAGATGAGAGTTTTTAGATAAACTGAACCTTTAAATGAGTAGGCTTGGTACCAAGTGGATTGCCCACCACAGTTTGGATGGGCCACACCATATCAGCTGAAGGACTTACAAAGAAACTAGGAGGTCCTTCAATGAAGAAGGAATTCTGCCTCCAGAGCACAGCATAGAAATTCTACCTGGGCTTACAGCACGGTGCCCTGCGGAATTTGGACTGAAGCCTGCAACAGCGACTCAACTGGAATTTCGAGCCTGCTGGCCTGCCTTATGGATTTCGGACTCGCTGGTGGCCCTCAAAATCATGTGAGGCAATTCCTTAGAATAGATCTCTCTGTCTTTCTGTAGCTAGGTAGGTAGATGGATGGATGGATGGATGGATAATGTATATAGATATGATGGATGGATGGATGGATGGATGGATAATGTATAGATATGATGGCTGGATGGATGGATGGATGGATGGATGGATAATATATAGATATGATGGATGGATGGATGGATGGATAATGTATAGATATGATGGATGGATGAATAATGTATAGATATGATGGATGGATGGATAATGTATAGATATGATGGATGGATGGATAATGTATAGATATGATGGATGGATGGATAATGTATAGATATGGATGGATGGATAAGTTGGTAGATAGATGATAGATAGATATGGATGGATGGATAGGTTGGTAGATAGATGATAGATAGATATGGATGGATGGATGCATAGATGGATAGATGGATAGTTGTTAGTGATGAGACAGAGATACAGATAGAGACATAGAGTATCTCTATGTCTCCATGTTCTGGTATCTCTGTATGTCTCTGTGTGTATTTCTATATCTGCATCTCTTTCTGCATGTGTTTCTCTGCGTCTCTCTGTCTCCCGTTGCCTCTCTCTCCGGAGAGCCCTGACTATCACGCAGCCCAGAGAACATGAGGCCAGCTCAGCGCCCCACAGCAGCTGGGCTGCGTATGGTCCAGGGCAGCGTTCACCCCCCGGGAGGGCGTGATCTCCGTGAAAGGATCCCACTACTCTGGGAATTGCTGACCCTCTGCAAACCCTGAGGGCCCCCTGTCTAGACAGGTGTCGGGTTTCCTGCGTCTGAGCAGAGCCCGCTGCACATGTGCACAGGACTTTCCGGCGGCCCCTCTTGCCCAACATTCCGAATACCTGTGGTCTGTTAACTGGGAGGTCAAGATAAGTGAGTTTTATTAAGATAAACCTCAGACGCCGAGCGGGATTTTCGGGCTCTTGCATCAGGTCGGGAAGAGCCGCGTGAGGCTCATGGGGAGGGAGGTGTGTGTGGGCTACCACACCCCTGCAGCCAAAGCACATGTTTTTAAATGTGTGCGGTTTCTCCCCCTGAGATAGTTTTGCATTGGTTTGTGGGGGAAACGGTTCACCAGGAGCCCTTTGGCCAGAGCAGGGAGGTTCACAAGCCTTGTCAGCCCCTGAGTGCCCTCCGTGGGACGTGGCTCTGCCTACGGCACTGTTGGGGAGCCCGGGTGCTGGCTCTGGGCGCCCCCCCGGGCGCTCCGTCCGGCAGCTGTGCGCCTGGTTTCCATTGCCCAGCCATCGGACAGGACGGACACACACTTCATGGATCTGCGGACTCCCTCCTGCCCACCTGTAACTCGGAAACGAAAGCAGTGCGACTCTGCACCCCCGAGGTTCACCAGAGCTGATGCGAAGCGCCCGGGGCAATTCTCACGGCCCGGGGCAACGACAACAGGTCCCCTGGGTGGCGGCTGCACGCCTTTCTGCCGCCTCAGCCTGCTGCTGTCGCCTCCCTCAGGGACTCTCCGAAGCCACTCTCCGCGGAATGCTCTTGCTTCCCCGTGAGTCCCGCTTGGTCCTTTCCCATTGGGAAAACAAGACCAAGGGGCTCTCACTCCCCCACCGCTGGATTCTCTCACGCGGCGCTTGGGAGCGTGAGTTTGCAAGAACGTTTCATATCTGCGCGCTTTTTTACGTGGACGTTTTTAAGTGTATTTACCCACGTGGGGCTTGAACCCACAAACATCGGGAGCATGAGTTGAGTCAAAATCACAAGTCGGATGCCTAACTGACTGACCCCCCAGATGCCCCCCAATGGACTGCAAAAATGACAGTTCTGTCAGAGTTCCGGGGTCCAAGGTAAAGAAAAAGGTGTGCCTGTGCCCATTTACCATAACACCTGTCAACCTCTCAGGATCCATCATGTGGAGTTTCTTTCCCCAAAGTCGCCCCCCAACCCCACTATCATCCTGTCACCAACCCATAATTGCTTCCCCTTCTACTTCTATTTCTAACCTGTCCTACACTCCCAATGTGACAGCCCGGCAGAGACACGTATGGACAGATATAAACGTGCGTGTCCCACCCAGACTTTTATCTCAGTGCAGAATGATTCCGAATGTCCAGCATCTTCCAAGATCTAGAGCAGCGAGGACTCACCCCGTTGGGTGTTTTGGAAATGTCCTCTAGATGTTGACAAGTGTCTTATGCTCAGCTCACAAAGTCCCGCCTTCGGCAGGTGTCACTTCCCTGGGGCCCCCCAAGGTCCACCAGGCAGAAGTCCCCCAGCCCGGGATGAAATGCAGTCGTTTCTATGGGCAAAAGCCCAAGTGGGTGATGGGCGAGGAGGACTGAAACCATTTGGAGAGGAAATGCGCGTGACTCCTTCTAAATGGCTGGGGATCTGAAGGAAGGCGAGCTTGGCCAGAGGGAGGCAGGACCCTCAGGGTAACTAGTCATGGCTGAGACACTGAGTGACGTCTGCCTTGTGCATCAACACCTGTGCACCTACGGCTAACAAAATGTAAGTTCTTTAAGATAAAAGACGGACGCCTGGGGGGCTCGGTCGGTTAAGCATCCAACTCTTGGTTTCGGCTCAGGTCATGATGTTACAGTTCATGATTTTGAGCCCCATGTTGGGCTCCTTGCTGACAGTGAGGAACCTGCTTGAGATTCTCTTTCTTCCTCTCTCTCTGGCCCTCCCCTGCTCACTCGCACTCTCTCTCTCTCAAAATAGATAAATAAACTCAAACAAAATTATAAAATAAAAGAAAATTTAAAAGTCACTTCCTCAGTAATACTAGACCCATTTCCAGGACTCGGAGGCCGCCATATTGGACCCCATCTCCTGAACATTTTCCCATAATTGCACAAAATTCGGTAGGACTGGCCATGCCAGTCTGGACACTGGGTATTTCCAAGGACCGTCCAATTATGAATTTTTAATTTGGGGGATTTTTAAAATTATAAGATCCTAAGGCACACGGGCGACACCCATGTAAAATACCGTACAACTAGCCATATTCTCTTCATGACCGGGACACAAATATGTTCACCTCAAAACGTGCCGCTCATGAGATCGTGTAAGAACTCCTGATGTGAACGAGAACCACATTCTGAAAGATCCCTAAAATTGCCGTATTTCTAAGTCTGTACGCATCGTGCTTATTCTCCCAAGGTACGCGCACGTCCGTTTCTTGGTTCCTTGTGGTGGGTGTTTTCTGCGGTCGTTCCATTTTGCTGAAGCTGTGAGGGGAAAAGCACGTGCGTGCCTACCCCAGGGAGGGTTCCCCGGGGCACACCCTTCCACTCCTGTTCCTGCGAACAGAACTCAGGCGAACGGACACGTCGCACAGAAGACCAGCAGCGAAATGTTGTGGAGCTGAGAGGCAGCAGCAATTGCTTTTCTATCCGTCGGCAGGTCCCACCCACAGTCCCACCTCTGTACCCACCGGTTCAACCGTCTGTGGATGCACATGGGAAGCAGTCAGGACGCTGGTCCCGGGGCACCTGGGGGGCTCAGTCCGTTGAGCATCTGACTCCTCATTTCAGCTCAGCTCAGAATCTCACGTCCAGGAGTTTGAGCCCCGCACTGGGCTCCGTGCTGATGGGGTGAAGCCTCCTTGGTATTCTCTCTCTCTCTCTCTCTCCCCCTCTCTCTGCCCCTCCCCTGCTCATGCACGCTCTCTCTCACTCTCTCTCTCAGAATAAATAGACTTAAAAAAAAGAAAAAAGAACGCCCATCCCTCGCTGCCAGGACTGGAAATTCATGAAGTTTCTTCTAAAGCTGAACGTGACCCAGCAATTCCCCTCCTTGGTCTAAACTGTGGTGAACCTCTTGGGTCCGTGTGCGTGTAGAAGCATGTCCTTAGCGGTAATGCCTGTAATGGTGATAGACTGCACACGCCCACAGGTTTGCTGAAGGGAGAATGGATATATAAAGTGTGCAATAGTTGCATAATGGACTATTGTGCAAAAACGGAAATAATAAGCCACATCCGTATGCAACGTTATGCGTGAATCTTAGCAACTCAGTGTTCAGAGAAAAAAATACACAGGACCAGACACTGTCCTTTCAATGATTAAGACTCGAAAATAAACATGCTTACATGATACATATATGTAATATACAGGTGTGCATACATTACATATATTTGTCTTAGTATATATATTCTCTTCAATATATTATTATACATAGATGACAAAACATATATGTAATATACCTACACATATATATATATTACATATGTATGCCTTAGAAATTCTTAGAAATCTTAGAAATTCAGTGTTGACAGAGAAATATATACAGAACACCAGTCTGCTATCAATGAGTAAGACTCAAAAATAAACATACTCTTATATAGATATATATCTAAGATATATATGTAATACATATGTAATATGTCTATAATATATGCATAGATAGCAAATCATGTTATGTATGGTAATATAGTATTATGTGTAATATATAATATAAATAAAACTGTCTATGTAACATATACAGACATATATATATATATTACATATGTGTCTCTTAGAAATTCTTAGAAATCTTAGAAATTCAGTGTTGACACACACAAAAAATACAGAAGACCAGACAGTGTGCTATCAATGAATAAGATTCAAAAGTAAACATACTTATATATACATCTAATATATAAACATACTTATATATACATCTAATATATAAACATACTTATATATACATCTAATATATAAACATACTTATATATACATCTAATATATAAACATACTTATACATCTAATATATAAACATACTTATATATACATCTAATATAT
>CM053579.1:104523933-104594062 GCA_028646485.1 Cryptoprocta ferox
ATAATATAATAGTAGATATCATATAATATATAATTGGTATAATAAATAATAATATGATATAATCGATACAATATATGACATAATGGCAAATCTTGGTCACTGATTAGGACGAAACCAGTGGGTGTATAATATGAGGTTACAGCTCATAGGAATCTCAGGAGTAGAGGCAAAGGGGAATCAATGAAATAATTCTAAAACATCCCAGGGCAGCACCAGCTAAGCTGAATAAAGTGCTTATTGGTAAATGCTTTCCTGAAAAATGTTAAAACATAAACCGCACATAAGAGACAAACCACCCTATGCCGTTTTTGCAACACCTTTTGAAACGATGATGACTCGAATATTAAAAGTGCACAAATGTTTAAAAGGAAGAGGCAAATAAGTGCAGGAATATGTATCTGTTTTCTGTTTTTCTCACGTTTTAAGGGACAGAATGCCTCTCATGTGTCACGGGAATTGCAGGGAGCTTTGGAGATTATCTGATCCAGACCATGATATTAAGAACCAGAACTTCCTTCTCTGTTTCTTTTTTTTTTTTTTTTTAATATTAAGGTCACATCATTGATAGGGGGGAAAAAAAGGAACAGTTCTTGGTTAATATCTTACACTGCAGGCATTGGCCCATCCCTGCCTAACATCAGAGAAACCCCAGCAAACTGTTTGTGCAATTTGGATTCTGAGAACGTGAGTCACGCTTTCTTTTTGGGGTTTGTTTCTATGTTTGCAATCTCAGAGTTCAGAGTTGACGACCGTTTGCGATGGGGGAGATGATGGGGCAGGTATCACGATATGCGGATCCCTCATGGCAAGAAGACCGTGGGCGCAGAGGCTGGGTAGACACAGAGTTTCAGGAAAGTATGGGAAGTCCCTGCGGGTCAGGAGCGCTCAGCCCCAAACACACTCCCAGAAGCAGCTGAGAAGACAGGCCATGTGGGCGGGAAAAGTCTAACGGGTCAGAGGCTGTGCTCGCAGCGGGAAAGCACAGTGTAATCTTGAACCGTAATGAACACCACCTTGCACTGTGATATCGCTCTCATTGCTGAAACCTTAAGGGAACTTGCTTTTTTTTTTTTTGACAAATGCTTTGTTACGTAACTTTCCCTCTGCCGGATGGCCCTCTCCAGGTGCCAAGGCGTTAATGGTTCCCAGATTGCCTGTCTTTCCTCGGGCCCAAGTCCCTGCAACACGGAGACTCCCTGGGTCAACACAATGCACCCAGCTCTCCTCCGACTCCGAGGCCACGGAGTCAAGGGTTCCCTGAGTGCTCTCTAAACATCCTGTTGGAGGGAAAAACCACTTGGCTCAGAATATCCAACATCCCCCCGATAAGGGGAGAATTTCATGAGTAATGAGACAAATACGTGATTTTTTTTTTTTTTTTTTTTTTTATGAACGATTCTGAAAATATTTAAAGACCTGCAAATTGGTTCTCAAGAAGAATTTCCACGCTGCCCGGGGAGATTCGCAGCAGATCCACACAAAACTAAACCGTACACGTGTGCGCACAGACAGCCTGGTTTACTACAACAAATGCACTGGGCATGCTCAGGACCGAAGACGGCAATTTGCAGAAGCCGTCCGTCGTTCCAGAGGGAACAGACGTGACGGGACTTCTGTACCGGTGACACCTCCTTGAAGGCACTGAAGGCAAGATCAAAGCGCCCGTGAGTTGACGTCTGTGATCCCAACGCAGAAGAATGCTCATCGCAAATTAGCAGTCGGCCGCCTCCTTTCATGTTTAACACCCCCAGCCTGTGTCAAACTGTAATTCCTAAGAGGAACCAGGGTATAACTCGTTCACATGACACTGACTTGCGGTTTCTGTCCTAATTCACCCTGTTCTCTATTCCGGGAAGACTGAGGACGGGCGTTACTCGACGCGTGTTTGGGCTGTGAGGAAATGCATATGGAAAGGCATTCAGATAACGTGTCACGTCCTGGGAATGCTGTCACGTTGTGGGCTCACGACACATGAAAAAGTCCTTTTTTTTTTTAAATTTTAATGTTTATTTTTGAGAAAGAGAGAGAGAGGCAGAGCGTGAGCAAGGGAGGGACAGAGAGAGAGAGAGACAGGCAGAATCGGAAGCAGGCTCCAAGCTGTCAGCACAGAGCCCGACGCGGGGCTCGAACGCGTGAACGGCAACACCATGCCCTGAGCCGAAGTCAGACGCTTCACCGACTGAGCCACCCAGGTGCCCTTGGCACAAAAAATTTTTCTTTGCATATTGACAAGGAGGTAAGTGGATGGATACAGACTTTTTCGTTTAATTTTTTTAGTTTTAATTTTTTTTAGCTTTGAGAAATTTTCATTCCATTTCCAAATTTGAGATCTTTTGAGACTGACATGCTGCGTAAGGAACGAGACAGGGACGTCCCTGGTACCCTTTACATAATGTGCCGCCAATGGCAACATCTTGCAAACCTGTTGACTTTGTTACCGTCAAGACACAGAGCGTCGATTGGTTCAAGGCTACAGGGATCCACTACGTCGTTCTCTAGTTCCATCATTTTATCATTTCTGGGATGTTCTATGAGCAGATGCACGCAGGATGGAAGCTTTTGAGATTGGCTGCTTTTGTTTGCTATAATTCCTTTCTTTTGGGACATTCATCCAGATCGTTGAGTACAACAATCCTTCATTTCTTCTTGTGGTGATTTTTGTCGGGGGCGTGGGAAGCAAACCGGAATTACTGGTTAGCAGACCCCCAGCACGGGGCCTGGCTTTCTCCGTGGACCAGACCTGTGCAGGGCCCACACTTGGCAGTAAGAGAGCATTGCTGGCCGTCCACTGTCTGCAGAATGGGGGCTGCAACCTTGCTGGAGGGGAGCGCGTGTGGCCGCACAGGGCCCCCCAGTGTAGATTGGCTCACAGAGCAAGTACGTGCACCCACTAACTCGCATGAACCATGCGATCACGACGTGAGTGGGATGCTTCACTGACCAAGCCACCCAGGCAGCCCGGTGTTGCACTTCTTCTTCAAAGGCCTCAGACCTGTGCGTGAATCCGGCACGAGACTTCCCACCGATGGGTTGTCCCCTGTGGAAGTCACTTAACACTTGCTTCATCTGTCACTCCAGTGCCATTCCGTTTGGGTCCGTCCTTCTTGGAGACGGCGGTATTCGTCACAGAAGGGCAGGCACTGAGGGACCAGAAGGGCGAGATGCAGGACAGCCGTGCCCCCGGGCAGGTCCACTGGGGCCACGTCTGCATTCATGGTGCTGCTGTCCCTGCGCCTCCCCCCCAGGCGGATGTGCATGGCTTCACGTCTGGGGTCCTAGCATCCTCCGCACACTCAGAGTCCCGTGACTTACTGGCCTCTTTGACAGAGATCCCTGCGGTTGGTCCATTTCTACAGACAAACGGAAACTTGCTCTTTTGAAATACTTCACCGTACTGATACCATCCCCCCCTGCTTTGCTGATCCCCGCGGCGAAGTATTTCACAGCGCGTTAGAATCCGCAGCTTCCGCACAGAGCAGATGTGTCCCCCCTAAAAGCACTCCGTAGATAGGACAGAAATCTGAGTGAGGAAGTGAAGACCCTATTTTTAAAGGGTTTGAAATACAAAAAGATGCTACAGTCATGAAGGAGATGGAGGCGGGGTCTTGTGGAAGAAAAAAGGAAACAGATTTCAGAAAGAATAAATGTATACACACGTATATGTGTATATTATAGGTACATGCATACACACGTGTGTATATGTGTGTGTATTACAGGAACATGTATATTATATACACACATGTATGTGTGCATAGTAAAGGCATATCTGTATGTATATACACACATATAGATGCATTTTGCTGAAATAATTCCAACCACGAACTAAGGAATTAAATGTAGTTGTACATAATGTGCATATACATGTATGTACACGGACAGACAGTGTACACGTAAACACACACATGTATTCTGCATGCGCGCACACATGCATATCTGCACACGCCTATTTTGCATACATGCACGCACACACACAAATGCTTGCACACATATGTACATCCATTTGTTGAAATAACCCAAAGGCTAAGTTAAACAAACAAACAGAAAAACAAATTGAGTGCAGCAGCTGGGGGCTCAGTCGGTTAAACGTCCGACTTCAGGTCAGGTCATGATCTCACCGTTCATGGGTTCCAGCCCCGTGTTGGGCTCTGGGCTGACAGCTCGGAGCCTGGAGCTGCTTCCGATTCTGTGTCTCCCTCGCTCTCTGCGCCTCCCCTGCTCATGCTCCATCTCTCTCTCTCAAAAATAAATAAACATTAAAGAACTTACAAAAAACAAATTGAAAACCCAGAGGGTGATTCCAAGCCCAGAGAAGTTAAAACAAAATGGCCAATACTTCAAGTTTTAAAAGTCACGGAGCAAAGGATGAGCCGTTTCCAAGCCCCGGGAGGGAGTTTTTGGGGCAGATAAGGCTGAGTCACACTTGAAGAAACAACCCTTGCTCATTTTGCAAGACTCACAGAAGACTTTCATTCTCCCCCTCGAAACGCGTGCTTTGAAAAGTAAACACACAACCGAAGGCATCTAAGGAACACGGCAGATGTTCAGAAACAGAGAGGGGAACTTAAAATATCCAGAGAGACAAGTCCCGGTCGCCTGCGAACCAGCCGGCAGGACCTGGAGTGGATGTCCGTGGAGCGCCAGGAGGAGCTGGAAACGGGGACAATGTCTTCAAGGCCCGGAGCGGAACTTGCAGCCTGGCTGGCTCGGTGCCCCGGGCCGAGTGTGTCCTGAGCCTGGAGAAAATAAACAGGGTGTTTCCTCCCACTGCCCACCAACGGTGTCCACGTCAGACGACAGAGGTGAGGGGCGGCTGCTGTGAGCAGCAGGCCTCACAAACGCGCTGGCCTCCACGGTCCCTGCCACCAGCAATAAAGTCATGACTCATCGCAGGGTGTGAAGCCGGTGGAAATCCCATCAGAACTGAGGACGCTTTGGAGGGGCACACGGAGCGGTCGGCGTGAACGCAAGTCACGTCTTCGACGAGAGGGCAACCGGGGGGCTTCACTAGTCATCTGCTGTCATCGTTACCTGCATTAACCATCAGGTTAATTGCGGAAATAACACACACTGAAAACACAGCTTTCCCTTCAAAACAAGAAAGCGGGCAGGAGCTATGAAACCAAAACCGTAGGTATGAGCAAACAGAATTAACGGAAAGGAAGGAGACAGACGGCTCATAGAAAGAACAAGGGGCGCCTGGGGGGCTCAGTCGGTTAAGCATCCAACTTCGGCTCAGGTCGTGATCTCACGGTTCGGGGGTTCGAGCCCCGCGTGGGGCTCCGTGCTGACAGCTCGGAGCCTGGAGCCTGCTCTGCAGTCCGTGTCTCCCTCTCTCTCTGCCCCTCTGCTCATGCTTTGTCTCTCTGTCTCTCTGTCTCAAAAATAAATAAACATTAAAAAATTAAAAGAAAGTACAAAAAAAAAAACCCCAGACAACACAAGTTTTAGAACGATTGTCAAGTCTCTAATTGATCGAAATGGACCGACGCTCTCTCTTAATCCATTTGAGCCCTAAAATTAGGGTGACAATAATCAAGGTCCTTGCTGTTTGCAAAGGTCTGAAACGAATAACAGGGAAACGCTTAGCAGGGAGGAGCTAGGCACAAAGGGGCAGACACACGAAAATAAACACGTCCGTTTGGAGACAAACTTTGTGTAGCCCTATTCACATGCAGGAAACGAAGCCTCTAAGAAATTAAAAGCTACAAGGTTAGCACGAAGTTATTTGAAAATGTCGCTAAAAAGGTGCAAAATCACCAAACTTCTCTGCACCTGGTAGCCTGGCCCATCAACACACCAAACCCAAGAACCCATTGTCCCCCCCACCTGCCTTCCGCACGTCCTCGCTCGGGGCGAATCCTGCCTTCAAAGACAGACACAATCCTTCTACTTCTCTGTCTTTTTTTTTTTTTTTTTTTTTTCCCCCCGGTCTTGCTGCCTTCTTCTCTCCCGGGGAAGAGGTGCGTCCATCCCCTCAATGCTTTCACCCGCCAGCCAGCCCTCTGCAAAGCGAACGCCGCCCGGAGAACAGAAAAACACGACCCAAATCAAAACCAGATGCGTGCAGCCTTGAGCTGCCCTCCCTGCTCCCCTTCCCCTCCGTCTCATTTTACGCGTCTTCTGAAATGCATGCAAGCCCCCCCAGTCCCTTTGCACGGCCGCCTCTCCCGTTCGTTTGGGACCACACGGCCTCGGTGGGCAGAGGAAGAGATCCCCCCAGCGTGACTCAGCGAGGGCGGCTGAACTTTATCGTCCGGGCGACAGAGCGTCTGGAAGAAATCAGACACATGGACCAGTGTCTACATAGCGAAGCGCACAGTAGCTTCCTAGTAATTTATGTATTTTCCCCCCCAATCCTTTCTCGTCTGACACGTGCACACCTCGAACTCAGCCTATGACACCCGTGGTGTTTGTGCATCGGATCCTTGTGTGAAATACAGGGCAGCGTCTTGTCTTGGCGGTTTTCTAGAAGACGGCGTGCTGCACAAATAGAAGTGCATCCGGTCTGCGACATGAGCTTTGCTTTTAGAACTCCAGATCCGTAAGGGAGTCCTCACGCTCACCGGGTTTGCATTTAGGCTTCTGCGCGTGGCTGCAGGCATAGCAGTGTTTGAAAAGCAGATCAATATATAGATTTTGTTAGTGTTTATATTTGTTTTTGAGAGAGAGAGAGAGTGTGAGCAGGGGAGGGGCGGAGAGAGAGGGAGACACAGGATCCGAACCAGGCTCCAGCCTCCGAGCTGTCAGCACAGAGCCCGACGCGGGGCTCGAACCCACAAACTGTGAGATCGTGACCTGAGCCGAAGTCGGACGCTCAACCGACTGAGCCACCCGGGCGCCCCTGAAAAGCAAATTAAACAAACGAATCCCTCAGTTTCCACGGGCAGTGGGCAAACCCTCCTGTTGCAAACAGACCCATTCAGGTCAACTCCTATCTCCATCACTTAGCTGAATGTGACCTTCCTCGCCCTTGGGAGCAAGAACACACTGGGGAGAACGTGACTTTTCTGGGAGAAAGTGTAAGCATGTAAACAAATCACCAGCCCCTCCCCAGTCTTGGCCCTCCCCTTTGACCCAAAAGGATCATCATCTCCGTAGTAATATTTACGTTACACTCTTAAAATTTCCTGCTTCCCCCCCCCCAAAAAAATCAACACGTGGTTTCTTAGACGTTTTCCTTTAAAAACAAAAGAAGTCGGGGCACCTGAGTGGCTCACTGGGTTAAGCGTCCAGCTTCGGCTCAGGTCATGATCGCGCAGTCCAAGGGTTCGAGCCCTGCGTCGGGCTCTGTGCTGACAGCTCAGAGCCTGGAGCCTGCTTTGGATTTTGTGTCTCCATCTTTCTCTGCCCCTCCCCCACTCATGCTCTCTGTCTCTCAAAAATGAATAAACATTAAAAAAAATTAAAAAAACAAGTCAATCAAAGTTTTTTAGGTTTGCCGTGCAGACAAGCCGGCTGTCAGAGGGGAGAGAACTTTTCATGGCACATCTCTGATTCTCTCTCTTTCTCTCTTTTTTTCCTTTTTTTAACAGTCCTTTGAGCCGGGTGGTCTTGTTTTCAGGATAATACAGGATATTTTTAACTGTACTATATATAACGGGATGAACAATATTGGATGTGTTGGGAGTTGACTTTGCCTGGCGTCTACGGAGAAATCTAGTTCAGCCGCACCCCGTAAATAAAAAACACGTCTTGCTTGGTTTTGCTACAAAATTAGGACCACCATGTTTATTTTACCTCATGTGAACTTCCAAGTCATTCTTCAATTTATGAAGCACTTTAAAAAGAAAAAAAAGATCACATCGAAAGAAAACAATGATGATGCACAGACATGGTAAACTTCCAGCCAAAAACTTTGTCTTGACCAGACTTCACCAGAAGAAATTCCGTTGACCTAATTCAGAAAGGCTAACATTCCCAAATTACGGATGCCTCCGGGGGTTGTTAAGAACCTTTCGAACACTGGACGCCCTCCCGTGATGTGATATCCATTAACTCACTGATGACAAGCGACTAGGTTTGTGAAATTGAATTTAATCGTATGGGATGTCATCCAAAACTTTTTTTAAAATAATGTCCCGGCATTTGTTAAAGCAAATCTTGAAAAGGAGCATCTATGGGATGATTGTGCGGCTTGTCTTACAATGAGTAGAAGTTCGTGTTGCAAGACGTTGCTCCTTAAACAGATCTGAGATGCTTTTCTTTTCTTCCTTTTCTTCTATTGTATTTTTAACGTTTTGTTGTATTGTTTTACCCGGGAGAGATGACATTCCAGTCCTACTGACCAATGGTGTCGCTTAACCTGCCGTGTTCCAGACACCTAGTGACGGCTCCCTGAACGCCCTTCCCCTCACCGCGCCGTTAGATACGCTAAATCGCCAACTGGGTTCCGTGACTGCGTATTACAGCACATTCACGGTGAAGATCCCATCTGACTTCAGCAGCAAACCGGACACTGAACACAAAGTGACACCAACCGTCGGGCATTCTTGCTGCGAATCACAGCAATGAAAGAGAAGAACGTGGTAGAAATAGGAAGTCCCTTTGCAACGTGCGTGTTCTGATCTGGTGGCCAAGGAAACCTGACTCTTGTGTTTGTTGCCTGGATATTCACAGAGGACAATGTGAGGCTGACCCTCGGCTTCCGGTGACATGTTTTGGAGCCTAAAGATTTCTGGAAGCAGCCAGACTTGCCCATGATGTGACGTTTCCTTGAAACGTCCCTGAGGAGCACACAATTCTTGATCTCAGAGTTTTGAGTTCGAGCCTCACAATGGGTGTAGAGAGTACTTTAAATAAGTAAAATATTTTTTAAAAAAGTAGAAAATCTGGGCTCAGACACGCACACACAGGCAGAACACCACATAAAGACAGAAGCGGAGGTTGGATGATGTGGCCCCGACCCAGGAGCACCGTAAACTGGGACAAGGGCGTGGAGCAGATTCTCCCCTGTGGTGCTTTCTTACAGTCTCCCTAGGAAATTAATACAAATGGTACAATTTCTGTTGTTTGCTTTTAACCACGAGAAAAAGAATTGGTTACAAGGATGAAGCATGTACATCAGGGCAAGCTTTTTTCAAAAAAATGTTTAATGTTTATTAATTTATGAGAGAGAGAGAGAGAGAGAGAGAGAGAGAGAGAGAGAGAGACAGAGTACAAGTGGGGGAGGAGTAGAGAAAGAGAGAGACACAGAATCTGAAGCAGGCTCCAGGCTCCGAGCTGCCAGCACAGAGCCCGACAAGGGGCTCGAACTCACAAACCATGAGATCATGACCTGAGCCGAAGTTGGACACTTAACCGACTGAGCCACCCAGGCACCCAGGGCATGCTTTAATAGTAGACATAGAATGGAATGAAGAAAATGGCCAATGCATGCAGGTGACTTCCCAAAGAATCAGGCATTCACAAGGAGTAGTTCACAGACCTGTCCCCAACTCTCTAGTAGGTATGGCACGAGCGTCCCCTTGGTCACCCCGTTCAGGGACTTTGCCCAGAGGCAGTCTCCATCTTTCTGCTTCTCGATTCAGAAGTACTCCTTCCCAGATACACGAGGTGGAGGTGCCCCTCCATGTCCCTGAAGGACTCAAGGTGAGTTCCATTGGGAGGTCCCTTCGGGCTGGATGACTTTCCACCTGCCCAAGGACAGAGAGCCCCCCGTCAGTATCCGGAGCACAGCGATGATGCCGAACACCTCATCTCTTCTTGCTCCAAAGAGTGCACACCACCGACCTTATGGAGGACTTTGGGAAGCACGTGGCTGAGGCATGGGCGCTCTCTCGGAGGGGACAACAGAGCGACCCCTTCCACGGCAGCTCCAGGCAGCACTGTTGTGAATTGGCGCTGGGAGGCGGGTTCCCTGGAGGGCCTCCACCCCTGACTGGTTGGTGTGTGGAAGGGTGTTCCCCGAGGCTGTGGTCCATGATGGACTGAACACGTTTTGAAGCGGTTGTGATGGCTGGATGTTGCCATGGGTACAGAACAAACAGTCTCGTCCTGAGATTGTGGGAGCTTTTTATTCTCACTCCAAACTGTGATTCAGGGAGAGTGAATGTAGGGCAGGCTGGCATGGTAGGGACCAGGAGCCATCATTTGTTGGCTTGCCTTCATTCGGCCAGGTTTCAAATATCTACAGAAAAAATGGGGTCAACGGTGTATGTCCTTCAGAAGATGGTGCGGGAACACTAGTGTGTCATACATAACGTCTATATAGACATTCCTTGTGTTACATAGAATTTTATATGTAAAAAATAATACTTACATATTATATTACACACATTAAATATAAACATGCATTAAATTCACATGTATTTGCATATATGGAATACATTATATAATAATTTTATATGTAAGATATATAATATGTATATATTATATTATACATAGATTATATTTTGCATATATGATGTACACATAAATATAAACATATTAAATGCATATAGAATATATATGCATATAGAATATATTTATATAATTATAGATACTATGTAATATGTGGTATATTACACACATATTAAATATAAATATATATTAAATGCACGCATATGAGTATGTATAGAACACATTTTATATATAAAATGTTATGTATAAAATAGATGAGACTTACATATTATGTTACACACACATTAAACCTAAATGTGTATTAAATTCACATACATGTGTATAAACTTTATATGTACAATATATAATACTTGTATATTATATTACACATCTATTAAATGTAAATATATTAACTGCACATATATGTGTATATATAGAACACATATTATTTTATTTTAATTTTTAAAACACATTTTATATATATAATTTTATATATAAAATGTATGGTACTTATATGTTATATTACACACATATGAAATATAAATATATATTAAATGTATGTGTATGTGTATATAGAGAACACATTTTATACATAAAATTTTATGTATAAAATAGATGATACTTATATTACACGCACATTAAA
Organism: Cryptoprocta ferox; assembly: GCA_028646485.1. NCBI lineage: Eukaryota > Metazoa > Chordata > Mammalia > Carnivora > Eupleridae > Cryptoprocta > Cryptoprocta ferox. The sequence goes on from CM053579.1 coordinate 104,534,894, forward strand.
TATAAATATATATTAAATACATATGTATATATAGAATGCATTATATGTAAAAATGTGTATATAAAATATATAATACTTATATATTACATTAAATATAAATATATATTAAAGGCATGCTATGCACACACATATACTGGTATATTTGTTGCTACAGTTTATATGTGCAGATATGTTTACACTTTATTGGATATTTGTACATTTTCATTGTTGCCCTTTTCTATATGCATATTTGTTGTTGTATTTTATGTGGAAACGAATCCAGGGCAGGCTGGCGTGGCAGGAAGCAGGTGACATGATCTGCTCATTTGGCCTCATATGAGCAGCTTTCAAATATCTAAAAAAATGGTGTCGACATAAATTCCTTAGTAATCTTCCCCCATGTTTATATATAAACATATAAATACACTCTAACAGGGGGGGCGTCTGGCCGGCTCGGTTGGTGGAGTGTGTGGCCCTGGATCTCGGGGTTGTGAGTTTGGGTCCCACGTTGGGTGTAGAGATTAGTTAAGAATAAAATCTTTTAGGGCGCCTGCGTGGCTCAGACTGTTAAGCATCCTACTCTTGATTTCAGCTCAGGTTATGATCTCACAGTTCGTGAGTTCGAGCCCTGCATCAGGCTCTGCACTGACAGTGCAGAGCCTGCTTGGGATTCTCTCTCTCCCTCTCTGCACCTGCACCCCACTAATTCTTTCTCTCTCTCTCCTCCTCCCTTACTCAAACTGTTTCTATCTCTCTCAAAATAAAGAAACTTTAAAAAACTTTTTAATCTATCAAAATAAGTAAATAAATAAATGCACAATAACAAATATATATAAATACATTTGTACATATTAACAACATAACATGATAATATCTTTAATGCATGTGTATCATGTGTATATATATAATGCATATATATAACACATATACCCACATATAAATAATTTATATAGTTTAATAAACATTTATTATATTTAAATATATATATTAATTATATAGTAGTTACATATTTATATACACACATATAAGTGTATCCCTGTATTTGTTGCTATTGTTGTTTATATGTGTCTATATGGACATATCCTCTTTATTGATATGTAATATTTGCTATTATCATGTGCATTTTTGTTGTATATTATACATGTATATGCATTGAAAGTGTTCTGTTTGTGTAACATTGTTTATATAACTAACTTTACTATTGGTTATTTATGTGCATATGTGTAATAGGCTGTGATTTGTTTATAATCATAATGAACAAATATGTATATATTTGTTTATATGTGTACATAGCATGTGCATGTCTGTTGTGGTTTATTATATATGCATATATATATGTGTGTGTGTGTGTGTGTGTGTGTCTATTTTCACTGGGGTTCTCACTGATACATGTGCATATCTATATATTTGCTATTGTTTATTTATGTCTGCATACCTAGAATGCATATAGTTGTTGGGATTTCTGTTTATTATATATGCATGTGTATGTGTACTGTTGTTTATTTATGTAAACATATTTATTGATATCTGTTACTATTATATACGTGTGAGTTCATTTGCTGGTTAAAAGTAAGTGATGAGGGACACCTGGGGGGCTCAGTCAGTTGAGCATCTGACTCTTGATTTCAGCTCAGGTCATGATCTCACAGTTTGTGAGTTCGAGCCCTGCGTCGGGCTCTGGGCTGACAGTGCCGAGCCTGCTTGGGATTCTCTCTCTTCCTCTCTCTGCCCCTCCCCTGCTCATAAGCGCTTTTGCTCTCAAAATAAATAAATAACCTTTAAAAAAAAAAAGCAAAAGAAGGGTCTCACCACCCTCCAGAAGAGCAGATCAGACAGGGACACGGACATCCAGAGGTGGACATTGTTGGGACCAACTTAAAGTCTATCACCTATAGGAGCCATAATACATATTTGTCAAAGAAAAACCACAACGCCTGTGAACGGGAGCTGGGCACTCGTTAGCAGCGTCTGTCCTGAGAATAAGCACTTCTTTCTAAGGGGGACGACCTCAGGACACTACACCTCTGTGCGGGGTGTTGAGGGAAGGAGGTCACATTTGAGACACGGGTGTACACAGCTTCAATGCTCGGCGGCCCCTCTATTGTTTTGAGGAACCAGTCTGGCTCGCCTTCTAATTGAATCTGGTTCACGATTTCACAATTTCTCATAAACTAACAATGGAAATTAGCAATGTGTTCAGTTCTGGCCTTGGCTTTAAAAGGCAAATAATTTTCTGGGACTTTGGTTTCCAACATCATCAGAAACGAAAGCGTTGGGGGGACTTGTTTCCCAACCTCTGCTGTATTTGAATCGGTCATTGCAAAGGGATCAAGGAAGACTCCCCCTCCCCATCCTGAGTGTGGTTCCCAACAAAGAAACAGACTTGAAATGTCGGATCCACTTTAGACCCTGTTTATTCAGCTGCAGAAGAAACCCTGCTCCACTGAACCCAAACAACAGAGATGGAAGCCTTCCATTTTCCTGGCATCGCTTCATGAGCCTCATCTGCAAAACTGGAAAAGGACGCAAAGTCAACACGAGGGAACTGTAAAAATTTAACGTGTCTTAGAAGCTCTCGTGAATGTTTCACACACATCCTATAGTTTTCTATTTCACCTGCATTAAAACATACTTACCCTGGACTGGGGTTTACAGTAGCACTACTGACATAGGCGACCAGATCATTCCGGTGGCTGGGGACCGTCCTGTGCCCCATACGAAGAAATATCACCCCCCCCCAGGTTTGCACTGTTTAACTACTAAGAACCACTTGATGTGCCCCAATATCATTCTTCACTGGAGCTCAGCATCGACGTTTGCTAAAAATGTGCATCTCGGTTTCACAACAGAAAAGCAACAGTGATGCTTCTTTCCAGAAATCCTGTTGGGGCTGTGGTTTTCCCAGCATCCCCAGGGTGTTCTGGTCTTCAGGGAAGGTGGTTGTCCTGAATGTGACATGCGGAACATCCTCAGTGGCACCAACCGGTCCTCTCCTGCAAGCAGGTTGGGAGTGTCTCCCTGACTTAGCTCACAGCCTGGTCTTGCATCCACCTCCAATGGTGGTCACATGCTAACCTTTCTGCCTCTGAGCCCACTTCTGCATGTACCTTCTGATCAGCACCACCTCCAGCTGCTCTCCCAGATTGATGGCTGCTCACACATTTCAACTTCACTGATGCAAAACTGTTCCAGAGCCTGCTGTCTCCTTGGCTCTGTTCTCACCAGTGAGGACCCTGGTAGAAGAACTGTTGCATTCTCTGACTGCGGGCTCTGCAGAACGCCCTGGTAGACTCTTGGCTCATCACCATTGGTCCTGATGCTGCCTCAGGGAAGTTTCCAGCAGGTGCCCTGCATTCACAGCTACTCCTGCTGCATGCACAGATCAACACACGCAAGCGTGCATGCGGCATGTTTCCCCGGGCTCCCCACCATCGCTGACATGCCACAGATGTCCTTCCCATATCCCCAAAATGCACACGATGCCTTTGACTCGAACAGAATTCAGGGTACAGTGTTCTATCTCCCCTGTAGTGAGTCATGGCCAATCACATTTTACTCAGTAGACTGTTGATCCGGAGTGTCCCCCAAAGTCTTCAGATGCTTGTGGTCTGTCTAGGACCTTGACCCCCAAGTGTTCAATGACAGAGGCTTCCTGGAATTTCATGGCCTATTTCTAATCTAAGGTAAAGGACATGTCATGACCATGTCAGCCTGAGAAATCCTAGCCAGTCTAATAGAACCAACAAAAACTCCCCTGCCAATGAAAGGATGCGGGGTATAACCAGTTGTGCCTACTGAACACGCTGCCTTAAACTCCCACAAAATAGTTCCAAGCGAAAACGCGATTTTCGTGTTTGTTTCTTCTTTGCTTTCCCGCAGTAAAGGTGTTGAATGAAAAATGTGCATCTAAACACACAGTGAGGACGAGTTTTTGTAATTGCACAGCAGTTGGAAACCCGGCCGTCTACAGTCTACAGAAATCGGGCCAGCAAGACAAGGACAACACACAACAGAAAGGCAGCCATCTCTGCGGTGTTCGCCGGGAGCCGTAGAGTGAAGGTCATTGGGTCATACTAGGAGGAAACTCCTGATGCTGAGTCACCTTCACAACAGGTGTGACGCCCGTTCTTCGGCCCAGCAGACTGTAAGAGTGACCAGTGAGCAGGGATGACATGTGGCAATTCTGCAAGGAGAATCGGCCCCTTGAATCCGGTCCTTCCCCATCACAAAACTCCCCCCTCTTCACAGATGCAAAGGTAGGACCACTGCTCTTGCCTGAATCTGCCAGATAGTTCCTCCGTGTTCCATCCATCACGGGCAGGAGCTTGGCATATGGAAATGAAACCCTTGTTCTTTGCCTCTGGGGACCCCAGAATTACACAGTGCCTACAAATGCAGCCCCAAATCACACATCTTTGTGTTGCGATCATGGCCTTTCTTACAAGTCTCATGATGCTCCCCAGGCAGCTGGGAATGCAATTAGCGTGTTTACGGTACATAAAGGAACGCGTCCAAATCCTTCCTGGCTTCTCTCCACATCTCGGGCTGCTCCTGTCCCCCACACCCCGCCTCCAGGCCTGACACTCCATGGTCTCTTCCACACTCCTGTTAATCAGCGTGAACATTATGGCTATTGAAGAAGGTCTCGAGGTCTTCTTGGCTGACAATGATGAAAGCTGTCTGCAAGAAAAGGAAGAAAAAACATGCTTCTAGTTTTATGGATCTGCATGGATATATTCCTAGAAATGGAAGTGACCAGGCGGCTCATCATCCAAACTGAGATGGAAAGGGGGAGCTTTTCACAAGTGTGGGGGCACAGCTGTGAATTGGGACTGACCCAGGCAAGCAAGGACACGACCACCAATAGTGGAAAAGAAAATGGAATGAATTGTGGCATACAGAGACACACACTGGAATATTATTCAGCCAGAAAGTGGAAGAAAATTTGAAACATGCTACACCACTGACGAGTCTCAAAAATATTATGTTAATGGAAGGAAGCCAGGCACATGGGACCATATATTTATAAGATTCCTCTCATAAGAAATGCCCGGAATAGTTAAATCCCAAAAGACAGAAAGACAAGTGTTTGCTCAAGGTACAGAGAATGGGGAGTGACTGGTAATGAAGACATGGTTTCTTTTGGTTGGGGGGAGGATGAGAAAGTTCTGGAACTCTATAGACAGAGGCAGTGTTTGCACAACACTGTGAATTCGCTAAATGCCAGTGACTTGTGCCCTTGGGTTCATTTCGTGTTTTGTGAATTTTGCCTCAATGAAAAGAAAAAGGAAATCAAAGTGTGGTGAGCTTTTCATCTGCCATTTTGAGAGTTCACAAATGCAATATCCCAATAATCCTCATTCTATTGGGTTTTCATGAAGGGTTTCAGCTGATAACCATCGCCACAGCTGATCAGCATGGCACTATTCACATTATATCCTCCGAAGGTATCTGTGTGCACCCAGAAGTGGATTTGCCTCTTTCTGCCTCATTTGGCACCATCCTGCCTACCACCCCTCTGTAATTGCTCAAGGAAACCTCCCAAGAACCGAAGTTACTTCCTTTCTGCCCTACACAGCTTCGGCTCCTTAATGCTGCTACCTTCGGGGTCTCACCTGGTGGTGGTTCAAGAGACATGTGCTCACCTCAATTGCATGGAAATGAGGAAATCCGCACGCTGAACAAAAACACCTGAATCATCAAGGGAGACACCTCATCATAATCAGTTACTGTAACGTTGTTGGTCACGTTTGTCCGGGAGCCACGTTTCTTGACCAAGTGGCTCAGCTGTGTGATCTTAGTAAGAGAAAGATGCAGCTTGACCTTTCCATGTAAGATGGTGCCTTCTTCTCAGGGGTGGAGATCCATCCTAAGTGACCATCACAACGTGGCAAATACTCAACCCCTTGCTGTTGGCTGAGGGACGCCGGAGAGATCACTCATTTGTTTGTACTAAGTTGGCCATTGCAATTAAGCTCATGGAAAGGCTGATTAGGATAGCTTTGGCATTTTCTGGGATTGCAGCCTGCAGTTATGTATTGCGTATCTATCTTCAGCACCATTTGGAAAAGGGAGACACACATTTCCCTTCAATTAGCTATAACTCTGGATTTCCACAGAAACACACAGATGTTTGTACAAAAGGCACAAATGATCCCAAGAAATTCAGGCAACATTTCCTCCCCAAATATTTCATGTGGGTAACCAAATCTTTAATAATTTTTTTTTTATTTTTTGCAATCAGAGGCATTCAATATCCAAAGAGCATGAGTACTCTTGTCTACAAGGTATTAGAGAGAAGGGAATCCTTGTTCAGATAGCAGCTGCAATCAGGGACATGCCACGGCTTGGCTTGAAATGCTTACCAGATGCCGTGATGTCACATGATACAGGAAACGCCCACAGTGTCCTTCCTTTGTTTAGACTTAAACCATATTTGTGGACCCATGTCAGAAGAATACGTGTGGACATCTTAGTTCATGCATGTTAAAACAATTCTGGCAATGTGCTCAAATTCATATTGAGACTTGCTAACATTTATTAGTGAACCTACAAACACTCTCAACTAGCCAACAAAATCAGGATAGTCTGAAGTTCACGGACATAATTATGTCTGTGCCTCATAACCAGTGGCAACATGTGTACACAACCATGTGCATGAAAGATATCTTTAAATGCTAATTGGAAAAGACTTTTCTTGCACGGCAATGGAAATCCCGAAATTGCTTCCCTAAGGAAGGGCACAGTTACAGAAAGGGAAGAACAAACAAAGTATGGGAGAAAAGTGGAAGAAGCAAATGCATTTGATTTACAAAGTTTTAACTTAAAACAATTAGGAAGTCATATCATGCACTAGAGGGAGTGGATCTTGCCAGTGGCTGGCGAGATGTCACCGTGGCATGAATCACTTAGTCTTTGGTCAAAGTTGAAGATGAAACATCCCAGTGAGCAAACAATTCTGTGTGAGTGTGTCTGGTATTTTCCGAAGAGCAGACTCCATGCACATGGTTGCAGAGTGTGCCCTTGGGAGAGCGTGAGCTGGATTTCGGAAAAACCCAAGAAGGTTCAACATTTCCCTCAGGATATCCCCAGGAGAATGTCCGCAGGCCTGGACACACTTAACCATCGCTCGCTTATTTTAGAAAACTCAGAAAGGATTATTGAAACAGATTGGAATGTTGAACCAAATTTATAAATGTTCCTAAGCTGTTTTCACTAACCAAAAAAGATGCTGAAGCAGTAAAAACAATGAAGCGGGAAATGTAGCTGGGATTGACCCCTGACTCCCAAATGGGGAAAGAAGTTGTGGGTATTTAGGAAAAAGGAAAATGTTAGATCTTAACAACTAAGAAAATGAGAAAGAGAACTGTCTAATGAAAGTAGTTTATCTATCTATCTATCTATCTATCTGTCATCTATCAATCTATCCATTCACTCATTTCAAGAGTATTTTATTTTATCATTTGAATATAGTTAATACACGATGTCGCATTATTTTTAGGTGTACGACATAGTGATTCCACAAGTTTATACATTATGCTATGTTCACCACAAATGTAACTACCATCCATCACCATGAAATGCTATTACAATCCTATTGACTATATATTCCCTGTGCTGTGTCTTTTATTTCCAAAAAGGAAATTATTTCAAAATGAACATACTTAAAGCTTTGAAAAAATTCAGGTGCCAAAAAAAAAAAAAACCCAACCAAGAACTTGTACCAGTTATGACCTCAGGGCCTTGGGTGAATTTAAAATGTACTCATTCATCCAAGGAAGACAGGGCTTGAGATTCAGTGCATCTATGGCACAATTATTGCTGCAGTCCTAGTACATATCAGCCAATGTGCCACCTATAAGCAGAGTCTAATCAAGACGGAAATGGAGCGTGTAGGTCAAGGTGAGACCCTGTGGCTGCTTGAGTAGTTTGGGGCATGATGACTATCTACTTGGAGAAAGGACATACACTTAAGGTGAGATATTGATTCATTCTTGCCGAAGAAAGCAATAAAGTACGGTGGTAAACTACATGTCCCACCTGGTTCTGCGTATGGAGATATTATAAGTTATGATTCTGGAGTAGGGAGAGCTCCTTACCTGTTATTAAGTATCAGGGAAAAAGAAACCGTAGGGAATCGGGTGAAGATAACAGGGAAAACTCTAGAGTTGGCCGCTTTGAGTTCCAACTGCAGCCAAGCGCGTTGAAACTCTTTGGATGCAATCGGATAGTGAGACATTGGCAAGTAAAATACTGTGATTAGCTCACATTCAGAGGTTACTCAAGTTGCCCAAAGTGACATAATATGGAGAAAATTGGGAGGACACCCAGAGTTAAGGTTTTCTCACGAAAGCCCAGAGGGTTTATGCGTTGAGGGTCCGGTGTGTCAGGCCAACCCCAGTACTCGATGTGGACTCACAGATTCTCAACTTTCAGAAAAGGGCCTTCCAAGGAAAGCTTCCCATAGAGAAAAAAAAAAAGTGCACATGAAGCAGAGGATTTCTCTGGAAACATTTCTGTTAGGGGAGAGGTCAGATGTTGATTCGTAAAAGCCTGAAGTCAAAGGAGCTCCTTTGGTGTCTCAGCATCACGCCCCCCACAATTGTCCTAGAGCATGAAAAGCATCCTTTTTACTCCCCCACCCCGCCCCAGTCAAAGGAGTCTAAAGCAGTTCTATTCAAAAGTCATGACTGTGGCCTGGGTCCCAGGAATTCTAAAGATGAATTTCCTTCCCGCAATTGTCAGAGAAATTATATTTGGTGGTCAAAACCTAGAGCTCACGACAATTAAGCCATTGTTGTTTGCAACTCTGGAAGTATATCTAAACATGTATTTTTCCTAAATGCATTGTTTTAATCATAGTTGTTTTCTCTAAAGATCGTGGTGACTGAAGCTAAATCACAGACTTGCCGCTTCCTCAATGGAAAGCTATTCTTTTGTGCACACACAGAGAAGCTCTTTCTTCCCCCAGCACTCACTGTGGCTATGGAATGCCATTCCAGGTGTGTGTTGTCGGCCGAGCTCATGCAGTGGAGAGAACATCAGGGAATTCATCAGACATCCTGAGCTTCAATCAGCTTGATTCATACAAATGATCACGCGGAAAAAGGGAACATGAGCCTCCATGACCGCCTTTGGCATTCATAGAGCGCGTAAGGCACACCTTGGTGTACATGGCTGTTTCGTGTCCGTCCCAGAATAGCAGGGCTGTGAACTTGAGTTTCTGGGCTTTTCCCATTACGCGGGTGATTTCCTAAAGTTGACTCCCCCTTGTTTGAAATCATCCATCATGCACCACACAGAGTGCTTAACCAGAATAAAACCTGTGAATTTGGAAGCACTGAAGTACATTTCCATACTAGGCATGAATAGATATACGATAGATACATACATACATACATACATACATAGATTGATAGATGATGGATGGATGGATAGGTAGATTGATCAATGGATAGGTAGGTAGGTAGATGATGGATGGATGGATGGATGGATGGATGGTTGGTTGGTTGGTTAGATGTATAGATAGATCAATGGATAGGTACATGGATGATGGGTGGATGGATGCACAGATGGAGAGATGGATAAATAGATGATAGATCAATGGATTCATAGATAGATGATGGATTGATGGATAGATGATAGATTGATAGATAAGTGATAGGTGATAGATATATATGATAGATACATGATAGATCAATAGATTGATTGACAGATAGATAGATAGATGATAGACAGATGATAGATGATGGATATTTTCTGGGTCTCTTTTGTGTTGTTTTCTCATTCCCTCTGGAATAGTGCATGCACTTATACTCAAATCATGCTTACCAAAATATGAGATGTGAGAACAGAAAAGGGTCACGCACAACCCAAAGACATACATTCCATGAGGTCCTTGCATTTGGCTAGAACTAAATACCCACTTTAAAATGGCAGCACCCGAGAGTTCCGAAGCCCTCCTCTCCATGACACTGTCTTGCAGCACGGTTAATCTGGGAAATGTCAATTCCAAGGGCATTTTACCAGGGAATCAATCACCCGCCAATGTGAGCAAAACACAAGGTCTCCCACCCATGAAGCCGGACGCAGCAAGTAGCAGGCCTGCCGGGTTCTGCAGCCATAAACAACGCTGTGCCCACACAGAGGAAACCAGTAAGAAATAGTTTCCCACGTCTCTAACTGTCACCTTGGCAAAAGGAAACGCTGAAGAGTAGAAGACACAGCCTACACCTGTGCCCCTGTGTCCTCCCCAGCTCCTGGGGAAGGCGCAGAAGCGTACCCTTAAACAGCATATCAGGCAACATCAGACCCTCTGCATGGCCACTCTGCCCAGCCAGTGCTCCTTTGGTTCCTTTGTGGGGGATAAACAAACATACGGTGGGTCACAAATTCCATGTGACCCAATGACAGAAAATCATGTGTTGAACAGCCATAGATCATGTCTTAGCTCGACTGTCCTAGTGGAATACAGCTTATGGGTGCCTTGCACAGTCGACACAGACATCTCACAGGTCTGGAGGCTGGGAGTCCAAGATCAAGGTGCCGCCATGCTTGATTCCTACCTAGCACCTTCCTGGTGGCTTGCAGACAGCAACTTGCTGTGTGCCCATATTGTGGATGGAGAGACACACAGAGATGGTATCTACTCCTATAAGGACATCAATTGTATTGGATCAGGTCCTCACCCCATTGCACCTTAATTATGTCTTCACTCCAAGACCATCCGTGCTGGGGACTGGGGCATCACCACATACATTTGCAGGGAGGTAAGGGAACAACATTCAGCCCATAACAGACGGAAATAAGTACCTAACAGCAAGCATTCTGTGTACTCAGTGAGGCCCCCCACCCAGCAAGGAGCTTCACGAAATGTCTGGGGAAGCATTTGTCAGAAGCACAAAAAGAAAAGTCCTCTCCGTCAGGTGGCCCACCTCAAATTTCTGTCTCAAAATTTGTTTTTCGATTTCCTTTCACACACAGGTTTGATGTAGAAGGAAGCCCTTTAAGTGAGTTTATCCTTGGTCAGGCTGTTGAGATCTTTCCAGGCAAGGCGGGTGGCTTAGTTGTGTATTTTGGACCCAGGAGAGGCTCGGCAAAAAAGGAGCTGGTTTCATTGCTTGGGGTGGGGCTGGGCAGAGAGAGAGGGAGAGAGAGAATCCCAAGCAGGCTCCATGCTGAGGCTGGAAGCGGGGCTCAATCTTACAACCCTGATATCATGACCTGAGCAGAAATCAAGAGTTGGACGCTTCACTCACCGAGCCACCCAGGTGCCCCTGATTGGGTTTTAACATGAGTATTCACAGTGATGGGTACGCATGATGCTGGGATAGACGTTCAATTTGCAAATGCATCGGACACAGGCATTGATGGTCACCACCAGTCATCAATGAGTGATGGACATTTGCCCACCTCCCTGCACCACAGTGGACGTTTCCTTCTTACAGTGGAGTCGGGTGTCAAAGCTTGCCGGACCCTCTTCTAGATGTGTGCAGCGGGACACGTGCCTTTTAAAAAGTCTTCCAGGGGCACCCGGTGACTCAGTCTGTTAAGCGTCCGACTTGGGCTCAGGTCATGATCTCACGGTTCGTGGGTTCAAGCCCCGCATCGGGTTCTGTGCTGACAGCTCAGAGCCTGGAGCTCCTTCGGATTCTGTGTCTCCCTCTCTCTCTGCCCCTCCCCTGCTCGCTCTCTGTCTCTGTCTCTGTCTCTCTCTCTCTGAAAAACAAATAAAAGATTAAAAAATTAAAAATAAATAAAAAGCAAAAGTTCTGCCAGCTAATCTGGTCAGTTTCCCAAGCTCCCACCAAGCAGGGAGAGTGGTGAGCAACTAAGGTTAGTGCAAGTGAGTAATTCCTTCGCGGTGTCCAGAGGACATGGTCCCTTTTGGGTACATGCATGCTGGGTCCTTCCACCCGCATGTCCAGGAGCTTTTCCAAGCTGATGTGGGGACCAAACTCGTCCTTCTGACCACAGAGGGAGGCTTCGGATCCAGAGGGCGTTGGTGGAGGAGTGGCTGGTCTGGGCAGCTGTTGGAGGTGATCCGGGCTCTGTGCATCTGCGCGTGGCTGACGGCGGGGGCCGTCGCCTGCAGCCTGTGTATCTGTGTGCGTCATCAAAAGTCTCTCCTTTGGGGCCTATTTTTTGTTCATTTCCTTCTCACTCCCTAAACTGCAGTGTCAAACAACAGTGAAGAGATCCAGTTCACTGATCTGTCTCCTGTGTGTAGTTAGCCACGCATCTCAGTGGCCTTTGGTTTTAGGTTGAGAACAGAGACTCTCGAACCGGTCCCATAGGACAGCTTGAAGTTTATGTGAAAGTCAATCCTCACCAGCACCACACCTTCGAACATGTTTCCAAGAGGAAAAAAAAAAATGTTTACCCATCCAACGTGAAGTTGCTTAAATGCCCAGAGATCTTGTCTCAAAATGCACACCACAAAGTCTTCCAAAATGATATGTTTCATCTATAAATACTGCATGATGCGTGTTGGCAAAGGATTTCTCCCCAGGGCATTAAAATTCTGTTCGATATTTTCATGTACATCCCAGTTAATGTGGCCTAAACCTGCACGCGGTCTTGTAAACACACGCACACAGTGTCCTGAACCCCATTACATAATCACCTACACACATTATCCTCCCCCAACTTCACGGTGACCTCCGAGAAAGGTTAGACGCATATACTGTGCACTTCCAAGTTTTACATATGGTTAAACTCCGAGCCAGAAGGTTAATGGATGCTTTGCTCCCACAGACTGAGAGAACTCCAAACCGTGTTGCCGCTGTTGTAGAGACAGATTTCAGGCTAATGCAAGTCGGCTCTGCAGGGAGGAGCAGAGAAGCAGCATCCCAGTCACGATTACTGTGAACAGAGCCCTTAAAAAGCCACCGCACCGAAGTAGGCTCATGCCTGGAACGGCTGGAGCAGATGGCTCAGGTATCAGATACGATCGCTGCGAGATTTATCATCTTGGAGGCCGGTTGAGCTCTGCTCCGAGCCTCTGGGCAGACAGCTGTGCCTCAGTCCTTCCAGGGGGAGGTGACGTCACCAGTCTGGAAAGAGCCTGCAAAGGCTGAACACCATCGGACTGAAAACCTGTCTTGTCTGCGGAAACTCGGGAGGAGGTTTGAGATGCTTCACCAGCGTTATCCATGCTTTCCAAAAGCCCTCTTCAGGGGTGTTCCCATCGCTCATGCAAAATCCCCAAACGTCACCTCCTTGGGGAGTGGGGGGCGGGGGACAGCTGGCTTCTCCTAAATGTAGTTTTTGCAAACACATGCTTGTCTAAGAGTCACAAAGGAGGTCTCACCGGGAGTGCAGATTTATACATTTCTCCAGGAAAGAAAAAAGAAAACTGGGAAAACAACACAAAAATGTGGGGGAACGTTCCCAAAGTGACCCTTGGAGAATTTGGCCTGTTGACCAATGGTGCTGCAGGCGGGAACTACGGTTAGGACGTCTGTCATTGACTCAGTTCCTGCAGGGGAAGGGAGAGCGAGCGCTGACCAGTGCTCTTGGGACATTGGCAAAACTGCCTTGTCTTTGTGCCTCGTGGGGCACGCCACCTTCTGGGCAGCAACAAACAACAGAAGAGAACATGTGACAAAAAGTGCCGTTAGATGCCTGGGCACCTGACTGCACCTGGGAATTCCTGGGGACACAGAGGTCCTTCTGACTCTTGTATTCTCCGCTCTGAATGCACATTGGCTTGCCTAAAAAAAAATGCTTTGAGTAGCTAGAGTAATGTCTTGCCTGTCTTGACGTCAAAGCACAGGAAACCAAAGGAAAAATAAATAAATTGTACTTCATCAAAACTAAAACCATTGGTGCATCAAAGGACCCTATCGAGAGCGTGAAAAGTGACCCACAGAATGGGAGAACGTATTTGTAGATTGTATGTCTGAGAAGAAATTAACATCGAGAATATATGAAGAGTCTTTATATATATATAAAGAATACATATATTTGTATGTAAAGAATACATATATTTGTATATAAAGAACATATATAATATATATAAAGTATATATGTATTTATAAAGTATATTTATATTTACCAAACAAACTCACAACCCAATTAAAAAATGGGCAGAAGTCTTGGAAAACGTACCCGTGATCGATATGCACCTGAAAAGACATAACATCATTCGTCATTAGGGAAGTGACAACCAAAACGAGGAAGTCCCGGATATGCTGGGAACTCCAGTGACAAAATGCACTGGAAATGGGGGAGGGGACAGGGAGGAAACACTGGGACATGGAAAGCCTTGGCAAAGTGGGAAGCTTCCCAGACTGGGGAACCCCACGCGGTACTCAGCAAGGATGCGTGGGCTGAGAGCAAAATATGGAGATGAGGAATCCTCAACGGTCCCTTCGATTAGGTGTGCGCGTGACTCTGTGCAGGGCTGTGCAAACCTGAGCAGGAAGTTCAGAGTCTCACTATTGATCAAGGGGATGTATTGGTTTGCTAAGGCTGCTGTAACAACCACCATATGCTGCACAGTTTGAACGACAAACATGTATCTTCTCCTGGTCCTGGAGGCTGGGAGTCTGAGATCCAGGCAGGGTCAAGGCTGATTCCTCCTGAGAGCTTTCTCCTCGGTGTGTCATTGCCGTGTTTTCCCTGCGTCCTCACGTGGTGGTCCCGCTGTGCGTGTCTGTGTTCTCATGTCCTCTTCCTCTCCAGTGCAGTGGGCTCAGGACCCACCCTGCTGGCCTCATTTTACCTTAATCTCCTCTTTAAAGACCCCACCTCCAAATACAATCCCACTGAGAGCTAAGAAGGGTTAAAACACTAACATTTGGATCTTAACGGGACATCGTTCAGCCCCTTTCTGGAGATCAGGGTAAGGTACATGTGTTTCCTTCGGCAAAGCGGCCGTCTGTATCGGGAATTCCGGTTTGCACAGACACGCTGAAATAAGCACTCCTTATTTTTGTCTCCGTCAAAGAATGCAACCCTTCCCTCTTGTAATCATTACGGGGGAGTAGAAAAATTATTTGATGCATGCCAGAGGAAACCAAAAACACTCTTGCATTTTTCTTTGGTAGGTTTTCCAAGACTGTCGTTCAGTCGGGCGATACCAGGAAAGGGAGGAGCAGAGGAAAAAGTCAGGAGGGAGACCAGAGATATGTCTCCTTACGTTGTTATTGTTATTGAGTGACTTGGCTAGGCAGCTCCTTATCATGCCCTTGGAGGGACTTGGGTACACGCCTCGCCTCACGTTGGTAAGTATTTAGCAAAACAAAGTGGAGGCAAATGCAATGTGCACATGGGTCTTTAAGACAAAACATCAAAGACACCTACTCTGGCATGGGTCCGGGAGACTTGGAGCTACATTTGCGCATTCCAGGAGGAAGCAGTCATTCCTTTGGCTGAGGGAGGCAGGCCTGGTAGGAAAATGGCAATCTGCAGACCTGGGAGTGGGGCTCCATCAGCGCGGGGTTTGAATCCCTGACTTGCTCCTACGTCTTGGACACTCCCCATCTCATTTCTGGCGAACTTTATGAAAAAGATTCTCTTTTTAAGTAAATTCTACACCCAACACGGGGCTCATATTGAGAACCCCGAGATCGAGACTTGCGCGCTCCTCTGACTGAGCCTGGCAGGCACCCCTGTGGTGAATTTTTTTCAACGGCGAGACAGAAACTCAATACCCACCTTGCAAAGGCGATGAGAATTAGCGTTGTGTGCTGTGAAACACTGAGCCCCAGCCTGGTGCCTGCTGGGCGCTCACAGCAGTGGTCACTGCATTTCTGCCCATGCGCACAGGAGAGGTGGACCTCTTCCAAGTGTCTTGTGTCGGTGTCTCTGACTTCTCCTAGGAAGATGGCCATGGGTGAGTCTGTTGACCTTGAAATCTCAGACTTCCCAGGACCCCTGATTGTCTTTATGTAGCTCACATCTTAATATTCATTGCATGCACTGTGGCTCATTCTCCTGCTAACTAAACTCTTCCCATAAAACTTTACAAAAATGGTATTTAAACCTATAGAGGTATAATTGAGGAGTAAAATCATAAGATATTTAATGTGAACAAAGGGGTTGTGTGACACACATACACCCATTATGGAAACACAAAATAATTTTTTTTTTTTTTTACTGACACGTAGTTATCAGAATTAAGTATGTGAACAGTTTTGGTTCTTTCAAAAAATTCTTTTCATTGAAGGATTTCATTTTTGGGCCAACCTCAAAAGGAATGAAATAAATAATGCTGAATTAATTTTCTCTTCTTTAAAATTCTTTAATGTTTATTTATTTTTGAGAGAGAGAGAGAGAGTGGGGGAGGGACAGAGAAAGGGAGACACAGAATCCGAAGCAGGCTCCAGGCTCTGAGCTGTCAGCACAGAGCCCAACATGGGGCTCGAACTCATGAACCGTGAGACATGACCTGAGCCAAAGTTGGATGCTTAACCGAATGAGCCACCCAAGCGCCCCTGAATTAATTTTCTTACAGCAAATGAGGTCATATGTCGATGGCTTGGTGACATCTTTCAAAGTGATTTGAATTGGAGACCAGTGTCAGATTCCATTTTTTAGCAAATGTTTATCCTGAGTCTGATCTGAAAAATCTGTTTATAAATGTACCCATTTCAAGATGAATACGCCAACATCAGCTCCCTTTCCATCAAGTCATTTTCATTACAAGTATATTTTAGAAACATTGATCGGGATGGAGTCTGAATTCCTTCAAGGACTGTTATTTTTGGGATTATGAAAGTTTTTCAAGAGCAATGCATTTAATCACCTGTTAATGAAAAGCATTTCAATTTTGATCAAAAACATTCACTCAAGTGTTATGGGCAACTTAAATCTCTATCTATCTATCTATCTATCTATCTGTCTGCCTGTCTATCCGTCCGTCTATCTATCTGTCTGTCCGTCTGTCTATCTTACTAGGGTCATCTTCTGTCCTGTTTTGTTTTCCTTCATGTATTAACATTCACAGGTGGTGTCTCTTCTCTGTGTCCCCAGAGTGTAGACATTCCTAGCACTGATTGGAGAAATCCCACAACCTTCCCTGTGCCCTGTTTGGGACCTCCGCAACCACCATAAATGGACTCTCAGAACAACCCATTCTCTCCCCTGCAGTGACCCATGATGCCCTGTGCTCAGACTTCATCACTGTCTATACGGTATCAGCTTCCCAGGACCTCTGCAGTTTGATGTCACCTCTTTCAAAAAGCTTAAAATGCTAACCACAATCCGTCTGCTTTTAGAATTCCTTCCAGGAATCCCATGCAGGGCTGAGCGAACGTGGCAACGTAAGTCACGTTGAAAAGTGATCTCTTTGACATCGTTATGCCTTTATCCTCCTTGGAACTCTTCTCGATGCAGCTAGAATCCTCAGAACATCATCTTTGTTAGCTCCACATGGTGACCTCCAAGTGGCCTTTCCTTGGCAATGAGCTTTATCAACCACTTGCTACGGACCCAATGTAATCACTGCTGAAAAATCCCCAAAAGTACTCATAAAAGTCAAACAGATTCTCACACACAGATTCTAGATTCTAATGGCCACCCATCTTATCCTGAAGACCTATAATGGGTCAGACGGGTGAGAAGCAGTATGTGTATATTATCTCAAGTAATACTGAGAATGATAGACAATTCTGGCTACCATTGACAGACTTCTCCTAGATTCCCTAAAAGCAGAGTCTGGGGCAAGGGTTACGTGTTAACCCTTTGGAGCACACTGTGCCACAAAACAACATGAACGCTGTTCCAACCTGGGCTTCCTCCTTCTTCTCCCTCAACAGAGTCTGGAGTTACTCTGCGGTTTTCAGAACCACGGGATAGTGTGTTTATAATATAATATCCCATCACACAAATGATATTACCGATGAGCACTGACATTCTGGTGGGAATATACTGTTGCTGGTGGTTGGTCCCAGGCTATATCTTTCATAAAAATCCCATGTCGGTGCCAAGGTAGGAGAAAAAAGGCATTCGGATCATCGTTTTATGTTGCTCCTGGCGTCGGCTAAGAGCAGATTTTCTTCTTCAATGTTCTACTCACTTTAGCCTCACCTTTTAATGCTTTGTTCAGAACCTGATTTAAAATATAAGCATAGATTAAATATATAAGTATATTCATATATTAAACTACAGGGGATATTTGCAAATAATACATATATGCAACTTATGCATTCAATATGTGTATCTATAAATATAAATACAAGCATACCTTGGGGTGCCTGGTGGGCTCAGTTGGTAGAGCATTTGACTCTTGGTCTTGGGGTCCTGAGTTTGAGCCCCACATTGGGGAGGGAGTTTACTTTAAAAAATCGTGAGGGGCACCTGGGTGGCTCAGTTGGTAAGTGTCCGACTTTATCTCAGGTCATGGTCTTCCAGTTTGTGAGTTCAAGCCCCGCGTCGGGCTCTGTGCTGACAGCTTGGAGCCTGGAGCTGCTTCGGATTCTGTGTGTCTCCCTCTCTCTCTGTCCCTCTCCCACTCATGCTCTCTCTCTCAAAAATAAATAAACATTAAAAACTTAAAAAATAAAAAAAATCATAAAAGATAAGCATACTTTAAGGTATAAATGTATTTGATAGATCCTTGATGTTAAGGATCCAGATACAGATAGATATAGTGCATTATCTATTGAAGTCATTTGCTTACGAATAGATTTCTCTCGTCATCCAGGGAACTTCCTGTTACATTTAAACTTTTTCATGAGTGGGGCACCTGAGTGGCTCAGTCGGTTGAGCTTCTGACTCTTGATTTTGGTTCAGGTCATGATCTCATGGTTTGTGGCATTCTCTCTCCCTCTCTCCCTCTTAAGATTCTCTCTCTCTCTCTCCCTCTGCCCGTCCCTTGCTCTCTCACTCTTTCTCTCTCAAATTAAAAAAAAATAGTATATAGGTTGTTTTAAAAAAATAAAGTTTATCATGAGCTGTGACTCTCTTGTCATGCAACAAGGCGTCACTCTCAAATTAGTGTCTGTGTAAGATCCCCATTGAGCATCTTTAAATGTGGGCATCGCAAGTCTGTGTTTGCAGTAAATACACCCAAAGAAAGGAGATTATTAGACATTCTCTTTCTATTTTGGGAGGAGTTTAAAGAATTGTATGTGTCGATATATGTAAAACCGCCTTTCTTCTGTTTTCAGTACAAAGATGGAAAATACTATTTGCAGAGCTATAGGTATATCCTTGGAAAAATAGGAATTACAGGTCATAAATTCTGCCAGGGGTTTTGTCCTAAAGAAAGAAAACCAAATGAAAATATGGTGGCGGCTGGTACTTTATCCTTCACTTGGTTCATCACTGTGCTCATGGCTTCCTAACCTCATGGAATTGAACTTCCAAATCCTTCACCTCGCAATCCCATCCGGTATATTTTATACAGAAGGCAGTGCGCTGAGAAATACAGTACAAGCACATACCAGAATAGGGAAGATGTTATGAGGAAAATATGGTTGCCACAGTCTCACCTAATTATCACCTAAGCGAAGATGTGTTTTCATTAGTAATGCGATAGAGCAGGATTTGGCTCCTGGTTCCAGCCACAGGCCTCCACCATCTATAAAAGCCATGACACTCCATGCATACGTATTATTTTTTTCCCTTCCAAGAAATGACTGATTTCATTACCATAATCCATATCCACATTGGTTCTCATTCTTCTTTGTTCTCATTCTGATGCTTTTGCATAGAGGATGGGTTCTTCTTTCTCGTTCTACCTGAAGACATTTTTTAACATAACCTTTTTTTTTTTTTTTAATGAGGAATGGATTGTCTAGAGAACATTTTATTCATTTACATTATCTTTCAATGGAAAGTCTTTCCATTGAAATTACAAAATAGGATTTTATTCTAAACCTAGTAGTTTTGCATGTAGTCTGGCAGCCTCTACCGTTGGGTGTCTTTTACCGATTGAGAGGTAAAACAAACGAAAGCAGATGCTATCTACTTTAGGACAGTTTAAAAATCTCCAAACACCTCTCAACTTTATTAGCTATGATTCTTTTTAGTTTTTTTAAGTTTATTCCTTTTTGAGAAAGAGACAGAGACAGAGACAGAGAGAACCTGAATGGGGGATGAACACAGAGAGAAAGGGAGACACAGAATTCAAAGCAGCCTCCAGGCTCTGAGCTGTCAGCACAGAGCCCATCACGGGACTCGAACTCATGGACCACGAGATCATGACCTGAGCCAAACTTGGATGCTTAACCGACTGAGCCACCCAAGCTCCTCTATAACCTACTATTTTTGTGATGATTCTATGGCACACATAAGGCAAGGAAAGATGAAGATAGGGAAGCTTGCTTAAATGTGTGTCACTCACAGTTGAGTCTGGCCATGGGATTAGAACACAGATAGTCACTGTTTCAAAAATGAACTCTTCCCCGTATCACATCATTAAATTCTATTGTATTTAATTTCAGAAATTCTTGATCCTTTTTCTTTCCAACCAGAAGGGAGATGACATAAAGATGGTAGGAAACTACAGACTTGGTGCCAGACGTCTTGGTAGATAAATTTTTACTCCCTCGGAGATTGAGTGTTTCGTAACTCGCGCATGCATTGCTCACCTGTCAGGATGTTAGTCCTTTAAAAATGAACCTGCAAGTTACCAGCTCATCTATAAATGGTATCAGAGGTGGAGGGTGATGAGCATGAGTGGGTAATGACGTTGAGCTTGGTTTCCAACGGACCACCTCGCGAAAATTGTCTCGTGGTGATTTTCAAGGGATCTTGGCTTATTTTTTGAAGAAAAGAGCCACTTCAAATATACAAAGAAGCCAAGAAGAACATAGAATGTATTTGGATGGTACATGTTCATCTATGTCAAAATTTCAGCTGCAGGGACATTTGTGGATGGCTTTTCATAAAGGGGGATTGAGAGCAGACCACCAGCTGGCAGACAACAAACGCAGGAATGGACAGAAGTCTCTGGAAAGAGAAGACGAAGACAGGTATAATTTGTGGAAGAACTAAAATCTCCTCTATGTTAAACTATATCTTTCTTCAAACACTTGCTTCTCCCATGTCTACATGGCCACCTCTTTCCTACACCTAATACCACCCTTGATAAAACCTAACTTCGACTTCTGGTCCATTGATTTTGAGAAACGATAAATTTCCCATGATGGAAAGAAATGATTAACATTTTCTTTGGCTCATCTGTGAATGAAGGAACACAATTCTGGGGCCCCTGATATAGATATTCAGAATTTTACAGACCTAACCTCTGAGCTATTAAAACGTATTTCATAAGGAAGCATTTTGGTGCAAGTTTATTTAGAAAACATTGTGCTGTAGTATGGGCATAGGATACAGCAATTCCATGACTGGGTATTTATCTAAAAGAATTGGAAGTGGGGACTTACAAATATTTGCACAAGGCTGCTCTTAACAGCACGATTCACAATGGCCAAGAAATGAAAGCAACACAAGTGTCCATAGATCGATGGATGGATAGAGAAATGTGAAGACATCTTGAAAAAGAAGGACGTTCGGCACCTTCTACAACATGGATGGACCTTGACAGCATGAGGCTCAGTCACTAAAAGACAAATCCTATGTGATTCCACATATATATGGGGTTCCTAGAGGAGTCACACTCAGAGACGACAGAAAGTAGAAAAGTGGTTCCAGGGTCTGGGGGCAGGGATGGGAGTTAGTGTTTAATAGGGACAGAGTTTCAGTTTGGAAAGATAAAAAGGTTCTGGAGACAGATGGTGGGGACGGTTGCATAACCTTGCCGTGTGCTTAGTGCTACCGAGCTGTGAATGTAAAAGTGGTTACAGGGGTTAAGTTTTGGGCTATGTGTTTGTCCCACAACAACACAACAACTGCAGAAAATGAAAATGAAATGAGTTGAAATTTAAAAAAAATGTAAAAGCATGGTGCATTTCTTTCTTACCGAATAACCACTATCATTGTCGTTTCGTGTAGGTTATCTGCGGTGCGCTCAAAGATATTTCTCAAAACTCAAGGAGAAATCATGTCTCCGTTCAGACGCACCTCAAGCCAAGTCTCGGCAAGTCCCTGACAAGCACGTTTAACACGTGATATTTGCAAGTGTTTCTCCTCATTAGCCCAGATCCCTGCTGGAACTTTGCACAGCGATTGCAGGTCCCGTGTCCTGCAGCCCGGCCACATGGGACTCAGTGTCAGTTTGCAATCTGTGTATGATGCTACCCTCCTCTCTTGTCACCCACTGAAAAACATCCTTAAAATTCCACAGACCCAAAAGCTCTTTTTGCTTCCTGCACGACACTCCTGAGGCAGCCACGGGTCCTGTCCAGCCACAGGCAGTGACAAAGCTGGCCGTTTAAGAAAACCTCGGACTAAACTATTTGTGTTTTTAAAAAGTCCCTTATCACATAGGGGCACTTGTACCCCAATGTTCATAGCAGCACTTTCAACAGTAGCCAAATCATGGAAAGAGCCTAAAATGTCCATCAACTGACAAATGGATCAAGAAGATGTGGTTTACATACACAATGGAATACTACATGGCCATGAGAAAGAATGAAATCTGGCCATTCGTAGCAACGTGGATGGACCTCGAGGGTGTCATGCTAAGCGAAATAAGTCAGGCGGAGAAGGACAGATACCGTATGTTTTCACTCATATGTGGATCTTGAGAAACTTAACAGAAGACCACGGCGGGGGGGGGGGTGGAATTACAGAGAGGGAGGGAGGCGAACCGTAAGACTCTTAAAACTGAGAACAGGGGCTCCTGGGTGTCTCAGTCAGTTAAGCGGCGGCCGGCTTCAGCTCAGGTCATGATCTCACGGTTCGTGAGTTCGAGCCCCATGTCGGGCTTTGTGCTGACAGCTTGGAGCCTGGAGCCTGCTTCAGATTCTGTGTCTCCTTCTCTGTCTGCCTTTCCCCTGCTCATGCTCTGTGTCTCAAAAATAAATAAACATTAAAAAATTAATTAAAAAAACTGAGAACAAACTGAGGGTTGATGGGGGTGGAGGAGGGGAGAAGGGGGGTGATGGGCATGGAGGAGGGTACTTGCTGGGATGAGCACTGGGTGTTATATAGAAACCAACTTGACAAAAAACTGTATTAAAAATATTTTAAAAATCCCTTATCCGGGTTTTAAGTGAGCAATCTGACCGGGAAACTTTGGGGAGGGGGGTTACAGAGAGAGAAAATACTGTTCCCACTCCACCTAGGCACATCAAACGTTCACCAAACCCACACCCTGTTCTCAAAGCTGTATGAGACACCTGTCATTCAGAGCAGCCTCCCCGCACCCCCGGAAGTAACTTTACTATCATCGTCCCCATTTGGGGAGGTGTATCTTTGGTACCTCAGCACTAGCAGCCTAATACGCCGTCCATCATCTGTGGTCCAGCTCAGAGCAAGGGCCATACGCGGAAGAGAATTCCAAGCTCACAGTGGACTCACTTTGCTATCCCAAGGGTGACGGGACATCTCCCGAGATACTGTGTGGTTTGGGCAGCGGCCCGGGCTGGTTCTGAGTGTGCCTTCCGTCCACGGATGGGTGGGTGGAAGGTGGTTAGGAAAAAAGAACATGCACCTTGTACGGTCTACCGGGGGCGTGTTGGGTGGACAGGGCTCCCCAAGAAAGGCTTCTGAGGACTCCTAGGCAAGCTATGTAAGGGCGTGTTTGTGCCTATGCTGTCAGACTTTCTAGGCCCACTGAGATTTAACTACCATCTACAAGAGGCAATAGTTACCACCCTTAGATTTTTAATAACGTTTCATTTGGACAATTGAAACCATTGGACTCCCAAAGACCTAGGTGATTCCATGACCACGAAACCTGGGGCTTGTGCATTCTTGCCTTTTTCTCCTCCTGCCTTAAAAACACTCTGAAAGAGAAAGTATTTCTCTACGAATTGGATTTGTCAAAAGGCATGTGCCTTCATTTATTGCAAACAGAGTCCAAATGCTAAATTTTCATCATTCCCTTCTACTTTTTTTTAAGCTTTTGGCTTGACTTTACTCCCCCCCCCTCACCTTTTAGTTCTGAAGGCACATCCAAAGAGTACACACAGAAAATACTTTAACGACTTTTCTCTTCCTAAAGTATTTTTATAATCTCAGATGTCAGTGCTGTCGTCCTAAATTTATGTACTTTCACAAAGGAAAATATATCATCTTCCAGGCACATGAAGCTAGACTTACAGTCAAATGAAAAAAAAAAAAAAAAGTAGGCCTGCTCCAAACACCAGAGGAATGAAGAAAACAGACTCTCCTCTCTCCGGTCACTTAGAAATGCGTTCAGTTATTTTTATGGCTTCTCTGAGCCAAGTTAGCAAATGACGGAATGCAGGTGATATTCAAGTTGGGTAATTACAATTCTAATACTTGTGAAGTCTCGGAGATTCATGCGTGTCTTTGATCCAGGGGGTCCCGAGTAACGTTCCCAACGGAGCGTTTCTGTGGTCACTCTGAGATTGGTCATCCCCAGTTCCACGTCGTCTGAGATACTGGCGTCCGGGACGCAGGTCTTCGAGCACGGGTCTGGGTCATTCCTTTTGGGCTCTTCCTTGTACGCCATGTGGGTGCCCACAAATCCACCGATCTGCTTTTATTTCCACTCCTTATGCTCAACTGCATGGTTGAGGGCTATGATCACTGCCTTGCAAGCACATTTAGGTCAGAAATCTTCTGGTCTGGCAGTGGGAACCCACAGTGACCCTGCTCAAACCCAGTCTGGCAGTTCTCCCGAGCTGGGTGTGGCTGGAGAGAAACCACACTGTAGCACTCATTTCTTGGCATTACGTACTTCAGGACACTTCTCATCCCACTTGCTAAAATCATTATTTTCCATCTTCTCCTCACTCTTCCCTAAAACTATGCTGCCACCGTGTAAGCCAATGATCCCACCTTAAACCTTATAGAAAACATGTATTCTATCTGCTGGCCTCAACCGTCCCTTCCCTCCATCGAATGTGCACTCCACCTGCAACAGCAGCTACCTTCTCCCTATTGCCTCCACTTCAACTGGAAGAGGTGTGTGAGATTATTAACATTCCACCTCCATGTTCGGCCCCTGGAAGTCCCCTGTCCATGGCACATCTCCTCGGTGGCGCTCAACTCCAGGGGCAAGCGATGTCCCTTGTCCTGTGCCCGTAGGCAAGGTTCCACCTGCAGTAGCTGCTGATACCTGGTCTGTCTCAGGGCGTGTGCACAGCTCAGATTTGGGGTCAGGGAAGTGGTGGAGACTGCCTTCTTGCTTATCCACAACCAACAGGAATGGGTTTGGGGCATGGATGTCCAAAGCTTGGGGACCAGTCCTGATACACTTCTACAAGAATGTTCAGAGAGTCCCCAATGGGAATCAAACCCAGCTGTCCCTCTGTCACCTTTCCTGTCTTCCTATCTCTCTCATCCAGCTTCTTGGGACAGCCTCCAAAATGAACCACCTCCTCCAGGTCTCTGTCTGGGGCTCTGTGTTTGATGGCAGCAAGAGTTAAGAGACGCTTGTCAATGGAAAGCGCCTCCTTTTCCACCACGGAGAACAAAGATCTCTTCTCTGACAGTGACAAAAGGCTCACCTCAAACAGAAAGGCTGGAGAAATCCTTCCTTGAGGCTTAGAAGTAGGAGCTGGACACCATCCAATCTTCCTTCCCCCCTGCAAACCCCAAATCTTAGTAACCACTTTTCTACGCACTGTTTCCAGGACTCTCATTTGTATTTAGATTCTATATGTGAGTGAGATGATACAGTACGTGTCTGACTTCACAGACTCTGTCTGACTTAACAGAATGTCCTCATGGTCCATCCGTGGTGTCACAAATGGAAGAATTTCCTCGTTTGTCATGGCTGAATAATATTCCGTTGTGCACACGGACCATATATTCTCCATCCATTCATCCGCTGATGGACACTGAGGTTGTTTCCATGTCTTGGCTGCTGTCAATAATACTGTAGCGAACACGAGATGCAGATATCTCTTTGACATAGTGTGTCTGTTTCCTTTAGATAAAATTCCAAAAGATCCAATACCCAGAGGTGGAAAAACTGAATTGTAGGATATTTCTGCCTTTAACATTTTGCAGAACTCACACACTGTTTTCCAGAGCGGCTGCACCTGTTTGCATTCCCACCAGCGGTGCACGAGGGTTCCCCTTTCTCCACATCCTCGCCAACACTTGTTGTCTCTTCTGGATTTTAGCCACCCTGACAGGTGTGAGGTGGTACCTCATTGTGGTTTTGATTTGTATTTCCCTGATGATGAGTGATGTTGAGCATCTTTTCATGTATCTGTTGGTCATCTGGATGTCCTCTTTGGAGAAGTGTCTGTTCATGTCTTTTGCCCATTTTTAAACAGGGTTGTTTGCTTTCTTGCTACAGAATTGTGTGAGTTCATCTCGTCTTTCTTGATGGCATTAGTTTTGGAAACCAGAAGTGCAACAGTCTGACTTCTAATTATGTCACAGACAGGACACAGCATGGATGGGAAATAAAGGGTCTCCCAGATACCAGCACTCATGGCTAACAGTTCCAACCTGGCTGTGTTGGAATTCCAATGGGGAATCACAACACCCTTGGGGAAAGTGCCCTGATCTGAGTAACTGATGAGTGAAATGAAAGACTTAGCTGGTTCCTGAGAAACTGTTTAAAACTGGCAAGTCATGTAGGTGTTATATCTTCCTTAACACACTGAAAATGAAGTTAGTCAGCAATGCTCTGCACTCAAAACACATGTAGAGTTGTTGACTTGGGTACTGACTGAATGGCAAATACTTGGCTTAAATTTCTGTTCAAAAAATGAATTGTCTTCTGAAATGGGGATACGGTGAGAGGCACAAATGCACAGTTCTGTCACAATAATTAGTTGAACAGCCAGAGAATTGGTTTCCCAGATTTCTTAACCTGCTAGACAGGAACTCCAAGAAGCAGAGAAAGTCCATATGTGGTGTTAGTCTTCTGGAATGTTTCTCCTTTAGCGAAGTAGTACCAATGAGTGAAGGAAACAGAAATGCTGTCTTCTGGGAAACAGGTGTATCTCATGTGATAATTTTTTCTCATCAACTGCCTCTCTCTCATGATTGTTCTTACTTTCCCTGGGATTTATGGAGAGCTGAAATGACTTTTACGTTACTATCCTAAAATGTATGGTTAAAAAAGGGCTGGCGTTTATCAGGTGACAAGGATTTCCACTCGGGCAGAACGGGTAAAGTATCTTATGGCAAGTGGTACTAGTTTGTTGAATATGTTCAATCAAGATATTCTTCGGTGTCCCTCAATGGTGAATCCAGGTGGAATTAAATCTTAAAAAGAAACTTGAAACTTAAAAGAACTTAAAAAGAAAATCACTAACTTGAGAGGTTCTTTATATCCCAATGGATATTTCCATCTGTGTGTGGGGGGAGGTGGTTGTGTGTTCATCTGAGTTCTAGGCCACGAAAATAAATGAGCCATTTATTTGTAATGGGTTCAATTCTGTCATTTCCCAAATTCATATGTGGAAACCCTCGTCCCCGGGACCTAAGAATGAGGCTGTATTTGGAGGTGGGTCTTTAGAGAGGTGATTTAAAGAACAATGAGGTCACCAGGGTGCAATCTAACCCCACATGACTGGTGTCCTTGTAAGAAGAGAGGATGAGGACACAGACACGCACAGAGGGACGACCACGTCAGGACACAGGGGGAACAC
This sequence comes from Cryptoprocta ferox, assembly GCA_028646485.1. Classification (NCBI taxonomy): domain Eukaryota; kingdom Metazoa; phylum Chordata; class Mammalia; order Carnivora; family Eupleridae; genus Cryptoprocta; species Cryptoprocta ferox. The sequence goes on from CM053579.1 coordinate 104,562,478, forward strand.
GAGGTGTACACGCCAAAGAGAGAGGCCTCAGGAGGAACCAGTGTCGGCCCCGCCTGGATCTCAGACTCCCAGCCTCAGCCTCGCCTGGGCTCGCCAACTCCCAGCCTCCAGAACCCTGAGAAACAAATGTCTATTATTTAACCAGCCGGTGTATGGTATTTTGTTATGGCAGCCTTAGCAAAATACTACAGAGCTCTAAAGGGCTGTTTGATACCAAACAATGATGTCAATGAGGGTCAGGATCTTGGCGTCCACGAAGGAATCAAGAGGAAGAATACTGCACCTATTGTTCTGTTTTCGCTTCCTAATAACACGGGCAGGCACATTTAGGCAAAGCAGGTTCTCGTTAGCATTTCTCCTCTATTCTCCACCAGAAACATGGTTTCAACCCAAAGAATGAGGAGGAGAGGGAGCATGAGTAAAGGAAAAAGAGAAAACAGCTAATGGGAGCCGGGATGCAGCAGAGAAGGATGGACCCACCATTAAATTGCATTGTTGACATTGGCCAGTTTCGTTGTTTCCCTGTCACTGCATTATGCACACAGAATGCAGAAAAACACAAAAATATTTCAAACTGAAATACCGATTACTTGTTGGATATTTAATGAAATGACTCAGAGGTCACTATTAAAGGCAAGACTTTGTACTATCCTCCATTTACACTTTGGGACATTCTCTTTATGAGCGTTGGCAGCTCGAAAACTGTTTTAACTCTCAGAATCTGATCTGTCCTGGGATAACTTTTCAGAGAGAAAGAAAGAGAGAGAGAGAGAAAGCAGGGGCGGGGCAGTATTACATACTTTCATGAGGTTATTTAAAAACTCATGGAACTGGGAGGGGGGGCTGGGGGGCTCAGTCAGTTAAGCATCCAACTCTGGCTCAGGTCATGATCTCACAGTTCATGGGTTCGAGCCCCGCGTCGGGCTCTGTGCTGACAGCTCGGAGCCTGGAGCCTGCTTCCGATTCTGTGTCTCCCTCTCCCTCTGCCCCTCCCCTGCTTGCTTTCTTCCTCTGTCTCTCTCTCTCTCTCTCTCTCTCTCTCTCTCTCCTCTCTCTCTCTCTCTCTGTTTCTCCCTCTCTCTCTCCCAAAAATACATAAACACTTTTAAAAAGTTAAAGAATAATAAAAAACGAGAAAAGGCTCATTTGAGTTTTCTGATAGATCTTCCAGATTCCATTCGCTCCTCTCCTAGGTGCAAATTTTACACGTATGGGTTTATAAGCCAAACTTCTATAAAAACAGAAATATACAGTAGGGGCGCCTGGATGGCTCAGTCGGTTGAGCCTCCAACTTCGGCTCAGGTCATGATCTCATGATTTGTGAGCTCAAGCCCCGTGTCGGGCTGTGTGCTGACAGCTCAGAGCCTGGAGCAGGCTTCCGATTCTGGGTCTCCTTGTCCCTCTGCCCCTCTCCCTCTTGCACTCTGTCTCTACCTGAAAAATAAAATAAATATTTAAAGAAAGAACTATGCATTAAAAGCACGTCCCCCGAGCACAGAATTAAAGGCAGGCTGGAAGACTGGGGATGTACAGACTCACAGCAGCTCAGGAGATGGAAATACACAAACACCATTGCACACACATGCGCACAAACTGAAATTGACTGAGGATCATGCTTGCCTTGGGGCAAGAGGAGCCTACGCCTGAGAGCAGATTTGTTCAGTCCACGGCTCAGGCAGGTAACCACTGGGCCATACTGCCCTCTACACACAAGTTCCGGAGGCGTCCGGGCATGTGCACCTGCTATGTGAATGAGCCAGATTTCCTTGTGCAATTCTTTATAAAGCGAGAAGGAACTCATGATCAGATGTTTAAAAATCCATGGTGTCCATCATATAAAATAAACGCCACTTGATACTGGGGGAAACTCTTGCCCATTGTCTTCGGGTTGATTTCGCACAAATATCCTTGAAAACGCTTTGACATTTCAAAAGCTCCTCAATTTTGCAGCCCAAATACAAACCTCCATCATGGAGCAGAAGCGCTACCAGGGAGACATTCCCATAAGATGCCCGCACATTGAGCTCCCCAGAATAATTTCTCTTCGACTCCAAATCTTTTCAGTGCTCGGAGTTGATGGGAGGGTCTTCTTGTCCAATTTAGGATATAGAGAAAAACCAATTGACTGAGTGTCCCTCAAGCAATTCTTGAACGGCGACGTGTAGCAGGAATTCTGCTCAAGACCGACACGCCGACGTCCAAGATGCATTTCCAGCAAGAACCCAGAGTCCCGATGTTAAGAACAAACCAGCAAGAGAAAGTCAGCGTTGTTGCGTCTCTTTAGGAGCAGAGAGACCTGTCGTGACATTGTGCATCTAACGAACGTCACCACAACCTCGCACACGCGAAGGCTACTCAGGACAATGTTTTCCCCAGAAAATATTTGTGCTGTGACACCAATGTCCGCACGGTTGTAGACGCGGTAAGAAGCGAAATGCTGGCAAACATGGATTTTCCTGCGTGAATTCACGCATTTGTTGACACTTGTTGAATCCACGGATTGATTCCTGTCGTTCATCGACTGACACTGTGTGCCCATGCTCCACTTTGCCCAGAGGGACTGTCAGGAAAAGTTCACTCCTTTTCAACCCTGAATGTCGAAAACAAACAATCAGAACTCATCTTGCCTTAAAAGCAATCTCAGCGTTCCAAAATGGTTGATTTTACCGGGTCAACGTCTGGGCGGAAGAAAAAAAAAATCCGTCTTTGACAAAGATGAAATGCCTTGGCGGCATTCCATCCTCCCTGCTGGATTGGAATGGATGCATCTGCAAGAACTGTCTTGCAGCTTCAATGTCAGCTGTCGGTGGACCTTTTTGTTTAAAAACACTGCTATCGTGTGAAACAGGCTGGTGGGTTTTTAGATCTACTCCTTTTTTATTTTTTTATAACTTTATAGTTTATTGTCAGGTTGGTTTCCATATAACACCCAGTGCTCTTCCCCGCAAGTGCCCTCCTCCATGCCCGTCACCCCCCTTCCCCTCTCCCCCTCCCCCTTCCGCCCTCAGTTTGTTCTCAGTATTCAAGAGTCTCTCGTGCTTTGTCTCCCTCCCTCTCCCTAACTCTTTTCCCTCCTTCCCCTCCTTTTAACATGTTCTTGTGACACGAAGCGCAAATCAAGCGAACACACGCACACACGCACACACGTAACGCAGACAACGGACGTACTTTGCGCGCACACACGTACGTGTGGTAAATCGCTTGCTGGCTCCGTTTCTTTGTCTAGAACCAACTAGAGCCTTGGTGTTGGTGTAGAAGGAAACCTGGGTCGTTCGGGTTTTTAGGATAAAAATCAGCAAAGGGGCGAAGCATCCTGGCAACACCGTGCTCTGCACCTTCTAATAAAGTAGCTTTGAGCCCGTTTGGATGAGCAGGGAGTAGGAGATTGGAGATGAGCTCTCGGATGAGTGGGCCATTGTATTGGCCTCAGGTCACCAGGACTGCCCCTTGACCTCTGATCTCTGCTCGAGGCTGCCCAGCTAGCCTCGGGCTCTCAACTGTCCCGCAGGGTCACCCCTTCGCCTTCTTCATCTGCTTACTATGATCGAGTGACCCTATGCTCCTGATTGCCTGAGGAACATAGCCCTGGAAGGACGGACACATTCAATACGTGAGGCACCTGCCAACTTGCGTGGTGTGAATGCTCTGAGCACAGCTGCCTGCGAGCCCTCAGTGACTTAACCGCCTGCAGGTTCTGGCTTGCCCCGGCCTCACGCACCCACAGCCTCTGCTGGTGTCTCTGGTCTGTCCCCCTCCGGAACAGAGGGTCCGAAACGTGGGTGCACACCAGCTTCACCTGGGAAGCCTCCAAAGTCCTAGTGTCCAGTATGTGTCTCTGGCAGTTAAATACAATACCTGGTGTACGTCCTGGGTGTCCGTATCTTTCAAGATCTCTGGATGATTCCGTTTGTTCCAGGTGTGAAGCCATTAATCAATCAGCCAGTGAACTCATTCCAGTATTTTCAAAAGATCTGTTCGTTGCCTGCACTGACATGTCTGAATCTTCAGGGTTATGCTGGAGGCTTTCGCCTTGAGGCCTTTGTAACATGTATCCCCCCATGTCCCCAAAAGTGTCCTCGAGAAAGTCACCCACACACTACTGCACACTAACGGTGTTCCTGTCTATCTAGGGATCAAAATGAAATCTGGCATCACATCAATTCATATACCAGCTTCACGGAGATGTTTTTTAAAACACACTTTTTAAAAAACTTTTTTTAAATGTTTATTCATTTTTGAGAGACAGAGAGAGACAGAGCCGGGGAGGGGCAGAGACAGAAGGAGACACAGACTCCGAAGCACCTCCAGGCTCCGAGCTGTCAGTACAGAGCCCGACGCGGGGTTGGAACTTATGAACAATGAGATCATGACCTGAGCCAAAGTCGGACGTTTAACTGACTGAGCCACCCAGGCGCCCCTAAAACCCACTTTTTTAAAGTAAAAAGCTAATTTGCGGTAGATGCATGTCACTAAACGTTTGTCCAAACCCATCGACTGAACAACAGTAAGAGTGAATCCTAATGTCAGCTATGGACTTCGGGTGATGATGACTGCCCACGGGGGGTCATCAGTTGTAAGTAACATTCCATCTGGTTGGCCGATAGTAGGGGAGGGCGTGCGTGTGAGGGGCTCGGGGGTGTGCAGGAACTCTCTCTACTTTCCTCTCAATTTTGCTGTGAACCTAAAATTGCTCTTAAAACAGACTTAAAAAAGAAACCAATTTTCCTCATGCAAATTAAATATTTTTCTCCATTTGTAATGATCTTAAAAATTGTAATTGTAGAAAGAGTTGACATGTTCTTTTCTTCTTTCTGTTAAGAGTTGACCTTTTCCATTATTTTTTTTTAACTCTTGAATGGTTTAACTACGCTGAGTTAGAGCCCAGGTTCTGGGCTCTCGACCTGCCCTCTGTTAAGCTGATGAGTTTTCTCTCCAGCCCTGCTCTGCCAAAGGGAGCACAGCTGCGGAAGCTGTGGACTGTGTCGTTAACATGCACCCAGTAAAACAGGGACTCGCAGACTGGTTGACTTCACCTCTTGAGAAATGATCTCTCATGGGCCATCTTTGGATGGTTTTTGGGCACGGTCTTGTTGGGCTTTGGGCACAATCCAGTCCGATGCCACATGCCATAGACTTTGCCCAAGGTATGGACACAAATGTTCCTCCCATCTGTGCTTCCTAGGGTTTGAGGTGGTGCTCTATGAAATGAGTCTACTTTCCTGTGACACAGTGCTATCCGACCCCATGTAGGCAGCCACTTTCCCCCTAATATTGATGCAATTCCATGTGCAGAAAGACATACACAAACTACCCCCCTTTTCACCTACTATGTCCTTCAGCTGGTCTCTAAGACACTGCTCTGCCAGTCGTTGAAGACTACAATAGACCTCACCCGTGAACAACAGGGGTTTCAAGTGCATGAGGCTCCTTATACGGGATTTTTTTTCAGTAAAAAGAACACAATCCTGTAAATGGAATTTCTTTTCCTTATGACTTTTTAGTCATATTTTCTTCAGACTAGTTTACTTTATTGTAAGGATATGGTATACAGTACATAGAACACAAAATACGTGTGCATCGACCATTTATGTTATGGGCAAGTCGTCCAGTCAATAGTGAGCAATTGGCAGTTAAGTTTTGGGGTGACTCAAAAGTGAAACACGGGTTCTCGACAGTTCAGGACTTGGCACCCGACCGCCATGTTGTTCCAAGGTCACCCGTACCAGGAATACGTCAATTAGCAATGTAAGCAGAAGTCAATGGTTGATGAGAGTCTTCTCCTTTTCAAATGAATGATCCCATCTGTTCTGCCACTTTTGTGTTCGTGAACTGCCTCGCTCCCTACCAGGCATCTTGGACCGGAGTCCCGGCAGCTTGAGAAAGCAGACCTCAACATGCTTCGCAGCCTGCGCTCATTACCCGAATCAACCAGTTCCTAGGATTCATACAATTTGAGGCAAGAAACGCATCGTGGAGAGTCCTCACCCTCAGGATTCTGAAGTTCAGAAGTGAAAGAAACCTAAGGAGCCGAATGATACTAGATTAGATTTGTTGCCATGAGCTAAATAAGGAACCTCTTTAAACATAGTCATGAACTCTGTTGTGCGAGCTACCCAAGTACATTCTTTGCTTTTCAGTATCAACAGGAGAAGCCAGAACAAGCACTCCTGGGGGACAGAGTTTCCTGTTTAACATCCCCGTCCAAGACAGGCTTGCTGGTAGCTTCCTCTTTAAATAGCTCGGTAGTGCAGTCCCCACATGCATCTGTTCACGGGTAGTTGCGTGTTCCTGGCCAGGCGCAGAGCTAGGTGATGGCGATTGGGGGGGGGGGCACAACCAGACGAGCGTGGTCATGGCACTCACAGTCTAGTGCATGCAGACGATAATAAAACAGTCAGGCCCGCAGATGAAAACTGGCAGGCTGTGGGAGGTGCCACGGAGGAAATGAGTATCATTCTGGAGACGGAGTGAGTGCGTGGGTCCGGGATGTCAGAGATGGTCTTGTGTGCTTCAGAGTCTTGCTGGAAGACACAGGTACATCCACACCTCTCCAGCAGTGCAAGATCGGGCCAGCCAGGGTGCCTGGAGGGCAATGCAAAGGGGAGAGAGGTGAGAAATGGAACAGGTATGCAAGGAGGGCTGGAGATAAGAGTCTTGTGCGGCAGGTTGGTGGATATCGTGCACTGTGAGAGCAATTGCCAGCAACTAGATGGCGTGAAGAAGCAGGGCTCTCTCTACCACAAGGGGATTTCAGAAGCATCCCTGTGGCTGCAGGGTAAGCAGTGTGGATCAGAATTGGTCCACAAGGTGGCCGCGGATAGAGCAGATAAGGTGTCCAGGTAAGAGTCAATGGTAGTGTCCGCTAGACTGGCCGTGCCGGCCGTGCCGAGATACACACAAATAAATGACAGCGACCCATGAAAGCTGACGCTGAGTCAGACAAGGTGGCACGGAGACCTCCAGGTGCCATTGACCCTGGACCCGCCAGGCTGCAGCACGGGTTTGCCTTTTGGTCTTGAGGCGCTTACTGAGTTATGAGACAGAACACGCTGGGCACCGGTGGAAACCACAACTGAAATCATTCATAAGCATCATCTTCCAGTTGACATCAGGGCCGCTTGCCCAAAGCCAGCCTATTTTTGCTTGTTTTGTTTTGTTCTTTGAATGTTTCAAAAGCCACCACGTCTAGGAAAAGCAGAAGAGCGCTCCTGAAAATACGTGTCCACGATTCCAGGAAAGAGGTAGAATACGTTCCAGAGGAAGTCAGAAGGCGAGTTGCGGCCGCCCCCCCGCTCCCCAAAATCTGATCCGTGTGGAGGGACTGTGTTTCCCTGGATGGAAATGCACACTCAGCACATGTGTGCTGACCAGGCCAGATGGCTTTGAAGGCTCTCTTGTCCAGATGCACCAGGCCCCCGTCCCGTGCGGCCGGCAGCCAGCCCTGTGGGGCGGTGGGGGCAGGGGGACAGGAGATGGCCGGCATCGTCTGGGAAGGGAGGGAACCACCAACCGGGACGTGATACGCTTTTCTTCCGTCCCAGAAAGAAACCCAGGATGGGAGTTGACAGCGTGGTCCGCTGGTCTCTCTCGGGACAGGTGGCTGGGGGGAGCCTGGCCGCTGGCCCGAGGGAGCGAGTCTCTGGAGAGGGAACTGGAAGCTGGCCTCCCACACGGCAGACGGGGCCCAGAACGGGAGCACCCGCTGCTCTGGGGATGAGCAGAGGCCGCGTGAGGACTGGCCGCCAGTGGGGACAGCAGACCCGTAATCAAAGTAGTCAAAGTGGCTGAGCGCTGGCTCTTGCCTTCCTTGTCTGCTGCTCACCTTCCTTTCCCTCCTCTGCCCCATAGCCTCCACTTCCAGGCTCCCACTGACCCCGGTTTCCTCCTCCCAGGCTCCCTCCCCCCGACCCTATTTCCCCAAAGACCTGCCTCCCCTCTCCTTCCATCCCCTGCTCCCAGGGAATGTCTTTCCCTTCAGCAGACCGACAATTCATTCTCTTTTCTCCCACGGTCTCTTCCAAGCACATGCTCTCTACACCCAAGACGGCTCAACCTTGCAGAGGGGACAGCTGAGCAGAGTGCTGATCTGAAGAAACCTTCTGGGTGACTTGATCGAGCCACAAAGCTGCCCCCCCAGCCTCCCCCAGACCCAGGGTGGGGTCCCTGTGATGTTGGACTGATGCCAGATGGATCTGTACGTTGAGATGCAGAAGATAAAGGTTAAGAGGATGAAACGATGAATCTATTCCGAACAAGAGCCGGAGTCCAGAGAGCCTGACTATGCGAGCAATCCATCTCAGGGCTTGAGGACGCGGCTCCGAACGCCAACGTCCGTGTGAGTGTGAGTGCCTTATGGCTGCAGAAAGAAGCGGCAACCTTTTCATCTTCTACCAAACACAGAATGAGGGGCGGACACAACAGACACTGATTTCCCACCGTCCTGGAGGCCGGGAGTCCACGGCTTGGACCCACCCGAGGATTGGTGGCTCCCGAGCCCTCTCTCCTGCTCCATGCCTTCCTCCAACTTTCAGCTTACATTCATGATTTATTTTATTTATTTTATTGTAGTTAATTTTAATTTTATTATTTTATTTTGTTCTGTTTATTGTTATTTTAATTCCACTATATAGAACAAAAATAAACTCAGAATGGATGAAGGGCCTAAATGTGAGACCCGAAACCATAAAAATCCTACAAGAGAACACAGGCTGTAATCTCTCCAACATGAGTTATGACAACAGTTTTCTAGATATGTCTCCTGAGGTAAGGGAAACAAAAACAAAAATAACTATTGGGACTATGTCAATATAAACAGCTTCTGCATAGCAAAGGAAAGCAGCAAAACTAGAAGACAACCTACTTAATGGGACAAGATATTCGCAAATGACATATCTGATAAAGGGTTACTATTCAAAATATATAAAGAATGTATATAACTGAACACACACACACACACACACACACACACACATAAAACAAATAATCCAATAAAAAACGGGCAGAAGACGTGATCTTTAAATCATGTAAAGCTTTTGGAGTGCCTGGGTGGCTCAGTTGGTTAAATGTCAGACTTCAGCTCAGGTCATGATCTCACGGTTCGTGGGTTCGAGCCCCACGTCGGGCTCTGTGCTGACAGCTCAGAGCCTGGAGCTGCTTCCGATTCTGTGTCTCCGTCTCTCTCTCTGCCCCGCCCCTGTTTATACTCCGTCTCTCTTTCTCTCAAAAATAAATAAAAAAATTTAAATCATGTTCAGCTTTATTTTATAACAATGGTTTACAGAGTTTTGAAACTCTGACATAGAGAGTTCATGACAATGGGTTTCAATTTTTAGAGATTAACGGATTTCATGTATCTCTTTTCCCATTAACAAGGAAAGCTGACATTCATTACTAACTCATAACAATTATTCATTGAATCAAATCTTAGTAATAGCAAATGTCCCGTCCTTTAAAGGATTCCCGAGTAAATCACAAAGATAATCAAGAAGTAGTACACCGTTGAATAGGATCATAGAAACTCCTAAGTCGTGAGCCCTTTCGATACACAAGAAACCTAAACACAAGCAAGGTAGCATTTTTAGAGCATCCTAAGAACGTGCAAAATCAACTGAGTTCAAGCCCTGCATGTGTTTACATTTTTGTCAAATTTGCACATCCACCCATATAGGGTGAGCGCTTATTAGCGCCAGAGTAATAAGTTAGGCAAATAAGACAACACACACACACACACACGCACGCACGCACGCGCGCGCGTGCACATGCACAAACTCATTGCTGCAAGAGGCACGCCATTTTAGACTGCCCAGAAAACACCACGGTCAGGGAATAATGCTCCTTGCTTCCAAAGAAGCCATTGTAAGTTGGATCATAGTATGTACTGGGGGTGAGATATGGCGGGCATAATTTGGCACCTTACCCTCGCAGCTGGCGTTCCTACAAAGCTCGCATGCTTGGGTCTAATCGGCAGATTATCTCCGTGTCTAGACAGTGAGTTAGGCCTGGCAAGAGGCTGGCTGTGCTCATGCAGATAGAGGGGCTGGAGAAGTCTATCAAAGGTCTTTGAGTGCAGAGCCCTTGCTCTGTTACACAACAAACATGACTTCCCACACATGGACCGGCTCTTTGAGTTCCAACGGCTGCGTTGGCTCCATCCAACGAAAAACCTCCCACATATGATTTACCTAAAACACTGCCTGTTGAGATCATTTCTGGCAAGAGCCATGGACTATGATAAATCATTATTTCCCAGTGGTCATTTTCGTTTGTGTGTGTTGTTCTATCATCCCCTGGGGGACACTTTCACATCCTAATGGTTTACCACCTTCTGCACACAAATCTTCAATTAGCTCATGGCTTCAGCGTCTTGTTGGTAGGTGGCATGTCTGGAATATAAGGCATAAAAGAAAGAGTTAATTGTCCAGTTGGTTAAAAAATATGAGGGGAAACACGGCCATGAGCCAACTCCTCCACGGTAAAGAAGGAAAGAGCTATTAAACCATCCCAGTAATCCCGGTTGAATGTTGTCTGTGTGCTAAGCCCTGTGCTAATTGCTTCACAGACATTATCTTCCTGAAAGCAGTGAGTCAGGGCTCTTGGGATTGTCCAATTGGGAGCTGAAGTCTGAACTCAGGGTTTGGCTTCAGCCTCTGAGTTCTTAACCACTAGTCTATACAACAGACCATTTCAGGGCTCAGCATAATCATTATATGTGGGTTTTTTTTTTCTTCTTTTCACATCAGGATCTTGGAGTTCTTTCAAAGTATAAATAAATGGGGTGTTTTTTTTTTTTTTTTTTTTGGTGAAACAGAAACTTTTTGCTAGAAAAAAAAATTTTTTTTTGCTTTTTCTATTTAATCTGTCTCCAAAGCATAAGATTATAACTGAGGAAAAAATGGTGAACCCGTACAAGCAGGAATAGCTGATTACGCGTAAGAAGATACGAAACACCCTTGTGACTTTGTTCCAACACAAACCGGGACCGGGGCCGTCGGAGAAATCAGTTCTCGGCCACCCCTCTCCCCCTCCATTTGGAATTGATGACTTCTGTCGAGGTATTTTTCACTGGTGGTTTCTATAAAGTGCCAACGGCGTTTTTCTCAATGTGAAATTTCTCAGCAAGAGAGTCTGTGCAGCTCTGTTTCTCCTGTGCTCCTAAAGCCCTCAGAGCCGCACAAAAAAGAAAATCATTTCTTTCTGGAAGTACAGAATTGGGGGCAGCGCTGTGCTTTTCCCACAGTTCTCAGTTGCAATGCGTGTTGGAGCTCCAGACTTTTCTTTTCTCCTCTTTACCCCTGGCCGTTGTGCATTTCCATCACTCTGTGTGGTGACCAATTTGCTGTCTCTTGCTGCTGCCCTCGAAAGGAAGGAGTGTTCAGGTGACCATACTGTGTGGTTGTTACTGGTTGGGCTTCATAGGGCTGGTTCCAGTGGCCCTTCAAGAAATTAGTTTTATAAAAAGAAAAGGACACATATGAGAACTATTAAGAGTGTCTTTCAGATAAGGTGGAGTGGATGTGTCAGGAAAGGCAGATGGCTGGTAGGCCATCTATCCGGTGAACAACGGGACTTTGTAAGGGTGTTTCTTGCATAGGCTGGAGCCCAGCGGAGCCCTGGCCGAATGCCTCCATTTCAACATCCGTCTGTGTCTCTTCTCTTGTCCTCATGTTCCCTATTACCTCCGGCCTCGCCATGGCATTGCTTCTTCCTACAGGCTCGAAAAATGACCTCTTCCCGTTGGACATCCAACATCACCACCAAGGGAGCAATGGAAAGAATATGTTTGTGACTGAATTTCTTGCATTTGGAACCCTTCAGACACGAGCACTTGATTTTTTTTTTTTTTTTTTTTTAGTCACGCAAAGTTCCTCAGCTCATAGATCCTAGGTGCCCGGACCTGGGGAGGAGGGGAGCGGGCTGGGTTCCGCGAGTCCGCTTTGCGTTAACAAGAACGGAATGTTGTGAGTCCGAAAGGCCACCACACCTTATTCTCTGGCAAGGCCAGGCGTCAGTGTTAAATCTGGGATTTTCTAACCTGATTGCATATTACGGTGACCTGGGGAACGAGTTCAAGCTCTGATCCACTTGAGCTAAACCATCTCTGGGAGATTCTGGCTTCGTGGGGTCTGCTTCTCAAAGTGCGTTTCCTGGACTGGAGCGCCGCTTGGGAACCATTGGAGATGCAGAGTTTGGGGCCCCAGTTCAGCACACACGATGCCCAATACACTGAAGTTAGAAAGCACCGATTTTACATTCAACCAGGATTCCATGAAACACATTCACCCAGAATACCCCCAATACCTCAATGCCACATCTACATTTAAAATTTCTTTTCGGTTTCTTAGGGGCACCTGGGTGGCTCAGTCGGTTGAGCATCTCACTTTGGCTCAGGTCATGAACTCATAGTTTGTGAGTTTGAGCCCCGCGTCGGGCTCTGTGCTGACAGCTCGGAGCCTGGAGCCTGCTTCCCATTCTGTGTCTCCCTCTCTCTCTGCCCCTCCCTTGCTTGCTCTCTCTCAAAAATAAACATTAAAATTTTTTTTTAATTTCTTTTTGGGTTTCTTTAACAGATATTTCCTCTCACAATCCCTTAACTCAATGCAGGATAAATTATGAGCCAAAAAGAAACCTTAAACCTCTTTCAAAGTAAACAGTATTGAGAAAGACTCTTACAGCGGCTCATCTTTTTTTTATTTTTCCTAAACCAATGCTAAACCCCAAAAGAGCATCTGCTCCAATTCCAGGGCACCATGCGGAATCTTAGAAACAAATTATACGTTAACAATTTGCAACCGCAAATTCCCAGATGATCGGTGACTGGAATAGTTACTGACAAAGAATAAAAAAGAAAAAAGAAAAAAAAAAAAAAAGAACAAGAAAGGAGACATTCTTCCGGCGAAGGCTTTATTTTCTAATTTGGAAACTGGCTTCTCTTTCACGTTTGTCTTCCAAGATGTGGATCAACTTCACGGATGGCCACTTGCCCAATCTGCTTCATTCACTTTGAAACGCCTCTGATCAAATTATTTTTTAACCACCACGTTTTCCTCCTTTGAATCTACCTTCTTAGTGACAGTTACAATGTGCGTGGGCGGTAGATGGCTGCAAATGTCAAGGTCTTTGCCAAAATTATATAAGTAGATGCAGTTGCTTTTCTTTATTAAGCTCATTTTTTCTTTGCTTTCAGCACTGATATTCCATAGATCATGCTTTATCCTCATTTCTACTAATCTCTCTTCCGCTTGCGATGGGAATTCACCATGTGCATTATTCACTTAAAATGTGTTACATCTCCCATTTGTAGGATATCCTCTCATAGCAAAATCACGGCAGATTATTTTTTCTGGGATGTGGTCTCTGTAAGAACAGTTCAAATGAAAATTTCTAAAAATGCTAACTTTCCTTCCCCCCCCCACAACCCCCCGACTTTTGGACGTAGTCGGATTAAAGATCCAAAGGGTTTCCATATCATCAAAGGTTACTTCTGACTCCAGCACCAGGATGAAGGAGATTCGACTCTTTTGAACTGATGTCACTTTTATTTTCAAATGCTGGTCATATAATTGTTTGCAAATGTGGGGAACATGTTTTAGAAACACCCAGAAGGCACGAGGTGGAGATGATCAAAGGAGACTAGGATTAATACTTGAGTATCACATATGGAGATGAATTTTCAAAAATACATTCAGTCTGCATCTCTAGTTTCAAAGAAAAGCCTCTACTTCCTGTGGGCACGAGGGTTTACCTTTGTCCATGAGCATCCGGACCTTGAGAAATGATGTGAGCGCTGAAGCAAAGAACTTAGCAACCAGGACCTTGGATGGGGTATCACTACAGTCCCGAACACCGTGTGAGTAGAGACAAATGGGGACATTCTCCGCCCCCCCAACAAAGCAACCAAAATAATCACAAGAAATACTACCACTACTACTGCTACTATTGCTACTAATTCTCCTGAGATTCAAGTGCCAGATATTTGGCCCAAAACCAACCTACTTATCTTTTACTTCTCAAAATGCAAATGGCCAGTGGGTGGAGTTGCCAGATTTAGCAAATAAAAATACAGAACGTCCAGTGAAAGGGGAATTTCATATTAACAATGGGTGATTTTTTTAGTTCTAAGTATGACTCATGACATATGTAGGATAAACTTAAACTAAAAGAAGACTTGCTCACCAGAAAATCAGATGGAAGTGAAGTCTTCTAGTTCATTGAGCAACGGCACCATCACCAGCGAACTCTGTATGCCCCCTGCCCCTAAAAATAGGGGGTACAAGGTTTGGTCTACCTGGGTGGAGGGTGGGCAGCTGTCTGCAGACGTAGAGCTCCGAGTAGGAGGTGCCGCAAGTGAGGATTGATCGTCACGAGGAAGGGAGAAAGGCTGGGAAACTCTGCCCCATCCATCCCTTGGTCCTGAGCCAGACGTGCTGCTCAGACCATCCCGACAGACCAGCCCTACCTGCTCCCTTCCCTGAAGATACGGGGGCCACAGGATGAATTCATGAGGAGATGCTGATGTCTGTTGGGGTCTCCTTGCCTGTCTGAAGTCCTCTGGTCCCCTAACCACCCATCCCCTAACTTGTTCTTTATGCCAGCTTATCCTTCCCTCTGTCATCCAATCTTGCCCTGTGCTCTTCATGCTCTTGGTGATTTAGCAAAATAAAGTTTAAGGGGAAAAACAAAAAGTCTTCCATTCTTCCAAATCCCCCCCCCCCTCTCTCTGTCTCTCTCTTTCTCTCTGCGTTTCATTTGACTTCTCTTTGCCTTTCCATGTCCTCTTTCATCCTCCCGCAAAGCTAATACAACACGAATGTCACGTGTGTCCTAGCTGGTTTTGAGTGGAGAGTTGCACAATCAATGCAGGAGAATTTAATATGAAATTGAGTCACCTCCTCCCCCAATGTAGAGAATCCCTGATTTACATGGAGCCCAGAAGTCCAATGTACTTGGCTGGCACATGGTAATGCATTTAATTTTGATATCTATCTAGGTTTGTATGTATGTATGTATGTATCCATCTATCATCTATCCATCGATCTATCCATCCATCCATCCATCCAATTTATTATCTATCTATGAGTCTATCTTTCTTTCTATCTATCATCTAGCCATCCATCTATCCATCCATCCATCCATCCACCCATCCATCATCCATCCATCAATCCATCATCTTACTATTTATCCATCTATCCACCCACCTACCCCCATGGATTAATATGGTTATATCCCCTCACTTAGGTTCCAAGATCCTTATTACTTTACTCTCACAAAAACACCACACGGTCCCAAACCACCCACATATTCTGACCCTAGATTATTACCCAATTTTATTTTTTCTTATAAGCCAGTCCAAGCCCTCTGTTAGGCTAATAGTGGGACTAATATTCCCAAACTGTGTCACATCTATTCTCAGTGATAAGATTTCAGTTTTTATCCAGTATACTTGACTGAAGAAATCATTACATTTATTTTGTTCTCTTTTTTTTTTTTTTTTTTTTTTTTTTGGAAAGGTGGAGATAATGCTGCCTCGGAATATGGGTTAGGTCATTGCATCCTGGAAAAACAAAAGTAGAAAAGACTAATGACATACCTACAGGACTCTTGTACTAAGAACAATAATCATTATGATTGGCATTATTGTGATTCTCAGTGCTACGGAAGAAGAACCAATCTATCAGCAGCCAGTGGCCCACCACGTCTAATATCTTGAATCCTCTTCCACCAGCCCCTGTTGCTCCACCAGCTTCCCGAGAATCCATCCTGGCTAGAGTCACTCAGCTGTTGTGTGAGTCTTTCCAGCTCATTCAGAGGCGAGGGGAAGCCATGTTGGACCGATGGGGAGATATAGGCAGATGCATAAAGACCTGCCGCTCTCATTTTTGTAGCACGGAGCCCTGACATTATTTAAAATCCTCAGAAGGTCCAGCTCCCATTGCCAGCACTGATGGCTCATTCACTAATGTGTCCTCAAATTGGCTTTCCTTCCTTCTCCACGTCATCCCCCCACCCCCCCATACACACACACTTCCTGAAGTTTGTTCCTGGCTCTCCGTCCTCCGGTAAATGACTTACACAGAAGCCTTGGCCTCCAGCTCTACTCTGAGTGGTCCTCTGACGATTTTGTGCCTACAGACTAAACTCTGGGGATAACGAACAGCATGAAGTGAATGCGCCGACTTCTTTGAAAGGAGTCAGTTGCGTTTTTCTCACACTGACAAAATGAACATCATTTTATTTTAGGACTGTGAACTTTGTGGCAATCGGGTTTTTAATGACTCCCCCGTGAGTGTCATTGAAAGAAAAGCGTACCTCAATGTATCCCCTGGAAGCATTTGAAATCTGAGGGAAAAAGTAACATATAAACTAGACAGAAAGACACCCCCTCCACCCACCCACACACGGGGTTAATATCCACAATATGCAAAGGATGTCTATAAAAACAAAGAGAAAATCCAACAGGAGATGCGGCAATGGGTGGAGATAAATGGTCCTTATTTTTTGTTTATTTATTCATTTTGGTGGGGGACGGGCAGACAGAGAGGAGAGAGACAATCCCAAGCGCACTGGGCACCGTCAGCGCAGAGCCTGATGAGGATTCCAACCCACACACCGTGAGATCATGACCTGAGCCAAAATCAACAGTTGGGTGCTTCACCAACCCAACCACCCAGGCGCCCCAAAAATGGTGCTTAGAAGGGAAACCCAAATTGTTTGAATGGAAGGAATAGGCAGATTACACCTTTCCCCTGAGAAGACACCCATATTCTAACCTTTGGAACTTGGGAATATGTTTGCTTTCATGGCAATGGAGACTGAAGGTGGCAGATGAAATTCGGGTTGCCGGGCGGGTGATATTAAAATAAAGAGATGGAGGGCGCCTGGGTGGCTCAGTCGGTTGGGTGTCCCACTTTGGCTCAGGTCATGATGTCACAGTTCACGGGTTCGAGCCCTGTGTTGTTCTCTGTGCTGACAGCTCAGACCCTGGAGCCTGCTTCTGATTCTGTGTCTCTCTCTGCCCCTCCCTTGCTTGCGCTCTGTCTCTCTCTATCTCTCAAGAAAAAATAAACATTAAAAAACTGTTGTTAAAAAAATTTTTTTAATGTTTTATTTATTTTTAATACAGAGACAGAGCATGAGAGGGGGAGGGGAAGAGAGAGAGGAAGACACAGAATCGGAAGAAGGCTCCAGGCTCTGAGCTGTCAGCACAGAGCCCGACGCGGGGCTCAAACCCACGAATGTGAGATCGTGACCTGAGCCGAAGTTGGAGGCTTAACCGACTGAGCCACCCAGGTGCCCCCAAAATTTGTTTTAAATAAGGGGATGGTCCTGGCTTATCCAGGTGGGCCCAATGGAACCAAAAGGGCTCACAGGCGTTGAAGAGGAAGCAGAAGACACAGAACCGGAGAGGTGGCTGCTTAGCAACGTTTGACCCAACATTGGTGGCTTGGAAGACAGGAGAAAGAACCATGAGCTAAGATGTGCAGACAGTGACCAACGGGCCACTTCGTATAGTCAGAAGGGAAGTGAGAGAAAATAATGGACACAGGAGAGAAAGAAACACTTTCTCTTGCACTTTTCAGGCAGTCTTATTAACTTCACATTTTCCTTATTTGTTATATTTTCTTATTTCTTGGACATTAACACGGCAGCGTGTCCCTGACACACGAGACGGACAAGACTTGCTCTGGTCTTTCCCGTGGACGACAGGAAATGTGGCCTAATCCTGGTTGGCTTAAAACAGCCGTCCTCAAAACAGGCACTGGACCCATTTCAGTTCAAAAGATGTCCCTTGATCGCTTTAAACGTTCGCGGACAGACCTACCTGCTGTGTATCTGTGGCCTTGGGACATTCAGAGACGGTGTACAAATAGTTTGTAGACTTCTGTCCATACGGACGCCACATACCCTTTGCTTGCTCTTCTCTCCATGGTATTTCTTCGTAGAAGAATTATTGCAGGGCCTCCTGCCAATTGCAAAACACTCGCTTGGCAAATTCAGCATATTTCCGTCACGTGGTTCTATAGAAAAGGCACGGCATCAGTTCTTACATATTCCCCAGTGGCTCCGAGTCTTGCAATGATGTGGGCCCTTGGGTGGAGACGCCGGCTATCCTTGATTCACACCTAATCTTTCGCCTGGATTGCATGCACATTGGGGCGTCCCGTGATTTTCTAGGTGGCTTCTGGGAAGTTGAACAGCCTGCGTTCCTGAGGTGGGCATTGCCCAGAAAAGGAGTCACTGTTCCCCTTGGGACTGGACCGGCGACTCCAGCGTGCACACTAACTTTCCCTTCATTACGTTCCGTTTCCATTACAACTCAGTCGGACGACTTGCATTCTGCCAGGGCCCTTCATGCCTGAGCGCGCAGCCAGAAAGCTGGGTTGGCTTCAAATAAAAGGAAAGTACATTTTTTTTTTTTTGTTTCCGTAAAGCGCGGTGTATATGCTTTATTTCAGACCTGTAAATTGAGTCTCTATTCATCGACGGGGAGGCCCAACCGTCAGGATGCCCAGTGAGCCCCGAATGGTTCACTGTGAAAGGATGTACCTTAACAACAACAACAAAAAACAACCAAAGCTAGAGAAAGACGCAGGTCATCTGGCGTCTGGATTTGCACACGCTTTCCCTGCATCGAGGTCATGCTCCCGTGATACCCAGAGTGTCCTTATCGGCAATTAATTTCCCCGCTTAGATTATATGCAGTTTATTGTTTCCATATGTGGAAAGTATGTATATTGTATTTGTATTCCTTCAAAAAAAAAAAAAAGATATCATTTTCCAGGTGTTTCTGAGGTGGTTTGGCCCCAAGGTGGAGGTTTTTGTACGAACATGTTACTTGCTTTTTATTCGTTTCACAGCCTTGAAATGTTTAGTCTTCGCTGGAAACTTACATAAGATCGCCGCTTGGCACGTGTCATTTAAGGATCGAGGATCGACGCAGCTCAGTAAACAAACTCATTCCCTGCTCGATGCTTCTGGAGGACGTGTGGGGAGGTGGCGGTGGTTCATTTAGAACCCGGGTCTTATCCTCTAAGATCCTCATTCATGTGCACTCAAGCACTTTTCCTCCCGGACTGGAAGCCACAGGGCCTTTGCTTGTGCTGTTAAATACATGTGTTTCTGAAAAACCCGGTTACACTACCTAATTTGCGGTGAGTGCCTTGAGGTGCACCTTTAAAGAAAGGACGTCTGAAGGTAAAGGCGGTAAACGGGACGGTACAAAAATCAGATGAACGTGTCGGTTGACACAGATTAGCCACAGGGCGTGCATATGCAGACAGCAAACCACACAGCCTGCGAATCCTTCTCCAGGAAGTGTCTCGGGTGAATGCATAGGGCACGAAAGCTGATGAGTCGGTGGCAGGGGCTGGAAGACCAGGCTGGAGGCTGAAAGCCTCATGGGTCTCCCTCGAGGGCGATGCAAAGGTTTTGCAGCTACACAGTTGCGACGGATGTAAAAGTGCCCCAAATGTCCCAGGAAGGCAGGCTTCAGAGTGGCCTAAAACGGTCCATTTTACAGTATGCGAGTTTTACCTTCACGCAGGAAAAGCGAAACTCAAAGAATTACCAAACGTCAGACACATGTGTCATGTCAACAAGAAATATTTCTTTCTAACAGATTAAGTTTGTGTTTAAAATTTTTTTTAACGTCTACTTATTTTTGAGAGACAGAGAAAGACAGAGAGTGTGAGCAGGGGAGGGTCAGAGAGAGAGGGACACACAGAATCGGAAGCAGGCTCCAGGCTCTGAGCTGTCAGCACAGAGCCCGACGCGGGGCTCGAACCCACAAACCACGGAATTATGACCTGAGCCGAAGTCAGACAGTTAACGAACTGAGCCCCCCAGGTGCCCCAGATTAATCTAAGTTAATAAAGTCCTTCAGTTAGAATTAACTAAGTTAATTCTGGGTCCTTCAGAAGTTTAGGATAACCTCCTATTGCTCACGGCTTTAAGTTTAAAGACGAAAAAAACATTCAGCTACCTTTTTGTAAAATCAGAGCACATTCCTAAACCAAAATTGCCTTCTTGGCATAGAACTAAAAACGCATCTATTAAGTAAAGAGGTGCTAAATATTTCCTTTTATTTACTCTTCTGATCTTGCGGTCGTAAATGCCAGGAGTGACCGTTAATAATTTCTTTTAAGTTATTTAACAATGTTTATGGATAGTCAAACACGTATTTACGAAACTACGCTGTTTGAAATATTGTAATTAATGAAATAAGCATTAATGCCTATGCCTACCTTTATCGTGATTACGCCCAAGAAATACATGGGCAAACCCTTGTCACTATTACCTTGCTAATCATTTTCAGGAAATACTGAGAGTCACAGTTTCCTCCCTGTGCCTCATAATAACAGTAAAACAGCATAACTCCGAGAACAAAGCAAATATAGCCTTTCTTTGGTGTATTTTCTTACCCGTAGAACACTGGCTTTGTGGATTTAGAAAGTGCTGGATCTCACTTGATAATTTGTCTTACATGACACCATTTTTAAAAAATAATTGGATTTATATTTGAACCCTGATTGTTATATCAGTGAAAACTTTATTTTAGGGGCACCTGGGTGGCTCAGTCGGATGAGCGTCCGACTTTGGCTCAGGTCATGATCTCGGGGTTCGTGAGTCCGAGCCCTTCATCGGGCTCCGTGCAGACCGCTAGCTCAGAGCCTGGAGCTGCTTCAGAGTCTGTGTCTCTTTCTCTGATTTCAGCTCAGGTCATGATCTCACAGTTCGTGGGTTCGAGCCCCGCGTCGGGCTCTGTGCTGACAGCTCAGAGCCTGGAGCTGCTTCGGATTCTGTGTCTCCTTCTCTGTCTGCCGCTCCCCTGCTCGTGCTCTGCCTCTCTCTCAAAAACAACATTTAATAACATTAAAAAAAAAGAAAACTTTAAAAATTTTATTTTAGAGAGAGAAAGCGGGGCACACAGAGACAGGGAGAGAATGCCAAGTAGGCTCGAGGGAGCCCCCATCCGTTGACCGGCCCCAAGCCTGCCATGACAGGGAAGACCACAGGTGAACCAGGAGCAGAGCAAGAAACTAGAAAGACCCAATGCCCTCTCTGCTCTCCCAAGGTTGACCGTGTTCTCTTCAACAGGAGGCCAGCCACAGGACCAGAACGAGGGCGGCTCCTGGGCTTCACGCCTCCCCGCTGGGCATCGGCCTTACACCTTCCGCTGGACCAATTCTGGGCATGGATCAGGCCTGGTCTGGCACAGGCCATGTGCCCACCTGTGCGCCAATCATCTGCAGCCAGAAGCTGGGCATTTAATTGGCGCAGAACGTCCGTCCGGGATGGACCGTCTCTGTGCCAGCCAAGCACCGCCGGCCACTGTAGGACTGCGTGGACCTGGCTGCTCCTACTTCACTGCACCTTTAGGACTCCGGGAAGAGCAATTCCAAGGAGGGCCGTGTTTATGCTGGGACTGCAGCGTGCAGACCCCGAAAGAAAGAAGGGCATTGGACCGAGAAAGAAAAACGCATCCAACCCACATCCATGTAAAGTAAACCAGGGGCCTGCATGTTCAACCAGAAAACATGATATGGTTCTATTCCCTGAATTACAATATTTCTGTTATTGGTTTAAAAATATGACATTTTAAGGTCGCGATAAGGTTACTTATTACTTATATTGTCATTGCAACGCAACACATTTAACCCTCTTACAGCGCGGATGGCTGCTGTACAGGGGTGAATGGTGTCCCCTCAACATGTAGGTCCATCGGTAACCACAGAATGTTCCTTATTTGTAAATAGGTCACTGCAGATGTAACGACTTAAGATGAGAGCATCCTGGACGAGGGTGGCCCTAAATCCAGTGTCAGGTGTCTTTATAACAGACACAAGAGGAGGGACACAGACATACAGGAGAAGCCAGTGAAGACGGAGGCACAGATGGGAGGGACCTGGTCACCAGCCCAGGGACGCCTGGAGCCCCAAAATCTGGAAGAGGCAGGAAGGACCCTTCCATGGAGCCTCTGGAGGGAGCAGAGCCCTGCCCCCACCCGAATCTCAGGGGTCCTGCCCTGCCTGGGTCTCAGACTTCTGGTTTCCAGAGCTGGGAGAGAATGAATTCCTGTAGTTTTAAGACCCCTGGCTTATGGTACTAATTTGTTAAGGCAGCCCCAGGAAACTCTTGCAGGAGGTATCTGAGTTTGAAGCCTAATTAGAAATGGTTACCACACGACTCAGTTTCTGTTTCAGCTAAATATTTTCTTAGCCTGTTTTTTCCTTTGTAAGAATTCAGCGTCATGTGTAGGCGTGTCATTTTCTCCTCCACAGATTTATATAATCATCTGAGTCATGGGTTCCCCGCACTTTATTCATAAGTGACTTCTATTCACATCTTTTAACACCACGTTCCAAAGCACGGTGATAACTTCTTTGGATTTTGTTTGGGTGGTTTGTTTTGCTTGTCTGTTTTTGGTTTTGTTTTGTTTTGGGGTGCTTAAGCTGTGCTGCTGAGAAACACACACTGGCCTTTACGACCAGGGAAATTTAGCACATGGACGGTAGGGCCTCTGGGCACAAGGATTCATTCCTACTCTAGGATTTCAGAATGACTTAAACTGGCTCCATAAGGCATCTTCTGTGCATTCATGAGGCTACCCAACCCTCATGGGCTCTGCGAAGTTTTCACAGAACAGGCCCATTAGTGAAGAGTAAGGGGTCGCACCTGGGAAATGTCCTCAGGGGACCCACCGAGCCTCAGCAGCCTTCACCCTCAGAAGGAGCTTTTTAACGACGTTCCTTCATTCTGGCCTCGAGGACAGTTCCCCCCGGGAACGCCCCAGAGGCTGCTGGATTTGGATTCCTGGAGCCAGCATGCGTGTACAATAGTAGAGTCAGCATGAACGCGGGCCAAAATGAGTTGTCCAAAAAAAAAAAAAAAAAAAATTTTTTTTTTAAAAAGTCTTCACAACACTTTTTAGAATTTTGAATACTCATCCTTAGTAGGACCTGTTTCTCGAATGAATACTTTCATGTTGAGGTCGAGACCCTCTGCATGTTTTAGTCTCGACAGGGACAAGGATTTTGGGGTCTGCCAAACGGCCCTCCAGCGCTGAGGTCTTGGAAGGCGGGCTTCAGGGTGCACGGACATCCCCCTCGCCTGCCCCCGTCCGCCTCCCGCTGGCCTGTGTGGTAGGGCCGAGGGACAGACGGAGAATTCCATGACCTCATCTCCCTGCGGTGGTTTTCTGCCCAGCAGCATTTGGGGACCCAGAGTGAAGGGGCATGTGCACACGACTGTCCTTGTCCGAGATCGTGGAGACAGGAGTCCCCCACCACCGGCCCGACTGACTTCCCAGCTGCACACATTTGCTGGTTTGCAAAGAGAACTCGACTGTGCTCGGGCGATCTGCCCGGTGCCTCTGACATCTATTCGCCTTTCGGTGATGCTGCTGAGAAAATCTGGAAATCCGAATGTGCTGTGTGTGAACAAACAAAGGAAAAAATGCCTCCTCCTTTTCACCGGGATTGCCAGTAGCCTGTGTTATCATGGAAGGTTCGCTCTAGACACACGGGGGCAAGTTTCCCACGGAACATTCCTCGGAGTCTGTCTCTGCTCAAATAAAGATACATCCCAGCAGCGCCCCGGGCCCGCGCCCCATGGGATTCCCCAGCGACGCAAGTAGACATTTCCTGTGTAGACTTTTTTCTCTGTCTCCTGGTCATTGTACAGGATTCAGGATCAGCCCTTCCCGGGATTATGGAGTCTGGCAGCCACGGGGAAGGGCAGTCACGTGACTCAGAAGTGAGTTTTAAAATCCCTGCTAAGCACAGAGCCACGTCATTCCTTGGTAAGGCACGGCCTCGCTTACAATATTAAACTTTCCCGTTCACAAGCCACAGCCCTTAAGAGCCGCCCCTCATGCACGGAACAGCCTATCCATCCGCCTTGTTCGGGGAAGGATCGGGGGAAGGAACATGACAGACCCAAGAAGGCAGTAGACATAAATGACGGTAGGTTCACCCGATCACAGGTATCAAGTACAGACGCCCCACCGCCTCGCGCCGCACTCACAGCGGGGCACCTCCGTCCTTATTTCGCACTTGGAAAAGCTGACTTTAGGAAGGGCAAATGGCATATCCTAGGCTACCCGGCCCGAGAAGCCAGCAGGCAGGAGGAGGGAGTGGCGTGAGCCCGGCCGTGTGACTCAGCTAGTGATCGCTCGGCTGTCACGGGGGACGCCTGTACCCTTCTTAGAAGACCGGTCCTAAGGTTCTCCTGACAACGTAGATGAGACACACTGATGGTGGGTCCCCCACAGCGGAGGACTGCAGGGAATTTCCGAACGATGAGCGTTTCTTATCTCCGCGTCCCTAAAAGAACGGTTTGGTCGAGGGCAGGAGCCGACGGCTGGGGACGGAGCCGGCACAGCCATTCGGATTTCCCTCTGCACGCACGAGTGCAGAGCACTGAATTTCAAGAGCAGACACATCTCACTGATGCCTTTTCCGCGTATGGCGTTTAAATGAGCTGCTCACTACCAGTCTGTGGCATGGGCACCCCGGCGGGACACAGGAGCCACTGCCACAGTACACAGTACCCTGGGGCCTGTCAAATACACATTTCGGGGCTCACAGATCAAAGATCACGGTGCCCGGGGATCTGGTTTCCAGAACGAGCCCTCTCCGTGGCTCACAGATGGCTGCCTTCCTGCCGAGACTTCACGTGGTCGAGAGACATCGGGACGTCTGATGTCGTTCTCTACTGAAAAGGGCACGAATCCCATCCTGCCGATGACTCAAGTCAAGTAAACCTCGTCACCTCCCAAAGGGCCCACCTTCTGACACCACCCCATGGAGAGGTACAGCTTCTGCACAGGACCTTCGAGGGGACACGATCCCGTCCACAGCATCCCTGTTGTCAACATTCTGGTTCAGATGGGCACATGGAAAAGCACTCGCTGGTAAAATCACTAGGTGCATCCATCAAGACACACGCCGTTCGGTCACTATGATGAATCCCATGGACTCCCGGCAATATGGAGGTCAATGTCTTTCCTTTGCCCCAGGCACGTTAGAAGGAGCTACAGATTCTCCTCGCTCGTAGGAGAATGAACGACCTTCATTCTCTTCCCTCCTCAACCTCCACGTAGCAGACGGCGATCAAACACTTGACTTTAACTCAACCGACAGGCATTTCTAACTCTGGTGTATTCAAGGAACTTTGTAGCTGCCCGTGGTGATTCAACGATAACTAAAACATGGTTCCTACCCATGGACTTAACCCCGACCAAGCAAGGCAATGCTGCCAAGGTCAATGTCCAAACAAAGGCATTAAACACACCAAAGCAATTGATTTTTTTTTTCTTAATTACAGAATCACTGAGAATCGTGATGCAATATTCATGGATTTGCTGTATAAGTTGTGGACTGACCTTTGCAATCTACACATTTCCTTGGCAAAACTCAACCTCGTTGGCTCATTCCTTATGTTCAGGCATCACCTCGAGCACCTGGTGTGTCCTAATCTCCGTGCTAAGTCAAAATGCTACCACTGAATTAGAAACAGGGAAAGTAATTGGCCGTAATGCAAGCAAAGGGCCACACGGATGGGCAGGGATGTTGCAAAATGCTATGACCTGCACGTTGGGGAGGAGATTCTCATTGTAAGAGCAGCGAACAGTGCACTAAAGCACGTAGCTCAAGGAGGGAACGTGCATGGGCACTGAGAAGACACGAACGGAAGATCTCTACCATTTCTTCAAAACAGTAGATGCAAGGTGGCTGGGACAGGCTGGGGAGACCTTGGATTGTCATGTGCCACCCACGGGCAGCGTGGCGACCTTCCCAGCTTGGGTGACCCACTGGAGGTTGGCCACAGCAGGGATTGGTGCAGCAAGAGGCTGGCAGGAGTCCCAGAAGGCGAGAAATGAGCATCTTCCAAGACAACCAGAGAGGTGTGTGTGAAGCCCTAACCACTGGGCCCAACCCCACCCTTAGAAGCCGGGGTCCACCAGAGTTCACGACCTGGTGACTGTGAGGTCCCACAAAACACCGCCCGGGGAGGATGATGTGAGTTTCCAGTTCAGCTCCCGCAATGCCATTAACAAGCACGAGAAGATGTTCTGGGGACAAGACTGTTAACAAATTCAGTGGGTGGGTTTTGGGCACCCAGGGAAGAGAATGCGACACGAGTCCCAGAAAAGACATCAACACCTATTACTGAAAAGTAAAGCGATAGCGCAAGTGAGCCAAACCATTTATGAACCAGTGTCTCCTGATGACCTACCCTGTGGCCACCAACCCGGGCCAGGGACAGGGACGACCTCGCCGACACTGTGTTTCTTAGGAGAAACCGAGGCAGCCCGGGCTCCATGCATCAGAAGCAAGTCAGCGCCAGGTTCGTTTGTGGCCAAGTCTTTGTCTTAATGCCGGCCATGCAAAGGCTCCATCTGGACTTCTGGAATGTTCCTTTCCTGGCTCTTGGCATTTGGACACCTATTTTTTTTTCCCCTTCACAGAGGCTCTGTCCTTTCTTCCGGGAGCTGGAGGGGGGCGGGGGACAGTTGTCTCTGCTGATGACTGCGCTCACCTGATCCCTTCCTAACTTTCTGGAAGCCGGACGTCCTTCTCCTCCCTCCCCGTCTGGCTCAGGGACGCACCGCCCTCTCCAGCTGGGCTCTCGCGCCCCCTCCCCAGGTGGCCCCCGGCTCCCCCCAGCCAGCGCCGAGGCTCCCGCGCTTCCCCGCCCCCGCCCTGCGCCCGCAGGCCGCTCGGCGGGGGCGGGAGGAGCGCGGCCACCTTCTGGGTAGGACCACTCGGGCGGCCGCGAGAGGCGGGCGAACGGGAGCCACCGGGGAGGCGGGAGGGCGTGGCCTCGGGTCTCACGTTGCATTCGGGCCGCAGGAGGGGGCCCCGGCCGCGCACGGGTTCGGGGGGAAGCCGCCAGAGCAAACTCCGTGCGCCCGGAGGAGTCCCCCGCCGCGCGCCTTCCCCCTTCCCCGGAAGGCGAGGCCGCCGCCGCGCAGCCCCGCTCGGGACCCTGTGCCGAGGCTCGGCCGGCGCGCCCCCGGCCTCTCCCCTGGCCCCCGGGGTCCCCGGACTCGCTCCGGGACCCGCAGGGCTCCGTCCCGAGGCCGCCGCGCGCTGGGCCCCGGCCGCGCCCGCAGCCGGAGGGGGCGAGGCGGGATGAAGAGGCGCGGGGAGGGCTGAGCGCAGCGCGCGCGGCCAGGGTCCCTGGGCTCGGGCCCGCGCCCCGTCTCCCCGGGGTGGGGCAGGGCAGGGTGGGGGTGGGCCGAGGCGTGGACTCGGGGAAGCCTCTCGGCGACGCGAATAAAAGGGCGCCGGCTCTCGGCGCCGAGCTGGGAAGCGTCGCTGCGTCGCCCCCGGCCCGGGAAGGGCATGGCCCCGGCGGACCCCCGGCCGTGACTCGCGCGCCCCGGTCCCGCGGAAGCTCAGGGCGCCCCGCTCCCGTGTGTGTCGGCTTCCGAAGGACAGGTGAGGACAGAGGGCGGCCTGGGCGCCCGGGGGGCGCGGGGACCGCTGCGCGGGTGCACTTGGGGCTCGGCCAAGGGTGGGGGCTCGGACGAAGGCGCAGGGGCGCGTGGCACCGTGCCGCCTGCCACTGGGCTCGGGGCTTGCGGGGCCTTTGGGGAGGAACACGCAGGCCGAATCTGGCGGGAGGGTCCCCGTCTCCTTAACCTCTCCACTCCCGTCCCGGGCAACCTCGCACCTACCCATCCCTGGTGTCCAGGGAGGCGCCCGTGGGACCCCCGAGGGGACCCGAGTCCTCCTGGCCGGGGAGGGGTCAGCGGAGCCGCGGGGCCCCTCGGAGGTGCGAAAGCCCCCCTCGCCGCCGCCTCGCCCCCTGGAGAGCGGGCGACCCTCGGCACGGAAGGCGGACAAGTCAGCGCGCTGGAAAGACGGCTCCTTCGGCGCGGGTCCCCGCGAGGCCACCCGAGCCGCGCTCCGGGAAACCGCGTATTTTCCTCGCCGCGGCGCTGGAGGCTGGCGAGCTCGTCCGCCGGGGCCCAGCCTCCCCGGGTCCCCCAGCCCCGGGCGGCCCCGCCGGCGCAGCCTCAGGGCGCCTCCCCGCGCGCGCGGCGCCAGGCCCGGGCTTCCCCGGGGCGCGCGCTCTGGGTCTCCGGGGGGGGGGGGGCCGGGCGGGAGCCGAGGCCGCAGACAAGGGGTCGCCCGCGGGCACAGCGCGCGTTCCGGGCGCGGGCGGCTGCAGTCGCGGAGGCCGAGCCCCGCCCTGGAAAGGCTGCCTGCGCGGCCAGCTCGGCGCGCTCGGGCTGAAGACGGCGTCTCTCTCGAGGTTATTTAAAGGGCGGAAAAGCTCCGGATTCCTAGCCTGTGCGAGCGGCTCCGAGGCTGTTACCCGGGCTTAGCGCTGGCCCAGAGCACGCGCGCCTCTGTTGTTCACTTTCCTTCCCACGCGTATTACTGTCTTTAAACAACCTTGCAGCAAGAAGGGGAGAAACATACGAGACGGTGAGAAGTGGCCAAAGCATGGACACAAATAATAATAATAATAATAATAATAATAATGAATAACCACGCATATTCTAAACGAGGCAGCCGATCCAGCCTAGTATTTGAAATAGATGAGCGTTTCCACTTCTGCGCGCATGGCCTCCCTGATGGTTTTTCTTTGCCCGGACGTATTTCAAGGGGCAATTCCTTCCCTCTTTCTCTAACGTCGGATGTTACAAACTTCTCCCATAGCGCACGCACCCACGTAGAGTGGAGTAAACTTTGCTTCAGTGAGCGCGCACTCTTTAAACCCTGTAAGAGGTTGTATTGAACACTTGAAGGAAGGGCATGGAAAGAAGGGGATATTCCTAATAACGACCTTGGTGAGGAGTTTATTTTCACTCAAATATGTACAATATAAAAACATTATAATAACATATATATTGTAGTATGTATAAACCTATGTATTATTATGGAATAAAACTATATTATAGTTACTTTAATCAGTTTATTATAGAAACATTATAATATAGTGTATTATTATAATAAAACTATATATTATAGCTACTTTCATCAGATACTTTATTATAGAAACACGATACATATTATATATATATAAAGCTATATATTATACTTACTTTAATCAGATACTTTATTATTATAGAAACATCAATGTATCTCTCCTCTCTCTATACGGATATACAAATGTATGCACGAATATGTATGCGTTTCTGTATATGAATACATATGTATCAATATTTTCGTGGGTCCGTGTGTCTGTCCTGTCCATGCCCTCGCTCGTCATAGCGTGAGCTTTCCCAATGGTAGCGTCAAAGTCAGGAACAGAGATGACCTTCGAAGTAATGGTTTCCAGTTCACGGGGAAAGATCAGAAAAATCAGTTTCGAGTTTCTTGGCTCAAATATCTTGTCTTGGGAAGCTCCAAGCCGCCGCGCACCCTTCGAAGAAAGTTCGCTGAACATATACGCGCTACCTGACCATAAACGGCTGTCCTTCTGTGGTCCCACAACAGGTGTGCAGGGATAAGGACGCATCAGGACACGATGCCATCATCCCAGCCTCCGTGGCCAGCCCTGTCCGTGGTGCTGATTCTGCTCTGGGGCCATGCACCGGCCGCGCTCCCATGTCCTCATCCCTGTGCGTGCTACGTCCCCAGCGAGGTCCACTGCACATTCCGGTCCTTGGCTTCTGTGCCCGCCGGGATCTCTGAACATGTGGAAAGAATCAATCTCGGGTTTGTACCGCGTCCTTCCTGAACAATTTCAGTCTCTTTTCCTGTGCGTTTGTTTTTGTGTTTTCGTGCACGTGTGTGCATTAACGAAACTGTAAATGCATACGACTTTCTGTGTCGCTCTGTGGAGTATTGCGTGCCTCTCTGTGGGCAGAATCGCGGTGACGCATTTTCACTACGAAGTGCAGTCCTTTGGGGGTGATTATCTGAATTCATCTTTCAGCTGGAACCGCTGTCATGTGATTTAATAACCCACCATCCCGATCAACTTCGGGCTATGGACAGATTTCCCTTGATAACGATCGTCTACTGTATAGTAGATACTAATGTATCGGATACACACGTAAATATATAAACATTACTTAAATAGACTTCAGAAACTGCTAAAAATAATTTAAAAATCAATTGGACATTTCTGACATTTTGTAACTTATCTGGATGGTTCAGTTTTGCTCTTGGGATAAATAAAAAGGTTCCTGGTCGCTTTTGCCTATTTAAAATGTGAACATTATTTAAGCGATGCTTTTATGCAGCATTACAGGTAGATTTATATTTATATAGATTTATGTTTATATAGCCTTAGGTATAGACATATATTTTTGTATTTTAAAATATCATTTCATGCACATAAATGCTTCTGTACATAAATATTAGTTGCTATAAATTGCAGATACTCACGTGCAACTTATTAATTTATTTAATTATTTTCATGTTTATTGATGTTTGAGAGAGAGACAGAGGCACAGAGTGCAAGCAGGGGAGGGGCAGAGAGAGAGGGAGACACGGAATCTGAACCAAGCTCCAGGCTCTGAGCTGTCAGCAGAGAGCCCGACGCAGGGCTCAGACCCATAAAGAATGAGAGCCGAAGTTGGACGCTTAACCACTGAGCCACCCAGGTGCCCCATGTGCAATTTAAATAATAAACAATTATTTGGACCTCCTCAACAAAATACATAAGCTATTCTCTACCACCTAAAAAACAACAAAAGTAAGGTAAGCTTTGATGACTAGCCACTGACCGGACGTTTTAAATGAAATGAAATGGCCAATGAACAAAATTTTAAATGTGCTCGGACATCTTCTAGCACAGACTGAAACAAAAATCTTGTATTTGTAAAGTCATGTAGCAGAAAAAGAGAATGAGAAGTTAAGACAGGAAGATAGCAAATCCCTAATCGAAGGCAGTAGACCATTAAATAGTTTTCTCAGTAAGCTCTTGAGAGATCTTATGATTTGAGTATCAGAAAATCCAACCAGAATCATGATAACCCCGTAGGCAAATAGTTCGGCTTTGCCAGAAGAGATTAACAAAAAAAAATTTTTTTTAACCTTTTTTAAAATTCACTCTTGAGAGAAACAGAGACAGAGTGCAAATAGGGGAGGGGCAGAGAGAGGGAGACACAGAATCGGAAGCAGCTCCAGGCTCCGAGCTGCCAGCACACAGCCCGACGCAGGGCTCGAACCCACGAACCACGAGATCGTGACCTGCGCTGAAGTCAGACGCTTAGTCGACTGAGCCCCCCCAGGGACTCCCCTCCCCCTGCCCTAGAAGAGGGTATTTTAGTAGCTAATCCAGTTTCCCTCTGACAGCCTTACCATTTGCCAAACGGGAGAGAGAAAAGGGAGAGCAGGGACCATTGATTTGAATCAGTTTAGGATGAGCCGTGCTTTGTAGAAAGGAAAACAGACTTTCCTGTGACTTCTCTCCTCTCTCGCGCATTCTTCCTCGGGGCTGTCGCTGTCCTTGTCTTGCATATGGTCCCACTTGCTGTGAGTGGCCACCTCGTCCCTGCAGCCTGACCCTTTGGCAGTGCACAAAGTTGGACACCACTATTTGTTTTGAGAGGGAGCAAGAGACAATGAACATGACCGGGAGAGGGGCAGAGAGAGAGGGAGGGAGAGAGAGTCCCAAG
>CM053579.1:104594562-104659378 GCA_028646485.1 Cryptoprocta ferox
CTCGAACCCCTGAACTGTGAGATCATGACCTGAGCCGAAGTCGGAAGCTCAGCCGACTGAGCCCCCCAGGCGCCCCTCATTTCAATCCTTTCTCTCATTCTCTTCCCCGACTTCCATGCTGACTCCCCCACGTCGCTGTTGGTTTTTAAGGGGTGCACGGAGGACTGATCTGCACACACCGTGTCCTCAGAGGAAAGAAAATGCCTCCTCCACTTGGCGTTCAGGCAATTCCCTTGGCTCCTGTCTGTCCCCAGAGACTCTCCCCCTTCCGAGCTCTGGCAGCGACACCACTGCACCAGTGGCTCTCGGATGCCTGTTAAAATCGAGCACCAAGAGGATGCAGTACGACGGCTCCCGAGCTGCTGTGCCCGCCACCCTCGACTTGGAGCCGTTTACGCCGCTCTGCGCTCAGCCACGGTGCTTCCCTGTACTTCTCCACCTCGGCGTCCACCGTTACTTGGATGTCTCGTCGGAAGCGAGAATTGTTCTCGACAGACACACGAGACGCTCGTGAGCGTAGCACGCCCTCGGACCGAACGCTGATGAAGAACGCCAGCATCTTTCTGACTTGTTTCAGACATTGAGCCTTTGACCCTCACCTCCTCTGTCTCGAGACTCGCCTTCTCCTCCTGGACTTTCTGCTTCTCTTAACGTTTGCAAAACAAAAGCCAAAAACACACCAGAATGTTTACAATTCGTCTAGAGAATCCATCAGAAATGGCCACCGGTCCTTGTGAAATAGGGGGCTGCTGTTTGGCCCTTGGCTCTTGAATGTGGTCCTTTATAGCCTGGGGCACCTCCTCATCACGTGATGCCAAGCTACCTCCCCAGCTGCCGGCTCCTCGGCATTCGTGCTAATTCTTCGCATTCAATGACCGGTGTGTCGTTCATCATCACTGACACTTTCCGGTGGACATTTCCAAGGAGCGGCCCCTTGGGCCAGCTTCCCTTAGAATCTGATTCCCGCTCGTGTCCCTAAAGTCACCTCTAGCTGCATGATTAGCATATTCATAGTTGAAATACCCAGCGAATATTTCTGAACTGAGTGAAGGCTAATAAAAATACATCACTTTCCTTTTGATCCTAGAAACGGACAAGGATACAAAGCAACAAATGTCACCAGTAGACCTCAGAGTCAACATTTGGTAAATTGCTCCTGGGCACGGTGCAGAATCTTTCCCAGATGGGGTTTCGGTATTCACTGTTTCTTATTCCAATTATTCTTTTCTTCCCCCCCTTAGGTTTAATAGTATACAGGCTTTGTCAGAAACCTCATTTGCGGGATTGAGCAAGTTGGAGCTCCTTATGATTCATGGCAACGACATCCCCAACATCCCCGACGGGGCTTTAAGGGACCTCAGCTCTCTCCAGGTAAACACGGGCTTTTACGAGCATCGGTAATTGCAGCCCGCACGACCGCTCACGAAGAGGGGGAATGACACAGTGCTCCCTAACGATGAATAAAATTGCCACTTCTTTTTTTTTTTTTTTCCGTTAAAAACCAGCTTAATGTCATTACCTCTCTGCTCTTTGTTCTCGTTTCTGTCCCTGGTTGTGGCTTTGCAAATTATAACCAGGCTTTTCCGCCCCGCCCCTGCCTTCCGTAGGTGTTCAAGTTCAGCTACAATAAGCTTCGTGTGATCACAGCGCAGACCCTGCAGGGGCTCTGGAGCCTAATGAGGCTGCACATCGACCACAACAAGATCGAGTTCATCCACCCGCAAGCGTTCAACGGCTTGACGTCCCTAAGGCTGCTGCACTTGGAAGGGAATATGCTGCACCAGCTACACCCGGGCACGTTCTCCACATTCACGTTCCTGGATTATTTCCGACTCTCCACCATCAGACACCTCTATCTGGCAGACAACATGATTAGCACCCTTCCCCCAGGAATGTTCCAGAACATGCCTCTTCTGGAAAATCTTTACCTGCACGGCAACCCGTGGTCGTGTGACTGCAAGATGAAGTGGTTTCTAGAATGGGATGCTGGATCCAAAGGTGAGAGGCGAGAACGGAGGACGTGGCCCCCCCCCTCCCCCCCACGCACGTTGCCTACCCTTCTGGAGAGCTGACGTCCTCTAGCATTCTGCCATTGCTTTATCTCGCCAAGAGCACATGGCCAAAAGGGCGCGGCGGGCAACTCCCATGGGCACTGTTACGACGTGGATGTCAAGGCACCCCTGTTCCGTAACTCGCGTGGCTGTCCCCTTCCGTAAAATGTGAAGCAATGATCATTCTGTTATATATGGTTGACTGGGGTTGTCCTAAATTGAATATCTGGAGTGTTCCATGCAGCCTTGGGGTTACGGAGAAATGCGGGACTTTCTGTGCGTCCGTGCTCTATGAGGAGGTGTTCAGAGACGCTTGGGAAAGGGAAGGCTGGCAGTGCCTGTGCCGCGTTTCTCTTAAGAGTCGGTGACAGGGATGTTCTGCACTGATCCAGACCACAAAACACAGGAGTGGTGTGTAGACGCTGCAAGAAAGATTTGGAGAGACAGAGAGAGAGACGGGGAGACAGACCAAGAGGTGGGGAGGGGCAGACAGAGAGGGGGAGAGAGAATCCCAAACAGTCTCCGCACTGTGAGCACAGAGCCCGATGTGGGGCTCAAACTCACAAATGGTGAGATCATGACCTGGGCCCAAATCAAGAGTCAAATGCTTAAGCGATGGAGCCACCCAGGCTCCCCAAGAAAGGAGATTTTGATTCAAAATAAGGAAGATTTTATTTCTTCATCTTTCTTTTACCCCCTCCCTCATGCCCCACCTTGCATCTCATCCTCGATCCCCTTGGGTTTGCCAACCTCTGGGTCTGTTGTCCATCATCACAGTCTCCTGCCTGAACCCAGCTACTTTTTTCTCTCTCTCGGGGGAGAATCGGGCATTCCAGGCAGCTCTTTCCGCAGCCTCGGTTACCCCTCCTTCAATAGACTCCACTGGTTTCCCACATGCTCCTTACGAGGACTCCCTCCGCACTCGTGCCCCCACCTACCGCCCACCCTCCTGCCATGCGTGCGTCCTCCCCTTAGTCACCCACTTGCAGCCACAGTGCTCTACCTTAGGTTCCTTGCACCTTCCAACTCAGTGTCCTTGGACCTGTGAAGCCAGCGCACCTTCTAGATGTCCAAGGGGATGCTTAATTTTCTGCTCTCACATCCTTGTTAACACATCACCTCCCCGGAGAGGTCTTGCTCTCCTCAATTTCCACTCAGCGTCTTGGCCCGTGCCCATCTAGCACCTTCTTTCACACATACCTTAAATCACGATTCCATGCGTGTGCTTTCAGTTGCTGGGTGACCTTCCTCCGTGGATTGACTGATGGGCCCAGACCCTCCATCTTAACTTTCACGTCCGATTTGCTTACTCAGGAAATGGGTGCGGGAAGACCGAGATACGCCTGCTTCTTAATACTCTTAACTAGAAAACACATATGTCACCTCCCTTCATAGTTCATTGCTGGGAAATAGTCCCCAGACCCCACTGGGTACAAGAGGGCCGAAAGTCGTTTTGAGTACACATTTACCAGCAAAACATTGGATTGTGGAAGTGAAGATATGATGTTTTCCTGCACAGAGAGCCATGTTGGCCATTCTGGAAGTACATGTGTGTGTTTTAGCTGTGCATGTGTACACATGTATGTCTCTGTATACTTTGTGTGCGCATACATGTATGTCTGTGTATATTTTGTGTCTGCATGTGTATATACATATGTCTATGTATATTTTGTGTGTGTGTTCATACACGTACGTCTGTAAATATTTTGTGTGTGTGTGTACACAAGTATGTTTGCATATTTTATGTGTGCGTGTGTGTATATACGTATGTCTGTATATTGTGTGTGTGTATACACATGTCTGTATATTTTGTGTGTGAGTGTGTATACACATATGTGTGTATATTGTGTGTGTGCATGTGTATACATGCATATCTGTGTATATTTTGTGTGTGCATATGTATACAGGTCCCCTACTTAGCACCCACTCGCAGCTATGTACGTCTATGTATATTTTGTGTGTCTGCATGTGTATACACGTATGTCTGTGTATACTTTGTGTGTGTGTACACAACTATGTATATTTTATGTGTGCATATGTGTATATACGTATGTCTGTGTATATTTTGTGTGCGTGTGTACACATCTATGTGCATATTTTGTGTGTGTACACGTATGTCTGTGTATATTTTGTGCGTGTGCATAAGTATGTCTGTATATTTTTGTGTGCACATGTATATTGTGTGTAGACATGTATGTCTGTAAATATTTTGTGTATGCATATGTATACACATATGTGTGTTTATATTTTCTGTGTGTACATGTGTATACATGTATGTCTCTGTATACTTTGTGTGTGCATGTGTGTATACATGTATGTATACTTCATGTGAGTGTGTATACGTGTATGTCTCTGTATACTTTGTGTGTATACACGTATGTCTGTGTCTATTTTGTGTGTGTGTACACATGTATGTCTGTATATTTTGTGTGTGTACACATGTATGTCTGTGTATATTTTGTGTGTGTGCGTGTGTACAGATGTATGTCTGTGTATATGTTGTGTGTGCATGTGTACACACATATGTCTTTGTATATGTGGTGTGTGCATACGTGTGTCTGCGTGTGTATATGCACTGTATCTATCTATTTGTGTGTGTGTGTGTTGGGTGAGGTAGTGAAACAATTACGTCTGCATGTTGAGGGGTTTACTCTGAAAGTCACACAGAAAACTGTACTCAGAGAGGTGGAAGCAGGTCTCATGAAGCCAGGTAGGAGGTTTACCAGAAAACACATATGTCACCTCCCTTCATAGTGAGGTGACTCACTGACTCATAGATGGGAGCCCGTTGGCTGGTTTCGCCCCAGTGGGAATGGAAAGAAGTGGGCAGACATCCAGAGAACTGTCAAAAAGCACAGCAGTCTCTCCTTTCCCTGCCCGAGGTGGTGTCACACCATTTACTGCTAGAGACAAAGCAGCTAAGTTTGGAGCGGGAAGAAACCATAATTTGGTCTTATAAATGTCACCCGGAGGAGACTTTGTGACTTTGAAAAAGTCACGTCAAGTAGAAAACCGGGTGTGGACGTTGTAAGCTGAGTGTTCCCTGGAGCAGCACGTAGGCAGCGTCATTGGAAAACGGACGGTGACCAAAGCCATACACGTAGGTGAGGCCATGGATGACTGGGCAGAGCAAGACGGAAGAGGGCCTGGACCAAGTCCAGGAATTCTCCGTCGCTAATGAGTCCGTGGGCAGAGAAGGACGAAGCAGTGAAAGAGGCAGACCAGGGGCCAGATGCAAAAACATTCTGGAGCATTCTGGAACACTTGATGTCCAGGAACACAAGAGTAGAATGTGAATCCAAAGGGTAAGCACTGCCGGAAATGAAAATGTACAGGGGCCCCTGGGCGGCTCAGTCAGTTCAGCATCTGACTCTTAATTTCAGCTCAGGTCATGACCTCACAGTTCGTGAGACCGAGCCCTGAGTCAGGCCCTGCGCCGAGTCTACTTCAGATTCTCTCTCTCTCTCTGTCTCTCTCTCTCTGCTCCTCCCCCCGTTAAGAAAAGAAAAAGAAAAATTATAGCAACAGAAAAAAATATAAAAGATAGATACGCTGTAATTCATGGCAAAAGTGGGTTGCATTCGTTTCTGTAGATTCTCCTGGACCTTCAGAGAAGGTAAGTTGTATAATGTGTGTGAACAGAGTTGCTTTAAAAACAATAACTTAAAAATACTTTTGAAAAAAGTATTGATTACTGATTGTCAAGTCATTCTAAAAGCAAGGCTCTTACCACACCCTATGCTAAATGGATTTCATTGGCCAAGTCACAGCAGTGAGTAAGGTATTAAATCATCATGGACGTGCACTGAGGAGATAAAGATGCGCCCAAAGCCTCTATCCTCCGGCCATGTGCCAGGCACGCCGTTCTTGGGTTCGCTAACTTGTTATAACATGCTTGTTTGATTCTTTGTTTTAGGAACTCTGAAGTGTAAAAAGGACAAAGCCTACGAAGGTGGTCAGTTATGCGCCATGTGCTCCAGTCCCCAAAAACTGCACAAGCAAGAGCTTCACAAGCTGAAGGACATTACTTGCCTGAAGCCTTCCATAGAGTCCCCTCTGAGACAGAACAGGAGCGGGAACAGCGAGGAAGAGCAGGAACAAGAAGACGCTGACGGCCAGCTCTCCCTGGGGGGGTTCCAGGTCCCCCCATGGAACATCTCTTTGAACATGACCGACGAACACGGGAACACAGTGAACTTGGTCTGTGACATCAAGAAGCCGACGGACCTGTACAAAGTTCACTTGAACCAGACAGATCCTCAAGAGATCGAAATAAATGCAACGGTCGCCATGGACTTTGAGTGTCCCATGACTCGGGAAAACTATGAGAAGCTGTGGAAACTGATCGCGTATTACAGCGAGGTCCCCGTGAAGCTGAACCAAGAACTCACACTCAGCAAAGACCCCAAGGTCAGCTATCAGTACAGGCAAGACGCCGATGACGATGCCCTTTACTACACGGGCGTCAGAGCCCACATTCTTGCAGAACCAGAATGGGTCATGCAACCATCCATCGATATCCAACTCAACCGACGTCAGAGTACGGCCAAAAAGGTGCTGCTTTCCTACTATTCCCACTATTCATTAACAATGGCCGCCAAAGAGGCCAGGCAGTCTCGGAGCAGAAGCTGGGTAATGATCGAGCCCAGCAGAGCAGTGCAAACAGCCCAGACTGTCTTGGAAGGGGGTCCGTGCCAGCTAAGCTGTAACGTGAAGGCTTCCGAGAGTCCATCCATCTTCTGGGTGCTCCCGGATGGCTCTGTCCTCAAAGCACCCATGGAGGACCAAGATGGCAAGTTCTCCATCCTCACCAGCGGCTGGCTGAGGATCAAATCAACAGAGCAGTCAGACTCGGGTTTGTACCAGTGCATTGCTCAGGTGAGGGATGAAATGGACCGGATGGTGTACAGGGTGTTTGTGCAACCACCTGCCACTCAGCCACCTGATGGACATACGCTGACAATTCAAAAGAACCCAGGGGAGCCCGTGATGTTGCCTTGCAGCGCGCTGGCCATACCCGAAGCCCAGCTCAGTTGGATCCTTCCAAACAAAAGGATAATTAATAATGTGGCTAACACGTCGCATGCATACATGTTGGCCAACGGAACTCTTTCCATCCCAAAGGTCCAAGTCGGTGATGGCGGTTACTACAGATGTGTGGCTGTCAACCAGCAAGGGGCAGATCACTATACTGTGGGAGTCATCGTGAGTAAGAAAGGATCCGGCCGGTCATCGAAAAAAGGCAGACACCCAGGTGGGAAGAGTTTCTCCAGAGTGCCAGGAGACATCGTCGAGGATGAAGGCGGTTCAGGCATAGGAGAGGAAGAGAACACTTCAAGGAGAGTTCTACACGCAAAGGACCAAGAGACGCTCATCAAAACAAAGGACGATGCCGTCACCGGGGGTAAGAAAACCAAGAAAGGGCGAAGGAAACTCAAGCCCTGGAAGAATTCAGAAAAAGAACCAGAGACGAACATCGCAGAAGGTCGCAGAGTGTTTGAGTCCAGACGAAGGATAAATATGGCAAACAAACAGATTAATCCAGAACGCTGGGCGGATATTTTAGCCAGAGTACGTGGGAAAAACCTCCCTAAGGGAACTGAGATGCCGCAGGGCGTTAAATCCACCACTCCTCCACCCGTGAGTCCAGACGTGACACCCCTTTGGCCTGCTGTTCCTCCCCCCT
The DNA here is from genome assembly GCA_028646485.1 of Cryptoprocta ferox. Classification (NCBI taxonomy): domain Eukaryota; kingdom Metazoa; phylum Chordata; class Mammalia; order Carnivora; family Eupleridae; genus Cryptoprocta; species Cryptoprocta ferox. The sequence goes on from CM053579.1 coordinate 104,602,300, forward strand.
CGGTGTCACCGGCACAGACCACAACCGGCATTGAAGAAACCTCAGCAGATGCGTCTCTATTTGGTGAGGAAGATCAGGTTTCCAGCACTGTGTCCTCGACCAGGATGGGACTGGAGAGTGGGCATGATGGAGTAATTCTTCCTGAACCCAAAGTGTCAAGCACGCATCTGGAAGAATTTATTGACCATGACTTTTCTAAGACTGAGGATACAGTGCTCACTCAAGTTGACCCACAGTGGGCTACAACCATGGCTCTGATATCCATGCCTCATGAATCTTCTACTCTCCAGAGCCTGGACACAGTCGACAAAGAGCCCACCAGTGAAAACATAGGCACAGAGAGCTGGTCCGCAGTGGATGTCGGATCCGTGCCAGAGCCTACGTCAGATGGGGATGAATCCCCATTGGGTGCCATTGCCTTGGCTGAGTCTGAGACTGTGCCCTACATTTACCCAGATTTGGAGACCGACTCACAACCAGATGAAGAGAACACGAAAGAGCTGACCTTCACTCAGCTTACGCCAACCCCCGTCTTGTGGGTTGATGACTCCAGGACATCTGAGCCATTAGATGGTCTCACATTAGGGAAGCCAGCTGTCCCACCACAAGGTGGGAGACAAACAGACAACACCCCGCTTGGGAAAGGTGCTTTAAACACTCAGGGAAACCTGTTGATTGAAAAGGACACAGAGGAGAATTCTCAGACGCTACGGGAAGGAGATACGCCAGAGAGAGACCCCACAAAGTCCAGAGATTCCGAGAGTATGGGAAATCGAGTCAAATCTCCCACTCCCCTTGACTCTGCCCCCGGGGTGACGAATGGCATCACTCCCTCTAAAAGTCCCAGTGAGACCACACTTGGTGCTCTCTTTGACAAGAACACCACCTCGGTAGCAACAGTGACACCAACCCAAAAGGCCACTTCGGCTTGGGGCCTGACCACTCACACTTCTCGAAAGAGACCCAACGGGAGGAAGAGATTACGCACCCACAGATTCCGACACCGGCATAAACAAACCCCACCCACGACTTTTGCCCCCACGGAGACCTTTTCTATTCCACCTACTCAAGTACCTGAAGAGAAGGTTCCAGAGCTCGTGAAGAGTTCACCGGTGCCGACATCTTGGACTGACAGCACAGTGGGTATCCCCAAGCAGTTGCAAACGAAAAAGCAGGCAGAACCGGTTTCCAAAGGAACCCCAAGAAGGAAACATGGGAAGAGGCCAAATAAACATCGGTATTCGACTTCTACAATGAGCTTTCCCACGTCTGCCTCGACACCCAGCCCTTCCCCAAAAAACAAACATAAAACAGTCATCGTCTCCAGTCCAGAAACTCCACTCTTCTCTACAACCATTTCTCTGACAACCGGGGACCCACATGAGATGACTACAGTGGGAGATTCTATGGCAACCACCACAGAAAGACACTTGTCACCCAGTCAACTCCATGTGACCATTCCAGTCACCTATAAATCTACATCGGACGGAAAGGAAATGAAGAATTACGGTGTCACAAACATGAATGAGCATAAAACCGACAGCTCAGTCCCTGATGACCCCTTCAGTTATGCTGCATCACCTTCGGGCTCTGAGGTCTCCACCGGGAGAGAATTCCAGGAGGGATCTGCTCCATCGAGCTTTCCCGGAGCCTCACGCTGGAATCCCCCAGGGGCAGCCCAGCCTGGGCGGCTGCACACACCTGCTACCAGCTCTGTGGAAACACTCACAGGCTCACCCTTTCTTAAACTGTCGGAGGATCTGGGTTTTCCTTCTGAGTTTCCTCCATCAGTTGCAGCATCTACTCTGTTTCAACCGGAAGAAGTGGTTGTTTCAACCCCTGTCTCGAGCATAAAAGTAGAGCCGTCTCCAAGTCAGGTAGAAACCACCATCAGTGCTCACGATCGTCACGAAACCACTCCAGCTGAAGTTAGACCTCGGACTCGTGCCTCAACCCCCGCCCCCATGGAGGAGGCTGCTTCCTCATTCCCGGCCACCACTCTTGTGTTCGTGGCACAGACCTTCACGGAGCCCACATCTCTTGCTTCAAAGACACCTCCAACATCAACAGATTCCAACGAAAGTGTTTTCTTGAATTACGTGGGGATCTCAGAAACCAAAGCAGCCCCTGTGAATAAGGAGGGAAATCAGCATGTATTGAGGCCACATGAATTATCCACCCCTTCTTCCAACCAGGATAAATTTAACTTAACCCCAAAGCAAGAGCTGGAAAAGGAAGCAGTTGATGGAAAGACCCAAAGCAGCCTTCCACGCGGCCCCGATGGTAAGGCTGGGAGGGTCCACGTCTTCCCCCAGCCAGCCAGAGTTCCTGCCAAACCAACCCCACCGAGGGGGACAGTGAGGCCACCACATATGGCCACAGAAGGCTCCTTTAGATACTTCGTAACTCCCCAGCCCCCTCGTCACTTGACCAACAAACCGGAAATAACGGCGTACCCTTCAAGGGTGTTGCCAGAAAATAAGCACTTGACGACTCCGAGATTACCAAGTACCACAAGTCCCGTTATTCCCGCGCAGAAGCCCAAACCTCGCATTCCTGGCAAGTTTACTGACCAAGGAATGGACCGGCTCAGCGTCAACCCCAAAGTGTTTGGGAATAACAAGATCCCGGATCTAAGGGAACCTGTTGGAAAGCTTCCAAGTTCAAGGGTCCCCCATCATCCCAATGGAAGATTCCCTTTCTTTTTCAACAGGACTCTCTCTTTCCCACAGTGGGGAGTTACTCCGAAGCCCCAGATGCCGACGTCTCCTGCCCCCGGCATAAGCGAGAGAAAAGTCAACCCGGGTCCCTACAACAGGATACATTCTCAGAGCATCATCCACATGGAGTTTGGTCCCCCCGCACCTCCATTACTGCAACCTCCCCGGGCCACGGGGCCGTCCTCCACAAACCTACAGAATATCCCTGTGGTCTACTCCACACGGAGCTCCATCCCCACCATGGTGTCCTCTGGCCAGCCTTCCAGAAGCTTCCACCAGAGCAGCTCCAAGCTGTTCTCTGCTGGAGGACCACCTGCCTCCAAATTCTGGACGCATGGGGAAAAGCCCCAAATTATCACCAAGTCCCCTCAGACTGTGTCTGTCACCGCGGAGACAGACGCCGTTTTCCCATGTGAGGCAACGGGGAAGCCCACACCCTTCATCACCTGGACGAAGGTTTCCACAGGTAAGGCATTCAGGTGTGTGCATTTTAACTGGGCTTGTGTAGGAAGGGCCTACTTGAGCATGTGACCCCAGTCAAAACTACAGATGGTTGGGACAGGAGGGGACATCTGAGAATGTAGATACAAGGATACTCCTTTAGAGGGAAAGGAAGTAAGGAACCCGACCCCCTACTCGGGCTCTAATGTACGTGAGATTTTAACGGGGCCATGGAAACATGTAGTAGGTTCTTTGGATACGGAACGACCGAGGCTCAGGAATATTTCACAAACGAGCCGCACACAAGCCCTCCACCACCTGTGTAGGGTGCCCTGAGGGTGAGGAAGAGTGAGCAGACCCCCTTGCCCTTCCAGTGGCTGGCACACGTAAACGCAGCCTGTTTGGGGTGCATCAGGCATTGCTTTGATTTGCACCTACACATGGGGTTCTATTCATTCGCTTGGGCTGCCGGCACAGAGGACCCCCTGCGGGGTGCCTTAGAGACAGACATTTATTGTCTCCCAGTCCTGGAGGCTGGGAGTCTGAGATCCAGGCGGGGCCGAGGCCGGGAATCTGAGTTCCAGGCGGGGCTGAGGCTGGGAGTCTGGGGTCCAGGCTGGGCTGAGGCCAGGAGTCTGGGGTCCAGGTGGGGCTGAGGCTGGGAGTATGAGATCCAGGCGGGGCCGAGGCTGATTCCTCCTGTGTCCTCTCTCTCCTTGGCATGTAGACCTGTCTTCACCCTGTGTCCTCACATGCTCATCCCTCTGTGCGTGTCTGTGTCCTCACCATCACCTCATCCTCTATGGATGCAAGCCCTCTTGGATTACACTGCACCCCAGTGACCTCATTTCACCTTAATTATCTCTTGAAAGACCGCATGGCCCACCAGTCCTGTTCTGGGATCCTAGGGGATGCCTCTTCAACGTATGAATTTGGGGAGGGGACACAATTCAGCCCATAACAAGGGGGTACACTTGGAATCCTGGGATGCCCAGAGACTTGATCTGGACGGCAAAACAGTTTCCAGGTGACGGAGGAAAGTAACCTCCGAGACGCCACCGTGAAAGCCCCACTATTCCCCTCCCTGTCTTTCTCTCTCAACATGGCTGTGACCCGCGGGCCTGGATTCTGATCAGAGGGGCTGTTTTGCTCTCTCCCCGTTTTGATGATACAGGAATGATTTATGCTAATGGCACTTGAGGGAGCTCTCCATTCCTCGCGTAGGTTTATCTCACCAGCGTTTTGGAAATGCTCCAAAGTTCGGCAGAGGCTCTGGGCACGGGGGAATTAAGGATTTCTTTGATCCGCTCAACGTTGAGGTCACATGTTTTCGTAATGATCTAATAAGGAATTTTGCTCGAAGTAGCTAATGGGGAACACCACGGAGTTTTCACCCTGAAAGGACTGTGCCTTTGTTTCTCTCCTGGCGAATCCCATTTGTGTTAACCCTCAGGGTCTTCAGGCCTCGTGTGATATTAGAACAGCCCCAGACCACGCACGGCCCCCTCACTAGACATACATGTGCAGGGGAAGCCCGGGGTCTAGTGGGACCCAGGAGCCCAGCTGTGTGGCAGACGAGGAGAATGCCGTCACTCAGGACTTTCCAGGGCTTTCCATTCTGTAAATATGGGATTTGTTATTCTTCAGAAATGGCGAGGCAACGATGTGAGGGAATGAAGGCCATTGAAGACGGTTTGTTTTGCACTTTCCAACAGGACGGGACCACACAGGGAGGGGCCAGGTGTGTCAGTGTGCAGGAGGGGTCCGGGAACCATGGACAGGAGCCTTTACTGTGGTTTGTGCAAGGAGGCTTAGCAATGGCTGGCTAGACTATCATCACGGGGCTCTGGGCAGAGGGGCTGCTCTAGTGGTGCGGGTCCGGCCCCGGGAAGATGCCGGCAGGTGAGCGGTGGCCTGAGAATGGGAGAGCCCCGTGCACCAGGGGTCAGAGTGTGGGCTTTGGATTGGTTGGTGTGCGTTCATTTATTTTTATGTATTTTTAATTTTTTTAAAGTTTATTTTTGAGAGAGAGAGAGCGAGCAGTGCAGGGGCAGAGAGAGGGGGAGACACAGAATCCGAAGCAGGCTCCAGGCTCTGAGCTGTCAGAGCCCCCACAAGGGGCTCAAACTCCTGAACCATGAAGTCATAACCTGGGGGCACTTAACCGGACTCAGCCACCAAGGCGGCTCCTTTAGTTTGCATTTAAAAGGTGACAAGCTTGCTAACTCTGGGAATTGAATCGCTCTGGGAGCGGCCTGGGGTTCCTCCAGGGTCAGCAAGACCCAGACTTGAAAACATCAGAAAACCTAGTTGATACAGATCCCGGCTGTGCTGACAGCTCAGAGCCTGGAGCTGCTTCGGATTCTGTGTCTCTCTCTGCCCCTCCCCTGCTCACGTTCTGTCTCTCTCTCAAAAAATAAATAAGCATTTAAACCTGGGGATACAGGGTGAGGAGAGAGAGAAACGCACGCCCCCCACGGCAGCGGGGGGAGGGCTCTCCGAGACCCTGTGGAAGCACCAGTTAGCGATCAAGTCAGCCAGACCCAGCAGAGCCTGACCTGCTCGGGGTCGCTCGTGCTGGACCCGGGAGCCTGGCCGGACGGAAGCCGGTGGTCAGCGTCCGCACCTGTGTCTCTAGGAAGAGAAGTGACAGGAGATCCCCTGGGGAGGGGGGGAGGTGCCTGGATCTCATAGAACTTTCCAGAACACTCTACAAAACCCATGCTGGCTGCCCTTTGCCGGAAGGTGGCATATTCCTTGATTCTGGGATCGGTGTGAGAGTCACAAGTGGTGAGGCTCCGTCGGTTAAGTGTCCGACTTCGGCTCAGGTCATCATCTCGCCATCTGTGAGTTTGACGCCCTCGTCGGGCTCTGTGCTGACAGCTCGGAGCCTGGAGCTGCTTCGGGGTCTGTGTCTCCCTCTCTGTCTCTGCCCCTCCCCTGCGCTCACTCTCTCTGTCTCAAGGATAAATAAAGATTTTAAAAATTAAAAAAAAGTCACAACTAGTGAACTGAACATTCTGTCGTCTCCATACTGGAGCCGGGTCTGCTCTTTGCTTCTGCGTGTGGGACATGAAGGGAAGGATTCGGCTCCTCAACTAGGAATCGTCCTTCTGGTTGGTACTGGGAAGGTGCGTTCGCGTGGGACCTGACGGTACCTGTTCTGATTCCCAGGTGCTCTGATGACCCCTAGCACCAGGCTCCAGCGGTTCGAGGTCTTGAAGAACGGCACGTTCGTCATCCGGAAGGTTCAGGTGCAGGACCGCGGCCAGTACATGTGCACGGCCCAAAACCTGCACGGGGTGGACAGGATGGTGGTCCTGCTGTCAGTCACCGTCCAGCAGCCCCAAATCCTCGCCTCCCACTACCAGGATGTCACAGTGTACGTGGGAGACACCATTGCCATGGAGTGTCTGGCCAAGGGGACCCCAGCGCCCCAAATCTCCTGGATTTTCCCGGACAGGAGGGTGTGGCAGACCGTGTCCCCCGTGGAGGGCAGGGTCACGCTGCACGAAAACAGGACCCTGTCCATCAAAGACGCCTCCTTCTCGGACAGAGGCGTCTACCAGTGCGTGGCCAGCAACGCGGCCGGCGCCGACAGCCTGGCCATCCGGCTGCACGTGGCGGCGCTGCCCCCGGTCATCCACCAGGAGAAGCTGGAGAACATCTCGCTGCCCCCGGGGCTCAGCATTCACATCCACTGCACCGCCAAGGCCGCGCCCCTGCCCAGCGTGCGCTGGGTGCTGTGGGATGGCACCCAGATCCGCCCCTCGCAGTTCATCAACGGCAACCTGTTCGTCTTCCCCAACGGCACGCTCTACATCCGCAACCTGGCGCCCAAGGACAGCGGCCGCTACGAGTGCGTGGCCGCCAACCTGGTGGGCTCGGCGCGCAGGGTCGTGCAGCTGACCGTGCAGCGAGCGGCGGCCAACGCGCGCATCACAGGCACCTCCCCGCAGAGCACCGACGTGCGCTACGGCGCGACCCTGCGCCTGGACTGCAGCGCGTCCGGGGACCCCTGGCCCCGCATCCTCTGGCGCCTGCCGTCCAAGCGCATGATGGACTCGCTGTTCAGGTAGGCGCTCGCTCCTGCCTCGCCCCTGCGCTCCTGCGCCTGCCTGCCCTCTGGTGGCTGGGGAATCCGCCCCCGTCTGCCCTGGGGCCATCCGGGGAGCCCTCTCCTCTGGTCCGGTGGGGAGGAGAATGAGTCGTGTCCAAGACAAAGGTGCTCACGCCTGCGTGTGACACGCAGGGAAGGGGGCATTTCTTTTTTGGCACAGTGAGTTTTCCTCTTTGGAAATGGGGATGGGGAAGAAACACCTGCAGTTTCTCCTTCTCCTTTCCTGCCCCCCCCCAAAGTAAATGAACCAATAACTTGTTTTCATGATTATATATTGACTGTGTGTAAAGTAATAATATTACCTATAATCACCTGGGTTGTACGATTTTAACCCAACACACAGAAGAAGCGGCAGCTCTTAGGAGAGAGTGGCCTTAGAGAAGGAGTGAGGCTGTGAACGCAGGAAAAGTTAAAGGCATGAATAGGGCACCGTGTTGGAGAATTCCGGAAGTTCCTTTTGGCCGCAAAGAAAGTCACAGTCTCATCCAGTGCCTTAAGTTCCCAGATGGACCTAGAACACAGGTTCTCAACCATAGGCGGGCTCGGCTCCAGGGAACATTTGGCAGTATTTAGAGACTTTTTTGATTGACATGAATCAGGAAGTGAGGGTTGCCACTGGCATGTGGTGGCTGGGGACAGGGGACGCTACCCATCACCCTACAGGGCCCAGGACGCCCCACTCGAGAGAGTCATCCACCCACAGATGTCAGTAGTGCCCAGGCAGAGACACTAACCTAGCCTGAAAGACCATTCATCTATCTATGTGTCTGTCTGTCTGTCTGTCATCGGTGTATCCATCCGTCCATCAGCTTGTGTCTCTTCATTAGCTATGTACGCATGTATGTACATATCTATCATCTATATATATCATCTGTTTCTACCCATCCATCCATCCATCCATCATCTGTCTATCCATCAGCTTTGTATGTATCTATGTATCTACCTATCTGTGATCTATATCTATCTATATATACATCATCCATCCATCCATCCATCCATCCACCAGCTAACTGCTGCCATGGTTTTCAGCTAGACAGATTTTTCCCCTAGGGAACACCCATCAATGCCTGGGGACATTTTTGTTTCTCACACTAGAGTGGAGGCCGCTACTGGCATCTGGTGGGTGGAGACCAGGGACGCAGCTCAACACCCTACAATGCTGAGGATGCCTCAGAAAGCCACCCCTCCCAGATGTCAGCCGTGCTGAGTCTGAGAAACGCTGGGCTGCCTCCAGAAGAGCCAATGTCTCTTCAGTAAGCATCTCGAGATACAGAGGGGCGAGGCAACGGTTGGCAAAATGAAATCAAGGCCACATCAGGGGTGCCATGGTGTAGACACCTTGGCTTATGGTGCGTCCTCTGCACCCACAGCCCTGCAGCCCAGGCAGGAATGCATGGGGTCCCGCCGCAGGACGTGAGGAGGGAAGCCGGCACTCGGGGGGGTTCTGCACAGCTGTGCCTGGTCTCCCCAGTCTCTTTCCAATGCAGGGAAAGGGCGAGCACGCTGTCTCGAAGCCTGAGTGTTAACGTTAGACGGTTGGGTGGTGCCTAGTGAACCTTTCACACTGCATCCAGAATACCACGTCCCCAGTTTTCCCTGGAATATCTCCCAGCTGACCAGATGTGCTGCCATGTGCAGAATTGTTTTTGGTTCTTCCTGGCACGGCTCAGGCAGTGTTGAATGAACAGCAGTTAAAGAATGTGGTCCCAGAACGAATGTGAGCCACTCTTCCAGTATGTCCCTATAAATCATTAATCGCTGTCTCTGTGGCTTCGTTATTACTAAATTTCGACTAATTACATTCTTAGTAAAGTGTAATTAAACAACCCATGTGAGTTTTATAAAAGAGCAGGCTCTTTGCCTCGCGTACACATTGGGACTATTTAAAAATACAGATAGCGCGGCTTTTCTTGAATCCCGATCCCCAGTGATGCGTAGGCATGTGTATATTTCTGAGTTGCTCAGATGATTGTAGTTATGACTGAGGCTAGGAATCGCCGCTCCGAAGTTTCGAAAGGCTGAGAGACATGAGCTACTGCACAGAGTTTTAGATTCTGAACTTTAAGACACATTGAAATATGTTTGTCTGCTCGTCTCTTACTGACTTACATTGATCTGATTCGCACTTGGGGCCAACCAGTGTATTTGGTCATTGTTAGTTTTTGTTTGTATTTTATTAACCAGAGTCAGGTTGATTCAACTATAGGCAGACTCTTTTTTCTTTTGTTTTGTTTTGTTTTGTCTTTTCTTTTTTTTTTTTTTTTCTGCTCTGTTCTGTTTTTTCCATTCTCTTCTTTTCTTGTTAACTCTACAACATAGTTCCAGACGCGCTGTTCGAATAGAGCAAAATTTAGGAAATATATATGGGTTCAAATTCAACCCCTCCTTTCCTGATATCACCGTTGTAAATTATGTGTAATTGAGAACTTTCAATCTGGACACTTTTCGAGGAAGACTCTCCCAAATCTTTCCACTTGTTATTGTGGGAATAACTCCAATTACTCAATGCAGAGACTAGCCCCTTTGCAGCCCCTTGCCTCATAATGGGATATAATAGAATACAGACTTGTCAAGAGTAGAAATTATGTCTAAAGCATTTTATGCAGGAAGAACTCTGCCTCGTTATTGGGTTAACTCCGATTCGTTCTCTCCATGGCTGTCACCCCTTATCTGGTTTTATCATCACCATGAGCTCTGCCCTGACCGCCCTGCAGATACAAAGTGAATACACACCCAGGCTAAACCGGGCAGAAGTCCTTGACTGCATTTCACATCCTGGGATCAGCGGTCAGGCCAGCCAAAGGTCAGACTCTACCGAGTCAGAGTTCTTGTTTGTGGCAAATCAATCATTTCCGCCTGTGAATGCAGTCCCCTCCAGGCTGCAGAAACCATGTGACATTTTGCAGTAGCGGCCGTGTGCCCAGAAAGTTCCCCAAACCACATGTTTTCATTTCATTCTGGTGATCTAAAGCCAGGATAGACTGAATGGGAAACTGACATCCTACTCTTTTTCTTCCCCCCCCCCCCCCCGGTCAGCTTCGACACCAGAATCAAGGTGTTTGCCAACGGGACCCTGGTGGTGAAATCTGTCACGGACAAGGACGCGGGGGATTACCTGTGTGTTGCCCGGAATAAGGTTGGTGACGACTTTGTCGTGCTCAAGGTGAATGTGGTCATGAAACCGGCCAAGATCGAGCACAAGGAGGAGAATGACCACAAGGTCTTCTACGGGGGTGACCTGAAAGTGGACTGTGTGGCCACTGGGCTCCCCAACCCCGAGATCTCCTGGAGCCTCCCAGACGGAAGCCTGGTCAACTCCTTCATGCAGTCTGATGATGGCGGTGGCCGAGCCAAACGCTACGTGGTTTTTAACAATGGGACTCTCTACTTCAATGACGTGGGCATTCGGGAAGAAGGGGATTACACCTGCGTTGCCGAAAACCAGGTTGGTAAGGATGAGATGAGAGTGCGGGTCAAGGTGGTGACAGAGCCCGCCGCCATCCGGAACAAGACGTACGCCGTGGTCCAGGTTCCCTATGGCGACGTGGTCACCGTGGCGTGTGAAGCCAAAGGGGAGCCCACGCCCAGGGTGACGTGGCTTTCTCCAACCAACAGGCTGATCCCCGCCTCCTCCGATAAGTACAAGATATACCAGGATGGCACTCTTCTCATTCAGAAAGCCCAGCGCTCAGACAGTGGCAATTACACCTGCGTGGTGAGGAACAGCGCCGGGGAGGACCGGAAAACGGTCTGGATCCACGTCAACGTCCAGTCGCCCACCATCAACGGGAACCCCAACGCCATCACCACCGTGCGGGAGATCGCGGCCGGAGGGAGTCGAAAACTCATTGACTGCCAGGCGGAAGGCATCCCCACCCCGAGGGTCTTGTGGGCCTTTCCCGAGGGCGTGGTTCTGCCGGCCCCTTACTACGGGAACCGGATCACCATCCATCGCAATGGCACGCTGGACATCAGGAGTCTCCGGAAGAGCGACTCCGTGCAGCTGGCGTGCATTGGCCGCAACGAGGGAGGGGAAGCCAGGCTGATTGTGCAGCTCACGGTCTTGGACCCCGTGGAAAAGCCCGTCTTCCACGACCCAGTCAGCGAGAAGATCACCGCCATGGCCGGCCACACCATCAGTCTCAACTGCTCGGCCGCAGGGACCCCGACGCCCACCCTGCTCTGGGTCCTTCCCAACGGGACAGAGCTCCAGACTGGCCAACAGCGGCAGAGATTCTACCATAAGGGTGACGGTATGCTGCACATCAGTGGCCTCTCCTCCGTGGACGCCGGGGCTTACCGCTGCGTGGCCCGCAACTCGGCCGGCTACACGGAGAGGCTGGTCTCTCTGAAGGTGGGACTGAAACCCGAGACCAGCAACCAGTACCACAATCTGGTGAGCATCATCAACGGAGAGACCCTGCAGCTGCACTGCACCCCTCCGGGGGGCCGGTCGGCTCGCCTCTCTTGGACGCTCCCCAACGCCATGCTGCTGGAGGGCCCCCAAACACGGGGGCGCTTTTCCCTCTGGGAAAACGGCACCCTCACAGTGCGCGACGCCTCCGTCTTCGACAGGGGAACCTACGTCTGCAAGGTGGACACGGAGTACGGCCCTTCTGTCGTGAGCTTTCCGGTTATCGTGATAGCGTATCCGCCGCGGATCACCAGCGAGCCAACACCCGTCATCTACACGCGGCCAGGGAACACCGTCAAGATGAACTGCATGGCCATGGGGATTCCCAAAGCCGAGATCACCTGGGACCTGCCGGACAAGTCGCACCTGACCGCCGGGGCGCAGGCCCGTCTGTATGGAAACAGATTCCTGCACCCCCAGGGCTCGCTGACCATCCAGCAGGCCACACACAGAGACGCGGGTTTCTACAAGTGCACTGCAAAGAACATCCTAGGCACTGACTCGAAAACTACGTATATCCACGTCTACTGACGCGCCACCCCCCCACCAGAATGTGGACTCCACAGTTAGAACAAAGCGTCATTTGTAAAGAAAGCCGCCTCGGTCAGCGGGTCGGAACTCTTAAGAGATCTGTCACGGTGCTTGGGGGCCTCCTGGGTTTCAGGTTCATGTTGACGTTGACCTATGCTTGTCGGCAAAAGGAAGCAGTGCCAACACGAGAAGGATGGTTTGGCCTCTCCGGGGACCTCATTCATGTTTATGGGATGTCGTGTGCTCACAGGAGTTGGGCACATATGGTGCTGTCTGATTTGCAGACACCACGTCTGTGCCTTACTGGGCGTCTGTAGCAGACCTAAGGAGCACTCACTGAAAATAAACCATAGAAATTACCAGTGCCTTGCGACTCCATTGAAGATGCATCCCCTAGTTAACCTGCTGCAGTCCTAACATGATAGAATGTTCTAGAATGACTACCCATCTTTCACTTAATATCCTGTCACTTTAGAACTCCAGCTTGCCCCGGAAGGGCTTAGAAGCACGGTGACTGATGTCTTTGTAATGTACAAGTTTCATACAATAGAGCCACCATTTTATATGGGACTCACTTCTTATATAATGGACTCACTTTCTCCCTGGAACTCACCTTCTATATAATGTCTCACATAAAGACAGTTTTTATATTTTTCTTCCCAATCAGACGATGAGGCTAGAAAGAAAGAAATGCTTTCCGTCTCATTAAAAATAATAAATTATTGGTCTTTACAAGACTTGGATACATGAGAGCAGGCATGGAAATGCAATTGGAAAAAAAAAATACCGTCCGAACTTCCTTGAGCAAATTCAGTAACTGCTATTATTTACTTGCCCTGGTCCCGCTGTGGTGTGGGAGGCTGGGATATTGGATTTCCTTGTTTGGGGATTTATCTTGAGACCTGAAACTGGGGGCAGAGGGCAGGGGAGAGCTAAGCCGTGCTCCTGCACAATGAATCCAGGGCCTCCTGGGAAAGCCCGGAAATGTCTCTCCCTCACGCAACGCCCCGTCGGTGTGTGCTCATGGAAAATAGGAGATGTGTTATCCCCGTGACTGCTTTACTGTATTTTTAAGGTCCATATAATGTACATTTGATAATAAAATAATATTTTCCAAATAACCAGGCAATGATAATAGTCCTATTTTCCAGGGCAAGAGCATTTCAAGTGAATCTGGGGATAAAGCACAGTCTTTGAAAAACTGCCTTTATCCCGCACATTGGAATTATTTTACTCTCTACAAGGGTTTAACAGGCAAGGAAACCGAGTAGCTCCAACCATGCATTTTATAGGAAGGCCGGGTGGGACCCTTTCATTCCAGGGGGTGATGATTCCAATAAGAAGCAAGACAATCAGGGGCGCCTGGGTGGCTCCGTCTGTTTACCATCCGACTTTGGCTCTGGTCATGATCTTGTGGTTCCTGGGTTTGAGCCCCGCATCGGGCTCTGTGCTGACAGCTCGGAGCCTGCTTCCGATTCTGTGTCTCCTTCTCTCTGCTCCTCCCCTGCTCACACTCTGTCTCTCTCTGTCTCTCAAAAATGAATAAAAGTTAAAAAATTAAAAAAAAAAAAAGCAAGACAATCGCTGGGGTGGGGACGTGGTGCCTTGGCAATCCCTCAGGAAATTTTCTTTAGGAAAGACACATCTGGGGCACATGTCCTAGTCTTCTTCGAATATGCAAAACTGTCATTGTTTTGTTTCCTCTAAGAGGAAAATCAAAACTCAAGTATTTGGGAAGAACATGACTCTCCGTGTTGACAGAAAGTACAGTGCTGCCAATCTTTAATGAATGGCAGTCACTGAGGCAAAACAGTGCTTGGCTTTCCATGACCTGTGGGATGCAGAGACGGTCTCTCGTCTGTCCCTCATTAATCCAATTATTTGCTCACACAAATGCGCACTGCCCTTACTATGTGCTGCGTACAAGGGCAGCCCCTGAAAGAACCACGTGTGCAGGAAACACTTCTTGCCTCCAGAGCTCATGTTCTGCCAGAGGAGGGCTTCCCAACCTCTGCACCCATTTGGGGCTGATCACTGTCTGGGGTGGGGTGTCCTGTGCACTGTAGGGTGTTGAGCAATGTCCTCATTCTCTGCCCACTCCAGAGGAGTGCTGGGAGCGCGCGCCACTCCAGGGGTGACAACCAAAAGATGGCTCCAAACATTGCCAAATGCACCTGCTAAGATCAACCCTAGTTGAGAACCAAGGCCATAGATGCCAGATATATGGCGGAGGATGAAGATGAAGATGGTAAATAGATAGACAGATGGACAGATGAAGAGGAAGAAGAAGAAGAAGAAGAAGAAGAAGAAGAAGAAGAAGAAGAAGAAGAAATAGAAGATTAGATAAATAATTCGATGATGAAGACGATGGTGAAGGTGATAAATAGATAATAGATGGAAAAGGATGATGATGAATAGATAAATAATTTGATAGATGATGAAGATGATGGTGATGATGATAAATAGATAAATAGATCGGTGATACACTTTCATGGGTGGGCTCCACATACGTCCTTAGGGACTTGCCCTGTCCTGCCGTAGGCAAAGTAGGATGGCATGAGGAGGCATTTGGTGGTCTCCACTCACCGTCTTCCCAGACATACAGGTCAGCTTGACACAAGTCTGAGACGTTTAGAACAATTCCAGGTGGGTCAGAGAGCTTTCAGAGTCCAGGGGCCACATCACATGGAAGGGTGACCGACATTTTTATGACTGGGAAATCATAAGAGGGAGGACTGGGCAGAGTGAGATAGACTCACTCCCCAGGAGCAAACACAATTAAATCAGTTTGTCCAGAATAAGGATGTGTGTGATTTCAGATTATTAATTGGAAACACATAGGGTTCTATTATGACTGATAAATAATATATTAACTAAATAATACATTAACTGAAAGATAGCCTCCCCCAGCCGTCCTCCACAAACTCTAACACGGGGCACAAGTGCTTGTACATCTGTGTGCACGGCAAAATTCTTAGCTAGCAGACAGTTGTCACTCTTTGCACCCAGGGTTTCACCGGAAAACAGAATGCAAACCGGGCAATGTGGTTTCTACTTGCAAGTAGAGCTCTCATTCTGATGAAGCTGGACAGGACTCTAAATCTGGTGAGAGAACCCTGTATCCTGCTACTAAATGGAAAGTTCAGGATGATGCATCCTGCAGGGGCCTTTTCTGCACTTTTTATCATGTGAAACCAAACTACAGATGGACAGCACGGTGTGCTTCTGGGTTCTGGGAGGACCTGATATTTTGGGAAAGGAAAGCCCAAAGGTCCTTTTAACCCCAACCCAAGTGTCTGGCTATTCAGCCTTCCTAACAGAATTAACCTTCTTATGTCATGAGAAGTCAGAGGCTCTCCTTCTTGGCTTCGTGTTGTGATCACCTGGGGAGATTAAAAATTCCTCATTCCCGGTGTGTTCATTTCTTGGGGCTGCCATAACAAATTACCACAAATTGGGCTGGGGGTGGGTAAGGCTTAAAAATAATTGAAATTTATGTTCTCCAAGTTCTGGGGAGCAGATGTCTGAGATCCAGGTGGGGCAGGGCCACTGAGATCCAGGTGGGGCAGGGCTGTGTTCCCTCCAGAGGTTCTAAGGGAAGATCCTTCCCAGCTTTTCCAGCTGCTAGGGCTCCAGGAGTCCCTAGACTTGTGGCCACATCCCTCCCATCTCTGCCTCCATCTTCACGTGGCTTCTCCTCTCTGTCTGTCTCTCTTATCTTTTGTCCCTTAGAAGGGTACCTGTCATTGGATTTAGGGTCTACTTGAATAATCTAGGATGAACTCATCTAGAGATGTTTGCCTAATTATGTCTTCAAAACTTGTTTTCCTAAGTAAGGTCCATTCATAGTTTTCAGGGTTTAGGATGTGGACATATCTTTTGGGGGGCCATCATTCAACCCAATACACCAACCCATATGTCTTAACTAATTAAACTGGACTCTTTGAGGGAGAAGCCTCTGTGATTATAATCTACATCCAGGTGAAGATGAACAAGTGGCTGGTTTAGTGCTGAGATCCATCCGGTGGTTTGGCAAATCTATACCACCGTCCATTCTGCATTTCCTAATGGTTTACTGCTCTCTGGGGCAATCTAATGTGCTAATTTCTGCCATATTGCAGGGCCTCTTCCCGTATAGACATCAGAGCCTTGGTATGTGCTATATTTAACCTCCTGTGCTTTGTTTTCAGACGTGGGAGAAAGAGGAAGCTCACTGCACACCCACCTTATAGGGTCATTGTGTAGATAGAAAATAATGTGCTTAGAACAGAGACTTCCCCATTGCATGTGCTTCCTACGCTGTTTCCATACTTAACACTTTTATTTCCCAAGCTTTTAAAATAGCTCTGGTTTCCAAGCACGTTCACACACTGTATTCCATGTAGTCTTCACAAATGCACTTGGAAGACTTGAATTCTGAGGAAGAGTTCTTCATGATGATGTAGTCTGCTCCTTCGCCATGAGACCTTGGCTGGGACCTGCCCATCCAAAGCCATGAAGCAGGACCAGGACCAGAAGCAGAAGCAGCCTGTGTACTGGGCTGGGCTCTGCTCAACTGTGAGGCGTATTAGAATATGGCAGAAACAACAAAGAAATCAATGAGATTTGGTCTTGAATTTAGGTTCTGCCCTTTATCAGCTATGAGAACCTAAATATGATCTATGCTAGCTTCCATCTCCTCGTATATGAAAGGACATCAACACTCCTCACTTCACAGGATTGTTAGGAAATCCACTGAGGTAACATACGGATAGTGGGGCAATGGTTAAAAGTCCTATTTAAAAAAAAAATCTACAGCTATGTCTATCCCATCATATTAAGGTAACATAAATCATCTGAAAGAGAAATACACATTCTTTGGTTGTTTTAGAAAGTCTGTTACACATTTTGATTATGTAAAAAGAAAGTCCACCCCAGTTTGGGCCCTCAGAAACAGGTTGAGGTGTGAGAGCAGAGAAGTGAGGGGGTGCAAACAGAAACATAGAGAAAAGAGACAGGGGTAGATAGATATAGATAGACATAGTACATAATATATAAATATATAAAATATGTACAGACCAATATAAAATTATATATGTATGAATATTGGGATTCAAGTTTCAAGAACTCATATTTGAGCCGACTGTTAAATCAGTGTTTACATTTCCTGCTGAATCCCTCACTATCCACAATGTCTACGTAAACCTCACGTTGTGCGCACTGTGGTGTAGCTGCACCTGCTTCACACGCTGTAAAACTATCTGGCACCTTTCAGGATCCGTTTGCCCCAGTGACTGCAGCTCATCTGAGCAGATCACTCCCATCGGTCTATGGAAAGTCTTCCATCCATAAAGCAAAATGCCACAATCCGGAATAGTATCCAGACCTTTACACACATCTTAACAGAGTCTTGATAATTATTTCTTATTTTAAAAGTTAGGTAAGAAGAGATGGAGAAATGAACAGGCAGGATTCCAAGTGTAGAGCTGGATAATTTCATAAGTCACACATGGGAGGGAAAATATGACTTGGGGAACATTTTCACCTCTAAAAAATGAATTTTTAAAAAAGCTTGGTAATATTTTATTTGGTACATATTCCCATTTCAGTACATAGAAAACGTTTTTATTTTTACTTTTATTAAAGTCTATTTATTTTGGGGTGGGGGAGGGCAGAGAGAAGGAGAGACAGAATCCCAAGCAGGCTCCATGCCACCAGAGGTGCCGTCTATGCACGGCAGAGCTCAAACTGACAAACCGCGAGACCATGACCTGAGCCAAGGTCAAGGGTCAGACAGTTAACCGACTGAGCCACCCAGGCACCCCTAGAAAACATTTTTAAAAAGCAACCCTACCACATACTGTAGCCTGGATGCAAACTTGGTGCCCAGTTACTAAGTCTCTGAGTTTTTTCTCCTGCTAAAATGTTGATAGGAATGCAGCTTCTCTAACACCACGCGATTAGCTATCTTTGAAGCCTAAATCATCTCCTGACATATTGCAGAATACTGGTGAGGTCCATCTTCCCAGTCAGGCGGAGACTACATTTCCCAGGCTCCCTTGCTTCTAGATGGGGCCATGTGATGAAATCTCACCAAAGATATGTTTCCTTTCCAGGCTAACATGGTGAAGAAGCAGTAATGTATTATCACATTTCCCAGGTTCCTTTGCCTCCACATGGGGGTCATGTGAGTAATTCTCACCAATCAGGTGTCTTCTTTCAATCTAAGATGATGATGAAGAAGAAAGGATGCACACATTTCCCAGGCTCCCTTGCCTCAAGGTGGGGTCATGTGCCTGCTTCTTACCAATAATATGTCTCCTTTCCAAGTAAAGATGGTGAAGGAGCAGGGCCGCACCACATTTCCCAGGATCCCTTTTCTCCAGATGCAGCCATGTGATCAATCTTCACCAATCAGGTGTCTCCCTTCCAGGCTAAAATGATGGATGTAGAAATTATAAGGCACTAGAGGATGGAGGAGCTGCAAGCTGGAAAGAACCTGAGTTTCCGAATAGCCCGGAGCTTTTCAGAACACATGGGCTGCAGTATGGACTCTCTGTTATGCTACTATCCACTGAAATCTTTCTTCTTATGGCCACCATCGGTCTTGAGAACCACTGTCCCTCTTGAAAGTAGAGACCCATGCTTATTAGGTTATGGCTCTGCAAGTCAGGGTTTATTCTACGCAGAGAATGGTCCCACATAAGACATTAAACCATTTACTTTACCCATAGCATAGTCCCACATAAGACCATGAGCCATAAAAACATTGTGATGTTTAAGTAAGATAATACTTGGGAAGAGCTTTCTTTGGAAATGTGGGGGGAAACCAGTTATTATTACTTTGATCATTATTACAATCGTCTTTATGGATAGATCATATAACTCAAATTTACACATGACTTGTGATTTTTTAAATCTCTCATATGCTGCGATTTAAAATCCATGGTAGGACTTTCGGTATTAATTATTTATTCTAAAGCAAGGAACTAGTGCCCGTGGGATCCCAAATTTCTCCCATCTGTGAGCCCCAGAGAATGACTGCCTGCAGTCCAGGCCAATATTTCAGTTGGATTTGTAAACATGGCATACATTAAAATTTCCTACAATGTTTTTTGTCAAAACATCCAGACTCTGAGGTTTTCTCTCTTGATTGTTTAAGAAAGAGAAAGAGAAAAGTATATATTCATTTAAAAAAAAAAGACATAAAATGGCTTGAGAGCAGGAATGCATTGTTAGTGAACACTGAATCCAACTTCTTTGTTATGAAAAAGAAAACGTAGACATGCTGCATTGGGAAGGAAAAAAACAGGCTATTTTCCATTAATGTCTGGCAACCTGAATTTTAAAACCATAATAAAAAATAAATAAACAAAGTCTTTAACGGATTTTGCATATAACATGAAGAATCACAAAGCCCCCTTTATTATTTTAGGTTGTAGAAGCTTTTGTACAATATGTCAAAATAATTCAATGGTACATTGAATGAGATGTTGGAGTTTATGCCATTCTTTAGGATTTGGCTCTGAATGATTATAAAAATAGATTATGTGTCAAAGTTTTTTTTTCTATTTTTCTTTCTGGATGATGGGAGGATCCCAAGGTCTATTTTAAATAAATAGTTAAAGAAAGATGAAAAACACAAGTTGCAGAGGACAGGATTAGTACCCACTACAGTTTCGTTTTCTTATTGTTGATTCTGGAAAATGAGACTTGTGTCAAGCCAGAATTTAAACTAATAATAAAAAAATAACCACAGAGATTTTTTTTTTCCTACAGAAAATACTGGATTTAGTACATTTCAAATGTGGGGAAATAATCTTTCTTGACAGCTTTCCAGCAGAAAGCAGAAAAGTGCACCAAAGGCCACCCACCATGTGGCCAGGTTTCTGAAGGGCCAAAAGGCAGATCCGGGGCCATCTGGGAGAGAAAGATGAAGTTTCTAGTTTCCACACAGAAGGCTTGTACTACAGTGAGTTTTTGTAAAGGCTTTATTTCATACTATAAATGTTATAGGTAAGATATAGCAACACAGAAAAAAGCGAATAAATAAACATTATTCACAATCGCATTACTCAAAATACACTGAACGCACTCAGATTTGGCTGAGTGTAATCACAAACAAAAATTATTTATACATGTAATTGCGGTTTTGTTTATAAGGCAAACCATGTGGTTTAAGGTTCATTTATCTTCCATCACAATCTATGATTTTCATACTCCAGTGCCGTTAGTGGGACTGAAATACCATTAGATGGACGCACTATAAAGCGTTCAACCATTGCTTGGTGGACATCTGGATCGTTTCATATTTTGCAAAGAGTCTCCCATTAATCTCTCAAATTCTGTGGCATAGGGTTGCTGCAGGAAAGTATGTGAATGTAGCTGAGGTTGTTGCCAGACATTGGGAAATACCCTTTAAAAAGGGTTTCCAATTTCTATAGCTCCCAACCTGGCATATGACAGCACCATTTCCCACACTTTATACCCAAGATTTCCTATCATATTAATAACTCCTAATTTGGTACTTAGACAGAAGTGTGGTTTTTCTGTCTTTCATGCCTATTAGCTAACAAACTGCATAACTTGGCAATTTCATAAAGGAAACATTTGTTAGCCTGTCCCCACATTTCTGTTGAGCTGTTTAGATTTTGTTTTTGAGTAATAATAATTTACACAACAAGGCATTAACACGTCCTAAATATAGCAAACGCTCAATGAGGCATTAATGTCCTAAACATAGCAAGTATTTTGTTATCTTTTGTTATCCATTCTTTTCCTCTCAAATTTGATGACAGAACTGCATTTTTCTCAAAGACAAGTTTTAAAATTGTTCATAGCTGTATCTCTCACGTTCTCCTGTTTTCACCCTTGTTTAGAAAACCTTTCTTCATTCTGAGATTAGGCATTTCCCTACCTTCTTTTATAGTTTTCATTTTTATTTTTTTTAATTTTTAAGTTTATTCATTTATTTTGAGACAGAGAGAGAGAGAGAGAGAGAGAGAGAGAGAGTAAACACAAGCGGGGGAGGGGCAGAGAGAAGCAGAGACAGAATCGAAAGCAGGCTCCACACCATCCCTGCAGAGCCCAATGCAGGGCTCGAACTCACGACTCGTGACACCATGACGTGATCTGAGATCAAGAGTCAGATGCTTAACCGACTGCACCAGCCAGGTGCCCCTATTTTTCATTTCTAAATATTAAAACTGTAAACATTTGCAACCTTCTTGACTCTATGGTATGAGGTGAGAACTTTCTTTGGCCTGATTATCCAACCAATCATTCTAATGCCCTGTATTAAGTTAGCATTTCCCCAGGGACGGAAGCTCTACTTACATTTTTATCTCAAGCCTATTGTAGAGTGTTTTATAACATGTGTTAATAAGACAGTGCAAGTTTCTTAGATCTTTTTCTCACTGTCATGTGCATTCTTACCCACTTCTCCCTTGATATAAATTTCATTTAAAAATTTCATAATAAAAAGTCATTAGATTTCACCTGGAATGTCTTAAATAAATGAGCTTTTGCAGTATTTTTATAGATTTTTTTACGTTTATTGTATACTATTTGTTAATATAAGATTGTGTCTTTCCATGCAAGGTCATGAGTTGTGCTTCTTTTTATAAGCATCTTTCTGTATGAGAAACGGTCTGATCTTAGGGGCACCTGAGTAGCTCAATCAGTTAAGCATCTGACTCTTGGTTTTGGCTCAGGTCATGATCTCACAGTTTGTGGCATTGATCCCCACATCAGGCTCTGCGCTGACAGTGTGGAGCCTGTTTGGGATTCTCTCTCTCTCCTTCTCTCTCCCTGCGCCTTCCCCATTTGTGCGCGCTCTCTCTCTCTGTCTCTCTCAAAATAAATAAATAAACATTTAAAAAACGAAGTGGTCTGATCTTTTCTGCATAGAGGTCTTGAACACTTTTGCTAAATATCTTGTGGAGGTATTTTGTTATCTACCTAATTTTAAGCTTTTTAAAAGGTTGTATTTTCTGTGAACACTTAGAGCATGTTCCCCTATCCATAGTTGTATCTCTTATTTATTTTTCTTGTTCTAGTGCACTGGCTATAGATTCCAAAGCAACAGTTGGCAATGTTTCTGGTTCTTGCAGAAGGAAAAGGTGTACGGAACGAGTTTTCCTAGGTCACCCTCAGAACTCTGCTTTTTCTGGTTCCGCCAGATGTTTTATGAACAAATGGGGGCTTTACTAATCAAGAGAATGCGCACCAGGCAGCCTGAAGCAGAAGTTCACCGCATCGAAGAATAATCTTCCTGACTCTGAAGTATAAAGTGCGTTGTTTGGTTGAGAAGGGGTGTTGAGTAAATCAAAGACCTTTCTCAGAAAGCTGTGAGGAGCCAGGGGTCAACCATCCAGAAATTCTGCAAGACATCTGCTCAACCGTGGGTAGCTTGGAATCAACCACAGTGGGGCATTTACACCACAGAAATGGGCAAATCAAAGAGTGTGTGTTTGAGAGCTGGTTTGCTGAGCCCATCACTTATTATCAAGGATACCTCATTCATGCATTCATTCAGTCGGTATTTTTTGAGCACATTCTATGTGCCAAACAAGTTGGAAAAAGCATGATAAAGATTTTAATAATGGGAGCAAAGATTCAGCAGAAATCAGCTGATGCACACAGTTCCAGTACGTATTATACAGAGGTTGATGCTCTCATGGTGTGTAACACGTATGTAGCCAGACCAGGAGCTCTCAAGTCTCCTTGAGGAGCCGATGCATCAGCTTGGACCTTGTCACTTTCTAGGACTTTCCACCCACCCCATAAATATATAAACAACTCTTTCCTGACTGGAGTATCTACATCAAATACAGAGGGGCTCCTCCCTGTGTTTTAAACAGCTCTTACCACAGTAAACAGAACCCCCTTCAGTAGGCATATCGAAGCCACAGAATTGAGTAATAAACGTTTACTACTCTGCGTGAGATCTGGGATCAAAGGGACGGGGTAGAACGTTTATAGTGGAATTCACAGGAGACCCTCAGTGCCCACCATCTCTCCCCAAAGATTCCTCTTGTTGGAGCTCCACACATTCACCTCCTCAGAAGGCAACTTACCTCCAACTCTGGCCCTTTTGGTTTCCACAAAGATCATTCTCTCTTTGGACAAGAAAGCTCTATAGAAAAGACAATGAAGGAGTTCCAAATGGTTTGGAAAAGGGAACAAAATAAAATCGTAACTTGGAATCATTCATATTCTTTCACTTCCCACTCAAATTCTGCATGTGTGTGTATTTAACTTCTTGGAAACATATTTTTTTTTTCCTTTCCTGGATCCTGTCTTGTGTTGGTAAGCAACTCAAGGTAGCAACCGGTGTTACTTTATCGAGTGTTTATGTGGTGAGGGTGTCATTTTTATTCTTTTTGCTATTATAATAGCTGATGAAATATCAGGCTGACCTGTTTACAGAGTGAGTTTCCTTTTGGGATCAAACCTTTATTCTCAGTACAGGGTTACAAGGTTGGTCCACCTTGTGTGGCACTTTTAAGCTAGAGACGCAGGAGAGTTCAGTATTGTTACATATATGTGTGTTTCATTCATTCCCATCTCCCGGTATTTAGTGAACACTTGCTATTGAGAAGTCACTATTTGGTGGAGAAAATAAGTCAGATATCCCAGTGACCCCAATGACAAGAGTAGACCTTCTACTAAATGCTCATTAACAGGATTAGGTGAGAGAGTTATAAATGGGGAATCATCTTGGATGAGAAAAGGGGTCTTAGGAAGAGAATCCCCTCAAGGGTGCTTAAGATTCAGTCAAACACAGATGGAAGGGAAGCATGTCTGGAAGAAAATCAGCTTGAGCAAGACACAAGGATGTTAGCTTGGACATGGATCTCATGGAGTGTGCATACCAGAGTATCCCAGAGACCTCCCCTTGTACTGTGTTGGGAAGTCTGTTCCATATTGGGACTAATTGGATAGTCAACATGGAACGGTTGTAAGGTTTTTTGGCTTTGCTTGTTTTATATTTTTTAATTTTTTAAAAAATGTTTAATGTTTATTTATTTTTGAGAGAGAGGGAGAGTGAGCATGAGTGGGGTAGGGCCAGAGAGAGAGACACACACAGAATCCGAAGCAGGCTCCAGGCCCTGAGCTGTCAGCACAGAGCCCGATGCGGGGCTCGAACCCACAGACTGTGAGATCATGACCTGAGCCTAAGCTGGACGCTCAACCGACTGAGCCCCCCCCAGGCGCCCCTTGCTTTGCTTGTTTTAAACCACCTACCGTGGACTATTTGACCATGAGGAATTTTATTAGAAATGGAGAGTTCAGCTGATTCCCATTGGAAAAAATTAACTGGGCTACCAGTACAATTAGTTAGGAGGCAATTGTCATTATTTAGATTAGGGTGAATGAAGGTTTGGTTTAAGGCAGTCTGAGCAAAAATAGAAAGGATGGAAGACAATTAAGAAATATCAGAGAGGAAGATTCACTAGGATTTGGTGATTGTGTGCATGGAAAAGACGAAATACCAATATCAAACAAATATTTGGATCTGAGGGACTAACAGTAATGTATCTCCTTTAACAAGAGTAAGAGAGGATCACCTGGGGGGCTCCGTCGGCTCTCACGGTCCGTGGGTTTGAGCCCCACGTCGGGCTCTGTGCTGACAGCTTAGAGCCTGGAGCTGCTTCAGATTCTGTGTCTCCTTCTCTCTCTGCCCCTCCCCTGCTCACGCTCTGTCTCCCTCTCTTTCTTAAAAATAAATAAACATTTTTTAAAAATTGAAAAAAAAGAGTAAGAGAGTTGAAATTCTCCTCCTTTGACGCTGCTCCATTAGAAGCTGTTTTCTAGACGGTGGATTGAAGGTATTGAGCAAATATTTAGAAATGACAAGATATCCATTTATGATTAGCAGATTCAAAAAAGAAATATGTTAAAATTATTTTTTACCGATCTTCTTATTTTAAAGTAACTTTTTTTGGGTGGTTATATATCCATTAATATGCTCTGAGCCAAAGATGCCAAGAGAAGGAAGGCATAAGTGTGGGGCAATGATCTTGGGATATCCTGCATCCACAAATACGATGTGGAGCCTGGGCCACGCACTCCAGAAGGTAAAGCTGGGCGTTTTGATTTTGATTTCAAGATCGCGTCATCATAACCCCAAGCATGTGCTGATTACAGATCGCTGAACGTTTATTACCCTCCTCTGAAACCTCTACTAGTTGGCCCACGTTAAGGCAATAAAACACCAAGCGAGAAAACCTGCCTGTTGGTACAAAACCCCATAGAGTCCACCCGGACTCCCGTGGACCAGGGGCAGAGGCCCAGCTGGCCTGCAAAGCTGTGTGGTGGAAAACTGAGGACCCGGGGTGATTTGTTGCCCTTGTGTTTGCCTGGAGGGTCCTGACGCATGAAGAGGATGCCCAGAAACAGAGCCTTCTCTGCCCAGGTGTCTGCAAGAAAGAATCGCAGCGGTCCAAAGGCAACAGTGGGACGCAGAATTGCCTCTCAGCCCGGGGCGGTGATTCAGACCTTCCACTGCTACTGCTCGCAACCACAGAGACCAGTAAAAGAAAAATGGTGGGGAGGTGAAGAGTCACATGTCTGCTTTGCAAAACCCGGGATGCCAGCAAGGGAGGGGAGATCCAGCACGTACGAGCTTTCACGACCACAGGGATTGATGGTCAACGAGGTGAGCCCCATTCTCGTTAGTCTAGAAGTTTAATCACTCTTCCTACAGTCTTGGCGCCCACAAGCCAACCGCGGACTGCCATCCAAGGTGCCAGGATAAATACAGCAAGCTGGGCGGGCCCGGGCTTGGGGAGCAGCTTTCGTGCTAAGGGTGGAGCCCACGAAAGCTTGCACTTGTACCAAAAGCTCACAAAAGCCCTTTTCGCATGCCTCTCGAATGAGTCACGCCGGAGCCGAAATCGCAATAAACGCACCGGCACAGCAGAGGACGGGCGGAATTGTGCCGTGGGCCGTGGCAGTCTGCTGGAGTTGTATTTTATTTCTCGGTGACTGTTAACCATGGTAACACAGAGGAAGGGTCAGGCAGAGCAAAAAGTGCTGCCGTACGTTTTGGAAAAGCCTCCGTTATAATTTTCTTATTTTATTATGGGAGTAAATTGTGGTCACGCAACCACATACACGACGGTTACTGAGACATTCAAACAAAAGTCATAGGACAAAGTGTGCACGGGCTGACCCGGCATCCAGGAGACGTTTAGAGAGACAGAAGGAAATTTTGTGATTAAAAGGGTAGGCCAACAATAAAAAGACCAACTAAAGACCTTTAAGACCAAAAATAAAAATAAAAAATAGTCCACATAAATATTTGCATATATTCGTCTTCATGAGATAGAGTACAGCATGTGTTGTTGAATTTAAGGGAATGTTTGACGCCCAGAAGCCAGGTGACTATCCTGGGTCTCTCTGCAGTCAGACCTGTGTTCCATCCTGTCCAGGCTGCATAGCCATGGGCTGCACATCCCGAATCGGAATTGCAGACACTCTGCTTTCTCCACTGCTCCATGATGTCCCTCAAGACTCCGAAATGGAAGCAGGAGAATGAAGGTAAGTACGTCAGCATCTTACTGCCATCCGGCATCGACTTGTCGCCATCTAGCATCGGTTTCCTCATCATCACTGCATACAGCAGGCTTCTGAACATGTCATGTATTCTCCACATCAAATAGAATGGGCGCATTCTGGAATTTTCCTTCATACTACTAACAACACTAAGCACTCTTTGCTGGGGATCCTGAGCCAGGCACTGGGCTAGACATTTTACACAAAAATCTATAACCCTCCAGATAACTCTGGAGACACTCATGAACCACCTGACCCCTGACCCAAGTTGAGAGGGAGAGGAAGGAACTGGCTTTAGGTCGAACACCTAGGAAGAACCAGCCAGCCTTTGAACCCAAGTATGTAGGCAACAGATCTCTACCATACTTTACACGGCAAGGTGCCATGTCTGTTCTGTAGTGAATTATGACTCTATTGCCTTAAGAACATCTGTGGTTATCAGCATGTGGGGCATAAGGAAGAGAGGAGCAACAACACGGATGGCCCTCTAGGTGATACGCTCTGAAGGCACAATTTCACCTGGCTAGAAAAGATGGGAACCATTGCCACCCATGATGGAGATCATTGAGAGGCGTGTCAACCAACAGAGAGGGAAAATAAAGCAAGCAAGGTGAGAGCGCAGGCCGAGTTCTGCAGAAGGAAGCCTCCTCTTGAACCTGCAGGGGACTCTGGAGGGTAAGTTTGCATCAGGGTCAGTTCGTCCCACCTTGGTCCGAGGGGTGAAGTATATACACGCCTCTCTGGAGGGGAGGGAGGCAGTTCCGGGAAGCTAAGTTCAGTTTTCTGCAGAGGGTCTTGGCTGGGAGAAGCAAAGCACATGCGTATCCAGGGAGGGGGCACCGAACCAGCTAAAGGGACCTTCCCACGTGGTTGGGCAACCACCGAACACTTCCAATATACGACCCTCTCTGTCACCCCAAGCTTCAGACTTCAGTGGAGGTGTTGGAGAGCTTCTGTCTACATCCAACCCTGACATCGTTGGAAATGCTCCTTTCTGAGACACAAGTCATTCCTTCTGGACTAAATTCCTCCATCTTTGTCTCTTCCTTTCTTCTGAACTTTCTACCTGCCTCAGTTGCTACAAGTGTGGTCCAGGACCAGCAGCCTTGGCATCAGCTGGCCAGAAATAGAGACTCACGGGCTCCACCCCAGACCTGCTCTGTCAAGGTCTACTTTCCACAAGATCTTCAGGGCTTCTTGTGCACCCCAACCTTTGACACACATGGTCCTGGGGCATCCACCTGTTCTGGGCATTTCCTCATGGCCAATCTTCAGAGTCTTTTGGGGGAAGGTGTATTCTGCACGAGTCAATTAAGGATACTCTAGCACATGACTTCTTTTTATGCCTTCACACTAATTTGTATATATTTTTTATTAAAAAACTTTTTTATGTTTATTTTTGAGAGAGAGCATGAGCAAGGGAGGGGCAGAGCGAGAGGGAGACACAGAATCCAAAGCAGGCTCCAGGCTCTGAGCTGTCAGCACAGAGCCCGATGCGGGGCTCAAACCCACAAACTGTGAGATCATGACCTGAGCCAAAGTCAGACGCTTAACTGACTGAGCCACCCAGGCGCCCCTAATCTGTATATATTTTAAACACAGGTTGCCATTTTTTTAACTCGGTATTTTTTCTGTCGTAAGCATAGCAATTTCCTCCTATTTAATTAACATGTTATCTTCACAAGCCTGCTCCCCAATAGTTAGATATATCAAGTCTCTACATTGGAGTCCATTTTTCTGGCATGTTTTCCAGGCAAGATAAAATTTCATGCTCTTTCCAACTTGTTTTTTTTTTTTAATTTTTTTTAACACTTGTTTATTTTTGAGAGACAGAGAGAGACAGATCATGCGCAGGGGAGGGGCAGAGAGAGAGGGACACACAGAATCGGAAGCGGCTCCAGGCTCCGAGCTGTCAGCACAGAGCCCGAGGCGGGCTCGAACCCACAAACTGTGAGATCATGACCTGAGCCGAAGTCGGACGCTCAACCGACTGAGCCACCCAGACGCCCCTGCTCTTTCCAACTTGTGAATGTACTCCTTCCTCCCTTCCATAAAGGTTTGGCCAGTTGTCCTCAAGCTTAGTCCCTACATTGGGGACTGTGAGTACATGAACAGGGACACCATTTGCTTACCCTCACAGCATGCCACACTTGTGTGGTTATTTGGACCCGTTAGACAGCTTTATGCCACTGACCACCTAGATTCATTCTTGAAGAAGGTCAAATAATGTTCGTACTGCAGGCCCAAGGCACCCCACTTTGGGAACCATAGTGGTAGCGACTAGAACTGACATCTTGGAAACTCAGCGGTCAACCATCAGGCCAGAGCAGCGGCAAACGGAAATGCTGACTCTTTCCTGAGATCGCAAGTAAGAAACCCAAGTGCTTCCATCCCAAGCAAGAGCTACATATGTGCGCTTACACATGGGGGTTATGCCATTTGCTTTTTCGGACCCTCCTTGAGGGTGGGGACTGGGAGAATAGTTCTCCCTCGTCTGAGTTGCTGAAGGATGAGAAATTCTGATGCCCGCCTATCTCGCTGGCATTTCTACGTGCTGGGCGTGGATTTTACATGCACCCTAAATTGGCCCCAGAGCCACAAAAGGGAAGCTTGAAGAGACAGCTTGATGGCCCTTTGCGACTCTGTCCCTGATGCACACCACAGGCTTGATGGGTCTTTAATGACAACCAGAGAAAAGAGAGGAATCTTCTGCACTCCAGATGGGCACAGACGGCCTCCATCCTTTGTTTGCACGAAGCAACGCAAGTCGTCCAGGGGACCCAGTGACCTGGTCTGCGGACACCCTGACATGCTGAATCCGTAGCAGTTCATCTGAAACCCAAGCATTCGACACCTGGCATCACCAAGGGGCGAAAATCTTCCGCATCTTTGAAACGCATGGAAATGAGAAGGCCAGAATTTGGCCACAGGCCAAAGAAAGAAAACCCTACCGCCATATCAATGGGACTGCATTTTGGCACAAAACTTGGCTTTATTTGGATATAGAAAGTCTTCCTTCTTCGAATGGCAATTTCGGATCCCTGCTGAGATCTCAGCTTTATCCCATTCTTACACGGCCCTTGTTTCTAGGCTCTGAGTGGGCTGTGGCTCATGGGGGTCACAGTACAGTGGCATCTATCTGCCATGAAGGGGAAGGAATGGGTGGTGGAGAAACGGAGTTTGTATGGAAGAGTTTACCTAGGACACAAGCGTGCACAAGGAAAAAGGCACACCTCATTCTGTTCTGGTTTCTTCAACTCTTAAGGACTCTTTTCTGACAAAGTGGCACCTTTACTCCGTCCCTCTTTCTCTCTCTCCCCCCCTTTCTCCACATTCATTAAAGATTTACAGTCTTAGCATGTTATTCCAACTTCTCATACCGACCCCACTTCCTGCCCACACATACAGCCATTAATTGTGGAAAATGTGTCTGTAACTGCAATATTTACTGGCAGCCCCACAGAGCCACACAGGCATTTCTTATAAACTCTCAAACTTCAGCTCATTTTCTCTGGGTTGCTTTTTCTCTTGAGCAGCAGAGCGAGTGCCCGTGACTCCCTGACAGCGCAAGTCCTCGCACGCACAGCTGCTCCATGATATTTCTTCGCTGCATCCGATTGAACCTCTTCTACTCAAAACATAAACACCGGGCTATTTCAGACACAGTGTGGGGATGGCAGGCTGCGACATGTCGTGTGCTGTCAGGTCCGTTCATTGCCTTTGCATGGACCCATGATTCAGATGCAGCTGGGAAGCAGAAGGCCACCTTGGAACGAAAGCGCCTTCGGGGATTAGCTGGGTGACGGGGCAATGGGAAAGAGTGAGTCAACAGTCAATCAAGCGTTCACTTGGCACGGCCGTAACATCATGGCAGACCTCGGCGCTCCCCTGGCAACGCCAAAGGGAGAGTACACCAACGACATTGCCACAAACATTGCAGAGAGCCCCGAGGAGAAACAAATCTATCGATGGGAGGGATGTGTGCAGGCAGGACGGACGCTGTAAGCTTCCCACACTCTCCAACCAGACTTGGGCAGGAAGACTAGTCTTGCTATTGGATCTGTAATTCATCTCAGGGTTTTAGCGTGTTACGGAAGGCGGCTCCCCGTGACAGAAACAGCTTCCTTTTCAACACCAACAGTCTGATCACAAAGAGATCTGCCCTAAGGGCGTGGTAAAGTCAAGGATGAACGCTACTGGCCTGGCCCGAAGACCTTGTTGAATGACCTTGTTATCAAAAGGGGGATGAGCATAATGGTGAAGCAGAGTGACACATATGGGTTTCCAGTCATAGGGTGAACAGGTCAAGGGACGAAAGGTCCAGCAGTGGGAACATAGTCAGTGAGACCGTGATCGCGTTGTATGGTAACAGGTGGTGCCTACGTTTGTGGCGAGCACAGCATTCACTTGCTGGATCAGTATGTTCTAGACCTGAAACTCACATAACAAACAGTCTGTGTGTAGTAGACTTCAAACTATATACATATGTCCTTGCTTACATCTCTTGTGATTCGGTAACATAATATGACATGAAATCTTCGGGATACCTTCCCGAGCCCTTACCTCTGGGGAATCCTCCATTTCCTGCCCCCCAGTTTATGCCTTTCAGTTCACCCTGATGGGGCGACTGGGTGGCTCAGTCGGTTAAGCTCAGCTCAGGTTGTGATCTCACAGTTCGTGAGTTCGAGCCCCGCGTTGGGCTCTGTGCTGACAGCTCAGAGCCTGGAGCTGCTTCCGATTCTGTGTCTCCCTCTCTCTCTGCCCCTTCCCTACTCATTCTCTGTCTCTGTCTGTCTCTTTCTCAACAATAAATAAGCATCAGATTCACCCTGAGCTGCCTGTCTGCTCCCTCACTTCCCTCCGCACCCTGAAAGTCTCACTATGTTCCAGCTACACATGCAGAGTTTACGTATTTCTTTGCCTGGAAACTTCTTGCCTGGTTTCTCCATCTTGTAAGTTCCATTGTGTTCTCCGAGTGCTGGTACAAATGTCACGTCTTCTGTTAACGTCTGTAACACCCACCCGGCTAGGTTTCACCTTATGGATTTTCCCTCTCTACCTGAGCGAACTACTTAAGGGTTTCTGTTTTCATTTACCTTCATGTTTCTAACACATCATGGAGTTCCTTGGCACAGAACTCTACATATTTCATGGCAACCTTGACTCTATGGATAATTGTCTTCTTCTCTCCTGGGCCAGGTACAAAGGACACATCACAGATCTTGCTCTCAAGGGTCTGAGAGCCAGGAGATACCCAGAATAGGGTACAGCCAATGGCAGAAATATATGCATCCTGTTATGGGACCACATCACGTTTTTCACTAAAATCAAAGGAGACAAGGTCTGTACAAAAAATATAAAATGCTACACAGCAGGGTAAGGTAAAACCAGGAAAAAGTCCTGCATCATAAAATGTACCACATCAATTTAATGTGTAACATCTGGAGTCTAACAGAGCCAGGATGTCAGGGAACTGTGAATGCATCAAGCTGATTTTACGCGAGTCTTTGGTTGCACGTGATACGAATATCCCTTACCTGGGAAATGCATGACTAAGTCAATCACAGATTTATTTCTGTTAGAAATGCACGCAAGGCAACCGAAGCTGGCACATATTTGGTCTGTCATCTTCCGGCTCCAAAATGACCTTATAGGTGGGCTTTTTGCAGGTGGCTGCTGTAACCAAAAATATCTCTGCTAACTAGCAAAGGCAGGGCTAACTCATTAAGTAGCTGATGGCCGACCAGATTCCTTACTCATAGTAGTTTTATATCAAACACGAGCACACCATTCGTTTCCAACAATCGCAATCTACAGCGTCCCGTGGTTCTCATGTGTAATCAGACCTCAAAGTGATTTTTCAGCTTCTATCCTGGGTTGCGTTTGCATTTGTTGAACACTGGATTTCATGCCAGCTCTTGAAAATTCAAGACAGACAATTAAAATTCTACCCAGTTCGCCCACGTGGTTCAGCTGAATTGGGCAGACATTGAAGCGAAGAAAGGAAGACTATTTATCGAATGTCATGACACAGAATAGAGACATGGCCATGAATTATCATCCCCCAGTGCCCCTTTCCTGGTCCCCAGACAATGCACAGTCAACCTCCTTGGCCTTACCCTTCAGGATGGATGTGACTTGGAATCCACCCAAGACTGTAACAGCCAGGGCCCCATTTTCAATCACTTGGCTTGTTCTAATGTGGTTGACATGGGTCTCAAAGCACAGAATAGCCAAGCAAGATGAGTTATCAGTCTGGAATCAGTGAGTGGAATTCACCATGCTAACAGAACGAGAAAGGAAAACCACATGATCTTCTCAACAGAGGCAGGAAAATGATTTGACAACAATCCAACATCTATTCCTGCTAAAAACTCTCAGTAAACTGAGAAAAGAAAAAACTTCCTCAACTTTATAAAAGGCACACACACACACACACACACACACACACACCCCTACACCACATCCTCACCCTTTTTATTTGACATTACACCGGAGATCCTAGTGGTTGAAATAAGGGTTAAAAATTGGTAAATAAAGGCAGCTCTTTCAAAAGGAAAGAAGTAAAACTCTTCATTCACTGATGATATGATCATCCACGTAGGAAATCCTAAGGTAGCTACAAAAAAGGTACTAGAAATAGGAACTTAGCTTAGCAACGTTGCAGGATACCAGGTCAATATACAAAAATCTCTTGTAGACTGAACACAGGCCACTGGGCCTTTCAGTAATGTTGCTTCTCTCTCACTAGATTATTTTAAATGCCTGGTAAACAGAGTAACTTATAAATATTAATACTGAATAAAATGTGCATGCCATTTTCTTCTGCCAATTTGTCTATTGTCAGTTTAATTTACAGGGTCCCAGGGAGTGAACACAAGAGGGTAGGGAGAGTTTCGTTTTCTTCCCCTCAACCACTGAACCATTGTTACATACGTGTGTGTGCGTGTGTATTTGTGTGTGTTCATATTCATACCCCTAAAACAACTTCACCATTTCTACAATCTTATGTGGGCTTTTTTGAATGATTTTTCTATACTTGAGACCTAATAATCAAATGTGAGAGCAATCTGAGAATGTTTATCCAGAACACTGGAAATATGCTTTAATGATATGGTGTGTTTCGTCAGTCCTATTTTATACAATTATGTATTGTTTTCTTAAAAAAAAAACTCTTCTTGACCTATTACATGCTTCCAAATTTAGAAACCTCTGCATCTTTTATAGATTATCAAGAATATTGGACGTATCATCCCCTTCTCTGAGAGTTTGCCATATACAATGGGATATGAGAGCTAGAACAAGCATTTAAAATTCTTTTCTCACCATGAGAGCTTGGTGATTTGTCTATTCTAGGTAAATTTGGGGGTTAGTTAGTTTCCTGAACTTCTGACAAGTTAAGGGAAAAGGATACACCAAGTTTGTCAGCTTGGAGGCCAGGAGAATTTCAGGAAAGATTTTCCGCACTGAAGGGTAGAGACCCAGCCTGACTTGAGAAAATGTGATTTATTGCTACGACTCATCCATGTATTCTGCCATCCCCTGCCCTATCTTTCTCCTGACCACATCCTATACTCTTCCTAGAGTTTAATGAGTGGCTATGTCTGTCTCTTAGTCTACAGACACACACCCACATCTCCCCAAAGAGGGGTAACCATGCTGTCTCCAGCTTCTGTGTGCTCGTGGGACTCAAGCGGTAGACTAGCACTTTGACACAGAACTATGTGGACGTGTGTGACTTTTAAACCATGGATTCAATACTGAGAAGAACATGCTTACATTGATACCGTGAGCTGTTTATACTGGCTGCGTAAGAAACACACATTTCTTTCTGAAATTTATTTAAGATATCTTCACTTTTGAGTATCAAGCCCTGAGTTGAAAACAAATGGCCTGATGAAGAAGATGTGGTGTGTATATAATGGAATATCACTCAGCCATAAAAAAGAATGAAATCTTGCTATTGGCAACGATGTGGATGGAGCTAGAAAGTATTATACTAAGCAAAACAAGTCAGTTAGAAAGATAAATACCATATGACTTCACTCATATGTGGAATTTAAGAAACAAAACAAACAAGCAAAGGAAACAAGAGGGAGAGAGAGTCAAACCAAGAAACAGACTCTGATGGTCACCGGAAGGGACATAGGCAGAGGGACGTGTGAAATATGGGATGGAGATTGAAGAGTACACTTATCATGATGAAAAAAGTAAAATAAAATAAACTGATCTGAAAAACCAAATGGGCTCTATGAGCATAGACTTTCAGTTTTGCAAGATGAAACGTGCTCTGGAGATGCCTTGCACAGCGATGTGAATATACTTAGCTCTGCCGACCTATTTTTGCTTAAAATCGGCTAGGATCGTGTTGTATTCTACCCCAGTTTTTAAAAATGTAGACCCAAAAATGTGCATATTGTAAAAAAAATTAAAGAAAGATGTCCCTTTCACCCCAAGTGAACATAATACCAAACATGTATATTCCTGCATACATTTTGCTTATAAAATCACCAAATGCCTCAAAGTCTGCCTTGTCTGGTTTAGTGCAAAGCAGAGAAACAACCACATGCATGTTTCACAGCCAAGGAAATGCCAATCACAGCAGATTCATATCAGGGGGCAGACTGACGAGAAGGAGGCACCTGGATCTCATTTACCTGTCCACCTAGATGTTCTATTTAAGACACTCCAATGGAGATCCATTTTTTTAAGCCATATTTATTTCCTTTGGTCTCGCCGTTGAAATCAAAGCGACGTTCTCTTCGATGAGGTGGATTTAAAATACATGCCCCCAGGCGTGCAGCTGTTTTTAATACGTTACTGATGGCTACATTGGCCCACGTGGATAGAGCGCTCCTGACACTAGGCAACAGTGTGGGGGTGCGGTGCTTACGTGTCCTTGTGTAATTCTACTAACATCCCGGTAGTGATTGCTGCTCCCTCACAATCCAAACCCAACTAGCTCATCTCCAGGCTCTGTAAAAACTCTTGCCAGCATCCTGCCATTCAAACCCATAAGTGGATTTTAGGTGTTTTCACGGGATCCACAATCACACCCTTCTCCTGCACACCTTACACCATTTCACACCTGTGCGACCCAGCGTTAACAGCTTAAAACCCGTCTTGCCCATCTCTGTGTTTGTGCTAAGTTTCCACCAACCCAAAGAACACATATAGACGCAACACACATCGTGGTGTACGCAGAGCTCCTTTACCAGTGCAGATGACAGGGTTATTGCCTGTGTAGACAACACTCAGGTGGGGAAGATGGCGACGCCTGTCGCGGGATCACAGACACGAGCTAGACTGGCAAGTGCAAATAAAGCCGTGGAAGGAAAAAGGGGAGGAAGTTTCACTGCAGGTAGACGAACTTGGCTGGTTTGGGGAATAAAATGACTTTTGTGCTGGGACTTGCAATGCTAGGAGTCTGGCATAGACAGATAGGGACAGAGAAGTGACACAGGAGCACACAGGAAATACAAGTGGACCAAGGGGACATGCAGAAGAAGCGGTCAGGAAACCCGGAAACCCAGACCGAGGCCGTTCACGTTTTCATGTGCAAAAACAACTTTTGTTGTTCCTCTCACCTGGCGTGGGTTTGCAGAGCAGCCATTTTCAAGTTCGGGCACGTTTCCAAACTCCTTTAAGTGCAACCTTTAAAAAGAAACAAACAAATAAACAAGAACAAGAGTAGAGAGCATTGCACATACCAGTATGTGTGGAGTAAGTAGGAAAATAAAGGCACGCAAATGCCTTCACGCAGTCACACCACATGCTCTTCTAAAAACAATCAAGCACAACAGAAATCCAAAGTTGCTGGAATTGAATAGTGACCCCAAAAGGTAGTGATGTGTCGTTACAAACGTTTTCGAATCTCCGTTTTGTGACGATTCTGCCCAAGCACGCTGGGTCCTCATTCACCCATTCCGTATTCACCAAGACACCTGCTTGCTAAAGCTGAATGGTAGTCCCCCAATCAATGCTCTGCATACTTTTGTTCTCATTTGCAGACACGCACAGAGTGGCGAAGAACGTGTCTCCAGGGCTGCCTGCGTGGCTCAGTCGGTTAAGCGTCCGATTTCGGCTCGGGTCGTGATCTCATGGTTTGTGGGTTCGAGCCCCATGTCGGGCTCTGTGCTGACAGCTCAGAGCCTGGAGCTGCTTCCGATTCTGTGTCTCCCTCTCTCTCTGTCCCTCCCTCATTCACACTCTGTCTCTCAAAAACAAATAAAATGTTAAAAAAAAAAACTTAAAAAACTAATGTGTCTTCTGATGTACACAATCCCAGCTAAGGTGGAACAGGGTGACACTCCCCCCTCTCACTTCAGCTCTGAGACGGCAAATCAAGCGTCCTTCATGGAGTCTATGGGGTGCTGTGTTTTTCTCATTTCTATGTTTCCTGTTCATGATTTTCTGTTTAAAGTGGCCCCATGAGTATTACTGAAGAGCTGTCCAGTGCTCCCAAGGATAAGAAGGTTGGGAGTGTGCCTTACAGAGAAAAGACATGCATCAAGTAAGCTTTGTTCAGGGATGGGTCCTAATGCTATTTGCTATGAGTTCAATGAGAATGAATCAACACTATCTAGTCAATGAGGTGTCTTTAAATGAAAAAAAAAAAACACACACACACACACACACGAAATGAGATTATATATGGTGGTGTGACCAGAAGTTCCCAGGACCCTAATCTTGTATTTATGATTCAGTATTGCCAAATAGCAAGAACTGACTGTAATCCTATTTAAGTTTATTTATTTGTTTTGAGTGAGAAGGAGAGAGCAGGATAGGGGCAGAGAGAGAGGGAGAGAGAATCCCAAGTAGACTCTGCACCGTTAGCATGGAGGCCAACGTGGGGCTCAAACTCACGAATCATGAGATCATGACTTGAGCCGAAATCAAAAGTTGGACGCTTAACCGACTGGGCCGACCCAGGTGCCCGTGCAATCCTAATTTTTATTTCTCCTGGATGGTGACCTCCATCAACCCCAGACCTGTTGGATTTGCCCATCTCTGCATTACTGGTGCCCCATCCAGTGCTGGGCTCATTATAGGCATTTGATAAACATCACAGCAATGGTATGATCCGCACAATCTTACAAGGAACATGTAGGTTCCATTACTTAATACCATCCAGTCACAAAGCAAAAGGCATCCCATTTTTTAAGAAAGTGAGATGTAGAGAAATAAAATGCATCAAATTTCTTTATTGAATCATGGCTGAATATAATGTAAAATTATGGGGGGAAATGGTAATTTATACCCCAGCATCATGATGACTGATGCTTTCAAAAAGCAATGATTTCATTATTGGTGACTGTGACCAAGTGTCTCTTTCAAAGAGGAGAAGAAATGACAATCACACAATCTGAAGCAGAAACTTACGCCTTCACCACACTTCGGTTGACCACACGTGCCAAATCAAGGTGTCAGCAGATGACTACACTCTCTCTGCAGACATAGAAGGAGAATCCATTCTTTGCCTGTTCCATCTTCGGTATCTGTAGGCATTCCTTGCCTTATAGACACATCCCTTAGAATATCTGACTTTATGGCCGCACCGCATCTTCCTTTTTTTGTCCATATTATCCTCCGTACGTGTCACACAAGGACACTTGTCCTTGGATCTAGACAATCTAGGACCACCTCTCTATCTCAAGACTGTTAACCTAATTACATCCACAGAGATCATTGGACCAGAGACACTCATATGTACGGACTCCAGGGATTAAGATATAAAAATAATTTTCTGGGGCCATCATTTAACCCACTCATTACAGTCCATAGAAAGAGAACCACAGAAAGTAGCAGATGATACTGCTTTAAAAAAAAAAATTGAGACACAATTGACATATCACAGTACACGCATTGAAGGTGTACAATGAAATGCTTTGGTATTTGTCAGTGCAGACGACTTTTCTGATTCAATATGAGAGCGGAGCGGACGGCCACACGAATGCCCAGAGAAGCGAAACAAAATAAACCCAAGGTTTTCCAGGAGGTAGCTCAGGAGTACGGGCTTGTGCCAACATGCCAAATTCCTATCTTAGCGTGTTCCCAGAATTTAGTTAAGATGGCATTCATCCTACAAAAGCTCACTTAATGACAGTCGGTTACAGGGAAAAGGAACGGGGGAATGTAAAAATTTGCATCAAGTGGAAAGTCTATGAAAAACACATGCTTCTCATCTGTGCCTCAGAATTGTGGCTGACAGACAGGGCACATAAATCACATCATTTTTTCAAAGACAATAAATGGACGAACCCAGCTAACGCAAAGTGAAGACAAGGCGCGAGGCTCTGGGAAGAAAAGGATAAAATCTGGAGTTGTCCTCAGCTGTGGGAAGCACGTTTAGAAAGAGTGTGTGCTGAGCAGTTTTCCGTCCCTGGCAAAGAGCAAGTGCACATCTTTGGTTCACATGAATTAAAAGCGAACACCAGGGGCGCCTGGGGGGCTCAGTGGGTCAAGCGTCGGACTTCTGCTCAGGTCATGATCTCATGGTACTTGAGTTTGAGCCCCGCGTCGGGCTCTGTGCTGACAGCTTGGAGCCTGGAGCTTGCTTCATAATCTGTGTCTCCCTCTCTCTCTCTGCCCCTCCCCTGCTCACACTCTGTCTCTCTCCATCTCTCAAAAAAAATAAATAAATAAAAAGTTAAAAAAAAAATGAATCCACATCTGGAGTTCTGTAGGTAGTGTCTCTGATGCCCTGGGGAATAGGAATTCGGTTTATTTGATGCCAATAGCATTCATCTCTCAATGGGTTCATTCATGAAGCGTCTAGCATGTACTTGAGTCCTGCTGGCATTGCTCAGAAGCGGAGATAAATAAAATGAGCAAGCTCCCAGCTCAGACCAACTGAATCTTGATGCTCTGTTGGCCCCAAAAGTGCTCCTGTTCATTTCTCTTCTGTCCTCCAGGAAACGCCCGAGGGCGGGATCATTACCAGCGACAGAGCACGGATGACCTCGCCCAGGGCAACACACCTGCTCACAGCTCCGCGCCAGCCGGGGAGGGCGGTGGCGAAGCCAGACAAGCATGCAAGGACGCCTCTGCCTTTCCGGGGGGAAAATCCTCTGCTGGACAAGGTGCAGATTTGCAAAAACTCCTTCCGTTCCCCCACCGCAGGAAGAGTTAGAGCTCCTGATAGGAACCGGGCAAGCGTTTGCTTCCTCGCGGCTCTGAAATGTAGATCTGCAGTCGTTAGGTTAAATTATAGTCCGGGCAGATGCCCACCAGTAGGTAAACTAGCAAAACCTTTTGGCTGCCCGTCTTTTAAACGTAACTTTGCAGTGGCCCCAGGGAGATGTTGTTGACAAAGGGAGGGGAATGATTTCTCAATTCAGATGATTTAAGTAAAGCTTGTCTGCCACGGCTGTTTTTGCCACTGTTGTTGTGTTTGGTTTTAATA
Organism: Cryptoprocta ferox; assembly: GCA_028646485.1. Taxonomy (NCBI): domain Eukaryota; kingdom Metazoa; phylum Chordata; class Mammalia; order Carnivora; family Eupleridae; genus Cryptoprocta; species Cryptoprocta ferox. The sequence continues at coordinate 104,642,472 of CM053579.1, forward strand.
CAAAGGAGTTTGCGGAAAGGAGAAACAGTGCTAGGGGTGATGTAATCGACTCTGACATGGTTCGAAATGCTCCTTGGTGAACTCACAGAAGTTTAGGTTTCCTGGCATGAAGGCAAGGGAAAGGAGCACAAATAATGAGCCTCCTTGCCGTTTAAAAGCATCTTGGAGGACCGTAGAGGCAGACAGCTCAGTAAGGGCTAAATGCTGTGTGAAAGATGGAGCTTGAAACAGGGAGATGCCTTCTTGTCCCCCAAAATCGACAACCCACCAAAGCCCAGGGCATCATGTCCGCTGGGAAACCCTTTCTACTCATCCCAGTCAGGATGTGGGTTCAAGGCTGGCCCCAGAGCCATATGTTCACATCCTAACACACGCTCCCTGTAGGCAGGTACTAACTGGTAAATAGAACATTTGCAGGGGTGATTAAAATAAGGACCAAGATGAGGTCATCCTGAGTCAAGCTGGCCCTTGATCCCCGGGCAGGTGTCATGGTAAGAGGCAGAAGAACAGAGACACAGACACAGAGGAGAAGCCACACGAGTGCAGAGGCCGATTTAGAATGTGGCCACAAGCCAAGGGATGCCTCGTGCCAAAAAAAAAAAAAATTAAAAAGCTAAAATCTTAAAATCATTAACATATATAAACACAATCATATGCGTAAAGGCATGCCTTTCAGTCTTTGAGGCATGCTTGCCACGTCCTTGCTGGTTATACCCACTGAACATGCTGACTGCTCTTGGAAAGGGAATTCCTCACCCCTGCATCCACGGGGAATCGGGCTAATGAGGAGCAGAGAGGCAGGCAGACTGTGCTAACTTAGGAAGTTTGGCTCCCTTGTGTCTCACAGGAAAAGAAGGACCGGGAACCATAAAGATCTTGGAAGGCTTCACTGATTTTTATCTGGGGCCCAGGAGGGAGGGTTAACCTCTCTGGCAAAGACCATCAACACGGGTCCATCTTTGGAACCAGATTTTTATGACGTGACCCAGTGCCTTGCTTCTTCCTTCTGGGGAACCAGGAGTCCGTGTCCCCCCTGAACGCAGGACACGAAGGAGAAACCCTGTGGCGTGCCCTGCGCTCGCATATCTTGAGTGAAATGATAACATTCCCCAGCTCGGGGTCTGCCAGTGCCGGTAGAGTGCCGCGCGGGGAGAAAGGGTTAGGGATGGGGGCAACGCCCAAAAGGCAGCCCCATGCTTTCTAATGCCTCCGCGGCCAAAATCCTTCTCTCCATCAATTAAGGGACATTGAGCAAAATGCTCCAAACCAAAGAATTTCTGCTTGTTTCTTTGAAAAAAGAATGGCCATGTGCATCTGGCTTTTGTCACCGAGCATGATGTTTTCAAGGTCCATCCACATGGTACCCGGTGTCAGATATTTGCTCCTTTCCATGGCGGAGCCATAGTCCATTTGTGGACGGACCACACTGTGTTTATGCATCCTTCCTTCCGTCGAAAGACATTGGGGTGTTTCCACCTTCCATCTCTTGTGAATCGGGCTGCTATGGGGTGGGGGTGATTAAAATATTCCAGAACGAGGGACTGGTGGTGATTGCACAATACTCTGAATGAACTTAATGCCCTTACTTTATACGCTTTAAGGTCATTGCAATGGTCAATTTTGTGATGTGCATTAAAAAGGTGGGGAAATGGTGAACCTTTGCACTGTAGAAGGACATAGACGCATGAGATGAACTGTAAGGTGTTCCCCTACATGATGTCAGTCTCCGTAGTAATACCTCCCTTTATTAGTAAAAATAAGGAGAAAAAAGAACAGTGTTGCTGGTCTCAGCATTCATCATCCCAGTAATGATTTTTGTAATAACTTCCTGACATTTCTGTTTCAGTTTGTGTCTGTCTTTCTTTTCTCTTCTGTTCTCTTCTGTTCTCTTCTCTTCTCTTATCTACCTACCTACCTATCTGCCCATCCATCCATCTATTTATCTATCTATCCATCCATCCATCCATCCATCCACCCATCCATCCATCCATCCATCCATCCACCCATCCATCCATCCATCATATCTATCATCTATCTACCTACCTACCTGCCTATCCATCCATCTATCTATCTATCCATCCATCCATCTATCCATCCATCATCTATCTTATGTATCTATCTCTGTATCTACCTACCCATCCATCTGTCTGTCTATCTATCTATTCATCCATCATCTATCATCTGTCTGTCTATCTATCTATCTTTATCTCTGTTAATCTTTCTGTCTACCCTGTCTCTCTCTCTCTCTTTTTTAAAGTTTATTTATTTATTTTGAGAGAGAGAGAGAGACCATGAACATGGGAGGAACAGAAAGAGAGGGAGACAGAGAATCCAAGCTGGCTCTGTGCTCTCAGTGCAGAGTCCAACGTGGGGCCCGGTCTCATAACCGTGAGATCCTGACCTGAGCCGAAATCAAGAGTTGGACGCTGAACTGACTGAGCCACCCAGGCACCCCTGTCTCTCTTTCCCCCTCTCTTCTCTATGTCAGCTGCATTCCCCGCCCCCTGTAAAGAGATGACGTAAAGCCCCATCGCAGCCCACCCAGTAAGCCCCTTACCTTAGGGAAAGACATCCCAGTTCTGAGCAGACCTTTTATGTCCTGCAGAGCAGCTCTGGCTGCACACATGCATTTCATGTCCCCCTGCCCGCTCCCGACGCCATCGTGGCCACCGTGTCTGACTCTGCATCGGGGAGGTCGGGCCTCGCGTCTTGAGGCCAGTCTTTGTTTCTGTGCCCCTCAGTTCAGAGAACCTTTGATCTCCTCTTATCATGTGAAGTTTCGTGCAACCTTAGAGCCCGAGTTAGTGCAAGCTCTTCCGTGAAATGTCTCACAACCTCCCCAAACCAGCATAAATCTTCCCTCACCATCCACTTCCTCGTCGTGTGTTTATGACCTATCCAGCTGCACGTACATGCTTTGATTACTCATTGGTTGTAGAAATGCCTCTTTTCCCAACTACATTCCGAGGTGCCCAAGGGTAAGGGCCATTTCTTCTCCTCTTTGTGATCTCTGCTCTCAGCATGACATTTCGGGTTCAAATCTGTGTGATTTTACAATACACATAACCTGGCATGCACAGTCTTGTTCTTGGGGTTGGAACATGACAATTCAATCAGAAACATTAGCAACCGAGTTGGAGAGCTCATTCCTCTGACACATTAACCAAAAATAAGCGTGACTTCACTTCCATGAACAGCACAATGAGCAACCCAGCAGCTAAATTTAGCACCAAGCGGGGGGGGGGGGGGGAGTGTTGTAATTCCCCTTCAAAGAGACACTCGATGTCCACACTCCCAGTGACCATTCTATCCTCGGCCGTACGCCAACCACACTGCATGTCACATTCACAGACCCCACAGACACACTGCCTTTTCCTTCTCTCCATTCGTCGAAAGCATATGAAGGTCAGAACAGATATCACAAAGCCAGCTTTAAGACAAGCAAACAGATCTGAATTTCAGCCTTGGGTAAAACCTTAGGCATGAAAATGTGTACGTTGATGTTGAGCCAAACACCATGTCACTCCCTGAATTATAGCAACTATTTTAGTTCATATATATAGATATGAACAAACCGTAGATGAATCACCATATAACACAAGGATGTCCTCAAGGCCAAAGGCAAACTACAATCTAGTGTGTTGCGCTACAATTCAGTGTTGATGCTTTTTGTGTGTTGGTGTGTCTCATACATTAGCTTGTCTATTTGTATATATATTAACATATTTATATATTACTTATGTACATATATATTATCTGTATGTCTTTATACATGTATGTATAACACACATCTGTCTCTGTGCATATAAGTATGTTACTATTTGTATTAGTTTCAACGTATACATGAATTTGTCTTCCCAAATAAAACTCTGAAATTCCGGTCAGAAATGGTTTGTGGCTATTAATCATCAAAATGAGGTCAGGTTATGCGGAGGTAAAGAAAATGTAGGCTCAATTTGGAGACTTGCCTGAGGCCTGGAAGATAGCCAACCTATATGAATTCAGCCTTTTTTTCTAGACAGGGAATAAGCCAAACAGGTCTCATTATATTCTTGCAGGACTGCACCTTTCCGAATGTTCCAGTGCATGGAGTGACCTCGGTGATTATTCTACCATAGCACAGCAGGATTTAATATTAGGGGTATTTTTACTGGCTCTTATTCAAGAGGGTTTATTTATAAAAACGTCCAAACAATTTCCCATAGGGTTATTTCAGCTGGAAGGCAAGCCCACCACCTATCATTATGAGATGCTATCCCCAGGCATCTGGATCGAATTGGGCTGAGCTCTTCTCTGGGTAAGCAGGACGGTGACCTGTCAGCCAAGTGGCCAAAGACATCATGTGTCACGTGCACCCTGACCACGTCATAACTAGAGAACTAGAGAAGATGCTTTCTCATGAACATTGCCCTTTGTGGTCACATTGGTCTTTGAGGCATAAAGGACCTCTACTCAGCGTCCCATTTTGTTGGTGACAGAAAGCAGGTGCCTTTCTTAGGATTCCAGCAAATGAGAGGTGTAGAGTGGCGTGGCCCCACCCCATTCACTCGTTACATTAATCATACATCCCACCTACATGTGCTGTCCCTCTTCAATCCTTGTGAAGTCAATCATGAAAGCATGAACAAGGGTAATAAGTCACACATGACCTCCTTGTGCACCTCAGGCTTCCCTACGGGTTGACGGAAGGATGGGCAGACTTGTAACATGCTCAAATAATTAAAATAGTTTCTCCTCTTACGTTCCTTTTAGCTTCCTTGGGGCAGGTGGCTTATGACTGCCACCGCCCACAGGTGTCACCTGGGCACCATATTTCCAGCTACTCTCTCTTTCTTCCGTGCCCTCCTCCCAAACAAAGCATTTATCGAACAGACTTTCTTGACCTCAGCCCAACTCAGCCCCAAATTTGGGCTGGATAATTCTTTGTTGTGTTGGGGGCTGTCTTGGGCACTGAAGGATGTAGATAGAGCAGGATTTGTGCTCTCCACCCATGAAATAGCCGTTGGCCAATTACACCACCCATAAAGGTCCACAGCAGCTGTCCACAGACATTGTCAGATACCTCAGCAAGCTCGCCTCTGAGCGGCGAACCAATACCATAGATAGATGCACAAATAAACCAATCAATGAGTCTGTGGTGTTAATGCCTTAGCACGGGCAACATTTGGGGCTGGAGCCTTCTGTGGGGTGGGGCGTCCTGTGCATTGCAGGCCGTTAAGCAGGATCTCTGATCTCCACCCACCTGATGCCAGCAGCATCCTTCTCTCCCAGTATGACAACTCAAACTATCCCCAGACACGGCCAAGGGTCGCCAGGTGGAGGGGATACAGTCCCTCCCCGCCGGGGGCTACTCTTCCAAAACCTCATGGAGCTCCTGCACCCACCACAAACAGCATCTGTGTGAACATTTTTATTCTGTTCCTCAGAACTGCAACCTGAATTGTCTCAACCTGCTCCTGAATGGGACTCTTAATGTCCTCACGAGTTTCCGTTGCCATTTAATTTTTTTTTAATTTTTTAAAATGTTTTATTTATTTTTGAGAGAGAGAGAGAGGAAGACATCATGAGCAGGGGAGGGTCAGAGAGAGAGGGAGACACAGAATCCGAAGCACCTCCAGGCTCTGAGCTGTCAGCACAGAGCCCGACGCAGGGCTCAAGCCCACGAACCGCAAAATCATGACCAGAGCCGAAGCCGGACGCTCAACCAACTGAGCCACCCAGGAGCCCCATCTGTTGCCATTTTAAAGGCATCCAGGGTGAGCTCTCACCTTTCCTAAAGGTTTTGTGCATCCCTTGGTCTGATTCTGGGTCCGGCAGACACATCCAAACCACGCATGCCTTTGCATGGGCGCTGCTGATCGAAGGACATTTTCTGTTCTCCATGTTTCTCAAAGCTGACATCACACAGCTGTGCAGCCTGATCAAAGATCTCTGAGGTTTTCAAACTAATTATATACGTCCTCTCTTTACACGCCAGCGAGCAGACTTCCAAGACCGCTAACCGACCCGGGGCCAGATGTAGCTCTCAATGCTGACGTGGAAGGAATTTCCGGCAGGATGAAAGAAGCCCACCGAATCCGCCTGGATCCTACAGCTAACCCCACGTGGCAGGATCTGTACCGCACACCTGGGTGTATTTAATGACCATCAAGTAGGGTGGTGGAACGGGAGGTCACCATTTCGTCCACCCTGCATCGCCAAACTGAGTAATTCAAAGCCTGGGATGCATTCATGCTACAACTTACCAACTTGGGTGGATCCTTCTCAAATGCCTGGTGATGTCCATTTTACAGGTCTGCATCCAACTTTGAGTAGTTTGCATGAAATGATGTCCTCAAAAGACCTCCAATGCAGTGCATTGAAAATTCAGGGGCTACAGGAAAATATCACCCACAGACACTATATTCCTGAACAAATTCAGGATAAATGAAGAAAAGTCTGTCAAGCAACCTCTAAATCAGGGCAGAAATCCTATTTCCCCCTTGCATTAGCCTTGTAGGCTCTTAAAAGTTATTGATCCTGGGGCTCCTGGGTGCCTCAGTTGGTTAAGCGTCCAACTTAATTTTGGCTCAGGTCATGATCTCAGGGTTCATGGGATCAAGTCCCGCGTTAGGCTCTGTGCTGACAGTGCAGAGCCTACTTCAGATTCTCTCTCTCCCTGTCTCTCTCTCTGCCCCTCCCACCATCTGTCCTCTCTGCTTCTCTCCCAGTAAATAAACATTTTAAAAAAAGTTATGGGTCCTCAGACTGGCATATCGTATTTTTGGAAGTCCATATTCTCACCAGATCATCGTTCCGTAAAATCAAATAGCAATCCAAGGAAAACCACACGGCCAAAGGTTTTTGCTATACGAGTGTGTGTGTGTGTGTGTGTGTGTGTGTGTGTGTGTAGCCCAATGTGGCGTTTGAACTCACAACCCTGAGATCACGACTTGAGCTGAAATCAGGATTCAGATGCTCAACCGATTGAGCCTCCCAGGTGCTCCTTACTACACATTTTTAATGTAAGAAAATCAGGGGCACCTGCGTGGCTCAGTCGGTTGAGCATCCATCTTCAGTTCAGGTCACGATCTCATGGTTTGTGAGTTCGAGCTCCACGTCAGTTTCTGCGCTGACAGCTTGGAGCCTGGAGCCTGTTTCTCATTCTGTGTCTCCTCTTCCTGCCCCTCCCCCATTCCTGATCTGTCTCTCTCTGTCTCAAAAATAAACTTTTTTTTTTAATTTAAAAAAAGAATATCATACACATACATTATATGTACTGTATAACTTATGTGTATTTTATCCATATAAAACTTATACATCAGTAGATGAACAAAAAGCAAGCCCTCCACAAAACTGAAATTTAAGACAAGAGCCTTTAGTATGGTGTCTCCCAGAAAGTGCCCTCAGGCTGCATCCCGTTTGCTCCAACGTGACAATTAGTGAAAACCAGCACGTTGATGCACATGCCCTCTTTCTACCTGCCCTTCTGCTGGGACGGATGACGTTCTTTACAGTTCGGTTGGACACGGAGTGGTCCTCAGTCAATGGACGGATCAACGACACCCCACTCAAAACTAGACCAGTAGACCAGACCACCTGACACCTACCCTTTGCAGTCTCAAAGTGAAAATAAGTAGATTACGCCTCATAGTATTCTCTGCCTTGAAACCTAACATTTGCTTTCAATGCAGATTATTTGATTAACAACAACAAAAAACAAAACAACAATACCAGTTGGCATTACATGCCATTTAGTAGTGAAGTTTGCTAGCTTGAAGAGTGGGAACTAAGTAGACTGAATCCGTTTTTATCGATGGGACATGTTAGAGACTTTGCAAACTCAGCTGTGTCTGAGATGACCATCCAAGTGTGAAGTATAGCACTCAACACAACCACGGGTGGTCAAATACGTAAACTCTCCTGTTTGGGGAAATGTCTGTCTATGGCTCGGGCATTAAGCACTGCCTTTCAGGACGCATTGCTTCTGGTACTCGTGACATAAAATGTACCTGATTGAGCCAAGCGTCAATGAAATAGCTCTCAGGGTCTCAGGGGCAAGGTAAAAAAACAGAATTCATGTAAATTGTGTTAAGTTCCTGGTGCATTTCACAGGATTGCCTTCCTGTGGGTTATATTTAGCCAGAGATATATGATTAAAGTATCATTTCCCCTGTATATTCTCCAACTTAATGGGTCCCTGAAGTGCCTAATATAGGCCCGGCATCGGGGAGAGACCAGGAACCCCGGTGCATGCTGTCGCCAGATTAATCTCATGAAAACACCACTTTGATCACCTTAAGTAGAGAGAAGCCCTTAATCACCACCCACCACCAACAGGACAGGGAGGAAACTACATAACCAGTCATTCAAAAGCCACCACAGTACCATCTAATTCATCCTGGAATTACCACATTTCTTCCCAAACAAAGGTGACCCCAGCAAAGCTTGCCTACCGGTGGCCAATGACTTTCTCTACACCAGCTTTGGGATGAACAAAACACCAAGCTAAGCACACTCAACCCCTCCCTCTACATGAGCCATGGATGAGCACTGGGGCCAGCCAAGCCTTGGGAGCAATGATCATCCATCACTGTGTGTCTTCAACCCCGACATACGGCGTCTTTTCCTGGGACAGTGGCTGGTCTCTAAGTGGAATACTGTTTCATTTTGCTAATGTTTCAGTGGATGAAAGTGGCCATCCTATGATGATCTTGCCACAGCACAACAGAATTTAATATCAGAGATATTTTTGTTGGCACCTAGTCAAGAGGATTTGTTTAGAGAAATGTCAGGACAGTTTCCTCGAAGGTTATTTGAGCTGCAAGGCAAAGCCCAAAGTGCAGACTCATGCCGTTGCTTGTATCCAGAGGTCCTACGGTGGGAAGGGGCATGTGGCGGAAAAGTCCTGTGAAACATTAGAGAGCATCAGGGCAGTTCAGAAGGATGAGCCACGGAACACAAGGGGGGTGCTCATTGGTGCAAGAGTCTGACCTACATTTGCTGAAGGTAAAAAAGGCCAGCATCATGGTGTAAAAGACCAGGTGTTAATGGACATCATGTCCTCATTGGAAAACTCAAACCAGGGGATCCCAGGAGACAATATCAGAGACACAAACACCAACCATGAACCCGATAATTCATTCCACCTGGAGGCAACCTGTCAACCCACAATCCCAGGGTCGGAGGGACAGTTAGGCTTCAAGATGGACACCTCATGTCACAGTTAAAGACACCTGAAGATGGATGTGCTGGTCAATGCCACCAAGGCTCGGCTGGCCTCTGTCCTCACCCATGGCTGGACAAGTAGGAGCCTTGAAGCCTAGTTTCTTCCCTAATGAGCTTGAGCCCTTCAGGATCTGATGCTTACAAGTCACCCTCGTCTGTTTGCCCAGACGTCACTCTTCTGAATGTTCAGAGGAAGACCCCTGTTCACTGTCAAGCTGACCATGGTCTTCCTAGAAGCATGTACCCCACCCTTGTCCAGACGCATAGGGTCAAGAGCATGAGTGCCCTCTCCTTCCTGCCTGTAAGTTCAGCGTATTCTGTTGTGAGTGTGTCTTGGATGCACAGCCACTGGGACCCAGTTAGAGCCTGGAATTGTGTAGTTGGAGAAGCAGAAATACAGTCATTGACTGAGGTGTAAGACTTTGGAAATGTAAGGGGCTCTGAGGACCACCATGTTTGATTCCCTCATTTTCTTTCCAGACATCACCACTGCCCTTTCATTCCACTGCTTGGTCAGAGGGGAGTCAGGAGGAATTCTTCAACAACCCCCAGTTCTTACCCCTAAACCACTCCCGTTGACATCCAACATATTACATTATATGCCTGGTATTTCTTGAAGACTCTTGGGGGAAGAATCATATGTAAGTGCTGTGTTGGACAAGCATGACTCATTGGGTGGAATCACAAAGCAATTTTATTTTGTCTCCTACCATCCCTTTCGAATATATTCCGTACGGGTGGAGAAGGGGGTGATTTCTAGGTCTCTGGAGGAAATCACAGGCAGACTTACAAGTTCTCATGACTTTCCTCTGCTGGTTCTTCCTCTTTCTCTCTCTGCCCCTCTCTGTCTCTACCTGCAACAGGTGTCTGTCCTTCATCTCTTCCTCCTCCGGGTGGGAATCACTCACATAGAGGCAGATGTGAAAGGAAGGCTTAACAGCTGTTCTGATCTCCACCCAGCGGAATAAGCTCGCTGATGGAGGCGTGGGGAGCTGCCCGGGCCACCAGCCAGCCCCTATCCAGTGCAGCTGGAGAGGCGATCAGCAGAGGTCTTCATTTCTCTCTAACACCCCTGTGGATCTTGCCGTGGGCGTTCAACCCAGTAGGGTGGGGGATAGCTGTGCACTCACTGGCTTCTCAAAGGACACAGGTCAGGGTCTGGCAGCACCCCGAAGGACGCTGGGAATCTCCACACTCCATGCTCTGTTGAAGTATCCTGGTTTCTCCTGTAGCCACGCAGAGGCTGCACAAAGTTCTGGCCACGTGGGCCTGTGAGCTTGCAGCTTCCAACAGCCCGTACCGTGGCTGGGGTGCTTTGGGGGCACTCCTCCAAACTTGTAACTGATGTCAGGAGTACGGGTCCTCTCGGGGACCCCGAATTTACAACCCACGTCAGGAATGATGGCAGTCACATGAAGACCCCCTCCCCGGACGGTGCACCTGCTTCCTTGTGTCCCTGGCCTCAGGCATCACTCTATCTTGTGGGGATCTGAGCGGGCTCCTCTGGTTCTGCAGACCACCCCTGAACCCCAGCCTTTTGCTCCCAAGCTAGCTCTGACCTGAACAAAATAGCTGTTTGGGTCGCAATCTGATCCCTGTGGACGTCTCCAGTGGCCAAGCCAAAACTTCCCTTCCAGATTATTGTGGACGCCACCACACAGACAATGTAGCGTTTGAGAAACACAGGACACCAGACAGCACTTCCTGTTCCTGACAGTGATGAAGGCCAAACAGAGCCACCGGCCTTACACATCCAAGGATGAACCTTTGCTAAATGAAATCACGTCTAGAACTTGACCCAGACAGAGTCAACAGACTTGTCTCTGACGCTTGGAGGCTTAAAAAAATAATTAAAATGTGGTCTGTGGTGTATATATGTATACATATGACGGATTATTCTTCAGCCACAAAAAAGAAACGAAATGCTGGTTCATGCTACAAAATGGATAATCCCCAAAGACATGGTGGGTGGAAGAAGCCCGTTATGTGGCGTCCAATCCCACTGAGAGCAAATGTCCAGCCTAGATTCATAGACGCAGAAAGTGGCTGCTAGAGGGATGGTGTGGGCGAGGATGGAGGGATACAATGGGGATAACTAAAGAATATGGGGTGTTTTTTTGGTTGGCGATGATAAAAAAGGTTCTGAAATTGATTGTAAGCCATGGGGTTGAACGTCTGTGTGCATGTAAGAACAGCCATTGAGTTGAGACTCTGGATGGATGAATGGCATTGTATGTGAATTTTAACTCAAAAAAAAAGTTATCCAAAAATACATACTGAGCTCTTCCCGTTTATCCACACTGGGTATTGGACCCACCTGTCTCTGGACATCACAGCCTGGGCGTTCCCTCCACTCTCTGCTGCAAACCACGAAACTACCGTGGGCCGCCAAATGCAGGCTCGCTGAGACGTAATTAATATCCCACCCACTTCCCCTTGGGATCAAAGCCTTGGAGGTGGCTTCTAATGAGATCACACATGCACGTGGTAGTTAAAATAAAGACACAAGAAATGCCACAAAGCAGGTGTGACACAGAGAGACACAATTTTCTAGGAGCCTGAAGGAATTCCCATCATTATCTGTGAAGCCTCCTAGAGATACGACCTTTGAAATACTCAGGGTTCTGGAGAGTTTTGCTTTTGTTTTTTTTTCCCCTGAAATGCTGGGAACCTTTCTTCTCCGTTACAAAACCTTTAAAATATCTTAAGGCTGACCTCGTATATTGACATACCAAAAAAATGTTCCACGCTTTTCACACCTACCCTGCACCGGAATGCAAGCTCAATCCCTGCCTGTCCCAGCTCTCCAGAACACATCCCAGTAAATGCCAGCCCGTGCCAGAAATGGCGTTCCACATGAGTTTTCCATGTTACAAAATTTATAAATGGTTTTATAGTCACAGCGCACCCCAAAAACGTATTTCACGCACGCCTTCGTGTTGCAGCAAGAGTAACACTAATAATCACAATAAAAATTAGTTCCATAAAGACACACAGCTGATAAAAGAGCAGAAATCCCAGCCTGCGTGTGCCATGCTTTCGAAAACTGCTGTGAGGTATTTACACCTTGCCCTTGAAACATTTCCTACCTCTGGCGCCTGGCACCATAAAAATAACCCTTAAAGAATGTTTCTCAGCAAAATTCCATTTTCTTTTATGGATGACGCGGATCTCACTGCTACTCACAGTTAACACTTGATTTTTGAAGATTGTAGATGGTTTTTGTTCATCCCAGATGTGTAATCAGAGACATTTGCCCGAATTGGGATAACATAAGGCAAAGTCACAGTCTAATTAATTTTCTATTCCTGCATAACTAATTACTGAAAAGTTAGGGGTTTGGTTGTCCAAGATCAAGGCTCCAATCAATGACCTGCATGGTGGAAATCCTCCTTGTGGTTCCCAGACAGCAACTTTCCGAGGTAACCCCATCATGAACTAATCCCTTCCCAAAGTCCCCACTGCCTGATATTATCTCTTTGTGGGTTAGGATTTCAACATATGAATTTGGGGACTGGGGACACGAACATGGAGGCCACAGCACACATGACTGATTCCTGACTTTTCTGACATTTTTCTTCAGGACATGATAGTGTTCTGCTCACTTTTATACACGTGTTTGTGTTCTTTTCAACCACGTGATTATGTCTCATAAAAAGAAAACTCAAAGTTGGGGGGAAAAAAATCAATCTTGTTAAAAGGAAAGAAATCAGTGCTATACCGACCAGTGCTTGCTTTTAAGAAAAACCATGTGGAGCGTTGTCTCAATCTTACATTCAGCCAAAGTTGCTGGTGTGTGGAAGTTGCCGGAGAAAGCGCAGGACGCAGATACACGCTGTGCATGCACGACTCTCCAATCTCCTAGAGGAAATCTCAAGATATAGTCACAGTATCAGCCAGGGAAGGGGAGTGTTCACTGGATTTCTTCCTCTGTGTGTGTGTATGGGGTGGGGGGAATCATGGACCCAGGGTGCCTTCCACTCCCGATGGTCCATGTTACCCTCCAGCCTGTAGGTGATGGGGGAGTCATTCCAGGGGCTTTGGAAACAAAAGCTGACAAAGGCAAGACTTGGGAAGATTGAGACATCAAGGTTGTACCAATAATGTCATAGAGCAAGAAACTGGAGACCAAGCAATGTCTATCTAGACGTGTTATCTTGACATTTGACACCGGGCATCTACCTACTATGGTCTACATTAGGAAATTACAAAGAAAGGGATCGGATCAGTGTAATGGAGTCATGGAGATGTTGACTGTAAGGATTTTGGAAATACAAAACAAAATATTAAGCACACAATCTAATTTTAAAGAGAAGTTCACAGGATTTTCTTAACAGTAGAGGCATAGAAAGGACCAATCAAGAAATCACCAAATCAAGAACCAATGTAATTAAACTCCTTCCATGTCTCAATTGTTAAAAAAGAGAAGGAGGAGGAGGAGAAGAAGAAGAAGAAGAAGAAGAAGCCGCCAAGTATGTTCAACTTAGTTAATTCTGGAAAATGAGAGAGTTTCTTTTTGTAAAAACAGAACTTTAAGTATTACTTGGACATCAAAGATGTACTCAAAGCATTTTTTTCTTCTGGTTTTAATGAGATATAATTGATATACAGCACTGAACAAGATCAAGGTGTACACCATAATAGCTTACCTATATTAGGAAATGTATTTTGATACATGAACTATAAGTCTTGTAAGAATATATGGACAAAGTACTCTCAAAGTATAAAATTTTAACAAAAACCTTTCTTTGCAAAAATCTGCTTTGTGTTTGGCTAAAATGAAATACTGGGGTATATTTGGTTCATGTTAAAAAAAAAAAATCCAGACTTAACCATTTCCCATTACCTAATTTTATTTTCCAAGAAAAAAACCCAGAAAACAATTTCACATAATCCAGAGCTATGTTTTCTTAAAAAAACAAATAAACATTGGGCCACAATTCGGAAATTAATCTCTTTTATTTGAAACATTTTGTGCACATTCTTTATTTCAGGTGTCTTGTGATTTTAGTTAGTGGATCACAAGGAAAGATGAAGATCAGTGTGAGTTTTTTAAAAAGCTCATGGCGAGTTGAATACAATGGTTTGGACTGGGGTTATGTCTCTTGAGTAGAGACCATAAAATGCTACGGCATCATATACGAAAAGGTTTTAGATACGGCCCCTTTTTTTGTTTGTCATAGTCAGAAACCCAGGCTCAGAGAAGCTCACGTCCTTCCAAAAGATTCATAACCATCGGTGACAGAAAACTAGATCCTATATTTTTATAATGAATATTTAAAAATCGTGCAATTACAGAAGTATCACAAAAGCCATTCAAAAATACTGAATTTAGGGGCACCTGGGTGGCTTAGTTGGTTAACCATCTGACTCTTGATCTTAGCTCAGGTCTTGATGTCACGGTGTTGAGTTCAAGTTCCATGTTGGGCTCCATGCTCGGCATGAAGCCTACTTAAGAAAAGAAAATACTGAGGTTAGCATTCATGTTCTCGGTGACAATCTATTTAACACGGATTAACACTATTTCCACCTCAAAGGGTACCATATTTACTTACCTTTGCACATCTGGGAAATGGACTTCACACAATCCCTGTAATTCTGAAGTGTGGGTCCGCCCCTTCCCAGCAGCCTCATGGGAATCCTAACATCACTAATCCCTATTTAGGACACAAATTTGCTAAATCAGGCATGACAGAGAAAATATGACATGAATTTCTTCAAGAACATGTCAATGCTTTCCATCAAAAATGGTTTTATACCAAAAGCAACTGCGTATCCATCAGAACGTCGGAAAGAAACCACATGTGCGGTTGTTGGTGAGTTTACAATTTAAGAATCTCTCTGCCTTTTTTTTTTTTTTTTAATGTGGGTGTTGGGGAAAACCCTAACTATAGTTCTTTCAAGGGAAAAGTACTTTGCAGGGCTGATGTTCATAGACCCACGGAGAGGATCATGGGATGAGGGTGTGTTGGGGAGGCTGCTATGAAGGAAGTCTGGTATCCCCACCTCCCTGCATCCCACGGGGGAGAAAGGTCACCTTGAAAATGCATGCATCATCTAGGAACATGGGTTCTACTGAACGGTGAGAAAATCACAAAACACAAAAGAAAATATGCAGATTCTCAAGTGACTCAAAGCGTCGCCGGGAAACGTGGACCAGAATGCCCCGTTCTCGGATCCCACAAACGCCTACCACCTCAGAAGGAAGGGTATACACATCAGGCAGCGAGTGAGGTTGAAGGCATCGCCTAACAAGGTACCAAAATGTCTGCCAACAATCTGGTTGTGCGTTTGGCACACTGAGCTGGGAACGTGGTCGAACGAAGGCTATCCGGGCGAGGAGAGGCGGGCCATACATCACACCGGAGCAGCCCATCCCTGGGGCCCCCACGCGCAGCATCAGGGAAGATTAAAAGGCTGCTTATCGGAAAGGTGCCTAGCATCGCTGCCAAGTCCACTTACGGGGACAGAGTCAAGACGCAGGCTCTTCGGCAGAGAAGAAACGAGCTCATTTGTGGTACGTGAGGTTCTGCCCGACTTCTCGGGGCCCGTTTTCTCGTAAACAAACCTCAAAGGACACTTTCTTGCGGCCAAGGAAAGGCATCACCTGAGATTTAAAGTTGCACGGTCTGGGTCCACAATCAAAACTATAAGGTCCCCATAAGGACGATCTTTCCATAGATCACCCCAAAATTCCCCCCTCAGAGCCCAGGTGAGCAGGGCTCTTTCTCAGTAGCGCTGGAAATTTCACAGCACGCCCCCCGAAGCCCCCTCACCCCGCACGCACGAGCCTGCCGTTCCTTACGGGATCACGCATGCTTGTCAAGAAAGCCGGCTTGCCTGCGCCCATTCCTTCAAGAATACTCTGGAAAAAAAATAAATCACACCGAGAGTCAGTCCTGCGAGGTTTGCAAAGGTGATGTGTCCTCAGCATTGTCATGGAGCTGGTAAGGGACTCAGAGGTCGGCAAAGAATTGTGCGCAGATAACAAGAGAAGAGAGTCCTGATGACAGCAGCAGGAATCATAAACCTCTTGGCTTCTAAGCCTCAGGCGAAGGAAAGCCGAGAGCTGGAGTTTATTTGCTGAGCGGACCGTTTCGAAACCTCGGAGGGCTTTGGTGTGGGAGGCAGGGCCGCCCCATCGCAGAGGCCTGGCTAGCGTCAGGATGTGTCTGAGGCTGTCTGGCTGCGTCTCCCGTCAGCTGGCACGCTGGCCTTTGCAAAAGAAACTATTTGGGGAAGAAAAAGCTTGCAAAGATACAGCTTTTAAAACCCAAGCTGGATCACAAGAGTAGGGGAAGGTATGTTGTCTCAGACACACGGGAGACTGTTCGTGGGGACCGAACTCCCGTCGGGCCCAGGAGCCACGTGGGAAACGGACAGGCGGCACTGTGTGCGGTCCCGGGGTCGGGATCTCTGTCCCCTCATGCTTTCTGCTGTCCCGGCCGTGCTCAGCCAGCCGCGTGGGGCTGTGCGTACGTGTATGTGTGTGCATCTGTGCAGCCATTTCTCTGCGCACGGGACGCTTCCCGGGACACACCGGGGTTTGCGCTGTGGTTCCCTGTGCCCGGGGTGGTTGTGATGGTGGATCCAGACGGCTTTGTCTGGGGCAAACCCAAAGCTAGAGACAGCTGAGCGGCGTGCCCAATACCCGCCCCGCAGGGTCCTTCCCCCCCCCCCCTGCCCCGTCCATGTTCTGC
>CM053579.1:104659478-104691894 GCA_028646485.1 Cryptoprocta ferox
CACATTGCACTTATTTTTGTCTGCCCAAATCATCACGCGTTTGCTAAATATAAGGCTCTGAGCTGGCGCGCAGGGCTCCTCACTTCCAACATTTCAAGGGAATGGAAATATTTAACCCGGTGTGATGGGGAGCCGACACATGGTCATTTCAAAGGGACGTTGTTCGGTTGTGTTCTACCAATGGTTGTGCGTCCCGGCCATGTCCATGTGCCCCGGGTGGACCACGGTGGGAATAAAATCCACCACAGCCACATGGGAACTTGGCAGGCGTGCGTTCTTGGTTTTGGGACCACGGGGTGGTTTAGCATAATCTGGACGTGACGTGTCAACGGAATACGAACTGGGATCAGTGTACTGCGTCTAACGATTCTGTCTTCACGTTTGTCAAGTAATTCATTAGGCATTTCAGAACCTCTCCCCTCCTTCATTAACTCATTGCTATGGATTAAACCCGCTTACGAAAATTCTCCTTGTATTTACACTTATTTAGCAAATCAATTTGAGAAGGGGGGAGGGTAGAACCCCCCTCCCCCGCAGCGTCGTGAACTACACACGTAATAATGCAAACATCCTGATGTCTGCAGCTTGAAGCAACTGAGTTCCTGGCTGCAAAAACTCACGCCCTCATTC
This sequence comes from Cryptoprocta ferox, assembly GCA_028646485.1. Taxonomy (NCBI): domain Eukaryota; kingdom Metazoa; phylum Chordata; class Mammalia; order Carnivora; family Eupleridae; genus Cryptoprocta; species Cryptoprocta ferox. The sequence continues at coordinate 104,660,109 of CM053579.1, forward strand.
TGGGCTCAGAAACTCATTCTAAGGGCTCTGGACACCTGAAAACACCTTCCAGATGTGCAATAAAATCCTTATTAAACCAAGTTTCCTGGTAAACGTTCAATGACTTGTTTTTCCCAAACTCCACTCACGGAAGACCTCAGTTAACCAAGAGCTCGCTCTCTCTCTCTCTCCCTTTCGCAGGAAAGGCTGACCCTCCAAGACCCTTCTGAGGTCCCCTCTGCCTCTCTGCTTCCTGTTTTAAATTAAGCAAAAGCTTTCCCAGATTTTTTTTGAAAAAAGGAAAAGCAGTCTCATGAGGCTTAAGAATGATCCCAATGTTATTCCCTCCTGCTTTAAAGGGGGATTCATGCTTCCAAAAATAATGTCCCGTTGATGATAATGTGCTGACTTTATTCACACAGACACCAGTAAGTCCCTGGCTCGGGAGATAAATTCGGTTTTCAGAGTGTCCTGCAGGATCAGGGCTTTGGGGAAGTACACCTTCCTGGGCCCCTGCTTGGCTGGGTTGAAAACAGAGTCTGTCATCAGAGATTATAAAGGGACAGCAGAGTCACATTTTTACAAGCACGGGGCGCCTGGGTGGCGCAGTCGCTTGAGCGGCTGACTCTTGATTTCAGCTCAAGTCATGATCCCAGGGTCGTGGGATGAAAGCCCACATTGGGCTCTGTGCTGAGTATAGAGCCTGCTTAATATCTCTCTCTTTCCCTCTCTCCCTCTCTCTCTTTCTCCCTCTTGGTGCCTGGGTTGCTCAGTTGGTCAAGGGTCTGACTTCGGCTCAGGTCATGATCTCACAGTTCATGAGTTTGAGCCCCGAGTCGGGCTCTGTGCTGACAGCTCGGAGCCTGGAGCTGCTTCTGATTCTGTGTCTCCCTCTCTCTCTCTGATTCTACCTTACTCTCTCTCTCTCTCTCTCTCTCTCTCTCTCTCAAAGATAAGTGAACATTTAAAAAAAATGTAAAGATTCTCTCTCTCCCTGTGCCCCTCTGCCCTGCTTGACTGAGCTCTCGGTCTAAAAACAAATTAAGTGAATGAATGCATAAATAAATAAATAAATAATCTAAAAATGTAACACCAACATTTAGGTGGTTCTTACGTGCGATTGAGTTTGTCGGCCTGGTTCAGAGAAAAGCCCGTCTCCCGACAAAAATCACATTTGTGAAAATTAACTCATGTTTTGCCTACAGAGATGAAATCTACCAATTACGCCAGTTTGTGTCTCAGGTGTTTTGTGTGCAAGACTTCAGTTTTTCAGAAGAGACTCCATATGGAGGAGAAACTTTCCACAAACAGACCTTCGTTACCGTTGTGTTTAGTACTGCCTCCTTCTATTTTTCACCCTGGATTAGGCTGCAAAAGTATGTCCGTGTCAAAACCCTGGAACCTCAGAATGTCACTTTACTTGGAAACAGGGTGTTTGAAGATGTGAGTAAGTAAAAGATCTGAGATGAGACCATCCTGGTTCAGGGTGGCCCTAAATTCCATGACACATGTCCTCATAAGCGACAGAAGAGGAGATGCAGACACAGAGGAGGAGCCACGTGAAGACGGAGGCAGAGACGGGAGGGACGCGGCCACAAGCCCAGGGACGCCTGGAGCCTCAGAAGCTGGAAGAGGCAGGAAGGACCCTCCCCTGGAGCCTTGAGGGAGCACAGCCCTGCCCTGGATCTCAGTGGTCCTGCCCTGCCTGGATCTCAGATTTGTCTCCACAGATGTCAGAGGCCAGGGCTCCCTGCAGGACCTGGATGTGGAATGGCTGACAGTGGGGTTTAGAGTCCACACATTGGCCCCAAATAGCTCCTTCACCCAAGGCAGATGGGGCCGGTGGCCTCCCGGGCTGCAGCCAGACCAGCAAAACAGAGCAGTCTGGAAAGGAGGTCTGGGTCGCTGCCAGAGCTGGACTTCAAAGGCCCGGTGACATCCGAGAGGCTGACATGGACAATGGATGGCTCCAAGTGGGTCTGGACCCTGCCCTGCAGGTGTGGCCTCTCCTGGCCTCCCCTCACGGCCCTCCTGCCCTCCTGCCTTTGCTCTGGGCACCGGAAGGTGTTCCCACAGGTGAACAGGTGCATGTAAGAAAAGAAGAAAAGCACCACCAGCTGCACGTGCCCCATGTGTCACCGCAAAGCTTACCAGCATTTTAAAGACTGCGACGAGACCCATCCACGTTTTCCAATCACATTTGACCGTAAAACATCTGTGTGTGTGTCTCTCTGTATCTCTGTGTGTCTTTGTTTCTTTGTCTCTCAGAGCCCCTACCAATACGTCTAAGAACACGAGTTTGCAGAACGCTTTGGGGAACATACTCGTTTGCACGAATGCCCCTCAGATTTCTGTCTGCGATCTTCCTGACTCCCACGTTTGGCTGGAGGTTCACACATACTCTTGGGAATTTGAAGCCACCAGGCCTCTGTGTCCATGGGGCCCTCCTCAAGGACCCTAAGATCACTTCATCTTGACTCTCCCATCAACTCCACCCACCCGCTCTCTGCAGACATTTGGATCCAGAGATGTGATGTCTCTTCTATCGTTGCAGATTCTCCCTCTGTCTGTGAGCAGAGGGAAGGCCATCAAGGGCACAGTGAGGAGGTGCTCATCTATGAACCAGGAAGGGCACCCTTACAAGAAACTAACCATGACCACACCTTGACCTTGGATGTCCAGCCTCCACGTGTCTGTTGACCAAGCCACCCAACCTGTGCTTCTTTGTCATGGCAGTCCAAGCGGACTCCTACACTACTGCGTACGCCTCCAGCACCCACCCTTTCCCCTCAAGCCCACCATCCCCAACCAGACCATCAGCGACTGCCACACAGCTAGTTTGTACTCGGCAAATAAGTAACCTTCCCAGTTTTCTGTGTGGCGGCTGCCAAGAGACATTGCCTGAGCTCCTGAGAATTCGTTAAATTTGCAAACATATGGCAAGTTATATGGAACCCCTTAATCTGTTTCTATTTCCTTCCAAGTGTTTTTTTTCCCCCTCTTCTTCTTTAGAGATATTTTTACCAGTCTTTTGCCAAGACTTTCATCATTTTCCATTTGTCCTTGGAACCCCATCCAACTTCTCCAGGTCAGTGTGCTCTGGCTTGCCCCTCAGCTGTGACTCTGCAATCCAGCCCCTCTTGGAACTGAGATCTAAGGACCCCAGAGATATCTAGGGGTCCAGGAAAACACCGACGATGTGACTCAGGTATGTACATGGCTTGGTTTTCCTATATGAGGCAACTACTTCCAGTCACAGGAATACCCTGATCGGAAAAGGTTTAAGTTCTATGGACTCATTCCATTTTCATCTGGGGCTCGGCGATATTCTAAATACCTAGAAACTTAGCTTAGGTTACACGATCTGGACATGGAGGCCAACCCGATGGACTCCACCATCAGGGTCTATAAATTGACTTTGTCGCTACTGTTGCTGACTTGTCTCATTCTTTGTGTGGGGTGAATTGTGTCCCCCAAAAAGCTACCTTCAAGTACTGAATCCCAGTGTGGGGACCTTATTTGGAAATAGGGTTTTTGCAGCTATGAATAAGGCAACATGAAGTTGTTAAGGTTGGCCCTAATCCAATGGGAACAGGGTCCTTATAAGATAATGAGAACGACATGGGAAGACATAGATACATGGTGAGAAGTCTGTGTGTTGATGAAGGAAGGGATGGGAACAATATGGCCACAAGCCAAGGAAGACCAAGTTTTGCCGACAACCAGCAGAAGGAGGCATCCTCCCGTTGGGATTCCGGGGCTTACGCCCCTACTGACACCTTGATGTTGGACCTCTGCTCATGAGACAACCAATTTCTGCAGTTTTAAGCCCTCCTGTTTGACTTTGTTATAACAGCCCTGGCAATGCATACAATAGGCTTCTATCACTAGGCTCAACTCAGGTTTGTCCAATTATATCAATGTATTTACTAAAAATATCTTACATGCCCTGAACTGCTCTAGGTGTGGTTGGTAAACATCAAACAGTAACTCTTCCTTGCCCTGGGGTGGGCTGAGATAAATATTTCATTGACCTCAGACAAAATAAGAACAATAAATATGTCTAAACAACCAGTTATCAGTCTATCTACTCATCCTTGCAAGGGCCATGTTGTTAATGGATCTTTGGAGAAAGACCATGACATTATTCAGAGAATATTTCTTTGGCAGTCACTCCTGGGTCGAAGAAGAAAAGATCATAAAAATTGTATATCAGTGCGAACTAAATTATCATAAAAATGCTCCCCAACAAAATTGAGGGGAGTAACAACACAGTTACAGGGGAAGGAAATGGATAGTGTTAAATGTATGTACTCAACAGTATAGGTTGGAAATTAATAAACTGAGTATCCATCATAAGAAATTAGATAAAATCAGTACACTAAATGTAAGCAAACTAAATGAAATACCAAAAAAAAGAAAAGATAAAACCAGAAATCAACAAAAGACATGAGAAATCAACAGACTTTTCGGGTAAAGGGCCAGAGAGTAAATATTTTTGCCTTTGCAGCCACAGGCTTCCAGAAATGAGTAGTTACTTGTGTCCACCATTGTGGTGTGAAAGCACGCATAGGAGGAGGATGGCTGTGTACCAACAAAATGTTATTTACAAAAACAGAGACAGACAGAAATGCACTAGGAATAAATACAAGAACATAATCATAGACTCAACACAGGTTGAAACAAGAAGAAAAGATCATGAAATTTTTGTGCCAAGAAATATGAAAAGAGATAAATTGGCCTGGATCATTAAAATACACACATACACACAAAACAATCTCAAGAAGTGGAAAATTTGATCTGCTTCTAGATAATAAAAAATATATATCACCACTTAAAAATGTTGGCATCTGTAAGATAGCACACCCAATGTTCAAGAAACTCTAAAATATATAGTAATGTAAGAGGCAGAAAAAGAAATACTCACTTATTCATCTTTTGGTCCCAGAATAACCTGGATCCCAAACACTAGACCAGAGAGTCTGAGAAAGGAAAAGTCCAGGACAATCAAAGTTTGTTTAAAGATACTGAAAGCAAAAGTCATTCTTAATGGGAATCTCTTACAACTCTTTCCTTTAAGTCAGTAGTAAGACCAGAATTCCTGTTATCACTATTTCTATTCAACACACCAGTGGAACTTCTAGGGAGGAGAGAGAGTGAAAGAGAGAGAAATTCATGGCATGAAGATGAGAAGGACAAAAATATATTTGTTCACAGATACTATTTTCAATACAAAGATTCTAATAGTTTCTACAGGATTTAAAATATATGTAATAGTTTAGGTGTGAGTATAGTATATACTATCAATTTAGTGTCTCTCCATTAGCAACAAAAATTAGCATGTAAATAATAAAAGAATCTTTTTACAAGGACAGGAAAATACCTCTTAAGACACTTGAGGATAAATTTATTGAATAATATGGAAAACCTGTTTGCAAAAACTTGTAAACGCATATTGAAATCTGTTATATGACATCTAAGTAAATGCATGGATATCCCATGTTCATGGTAAGAACATGCACTAGGATAAAGTTGTCAATTCCCCCATGTTGCATGGACAGGTTAAATATATTTTATTTTATTTTTAAGTTTTTTTAATGTTTATCTTTGAGAGACAGAGAGAGACAGAGTATCAGCAGGGGAGGGGAAGAGAGGGGGAGACACAGAATCAGAAGTAGACCCCATGCTCTGAGCTATCAACACAGAGCCCAACACGGGGCTCAAACTTATGAGCCGCGAGATCATGACCTGAGCTGAGGTCAGACACTCAACTAACTGAAGCATCCGGCCCCCATGATTAAATGCATTTTGAATAAAAATCACCAGTAAGGTCCTTCACAGAACCTGATAGCCTGAGTCCAAAATTCTTATGAGCAGGGTGACAGAAGAACAGGCAATTTGTATAGACTGCCCCTCTGAAGACAACTGAAAATGCTATACAAAATATTATTTCTAAACCACATCTTGCTAACAAGATGCTAGCAAGACAGAAAGGAAGTTCTGGGTGTAGATAAAGGAAGAGAGAGAATTCCAGGTGAAGGCAGTAATAGATAGACAGACAGATAGACAGATGATAGATAGTTAGTTGACAGATACATACATACATTCATCCATACATATATGCATATGTATGTAGAAAAGATTGATAGGTAGGTGAAACATAGATAGATGATAGGTAATATACATAGATAGATAATTGATGAATAATAGATACATATATACATTGATACACAGAAATAATAGAGAGATACATAGATGATAGATACATAGATGATAGATAGTTATAGTAGATAAGGATGTGTGTGTATGTGAGAGAGAGAGAGACCCTTTTACATTGTGCTTCCTCAGAATAAGACCTTCCCTCAAGAACTCTAGTCAGGAGTTGATTCTGGGAAGGAGCGCCAACCGGCCGTAGGGACGTGAGACAAAGAATGAATGGGGTCAGACAGAACAATGAAGGGGGTCCTTTTCAAGCAGGTCACCGGCATGGATGGCTGGGGTTCAATCTTGAGGAGAGTTTTGGAGACAGTGTTGAATGAGCACTTTATCCCAGCTGTGGGCTAAGGGGGCCGAGGTGCCTACCCACCATGGCTTGTCATTCCTTATGTGAGGGCTGTTTCCCGGAGGCCGTAAGGCTCCGGCACTGTGGCCTGCCTCCAATGTGTCCACCAGGCTCCAGTGGTCAGATAGAGACCCTAAGCAAGCAGCCACAGGAGCTAGGATTGGAACCAGGTCGACCAGCATGTGCTATTTCACACAACGGAAGAAAGATGACTGATCAGTCAGTAAATACGCAGCTACCCAATAAAGCATGTTGCAGTGTTGGCTTTCCATATGGAAAAAAAATGAAAACCATATGAACACACACACACACACACACACACACACAACTCCAGATGGATTAAAGTTAAATGTTTTCAAGAAAATACAGAAAAAAATATCTTTCTCTCCTCGGAGTTGAGACGGAGTCTTTTAAAACAAAAACATTAGCCATTGAAGAAAGCGCCATGTGAACGCTTACAATTAAGAACTTCTGTGCCTCAAAAGATGCCGTAAACACAGTGAAAATGGGAGCCCTCTTAAACAAAGCGTTCAAACGATGCATGTCTAGGACTTATGTATAAAACTTCCATTTATAGGAAAGACACAAGTCATGAGGAAATTCGGTGAAATCAAGGAGGAGGAAATCCACTTAAGATGGTAGGCATGTGACCCCAACTCACTTGACATGAGGATCCACTCCGTTCATTCAGGGAAACATAAATCAAGGCCACAACATGATAAACTGCTATTTCCATTTGATTAGCAAAATTCACACATTCTGAAAATGTCAAGCATTGAAGAGAATGTGGAACTATGGAGGACAGGTAGAAAAAACCTTGGCTATGTAATTAATGCGACTCCCTTGGAAAACTACTTCACACAACTTATCCATTCTAATCATATCACCACAACACAACAAATCCTCCCCTGGGTGCATCTTCCAGGTAAAATCATTCAGGTGTGCACCCAAATACACGTACCTGGGTGTTCATACCATCTCTGTGGCTAATAACCAATAGTGGAAGGTATCCAGGTATCCATCAACAAGAATACGTAGAGATACATTGTGGTCCACTCACTCAACAGAGCACTTTGAAGCAGGAAAGAGAGAAAGAAAGAAAGGAAGAAAGAAAGAAAGAAAGAAAGAAAGAAAGAAAGAAAGAAAGAAAGGAGGGAGGGAGGGAAGAAAGGAGGGAGGGAGGGAAGGAAAGAGAAAGAGAGAAAGAAAGAAAGAAAGAAAGAAAGAAAGAAAGAAAGAAAGGAGGGAGGGAGGGAAGGAGGGAGGGAGGGAAGGAAAGAGAAAGAAAGAAAGAAAGAAAGAAAGAAAGAAAGAAAGAAAGAAAGAAAGAAAGGAAGGAAGGAAGGAAGGAGGAAGAGAGGGGGGACAGAAGGAAGGAAAAGAAAAAGTGAAATACAAACACAAGCAACAATATGAACATCTAAGTAACAGAATATTGGGTAAAGGAAACCTAAGTAGCACTGAAGTACTAAGTACTAAAGATAGTAGTAAAGTACTAGGCACTAACGTTAGGACTCAAGTACTAAGTTCAAGTACTAAATCAATCATTATATGATATCTCGGTGACGTTTATATATTTATGGGCTATGTCTAGCTTAATATCCTATATATGTGCGTGCACAAACGCACACACACGTATATATGGTTTAGACTTATTTGCATCTACGTTAATGCAATTTTAAAATCGAGGAAATGAGACATTGTAAATTCAAGATGGTAGTTAATTCCAAGTGGAGGTAAGAGATGAAACAAAATGCAGATCAAGATATTGTCAATGATCTAATTCTCAGGTGAAACACTGGGTGTTTTGCTCTTCATTATATTATTATGTGTTATGTATTCGACATTTCATGTATGCCAAATACTTTATTTAAGCTACAACAAATTATTATTTCTCCAAGGATGGATAGCCCTTGTGACCGCTGCGAGCTCTCTTTGTGTTGCATTAGTACATCTAGTAAAATCCAATAACGTTGAAGGAATTCTGCCCCAATTTGAGGGTATCTACAAAATGGCCCTCCTGTTGCTATTTTCTCTATTCAGAGTCAATCCTCATTGTGATCATTAATGGAATATTTCTGCAAAGTAGTACATTTTCTTATTAATAAGTCCCTGCTTAAAATATCTTTAAAATAATGTATGGAAGTATAAGTTACTTGAAATTTCTTCTTTTTTTTTAATTTATAGTTTATTGTCAACTTGGTTTCCATATAACACCCAGTGCTCTCCCCCTCAAGTGCGGTAATGGTCATGGAGGAGGGCACTTGAAATTTCTTCTTATACCTCTAGGTGTAGACAACGTGAAGCCAAGAAAATGAGTAGCAGTGTCCGTGGAGATGTCTTTACTCCTTAAAAGACACTAGGAATCCTTTTCATGTGTCATGAGGCATCACGTTAGATGCTCTTTAGAAATACCTGCCCAAATATCTCCAGCCTGTTAACATTGCACATCATCGTGAATCTTCCTCATGCATTTGGAGCGGGATTTGACACTCACTATGATGCTGAGAACAACCTGCTTACATTCTTGAGTGGATCGGAACGGGAGGGCACGGGGCAGCCTTCAGGATAGTTGGCAAAACTCTACCTGACGGCAATCCCATAGTGTCTCCCTTGTAAAAATTCCCCAAGCCACATCTGATCGGGGCAGTTTTCTGTATGTCCGTTTTACTCAACTGTAAAATTGTTTCCAATCGTTTATTTCACAACAAAAATTTTACATTTGTATTATTTCCAGTTGAACACTAGTAATTATTTAGAAAATCGTTTACAACAAAAATGATTTGTTGTTAAATTGTCTTTATTTGGGGCGCCTGGGTGGCCCAGTCAGTTAAGTGTCTGACTCTTGATTTCAGCTCAGGTCATCATCTAACCGTTCATGAATTCGAGCCCCACATTGAGCTCTGTGCTGGTGGCCTAGACCCTGTCTGGGATTCTCTCTTTCCTTTCTCTCTGCCCACCACCGCTGCTCACATAGTCTTTCTTTCTCTAAATAAATAAACAAACACTTAAACCCCATCAATGGTTTAGAAAATAAAATTAATTGTCTTTATTTAATCATTTATAAAAGTTGTTTAAAACGGAGATAAAATATAGACATTTTCAGAGAGCTAATCACAAGGATTTAGCTATCAGTTTGCACTCAGCACACGGGATATGGCTTCAGAGCAGGGAAGGCGTGAATATGGGAGGGATTACTCAGGCGTGCTTCGAGGAAGTAGGTTTAAACCAGGTCTGGGGGGTTGGAAGGGAAGAACGTGGAGGTAAAAAGAAAGGAAGACCATCAGGGAGGAAAAAGGGGATGATGTGCGTGGATTTCAAATGAGTTCATGACCTTGGACTCAGAGTTGGATGTTGACAAGGTATTGTAAGAGGAGCTGGGGGAGGGTCTGATTGAAGCTGAGGGTGGCCTTAGGAAACAAATGGCCTTGTACCAGGTACTCATCACCCAGACCCTGATGTTTGCTAGAAAGCATCAGGATCTACGCAGATGTAAGAGAGAGGATTCCAACCTTGTGAATGGCAGGAGAAAACCATGGTGCGTCGGACGGATAGTGTGTGACAGGCTCACTTCCCTTGCAAGCTGGGAGTTTAGCTCTCAGGGAGCTTAGTGACAGGCACGCTTGATTGAAAGGCAGGCTTTCATTTGACGTGAGGGTGTGGATCAAAAGAGAGATTTTTCTTTCTTGAGTAATGATGGCCCATGCATTATATCCACAAGAAAGTGAATTTTACCATTCTTTTTCTTCCAACAACTCAGGCTTCCCTCTTAGTTGTTACTAAGGCAGTTTCCATCCTTTTCTAAATAATCTGGTTAGCAGACAGGAGACCCCCAACTTTCCCAATAACCCCTTTGAAACTTCCTGGGAATGGTATATTGATTGTAGACAGATGATGATAGATAATAGATGACAGATAGATAGAAAGATGGATGGATGGATAGATAATAGATAATAGATAGATAGATAGATAGACAGAAAATGCATGGAAGAATAGATGGATGGAAGAATGGATGGATGGATGGATGGATGGATGGACAGGCAGATAGATAGTAGATAGGTACATAGACAGATAGATAGATCATATATATGTACTCAGGCAAGAGATTGGACAGTTGCTGATTCACAGTATAGGCATTCATGCTCTCATATTTTATTCCTTGGTGAAGTAGTCGCAGGAGAAGGAAGAAACATAGCTGTGAGCTCAGGAGATAATCCAGACTGAGACCAAACTGCATAATCAGAGACACTACTAATCTTACCATTAATTCCCTGCAAAAGACCCACCTCTTCTTATTACTGACCTTTGAAATGTTTATTCTGCTTGTCAATTCCTTTTTAGGAAACCCACCCAATCAGTTATGTTAACTTCATCATCAGAAACTTTGCACATGGGCAAAGGTTGGTTTCTGATGGGCCAGGACGTTGGGCTCAGGAGTAAACACTGAGTTCTCCGGGGACAATGGCAGTGCGGTCAAGTTTCACGGCTGTTTGCTTTGGAAAAGTACTTTCTTTGTCTGCGGGGAAGTGCATCTGAGGCCACTGGGGAGGCCTGGAGCACCAGGACGGAGCCCTGGTGTTGGCGTGCGCACAAAGACGCCAGATGCCCCGACGTCAGAGAGGCACCAAGGAAGCCGGAAGGACGGGGCGTTTGTGCTGAGCACAGCAGATGGAAAGACCGTGGTTTGGATGGAGCCAGTGTGGCCACAACGTTGTGGGCTGGTGGCTGGAGACCTGGTGGGTGGTAATGAACAGAATGAGGCCATTAGTGGGAAGGCCTCTGGGACCACACCTCATCCAGCCTTTTATTTTGCTTCTGGAGAGAGTAAAAAAGAAAGCAACCAAAACTTCACCAGCTGGCTCTCCAAATTTATTTTGCATGAATTGGATGTGTTGTTTTTAATGGCATGATAAATGCGGTTATGTTAGCTAAATAGTGATAGTTTAAGAAGGAAAAATAATATGGTCTAGAGAGAAAAAATATGGGTAGAATACACTCTTTAAAATACTGTGTCTAGCATTAACCCTCATCAATCATTACATATGTGTGTATATGCACACATATGTAAAGTATATGCATACAATAATCTGGAAACCTATTACAGGTCTTCCCGGGCGGTGGGGGGGGGAGTGTAGTTCTTACCAAATCAGAGACACAACCATGAATATGGCCAAGAAAGGGAAAAATTGAAGCAGAAATTTGTTATGGCTAATACACAAAAGTCTCTGTCTCTGTTAAGTGCACACTACATGATAATAATAGTTGTTCACTTTTACCAAAGATCTCTCAACCCATTCAGCTGGTGGAGAGGCCACTTCTTAGCACTATTGGACCAAGACATGGACAGCATCTCCTGTCCAAGTTAGAGTTTTCTCCACATTGAAGCACGTTTGGCCACTTCCAAACTCTCTGGGTCCAGTTAGAATCACAGCCCCGCCCTCAGGCATAAGATGTAACCTACCGAGTTTTTATCAGCAGCCAGCTTATGAGATTTCCCCCAGCCCCTGAGTAAAGGGTACACGACTCTCCAGGCTTCATCCAGAGTCACTTCCCTGAACAAAGAGATAGGGCAGCCACTAATGTGGGGGCCAAGTGGCCAGGACTTCTCAGATCAGCCTGAACTCAAAATACTCTCTCCCACTTTGGGAAAAAAAAAAAAAAAAAAGAAGGATGGAAACTCATATTTATGGAAAGCGAACTCACACCAAGTCTTACAACAAAGAGTAGAATGCAGATAGGATGGTCCTCAGTCTGTAGATGAGGAGACACAGGTTAATGGGGTCAGGGAAAGTCAGGGGCGTAGCAACGGTCAGTTCTAGGACGAGAGGTCCAATATGAGCTATATAGCTCCTAGCTTCAATGCCTGTCTTTTTCCCTTTGCGCTCCACCCTCCTAGGCATGTGGGCTGCGTTTGGTTGAGAAAATATGGCCACCATATTGCTGGGAAAGAAATCAAAGATGAGTTGTACCAACCCCAAAGAAACATGAGTCATTTCACGTATTTTTTTCTCTTGAGTTTAAATGCTCAGGGCTTTCATTTCAGATCAAAAATTAATTTTTTTTTTTCAAAGAGAGGAGAAACCTGTAATTTAGCTGTCCTGGCTCTATAAACCCAACATTTTTGTAATTCAAAAAGAAGCACCATTAAGTGACTATTTAGTAGAGAAGTGGAAAGCCTCAATTACCTTAATTGGAGTAATTATTTCTCTTGGGAGGAAAACATAGAGAAATGAGCCAACAAATAACCAACTAACCCCCACCGTCTCCATGATGGTGCTGGGTCTTAGCCATTCCACACATATGTCTCATGGGACAGCCTGAGTGGACAATGGACGAAAGGCAAACCATTGATCCTAACACTTTCACAACAATATTAATTGCTGAAAATGAAGGACGTACATTAAGAAAAAAAATCAGGGATGCCTGGCTGTTTCAGTCGATAAATAGAGCATGCAACTCTTGATCTGGGGGTTGTAAGTTCAAGTCCCGTGTTGAGTGTAGAGATTACTTAATAAAATCTTTATAAAAAAGAAAAAAAATCCAAGTTTAACCACGGTAACAGTATTTCACAAATTCTCATTTTCATGCATTTAATTTTAATTACATATTGAATTATTTTTTCTATAAATAAGCTGGGAATAAATTGCAAAGCTTGGCATATAGATTTAAATACAATAATCATACAGTTTCCCCACTGCAACAATCGGAAGGTTACAGGCAAGAAAACAGGCGGCCAATTTGCAGCTCCCTGGAGTAGAAAATGTAGACATATAAATATTGAACTTTATTCAAAGATGATAAAAGGAAAGGGGCACTCAAACTTCAGGAACCCATGAAGAACAACTTTAAAATATTCTCACTTTAGGGGCGCCTGGATGGCTCAGTCATTTGAGCATCCGACTCTTGATTGCTGCTCAGGTCATGATCCCAGGGTTGTGGGTTTGAGCCCCACGTCGGGCTCTGTGCTGAGTGTGGAGTCTGCTTGGGATTCTCTCTCCCTCTCTCTCTGCCCCTCTCCCTTGGTCACTTTCTCTCTCTCTGTCTCTCTCTCTCTGTCTCTCTGTCTCTCAAATATAAATAAATAAATAAATAATTTAAAAAACAATAGTTTTAAAATATTCTCACTTGAGATGGAAAATGAACAAAACTTAAAGGTAACCAGGAGCCCTTAAAATAGGACATTCATAAGGTCCAAGAATGCAGATAATTAGTTTTACACTGTATTGAGTAATAACATCTGGTATTTATCTTAAGTTTGATTGGACAGGGGGATTCCAGGTAACCAATTAACCCGGAAGCAGTTACTTAATGTGAAGTCTAATTAATTTGGGAGATCAAGAAATTAAGATGATACAATGAATCTCTCAAAACATTCAGATTGTGGTGGGTATTTTTGAGAGACAGAGCACGTGTGAGAGTGGGAGAGGAGGAGAGGACTCTACACAGGGCTCGACCTCAAGACCTTGAGATCATGACCTGAGGTGATGTCAAGGATTGGACGCTCACCTGACTGACCCACCCAGGTGCCCCAGATTGTGTTTTTATGGTTGATCTCTATGACACACGAATGTGGCCGGTGACAGAAAGTGAAATGCAGATTTCAATGTGTAGCTACCACAGTTATGTCACTTAGATGGACTCATTTCACTGACAATGGCAGAATCCAATTTTCATACCCGAAACATTGAAGTACTTGTGTAATGTGATCTCAAACATGGACGGGCAAAGATAGATCTCCTTGGAGGGTCTCTCTCAACAGGGATTTTCATTTTCGCATAGAAAATGCTTTACTTCCAAACTTGGACAAGATGAGCTCTCCCCCATGCTTATCCAAAGATAATACTGATAAAAAATTATATTCTCCATGCTCTACGCAAGTACGTGACCATAGACATAGAGAAATCAGTATGGAAAGCCCACCTGTCTTCCTGACCTCAGAGCTGGGCTGTGTCCCCAAACTCCAGCTCCCCTCAAGGGTAAGGACCACCGGTGAACCCCAATGGATCACGAGATACAAGCACCTTTTGAAAACGTTAACTCGGGAAGATGACAGGACCAATGTTCTCATTACTTGAGGAGCAGTCGACTGGATGCCTTCGGAAAAAAAGATTCTGGTACTCACAACTGTTGAGGACAGTGATGGCAGGGAAGAATACTCTTATTAAACACGTGGTGCCAACCTTCCTCCAATCTCCACTCATTTGTTGCTAGCAGAGCCCAGGTTTTGGGGGGATTACATTCCTCCTTCATGAGGAGGATTTGGGCAAAATGCTGATTTTACCAAGTTAACCAGGGCTGGTTCCATTTTCTACATCCCGTATGGGTTAAGCATACGTCTACAGCACAACTTTCGTAGAGACATGAGGTTAGGTCGTCCAGGGAGCTCCTAGAAGTCCCCTTCTACTCGAAAAGAGACACAGAATGAGAAGACCCCTTTTGCTGCGAGCTCTGGACATCACCATACTTCACTGGGACAGTTCAATCTACACCTCAGGAGCAGGAGGAAAGCTTGCCTGTGGACAAAGCTGACATTTTGGAGGAAGTCAGAACCTGATCAGTGCATGCCTAGAGCTTCTGGTCGTGGGCTCTGACATATTTCCTTACTGTGTGAACGTGTCAGGCTCATTTTCCACTTGTTTCTGCTAAAACTGAGGGAGGGGCTCCCATGTCCCAAATCACAACCGTAGATCGTGTAGACCTACTAGTTCAGGAAGGGGATACAAGCGCGTCCAATCGAGACTCTGCCCCAACGGGAGACCACAAGTCGCCCCTTCTAAGACTTTGTAAATCTTGGCAGGGTTAGGCATTATAATTACTCACTTTCTAATTAGAAAAATGAGATAGGAGACAAAATTCGGGAAATTGAAAAGTAGAAGAAGAAAATTTAAGTTGTCCCTGATTGCCTCACCCAGAGATAGGGACAGCTAATGTTTTTATTTTAAAAGGAAATCTATGGGACCCCTGGGTGGCTCAATCCGTTGAGTGTCTGACTTTGGCTCAGGTCATGATCTCATGGCTTGTGGGTTCAAGCCCTGGGTCGGGCTCTGTGCTGACAGCTCAGAGCCTGGAGCTGCTTTGGATTCTGTGTCTCCCTCTCTCTCTGCCCCTCCCCCACTCGTGCTCTGTCTGTCTCAAAAATAAACGTTAAAATTTTTAAAAAAAAAAAAAGGAAATCCATTTTTCATGCCTCAGTGGCTCAGTCAGTTGAGCATCTGTCTCTTGATTTCAGCTCATTTCATGATCCCAGGGTCATGGGATTGAGTCCCACGTCTGGCTCCAAGCTGAGCATGAAGCCTGTTTAAGATTCTCTCGCTCTCTCTTTCCCTCTGCCCCTCTCCCCTGCTCGTGGTCTCTCTCTAAAGTAAAATTATAATAAAAATTAAAGGAAATCCATTTAATTTAATGGAAAAAAAGATACCCAAACTGAGTATCACACATCACAAGAGAAGATACTATTTTGTAAACAATACTGCTAAGTAAAAACTAAAAGAATATGAAAATATTGATTTTTTAGAAACTATATAATATGTCTTAGGAGCTTAACTTCTCAAAGAGCAAAATGTAGTTATTTCTTGGATAAAATAATTATAAAGAGAACTTGATATCTACACAAACATTCAAAAAAAAACCCGGTGCATTAAAATCAAAATAAAAGGGAAACAATTTGAAGCTTAAGTCTTGGCATAATTCCCCTGAGAAAAATCATTCCATCCAGTGAAGTAGAAAGCCAGTTTAAGAGGAAAACAAAACTACGCCCAACGTGAGGAAATTATTTTAATTGAAACATTATTAATTCAAAGAGATTTTAATGAATCTGCAATGGGTTTTCTCGTTTGCCCTTTCAGAATTGCCTTGAACAATGAAGAATTGTCTTTGTTTTGTTTTTTTCCGGAGAGGACTGTTTCTTATATTTCTTTATAAATGGGTTGCTTCACATTAAGGCCTAACTGACACAGCCAAGTAGGTTTTTTCCTAATTATTTTCCTTTTGTTGACAAAGCAACGTCCTTCACCCCCTCAGTAAGATCTTCTGGATCCCGCTCTTACATCTCACTCTGCACTGTGTCCCGATAACATTTTTCTGGGACACCCTGGATGTCTCCCGTCTACTCTAATCCCCATGGATTAATCCTGTTGCTTTTCGGGTCCTATCGTTTCTTCCTTCTTGGTCTGGAATACATCGCGTATTTGGCTTGTGTCTTGTGTTGTGTGCAGAAAGGAGGTGTAGACTGCTGATGCTTTGCACACCAAACTCTTTCTCCTGTTGACTAACAACTTTGGAATTCTATGAGCAGGAAAAAAAAAAAAAAAAGAAGTTCTCATCGAAAGTTGGGGGCTTTGTTTCATGGTCTCTTCAGAAACAGTCTTGCTGATGAGACGTTTAATGGCGCCTGACTTGTGTTTCACCTTTGGTAACTTCATTTTCTCTTTACTCTTGGAGGGTACGGGTCTGCACTGGTGCCAATGCATCGGTTAGTTCTGGCTGCGTAACAAATCACCCTAACTTTTAGTGGCTTCAGGCAACAATCACTGTTGAGCTCACCATTCTGTGGGTTGAGGATTTGGGCCATCAGGGCTCAGCCAGGGTCACTCAAGCATCCGTGCTCGTCTGGTCACCAGCCAGACGGCTCTGCTTGTGGAGAGTGGCTGGCTATTGGACGGGGTGATGGGGACGAAAGACTTTTTACGTCCCATGACACAGTGCGCTGTCTTGCACTTTTTTACAGGCTATTAGAATGGAAGCCACAGGCCCCTTGCATCAAGATTTGGAAACTGCATGGTCTCACTTTCCCTGATTTGCACGTGACAAGTGATGAGACAGCCCCCATTCAACGGTGGCGACATAAACCACCTCTTGATGTGATGGATCACAAGAATCACGGCCTTCTTTATCCATATGTCATACCCATCTTTCTTGTATTTATTTTTTTCTTATCAGTAACACCTCTCAATTTGAAAATGCAAGTGGATTTTTTATCTCTGCCGAAAAATATATGCATATTTATTCATTATATTTATATATGCTAATATATGTATATACCTAATTTCTATTATATAACACATATATTTGATATATACATATTTTATGTGTATTATATATAACATTATAGATTTTATATATATACATAGTTTGTTTACATTATATAATAGTATCCATACATGTTTGTGTATATACATATTTTATTTCCATTATATAATAGTATCCATACATATTTGTATATACATATTTTATTGACATTATATATAGCATCCATACGCATTTGTATATACATATTTTATGTATATTATATATAACATATACATTTTATATATACATATTTTATTTCCATTATATGATAGTATCCATGCACATTTGTATATACCTATTTTATTTACATAATGTATAGCATCCATACACATTTGTATGTACATATTTTATTTATGTTATATATATGTCTGTACACATTTGTATATACATATTTTATTGACATTATGTATAGCATATATTTTATTATATACACATGCATATGTTCATAGAGTATATATCATACATATGTAATGAAATTATATATATTTTGTACACTTTATTGTATATTATATTTATACATTGGCTTATATTTATACATGAAATATTGACCTGTTTACACACACACATGCATGCACACATAATTTCTCTGATTGCATTTTCTCCAATCACTGTGTCTTTCCTCTATCCTTTAAATCATTTCGTGAAGGCAGGACCGGACCTGCTGGATGTCACCCAGAGCCTCTCAGCCTCAGCACCACTGGCCTCTGGGGCTGGACCACTCTCTGCTGTGCACCGTGAGGTGCTTAGCAGCATCCCTGGTCTGCACCCACCTGATGCCAGTAGCAACCCTCCCCAGATGTGG
This sequence comes from Cryptoprocta ferox, assembly GCA_028646485.1. Taxonomy (NCBI): domain Eukaryota; kingdom Metazoa; phylum Chordata; class Mammalia; order Carnivora; family Eupleridae; genus Cryptoprocta; species Cryptoprocta ferox. Next base: position 104,678,519 of record CM053579.1, read on the forward strand.
CAACCAAAGCCTCCTCTGGACACGCCAGGGGTTCCCCGTGTGTGAGGGCACAACCACCGCCAGAAACACCACCACGCTGGCCTTCTATGGCTCTCCTCCTCTGTCTCTACATTTCTACCTCATTCCACATCCTACAATGTTATGTCCCTACTGTGGGGTTCATGAGGGCGTCCGCCATCTTTAACCTCAAGTTCGCCTCTTGTGCCCTTAAATCTCAGGGGCAGCAATTACACAAGGGAGCATCCCCGCCACAGCCCCGCCCTTGCCCCTCATCTCAGTCTGCTCTTGCTTTCTGGAATCGCTTTCTTTGCAGCCCCACTCCCACCCCCTGAATCAGTGACTTACCTGCAGGATTCGTGTCTCTTGCAGGGTTAGGCCATCTGGGTTCTCCCTCTCTCTCATTCATGCTGTTTATTGTCCCCAAGGCTCTGCAGGTCTGTGGACACTTGGGAATGCATTTTTCCGGGTGCATCAGAACCCGCAGCAGACTCCGGCTCCTTCAGCGAGTCTCTGAGCTCTTTCCCCTCCATGGAGGGAAGGATGCACAAAGCAGTCTGCAAACGAGCTTGTCAAACTGGACATTCCCCCCTGGGCTGAGGCCTGAGCACGACTACTGAAATAAGGGGAGCACTCCTTATGACGCACAGGCCGTGGGGGATCACAGCACGGGCCAGGGCTCACGTGCCTTCACCTGGCACGTCCTCTGAGGAGACCTGAACTCATCATGGACCCCGCTCTTCCCCGTGTCTTTGCTCCCGTGACACAGCCCTTCCCCAGGCTGCTTTCTAATCTGTTTACAAACAGATCTTGGCGGTTATGGCAGGAGCACATTAAGCAGCCAAATGCTCTGCAAACACAAGGGACAGGCTAAGAGGCCCAGCTGTTCAGAAACTCACAAACACGATTAACCTATTGCTTCATTCCTTCAGAACCCAATCTTGATTTTTTTCTGTGCAAATCTTGAAGATTCTCTCGAGAGTGAATGTTGACCCCATAACAAAGCACCGGCAATATTTCAAAAAAAAATTTTGTAAAGAAGATGGTAAAATATGCAGAATATAAAATGTACCATTCTAACTTTATGTGCAGAGCTCGGTGGCACCAACCACATTCACACTGTTGTGTAACCATCCCCACTATCTGTCTCCAGAATTTTCCATCTTCCCAAACTGAGGCTCTGTCCCCATGAAACATTGACTCCCATTCCCACCCTCAGCCCCTGGCTGCACCGTATACTTTCATCTCTATGAATGTGACTCCTCTAGGGACCCCCATATACATGGAATCACACAGGACTTGTCCTTCTGTTCTGGTTTATGTCACTGAGCATCACGTCCTCAAGGTCAATCTACATTGTAGCAGGTGCAGAACGTCCTTCCTTTTCAAGACTGCGTCATATTCCAGTGTAACTCCATTCTGTGGATGGACCACACACTGTTCATCCATCCATCCATCCATCCATCCATCCTTCCATCCTCCCACCCATCTGTCCACCTGTCCATCCATCCATCCATTCACCCATCCATTCATTCATCCATCCATCCATCCACCAACTCATCTATCCTTCCATCCATCCCTCCCCCCTCCCTCCAAGTATCCATCTATCTATCCATCCCTCCTTCCTTCCATCAACCCATCCATCCATCCACCCACCACTCCATCCATCTGTCTGTCCATCTATCCATCCACCCATCCATTCATCCACCCACTCATCCATCCATCCATCCATCCATACACACATGCATACACTAACTCATCTATCCTTCCATCCATCCCTCCCTCCACCCATCCATCCATCCATCTGTCCACCTGTCCATTCATTCATCCATTCATTCACCAACTCATCTATCCTTCCATCCACCCATGTACCCATCCATCCATCCCCCCCCCGCTCCGAGTATCCATCTATCTATCCATCCTTCCTTCCTTCCTTCCATCAACCCATCCATCCATCCACCCACCACTCCGTCCATCTGTCTGTCCATCTATCCATCCACCCATCCATTCGTCATGTCCATCCATTCTTCCACCATCCATCCATGCATTAACCCGTCTGTCCATCCGTCTATGGACTCTTGGGTTACTTCCACCTGTTGGCCATTGCAAACAGGAATGGGAGGCAACCAACATGTGTGTGTAGCATATTGTAAATAACATTGATCGCATTCTGATATCTGTTTCCCTTTTCTCTGCTCACCTTCCTCTGACTCTTTTTCCTGGTTATTTTCTGAGCAGTGTTCTGTGCCCAGCAGAGCAGAGGCTGGGGCAGCAATAGAACTTGTCAGGGCCCCGTCCTTGTCCAGTGTCCTCACACGTCACATAAAACTCTGCAGTCATGACCTTAAGGCGACAGACAACACGGTGGTTGTGGTTCCATTGGCCTCACGGTACTACTGATTGAAACCTGGGTCCCATGAACCTCCTCCTGCAATAGAGAAAAGAGTTCTCTTCACAGTCTTTGTGATAATTGTGGTTTCTTTACTTGCCTTTTTCACATGGTGACTTTTCCTTCCTTCCTTCTGTCCCTCCTTCCTTCCCTCCCTCCTTCCTTCCTTTTTCCCTTCCCTTCCTCTCCCACTCCATCCTTCCTTCCTTCCCTTTGACCCTTCCTTCTATCCTTCCTTCCATTTCCTTCACTCCCTCCATCCTTCCTTCCTTCCTCTTCCTTCACTCCTTCCTCTCTCCTTCCTTCTTCTCTTCTCTTCCTTCCTCCCTCCCTCCCTCCCCTCGACCAAGTTTTCTTCCTTCCTTCCTTCCTTCTTTCCTCCCTCCCTTCCTTCCCTCCTTCCTGTTGACAAAGTCCTTTGCCAAATTTCAGCATATTCTATTTACATGAGAAAATACATGTTAAATGACACCATAACATATGGGACTCCTGGGTGGCTCAGTCGGTTGAGCATCTGACTCTTGGTTTCAGCTCAGGTCATGATCTTGTGGGGCATGGATTCGAGCCCCGCGTCAGGCCCTGTGCTGACACTGCAGAGCCTACTTGGGATTCTGTGTCTCCCTCTCTCCCTGTCTGCCCATGCGATCTCTCTCTCTCTCTCTCTCTCTCTCTCTCTCTCTCTCTGTCTCACACACACACACACACACACACACTAATTAAATTAACATTTAAAAAAAAGATTTTACAACACTTGAAAGTATTTCACACTGGAGCCTGGCGACCCATAGATATACATTTATAATCAATACCTTAACTGCAAAACCTCTTTCACGAAATCACTCCAGACCTTACACAACAAATGTTGGCTTTCAAACACAGAGGCCCTTTCAAACTGCAAGAGGACACAAACAGTATACCCAAAGCATTAAAACTCTACCACAACTTTGGTTTCATAAACATGACAACTGACAATTTTTTCGGCCCCATTGCTCTTGGTACAGAAGTTAGCTTGCTTAAGATCTAATGCCCAAGAGAGGAAAGGCATGAAATAATTTTCCAGGAAGCTGACTGGCTTCTGATACACATTTCATGGGCTGCGACATTTCCCCTGAAGGTGGAAACTCAGAATGTACAGGGTAGATTCTGTCCAGAGTAGCACACACCTGTTCTCTGTCTGTCTTCTCATCATTGCCCATCAAGTCAGGAATCATGGACCCTTTTTTCAGGTCTGGGGCTGGAAAGGGTCAGAGAGGATGAACTGGGGCTGACGACACGTCATGGCAAGGGAGGGAGAAAGGTCGATTTGGGATGTTGAGTCCAATCCAAAATCCCTTTGCTTTGCACATCCCCACCTCATCCACCTTGGAGAAAGATGCCCTGCATTACTGATACACCTTCTTTTCCAAGACTTCTCTTGTTCCGACTAATCCCTAAAGATCCTGCACCCCCTTTTGTGCCTTCCTTATGGTTGTCTTTGCGGGATCTCTAATTCCTAATGTATGGATGAATGGTTTCCTGTCCTGTCTACTCGCGTTGGTTGCAAGAACGCCTGAATTCATGGATGACATCCTATGTACGTTTCTTGCTTTCCCCAGACCCCTGGAACTCCAAAGCCCGGGTTTGCTTAACTAACTTTCTACTCTGGGGATCAGCAGACTTTCTGGGGCCAGATAGTAAATATTTTCAGCACTGTGGGCCGGCCGCTTCCCAGCTACGCCATGGCCATGAGAAAACAGCTGCAGAGGATGCATAAATGAATTAGCCTGGCCGTGTGCCCATAAAATGTCGTGTCCCAAGATATTATCCATCCTTTGAACTTTCTTAAATATTTAAAAATGTGGAAACCACTCTTGGCTCATGGTCGTGCAAGAAAGGCAGACGGCAAGTGTGATCTGACCCACAGGCCAGAATTTGCCAGCCGCTTGCATAAACTGATAAGGATTTAAAGGTTCGGGACATCGTGCAAAAACCCGGGAAGGCTAATGAAATCTTTCAAACGGTGCTATTGTTTTGGAAGATGGATTTTGTGACTCCTCCCCTCTCCTCAAGTTGCAATAAAATGCAATCGTATTCGTGGACGATGGAATCTAGTCCAAATCGATCTTCGGTTTGGACACGCATGGTGAAACATAAAATCATCCTTCAGATTTCCTCATGGAGAGTTGCGTGGTCCATTCTTCATGGGAAGTCTCTGCATCCGTGACGTAAAAGGGCACTTGCTTTGGTCAACGGGTACCTCTTCCTGCAGCTGAAGAGAAGGCAATCCTCTGCAAGCGCTAGTTCGCTCAGCATCTGTCGAATGGTTGATTTTTAAAGAACCTCTGTGTTTGGTTAGTGTACTTGAGATTGGAGGAATTACAGAAATGGTAGAGAATTCATCATTTAGTCACTCAGCTGCGAACGTCCCCAAGGGCGCCTTTCCGAGCCCAATATATTTTTATAAGTTTAGCGTCTCAAAAGATGTCTTTCGTGCTGAGAAAACTCAGAAGCCAATAAAAGAAATAAAATAAAAGATACATGCTTTCTTGGAAATGTGTCCACCACCACCATGAAAGCAAAGTGGACCCTATTATTTTTAGCTCGTAAAATGGTTTTGAACTCACAGAAACATAGGATCTCCCAAGATCGCCGCGCTCCCGGCGCTCAGGGTTCGTATGCCTTCACCCAACTGTTTCCTGCCGAGCAAGCTGGCTCCGGCCTCTCGATTCCAAGTCCGGGTTACAAGCAGTTGTATTTGCACAGCCTGAAGATCACGCCCAGCCAACGTTAGCTCTTCTAGAACATTCTAATGCAACCACAAACACAACCTGTCGCCCCCTCTCCACACACTTCTGAAATAGTTGCCTGGGTCCGTAAAAATGGTAGTCGCTTTGCAAAGCAAACCAGGCTGCGTTTTGCCGACCCGCCGCGTTTCCGAGCCGCGTGGCAGGTGGGCACGGGTGTGCCTGAGAGAAGCCAGTGCTTGAAATCACAGACTGGAATTTCGGGCCCTGGGACCCTCCCTCGGGGCAGTGGCCAGACCCCCGCAGCCCCAGGGGCTCACAAGTTCATGACAGTCACCCCATCACTCAACAAAATCTGCGCCTGCCAACGCTCTCTCCATCTCGTTCTGTTATTTTTCTTGGAAAGCCAGAGCCACCGCGCTACCTTTATAACCCACGTGCAATGGCACCCAGTGCAAACCAGACGCCGTCCCGGAGAGAAGGCAGGTCCAATCTTGGAGGGTCCAAAGTGATTGGGCTTCATATTTTTTTATGTTTATTTATTCTTGAGAGAGAGAGAGGGAGAAAGACAGAGCACGAGCAGCGGAGGGGCAGAGAGAGAGGGAGACACAGAATCTGAAACAGGCTCCAGGCTCCGAGCTGTCAGCACAGAGCCCGACGCGGGGCTCGAACCCACAGACCGTGAGACCATGACCTGAGTTGAAGTCGGACGCTCAACAGACTGAGCCCCCAGGCGTCCTGCAAACCGTTTGTATCAGACTATATGGAAACGGGTTACCGCAGTTCATCCCTTGCCTTCCTGAAACTCACAGGCAGGCTGGCGCTCCGGTCTCTTTGCAAGGAAATGTCGTCAACGCTGGGTGTCGCCGGAGTGGCAAACACGGGTGCTCCTTATCATTAACCAGGGTGAGTGTGTGTCGAGGCCGGAGTGGGTGGCATTCATACGCTTCCCAATCCCTCCACCAAAAATGAATCGGAGCCTCCCGAGGTCCCTCCCGCTAGATTTGAGTGCAAACAGATGTGTGGATACAAGTAAGCAAAGAAGATAAATCACCAGAAAAGTATGAAAAGCCAAGACTAGTTATGCATGGCCACGCACCTCAAAATTTCTACTTGTGCTTTAAAATTCCACTAATACTGAAACGTTATTATTAGAACCTCATTAGGCAGCTCCAAACCGTCTCTCTCTCTCTCTCTCTCTCTCTCTCTCTCTCTCATACACATAAACAAAAATAGAACAGATTTTTCTGTGATGAAACCCAACATGGAAAGGAGCTGCATCTCATTGATTCAAACACAAAGTAGGCGCAAGGCAGAGCCAAGTTCCCATTGGAGGAAACCGTTTCCATTGGACGCGTCTCACTTTTGACACCAGCTGCAGGGATCGGGGTCCCTGAGGTCAACAGAAGGACCCCAGGACTCCCTGAGAAGCGTCATGGTGGACGGGTTGGTGTGTGGCGGACCCAGGACAAAGGAGGCAGATTGAAATCAGTCCCCGGAAGAGGTGCAAAGGGCAGGGTCTGGGAAAGTACGGAAGACAGAGCTCCTGTGGCCCCGTCCCGTGGAGCCGTGGATGGTAGGAGCTCCCCACGCAATGATGCGCCACCATATGCACAAAGCAGTGCCAACCAATGCCAGCCTCTGTCTCTACTGGGTAGAGACTCCCTTGTTCAATGACCTGAGTGGCGGACGTCAGTCTCCAGCCCCTCCTGTGGTCTGAGTTGTCAGTGCAGGACCCAGAGCCCCCACCAGGTGCCACATCATCACCTCTAGTGTGGACGGCCCCCATCCCAAAGCTGCCAGCTGGCTCACCACCCGAAATCACATTAGAAGCTCGAGCACTCTGAGATCTGCAGCCAAAAAAAAAGATATTCCTTCCGACAGGACATTCTAGGGGCTTGGAGGTCAGCTCCCCAGAGATGAGGGCAGAGCTCAGGCCTCTCTTTAAACAGGTTAGAGTCGGGACGCCTGGGGGGCTCAGTCTGTTCAGTGTCCGACTTCAGCTCAGGGCGTGATCTCACGGTTAGTGGGTTCGAGCCCCGCGTCGGGCTCTGTGCTGACAGCTCAGAACCTGGAGCCTGCTTCCGATTCTGTGTCTCCCTCTCTTTCTGCTCCTCCCCCATTCATGCTTTGTCTCTCAAAAATAAATTTTAAAAAGTTAAAAAATTGTTAAACAGGTTAGAGTCTTAACTTACAAAGCAGGGCTCAGGGCACACGCTGTGTGTCTGTTTTATGGGAAAAGTCTTATGGTCTCTGAGCACTGTGTGTGTGTGTGTGTGTGTGTGTGTGTGTAATTAAAATATTATGTACTTTGGCTACTGGATTTAGTCAATTTTACACTCTGAAATTTTGTGCCAAGGTAGATGATACTCCTGCATTATGTTAGCTACGCTCTTGGCACCACACCCGGTTAAAAGATTCATAAAAATATATGTCCATGTTATACGTATATGCACACACACCTGCAAAGTGTTATGATGACATCTATGTATGTACATATATATTTTATTTTATAAAAATTTTTTAATGTTTATTTATTTTTGAGAGAGAGACACACAGAGTGTGAGCAGGGGAGGGGCAGAGAGAGAGAGACACAGAATCGGAAGCAGCTCCAGGCTCTGAGCTGTCAGCACAGAGCCCGACGCAGGGCTCGAACCCACAAACCACGAGATCATGACCTGAGCCGAAGTCAGACGCTCAATGGACTGAGCCACCCGTGCGCCCCTTTTTCATTTTATATGTATAATATTCATATATGCACATGGGTATGTGTATTTGTATACAGCTGTCAGCACAGAGCCTGCTTCGGATCCTCTGTCCCCCTCTGTCTCTCTGCCCCTTCCCTGCTCAAGCTGTCTCTCTATAAAAATAAATTAAATAAAGACATAAAATATATGTTTTATATGTATAACATTTTATGTATATATATGCATATGTGTGTACACATAACTGGTTAAAATTATATCCATGTATATATGTAGATATTGTATTGTATACATATAGAATTTTATGCATGCACAATTATACATGTATACACATATATACATCTGTATAGTATTTAGCCATTTAAAAATAATATGTAACTATATGTCTACACATATGTAATATATTTTGATACAATTAGCAAGTTGTGGTTAATATAATATATATTTTATATTCATACAAGAGTCTATATGTGCATATCGATGTATGTACATACATGTATACACATATACACGTGTAATTCTAGATGTATCAAATTATCTATGCACATACATCTTCATACACTTCATATCTTTAAACGAGCTGTGCTGCCCAGGGCAAGGCTATCATAAAACACGTGGGCTCAACATTTCAGACACAAAATTTTGAAGAGGCAATAAAACTTTCAATTTAATGAAATACTATAATAAAGCAAATGCTGAAAAAAAAAATCCAGGATGAATAAACGACCATAATTTTTAGTAGAGACACATTCCCTTTCTCTGAAAGGGGCTATTTTCATGTCCACCGTGAAGGCTCAACAAACACCAAGGATACCAGGGAAACTGACATACCGGTCCCCTGCACGGCCTCAGGGTTGTTATTGGGAGGAAAAAAACATGATTTGGCACAAGGAAACTATAATGGGATTAACACAGTGAGTACTTAATCAGGCAGTTGGGCCCAACTGCAGAGAAACCAGGGAGAGCTGGCATTGAAAACACCACAAGGCGGGACGGGGCGCCCGGGGGGCTCAGTCAGTTGAGCGTCCAACTCAGCTCAGGTCATGATCTCACGGTTCGTGAGTTCGAGCCCCGCGTCGGGCTCTGCGCTGACAGTTTGGAGCCTGGAGCTGCTTCGGATTCTGGGTCTCCCTCTCTCTCTGCCCCTCCCCCGCTCGTGCTCTGTCCCTGTCTCTCTCTCAAAAATAAGTATTTAAAAAGTTTTCTAAAAAAAAGAGATGACCACAAGGCTGTTTATGGACTGGACCGATACCAACACCACCATTGTCTGAGGCTGACGTGTTGCAGAAAGTCGATTTCTTGGGTGCAATTCATGGGAGCTGGTTGAGTCACGCCAACCCAGGAAGGGACGGTGTTTTGGGAAGCATACATCTCTCATCAGGAGCCTTGGAAAGAAAATCTCTCTGCAGGAGCTTCGTAAATGAATCCAGAGAACCAACCAACGGCCGCCATGTTCCCCAGAAACTTCCGGGAATACCATGAATTACAAACCATGGGAAAAGCAGAACCACGCAGATTGCCGTTTCTGAGTCCTGAAAATTTAAGGAGATGGAGGAGGCTGGCCTGTCGCAGCAGTGTGTTAGAATTTTACCATCCGGGTCCTCTGTTTAGAAACGTCAGACAGACCAAGGCCAAGTGCCTATGGTGTGTGTACAAATGTAGTCCCTACTCTGAGATTTACTTGGAGTGTGTGATGTGGTTGTGCATGGCCTGTGACAGAGACCCTTCACGTGCAGCAGAAGGACAGGGACCATAATGAGATGCCTGCAGTGCCCCCCAAAAATGGCATCATGAAAAGACCCCATACTTTCTCCTTTGACCATTTTCATGGAATCTAGGGGAGGAGGAAGGACAGAAGGAAGGCACCCCAGGCAGAAGAGAGGGGATCCTGCTGTCAGGTGGCCTAAATAGGGAGGGCTGACCCCATATTTTCCACACCCAGTCGGGACGCCTCTTCCTCTTGGGGCAATGGCAGGGCATCTGTGCTGTGAGCTTAAGTCCACAATGCAGCCGACACCGTCCAAAGCAAACTCTACATCCTTTACAGAAAGAACAATTTCTTGGTTACTGTGAAGCACCTTGGCAGTAACTCTGAGTTTGAGAAATTAATTCCCCAAAAGAATCCTAAAAAAGAACACAGCACGGTATCTGTCCTCCAGTACCCTTTCCAGTAAATTCTTCCAGCCTACTGGGCTTTTCAGTTGGCAAACAGCAAACACATGGAAATCTCTCTGCCAAAGAGAACTCTCTTTGAGAATATGTATTTGCTTATCTGTGGGCTTTTTTATTTAATAAACTGTGAGAAAGCCAAGTTTTTCCCCTAACCGCAACCGAATGCACTCTAAACAGTCATGTTAAATTACGGACACCATTTGTAAAGGTATCTCATGAACCCCTCGCCTTTAAAAAAAAAAAAAAAAAAAAGGACTGAAAGCCAATATTTACAGAAATCTAATGCATCGCTTTGAGTCTATTCAAAAGCTTTAGCTCCCAATGATACCCAGGAGTGATTCTTAAGTAATTCTTAAAAACGTATAATGGCTTGTTGTTGGGTCTGACGTGATTTTGCTTGTAAGGTTGAGTTCACTGACTGCGTTGTTGGGCTGAATATGGAAAATAGGGGTTACGCCCATTTAGATAAGGCTCCCGGCTCATGAGGATGTGGCCCAGGAAAAGCTGATCTTCAGGAAGACAGAGACCTCACCCTCCCAGGAGGACAAGAAGGTGCCCCGGTGAGGAAATCAGAGATGTGTCCTTTACCATCTGAGTGGATAAACAGTGGGATTTCTCGGGCAGCTTTGAAGCCACATCCTTGCTTATTTCCAGAAAGTGAACAGACTCTTTTGTTTAAAAAGTACTTGTTGGGGGGAAAAAACGTTTCTGGCCAGTTTTGTTACTTTGCTCTGAAAGATTCTCCTGAGTCATCGACCGCCAATAAATAAAATCCCCACCAATAATTGGTCCAATGGAAGACTCATTCTTGAGTTCAGAGCTCTGGCGGGGAGAAGCATGCGCTGTGTGACTGTGAATGGCTGCGTGGAAATGGCGGTTTCGTTGCATCTGGATCAGGGAGATTAAAAATGAAGGCGTAAGCACCCATAGCTGCCTTATAATCCAATCTCTTTGTAAACGCATAAGGCGAGTAATGTTTAATCATGTGCTCTTATCATTTGGAAACAAAACAAAATGGCATCTCGTTTGGGCATCTGGTTCCAACTGACCTGAATATAAGTTTTTGTGCTGGTTTTTTTTTTTTTTTTTTTTTTTTGGGTCTACTGCAAGACCAAGGCCCCTGTAAAAATAGCCACCGGCAAGTGGTTATGGGTCATTCCCCCATAGATGTATTTCAAATTTTTATTTAGAATCGATATGAACCCCAAAGTAAGCATGAGGTCTATAGTGTGGATCTGTATGATCTGGTCCCCAAAGCAGGGAGTCTACTCAAATAGCCACTAATAATGATCTAAATGTTAGAAGGGGGGGGAAACTGTGTTGACCAACTGTTGCCAATGACTAGCATTTTATGTTGAGTCTTTTGTCTTCCCTGTTTTCCTTTCTTCTATCGGGCAACGAGTGTAAAAAGAATGAGCACCAAGGTACTTGTAACCATTCTGTGGGCACCATGTTTGCTGAGAACCAAATATTTCCTGCTTGGCAGTTCCGAGCTCACAGCATGAGCCCCCTTGTAGCAGAGTGGGGGCCCTGATGCTAATTCAGACCCATCCACTGCGAGCCAAGAGGACAAAGCCCACAAGCACTAGTGTGAGGCAGCCATGAGCTTCGTTTCCTCTCTGGTGAGGTACTTGCCAAAGACGAAGACGGAGATGTCATATCAGGTAGGGCTGGAAGGGACTCCGGTGAGTAGAGCTGCCCCAAGGGCACAGGGTGACATGGAGGAAACGAATCTTTGCTGGCCTCCACGTTGACACTGGGGGGACTTTGTCACCTAACCCTTCCAGGCAGACATAGCTGATCATGAGACTGGTGTCTCCGTCATGACCTGTGAGACGTTGGTACTCAAAGAGCTGAAATGACTTTTCTTAGGTCGCGAACTCAGTGTTAGTAGAGACAGAAATTGAACCCTGTTTTCAGATACAACCTTAACAGGACTACATAGTTCTGTCTTGCATGACAAGGAGCTGTCACCAGGGCAGTGTCAGACCAAATTAAGGGTTTTCTTTGCACTTTCCAACGTGCCTGCCCTGCTGGGTCAGGAACTGCAGTCTCCCGTGGAGCTGAGCAGCAACTGAAGATAAATGCAAATCACCCTGGCCCTGGAAACACATCGGTTCAAGTGCAAATGGACGCAATGGTGGCCACCCCATCCTTGTTGAAAAGCAGAATGTCTACCAGGGAGGTGAGAAGGGCAGCTTGTGATTTGGGTAGAGGCAAGAGCTCATGGAGGTGGAGATAAGGCTGGGAGTGGGACCGAGTAAGCGCAGTGGAGAAAAACAGCCCAGAAGCAAACCGCCATCTCTATCCATGCCAGTAGAGTTTAATCTTGAGCAAGGTTTGCGAGGAATATACAAAGGCTTTGGGTACAGACGATGTTTGCTCTGCTTCAGACAAAGCCGTCATGCTCTTACTTGCCTTTGGCAGAAGGTAATGAGTGAGCTGTGTGCACCATCCATTCCAGATTGCAGTTCCACGTGGGCGGCACTTGACGGTGAGCAAGGACTGTACATGCACAGCATGGCATCAGCCAAAGGCCTCTCTCCTCTGTCTCCGCAGCTAATCCTACAGACTAAATACTTCTCCTTAACTGATTGGATGTTCAAGAAGACATATCAACAATGGCTGGGAGGATGCTGAAATTTTCAGATGTCCAAATAAGGAATAATTTTAAGTTTTTAATTTGGGATATCGTTCAACACATTATCCATCTATCTATCAATCAATTGATCGATCAACTGATCTACTGATCTATCTCTCCATCCATCCATCCGTTCATTTATCCATCGTCTATTTCTCTCATCCATCCATCCATCCATCCATCCATTCCTCCTCCATCCATCCTTCAACCCCTATATCTATTCATCCACCATCCATCATCCATCTCCCCACATATCATCTATCTATTTATGTACTTATCTACCTATTTATCTATCCTTCATCCACCCATCATCTATGTATCTTATCTATGTCCTTATCATCTATCAATCCATCTTTCATCTGAGACAACCTGCTTCGTGTACCTTGTTGAAACAACCAAAATAATTTTGAAAGCTGAGATGCGCATCATTGCATAAAATCACCCAAAGATTATGTATATCTAAATATATTTTTAGATAAATAATATATAAATATTTATTTATAAAATAAATGCACGTTCTTTAAATATATATTTACATATCTAAATATATAAAGATTATATAGATAGAAATATATAGATTACATAAATAGATAGATACAGAGATAGGAATAGATGGATGGATCCATAAATGGATGGATGGATGGATAGATAGATATGATGGATGGATGGATGGTTCTATGGATGGACGGGTGGTTGGATGGATGGATGGATGGGTGGATGGATGGATGGGTGGGTGGATGGATGGATGG
>CM053579.1:104692394-104738629 GCA_028646485.1 Cryptoprocta ferox
GGGATCTCACAGAGTACGATGTAGGTTCCGTCCCAGGGGCTGCAAATTAAACTGATAATCGATTCATAAAAGAATAATCAGCTTCAACTATGTACGATTTTACGCACGGGAGCTCACAGAGAAAGATATAGGTTCTGTCCCGGGGGCCTGCAAATTAAACTGATCATCGATTCTTAGAGAATAAAATGCTTCATCTATTGTACGTTTGTACGCATGGGAGCTCACAGAGAAACATGTAGGTTCTGACTCGGGGGCTGCAAATTAAACTGATGATCTATTCTTAGAGAATAATGAGCTTCAACTATTGTACGTTTGTACGCATGGGAGCTCACAGAGAAAGATGTAGTTTCTGTCCCGGGGGCTGCAAATTAAACTGATGATCGATTCATAAAAGTATAACCAGCTTCATCAATGTACGTTTGTATGCATGGGAGCTCACACGGAACGATGTAGGTTCTGTGTCGGGGGCTGTGAATTAAACTGATAATCGATTCTTAGAGAATAACGAGCTTCAACTATTGTACGTTTGTACGCGTGGGAGCTCACAGAGAAAGATGTAGGTTCTGTCCCAGAGGGCTGCAAATTAAACTGATAATTGATTCATAGGAGAATGACTAACTTCAACTATGTACGTTTGTAGGCATGGGAGCTCACAGAGAAAGATGTAAGTTCTGTCCTGGAGGGCTGCAAATTAAACTGATAATTGATTCATTAGAGAATAACCAGCTTCAACCATGTACGTTTGTACGCACGGCAGCTCACAGAGAAAGATGTAGCTCATGGAGGCAGCCAGATGATCAGTGTTTGTGTAGCAGCTTAGACTAAATGGAGGAAAAGGGGTCATACTTCCTGTAGGAGGAGGTACCTGTGGGGAAAGGGACAGGTCAATTGTGGTGAAAATAGCATTGTCGTCTTACGTACTTACCAGAGTCTCTGAAGTGGTAAGAAATGTCCCCGGGAGTCACTCTCTTTCTGCGAAGAGGCATTTCTGCAAATCTGGATTTCCTTTACAAAAGGGGAATTTCACTCTACTATTAGGCAGTGAGGGGAAGTAACGAGCTTTTCCTGCGTCTGCTGCTTTGCAACCACCTGTAGCCGTATTTCAAGGTGGGACCTTGTGGCCCCCTTTGGAGGGAACCCGGGAGATTGGCAGAAGCCCCCCCCGGTGGGGGCGAGAGGCAGGGGACACAAGTCCCCCTAGAGGACCCAGTCCTCACCTTGATTCCAGACCCGGGAGGGAACACTCCTCTGTTGTTACGAGTCCCTGGAAGAGCGGCCGTCGGTGATGGCCACCCTGGGAAAGTCCTGGCGTCTGAGAAACAAAATGGAACGAGACAAATTGCCTTGACCCGCTCACACGTCCCCCAAAGGGGGGAGAAATCGCATTTCTCTTTTTAAATTTTTTTATTTTAATTTCTTTAATGTTTATTTTTGAGAGGGAGAGAGAGACAGAGAGACAGCGTGAGCAGGGGAGGGTCAGAGAGAGAGGGAGACACAGAATCGGAAGCAGCTCCAGGCTCCGAGCTGTCAGCGCAGAGCCCGACGCGGGGCTCGAACCCACGAACGTGAGATCATGACCTGAGCCGAAGTCGGACGCTTGACCGACTGAGCCACCCAGCTGCCCCCAGGATAATTTTAAATAAATTTCAATCCGAATGGAGTTCATCTGACGGCAAAAATAATCCCCGTTGCATTTTGTAACCCAGAGTGCAACTGTTTGATACCATAGATGTTCTCCTTAGAGGTCTGATGTGCGCATACATGAGATGCTCAAATATACGTTCACGCGGGGCCGACCTAGTTACACACTTTTATGCCCAACACTTCATGAGGCTTGGAAGATGGTGTGCGTGCTTGCGTGTGGTTGTGTGTCGTTGTGTGTGCCTGTGTCTGTGCGCCGCGTGGGTCGTGTTAAGTGTGTGTGAACACGGGTGTGCGGCCGTGACCCCGCAGGGCCGTGTGCACAACGCCTGCCCGCTTGTCCAGGCCGCGGCCTGGGGCACTGTCCCCTCCCCTGTGGGCCCCCCGCTGGGCTCTAATTACAGGCACAGGGGACACATCGGCAGGAGAAAGGGAAAGAACCGCTAACTGTGCAGGACCAGGAGCTCCTGGAAGTCGGAGCCCCCGGGGGCTGAGGTTCCCTGGACTTTTTACCCGAAGAAACAACGGATTTGGGGCCAAGAAGGCTGGGCTGCGGCAGTGAATTCGCAGAAGTGACGAGCGTTGTCCCCAGACGCCTCCCAGTGTCCGTCTGTGCATCTCTCCCTGTGCGGGGCGGGCAGGGCTCCCCCCACCCCCACCCCCACCGTCCTTCCCGCTCTGTCCCTTCCTTAACCTGTTTTAATTCCAAAGAAGCACATTCGGGGACGCCCTGAACCCGGAAAGCCTCACGACTTGGATCGAGAGAAACAAAACAGAGCATCTTTGCTGTTTCCAGCCGAGTGAGAAAATTCAGCAGTTAAGGCCCAAAACGGTCCCCCCTCAGCCCGAGCCGAGACGTTAAATTCTGGAAGAACGTGAACCCACCGGAGGGGACAGGAAGGGACAGACAAGGCGGGCATCCCCGGTCCCCTGCAATTACACAAACGACTCTGAAGCGTGTCCCCTCGCCTCCACGGCGAGACCCGGAAGGTTCTAGACTCTGTGAGCTCCCGTCCTTGCAAAGAGGAACCAGCATTGTCCAAACCTTGGAGGGACACACAGCGCGTCTCCTCTGCAGGCTCGTTTTAAAAGGCTGAGTCTCAACAAAAGAAAAATCCTCGGATCAACAGATTCTTCGCCCTTGGAACATGGCCCCGGGGAGCTCACACCGCCCACAGCAGCCCTGAGGTCGGAGCAGAAAGCAGCCTGGGCAGCAGGGGATTTGGGAGGAAAACACCGGAGGGTGGGAAGCAGGGTGCGTCCCAGCCTGGCTCGGGGGTCCTGGGGGTGTGGACACGCCTGACGTCTTCTGTAAATACACGCACCCTCCCCAGCGCTGCTACGGGCGCAGAGAACACCGGCCCCGCTCTGCTGGGTGGGGTCACACCCTGCGGACCCCCAGACATAACGCGTCTGCAGCTTTAGTTGCCACTGAGGGACGCAGACACAGAGAGACCCAGAGACAAGGGGACACAGGGAGTGAGGTCCCCGTGCTGGGCAGCGACAGTGGAAAAGCCAATAGGCCCCACACCCGGGGAAAGACCGTCAGACACCAAATAAACCCCCGCAGTCAGACAACTGAGTGGACTTGCTCTCGTCCCCAGCAGAGCAAACGGAAAGCCCGGAATTACTTTTCTCCGGTTCTGACTCATCGGGGAAATTCCTCCTCCAACGTGGCAGGAATAGGCGTGTCCGTCCCCAGTGCAGGGCCCAGGAGAATTCCGGGGCTTTCCTCTCGCGGATTTTCTGCTGGACTCAGGACCGGAGGCCTCAGGGGGTGCGGACGACCTGCTTTTCGAGGGGCGTCCCGTTACTGAAGCCGGTGCTCGCACTCAGCTGGACATTGCATGCTGTGCTCTTCGATTTTCATTTCGATGCATTTACACGAAGAGGTCGATGTCGCCTTAAACACGACGGGTGTTCGGAACAAGGTTAGCTGGTACTCGGAAGTCTCCAAATCACTTACCGGCGATAAAATATTTCCTTCCCCCCAGATCACCCTGCCCGACGGACAGCACACGTGCAGGCGAGTCCCGACCAGTTCACTCCTGCCGTGCTGGCAAATGACGCTCTGATTCGACGCGCAAACACCGTCAGTAGGGGACTCTACAAATCAACGCGTGCTGCGTTCTGAGCTATTAATACACGCCAGACTGCGGCCTTGACCGGCAAACTTTTCTATCTGTTCATAGGACAGAACCCGTCTCCAGAAAAAATGGTTCTCGCACACTTTGTTCACAATTTCACTGGTCTGTATAATTCTTCATTCAAGTAAGTAACGAAGTTAAATGATTAGCAAATAAAATAACTTCATATGCGTGGATATTACTCATCTGTCATCCATCTTTTGTCCATCAGTCGTAGGTATCATGTGTCTATGTATCTATCTATGCGTCTACCATATTTATCTATCATCGATCAATCATATCCTTCTATGTATGTATGTATGTATGTATGTATCCATGCATCCATCCATCCATCCATCCATCATATTCATCCATCCCTGTATCTGTCTATCTCTCTCTCTATCTCTCTATCCAGCCATCATATATATGTATCTGTCTATTCATCCATCCATCCATCCACCTGTGTATCTATCTATCATATTTATCTATCACATAGCAATCATATCCATCCATATGTATGTAGGTATATACATCCATCAATCAATCTATCAGCTATCAATCATACCCTTCTATGTATGTATGCATGTACCTATCTATGCATGCATTCATCCATCCATCCATCCATTCATCCATCCACCATATTCATGCATCCTTATATCTGTCTATCTATCTATCTATCCATGCATCCATCCATCCATCCATCATAGTCATCCATCCATCCAACCATCCATCCATCCATCCAACCATCCATCCATCCCTCCATCCATCCAACCATCCAACCATCCATCCATCCATCCATCCATGCATCCATCCATCATAGTCATCCATCCATCCATCCATCCATCCAACCATCCATCCATCCCTCCATCCATCCAACCATCCAACCATCCATCCATCCATCCATCCATGCATCCATCCATGCATCCATCCATCCATCCATCCATCCATGCATCCAACCATCCATCCATCCATCCATCCATGCATCCATCCATGCATCCATCCATCCATCCATCCATCCATGCATCCAACCATTCATCCATCCATCCATCCAACCATCCATCCATCCATCCAACCATCCATCCATCCATGCATCCATCCAACCATCCATCCAACCATCCATCCATCCAACCATTCATCCATCCACCATATTCATGCATCCTTATATCTGTCTACCTATCTATCCATCCATCCATCCATCCATCCATGCATCCATCATATCCATCCATGCATCCAACCATCCATCCATCCATCCATGCATCCATCCATCCATCCAACCATCCATCCATCCAACCAACCATCCATCCATCCATCCAAACATCCATCCATCCATCCAATCATCCATCCATCATATTCAACCATCCCTATATCTGTCTGTCTGTCTGTCTGTCTCTTTCTCTATCTCTCTCTCTGTCCACCCATCACATATATGTATCTATGTATTCATCCATCCATCCATCCACCCGTCTATGCATCTATTATCTATCTACCTATGATCTATCTATGTCTACGTGTATCCGTTGCCTATCTGTCACCTATGTATCCATCCACGCATCTATTCATCCCGCTATCTGTGTGTCTTTCATCTATTAATCCATCTATTAGTCTATCAACTCATCTATTATGTGTTCATCTATGTACCACCTATACCTATGCACCTATCACTGACCCACGCGTCGGTACGGACTCATTCTTTTCCCCAGTGACCACATACACAGCATGATGTGAAACCAAGCAGCCACCACATTTCGACAGCATGTGCTGCGTAGGAGGGCTTTGCAAAGACTCCACATTCCTTTCTCTTCAGGAAGTGATCAGAGCCCTTCGGCGGTGCCGCCGGCTAAGCTGTGATTCCATTTGGATTTAATAAATGATTTCACGTAACCCTGCAAAGCCAACAACCGGGTCTAGATTTCGCGCACGGTGACAAGATGTGGGATATGCATTAACGAGAGAGGGGCAATGATGAACTTAACATTTGTCTGCTATGAATAAGATTTGCTGTAGATTTGTGTGTGTGTGTGTGTGCGTGTGTGCGCGACCCAATTATAGTTTCAACATCAATTTCCAAAATTACTCTCTCTGCTTTTGCTAAGGGTCAGCGACGCCTTATGGTTTATGGTATATCCATCTGTTCAGATTTTTTCCAACATTTTAACAATTTCCGTTAATATTTCGACTCCACCAGTGATGTTTAGAACGCTAAAGCGTTTCGACTCGGGGTTGATCCCAGTGTTTCAAAAGCACTAGTTGGACTCACACTGTCTGAAGTGGAAGAATTTATTTTTCAGGGGAGTGGAATTTCCTCATGGCTTGGATACATTTTTTAATGTTTATTCATTTGAGAGAGAGACAGAGTAGGTGGCACACAGCGAGGGAGACACAGAATCCAAGGAAAGGCTCCAGGCTCTGAGCCGTCAGCACAGAGCCCGACGCGGGGCTCAAACCCACGAACCGTGAGATCATGACCTGAGCCGAAGCCGGACGCTTAACCGACTGAGCCCCCCAGGTGCCCGTCTACTACTTATTCCCGACGGGATCCTGACTGAGAAGAGGTGGAGTCTGTTACATTCCTACAAGGCTCCGCTCAGGTTAACAAAATGTGTAAGTCAAGGTGTTCGAAGAACTTCCCTCTATGGCCAATATCAATCACTTTTCTCCAAATCTTAGAATTCTTTCCTTTATTATAATAATAATAATAATAATAATAATGAAAGCCCTTTCCTTTATCTTGACCCCAGCAAGCTGTTTTCAATGAGATGAAATCTTGAGAATTGCTGCGCCTGCTTTGTGCTAGTCATTTCCAACCAGCTACTTTTTCCATTGACGTCGACGTGTGCGTGGAATTCTGCTCCTTCAGAAATTGTATTTCTTTCTCTGCTTCTGCAGCATAAAAGGTGTCTGCTGAGCTGGCGGGAGGCAGTGAGGTTTTAACAACGTTTGACTTT
Source organism: Cryptoprocta ferox (assembly GCA_028646485.1). Classification (NCBI taxonomy): domain Eukaryota; kingdom Metazoa; phylum Chordata; class Mammalia; order Carnivora; family Eupleridae; genus Cryptoprocta; species Cryptoprocta ferox. The sequence continues at coordinate 104,699,107 of CM053579.1, forward strand.
TCCTCAAACGCATCCAAGACTCAAATCAAACGAGTAACGGTCAATTCCGCGCTATGTATTACAAAGATCCATTAAAACAACTGTAGAGAATTTTTTAAGTTTTGCTAAAATACCAAGCGGCAGGTCAGGAATAACACTTTGCGACTGCTTCGTTTTCAACCCTCAGATACACACAGAGACCCAGGATAATCCACTGGCCTCTGGGCAGTTACCTAATATGGAAACTCTTGTGGGTTAAGTGGTGACTCCCAAAATATATGTCCAAGTCTTAACCCCAGAACCTTTCAAACTGACCATATTTGGGGAAGAAAAAGATTTTTACAGATGGAACGAAGCTAAGAATCTTGAAATGAGGTCATTTTAGTTTAGGGTGGGTCCTAAATCCAATGACAGTATTGTTATGAGACAGAAGACAAGAGACACAGACGCAGAGGAGAAGGTATGTGAAGACAGATGGAGGCAGAGACGGGAGGACGTGGGCACAAGCCCAGGGATGGCTGGAGCCTCAGAAGCTGGAAGAGGCAGGAAGGACCTTTCCCCAGAGCCTCAGGGGGGAGCACAGCCCTGCCCCGCCTGGATCTCAGCAGCCCTGCCCCGCCTGGATCTCAGACACTGGTGTCTAGAGCTGGGGGAGGGCGGATTCCTATGGTTTTCAGACACCGAGTCCATGGCCATTGCCCCAGAACCATCCTGTAGACCCTTTCCCAGAACTCTTGGCCTCTAACTTTTTGGCCACACCCGTTTCCTTGGTCTTTTTATGCAGCAATCACTCGTTGATACAGAAAGGCCAGGGACGCTGTGTCTGCACAATGGAACACGCAGAGTAGAACGGGAAAATAGATGCACTGGGAAAAGGGAAGTCAGAGGTAGTCAGGACCATTTGTTCAGTGTAGGAGTCCCTCCCAAGGCAGCGTGCGTTTGTAAACGTACAGTTTCAAATCACTATCCTCAACAATAATGGAAAGACTGGCTTTCAATCCGGGGGCAGGTGTGGTTTTGAAATGATTTCTTTAACACCGGCAGACTCTTTCTTGTATTCCCGCTCTTGTTGGACAACACAGGCGTTCTGCAAATCCGGGTTGGGGAGGGACGCCAGGTGGTCTGTCCTGGGCTCACACACACAGAGCGCACAGGTCAAGGCCATGTGGAATAGGAACATGGCCCTCTCTGTCTTTGCTTGTGGCTCTGTAAGGGGGTCAGAGAAAAGTGGCCCAAACCCGAAGATCTGAGGGCAGGATAACAGAACAACTCCTTCCCCTCTCCCTGTACGTTCTCACCATCCCATAAAGACACCAGATGGATCGACCCAAATGTGCCTTAGACTTACATTTACTGAACGTCTCAAAAATGCAGCTTTGGGGGGTGTTCAAATGTGAAGGTTCAAATGTTACGTGAAGATTGGAGGTCAAAAAGTCAACAGGGGCAGCTGGGGGGCTCAGTCGGCTGAGCATCCGGCTTCGGCTCCGGTCATGATCTCACGGTTCGTGGGTTCGAGCTCCGCGTCGGTCTCTGTGCTGACAGCTCGGAGCCTGGAGCTGCTTCAGATTCCGTGTCTCCCTCTGTCTCTGCCCCTCCCTTGTTTGCACCCTGTCTCTCTCTGTCTCAAAAATAAACAAACATTAAAAAAAATCAACAGATAACTTTTAGGGGCGCGTGGGTGGCTCAGTCGGTTGAGTGTCCCGTTCTTGATTTCGGCTCAGGTCCTGATCCCACAGTTCCTGATTTCCAGCCGCACGTCGGGGCTCTGCACTGACAGCGTGGAACCTGCTTCGGATCCTCTGTGTCCGATCTCTGTGCTCCTAACACACTCAAACTCTCTCTCTCAATAAACACATAAACTTAAAAAATTATAAAAAACAAAAAAATCAACGGATAACTTTTATAACCCCCTCAGTTCCTGGTAGACTTCTATTGAATTTCTGGTCAAGCACGGATGCTTACTTTGAAGAGCTAGCCCTGTCGGGAGATGGCAGAGTGGACAGGACAGGTAAGGAGATGGGGAACACCAGCGTGGACGATTAAACCCCTTGGGCGGTTTTCTATGGCTGAAAAGTGAGGTCCAGACAGGTGACGAGGTCACGGCTTGCACGCGCAGGCCACGAAAACACAACGGGGGGCCGTTATGACCCTTCTCCAAAGACGTTCAAGGCTGCAGTGAGGGGAATACGTGCAATATTATAAGCTCAGAACAGGCTCCGGAGGAGGGCGGGTGATTTCTTCTATCCGCAGAGATCAGCGTCCGATCCGCAGAGAACTTCCCGCTGCACGTTTCCATGCAGTTGCCTCGAGTCGGGGAGGCAGTTCCAGACAGACCCAGAGCTGTAGGGCACCTTCCCTCAGAGCCCTGTTAGCCGTGCGTTACAGGAACCAACGACCGTCATTTTCTTCGTATCTGGAAAATACGCCCCGAGTTGTACGAACCGCTGGTCCGTGTTGCTGTGAAAAGCACACGCCCCAAGACCAGTTCCGTCTTCGTCCCGACATTAGAATGTAAGATGAAGACAAGGATGGTGTCCACGCCCCCGACAGACGCGCCTGCCCGCATAGCGCCCCCCCGACGTGCTTGCCGAGTCACGTAAGGAGCATCCACGCTTCTGTCGAGAGCAGATTTTAACTCACGAGAGAAAATAAATGCATCGGAAGCAGCATGGGTGGTTCTCGATGCGCCGCGCTTGCGCCGCATCTCCTTGGAGGTAATAATTGTTCGGCGCAGACAACATGACCTCGGACTCCTCCGTTCCGAAAAGCCGTGTGTCATAAGCGCTGTTTCTCTTCCTTCGCACGCCTTCCCCACGTCCAATTAGCAGCACATCCAGTTATGTCTACTGGGAGCCCGTGTCTGGAATCGAGCCGTCCTTTGCCTTTCCCAGTGCCCTTCTTGCGGGCCAGCCCACCATCAGCACCCGCGCGGCCTGGGCCACCGCCCCCTCCTCTCCCGTCCCCGTGTCCTGTGGCCCTGCCGGAAGCCACCCAGCTTTGATCGTCAACCCAGCTCCTCCCCGCCCTTTACCATCAGCCTGCAGATCGCTCTTACCTGAAACACCGGGAGCGTCGGGACAGGCTCGTGCTCATTCAGCGCCACCCAGAATTTCGGAGCTGCCGACGAGAAGCGCCGAAGCTTGCCCGAGAAGACACCCTCAGGGAAATCACCAGCACTCAGGGCCCATACTGTCAAACCCAAGTCCCTCTCCCGCATCCATAAGGCGTCCCCGTCCCCACATCCATAAGGATGTGCAAAGAAGGAGCCCAGCGTTTTGATTCTGCACGGTCCCCCTCAAATGATACAGCCCGTCCCGACCCAAAGGACGAGGCCCCCAGGCTGCGCGTGCTTGGGCCATTATTACTCGTACTGAGAGCCGACGAACGCAGGTTTAGATACAGAAAGCCTGTCATTGCAAATATGCCAACGGTGAGTGTTTCTTGCAGTTGGCTTCTGGGAACGGTCCCTCGGGGTGACAGGGCGTTTGGATCGCTGAGTAAAATTCTGCTGAAAGAAAACACAGATTTCTTTACGGTTAAGAAAGGACACAGGTGAAAGACATGGGGGGGGGCGGTATTTGCAGTTTCCTGGTGGGTCCAGTGCTTGCCTTTTATCTAAGTGCAATGGGCAAAGGGGGCACCCGGGTGGCTCAGTCGGTGAAGAATCCGACTCTTGACCTCAGTTCAGGGTCTTGATCTCAGGGTCATGAGTTCAAACCCCAGGTTGGGCTCCACGTTGGGGGTGTGAAGCTTGCTTAATAAAATAAAATAAGGGGCGCCTGGGTGGCTCAGTCTGTTGAGCGTCCGACTCCGGCTCAGGTCATGATCTCACAGTTCGTGGGTTCGAGCCCCGCGTCGGGCTCTGTGCTGACAGCTCGGAGCCTGGAGCTGCTTCTGATTCTGTGTCTCCTTCTCTCTCTGCCCCTCCCCTACTTGCACTGTGTCTCACTCTGTCTCTCAGAAATAAATAAATATTAAAAAAGTTTAAAAAAATAAAAATAAAATAAAATAAAATAAAATAAAACTGAAAATAAAAGAAAAGCAATGGGAACTGGAACACATCCCTGGGGAAGCAGCAACGATCGTTGTGAACCAGAAATCCACACTTTCCACCCTGATCCCCACCCACTGCTGCATGGCCACCATGCAAATCCCAGCCCCCTAACCCTTGTCCCCGAGGAACCCAGATGGCCCACAGACACTGTCACCAGGACAGTTGGGCTGAGCCAATCTTTCCGCTGGGTTCCGGACACTCACTGCGGCCAGAGGCTGGGGCGCAGTCGCAGACGTCCCACAATGCGAGCCCTACGGGGCTTCGCCATCTATCCACCCATCCAAGCCGCAGTTTCCTCCTGAAAGCCAAGGGCATCCAGACTCACGTTTCTTGAGGGATTCTGAGTCTAAAATGCCGTGGCAGGGAGATGTTCCGTTTCCTTAGACACGCCATGTCCAAGGCCAGAAGAGCAGACGCTGACGGCAACAAAACATACTGGAATCACTTGCATGCGTGTCCCACCTCGAATTGTCATTTCCTGCCCCATCCCCGGGGCAGGGGGGTTTCTCAAGACGGGAGAAGTGATGCTTCTTTGTTGCACATTTGCCTGGATTCTTCTAGGTGTTCGATTAATGCTTCACTATACTCAGAATGGAGGAGCAAACACACATCACAAATACTACTCGTAATCAACGTGTGATTGCTTAAAAACATGCAGATGGTAAAGTATGCACGCGCAGTGTTCTCTCTAGGTCTGACGGTGTGTGTTTCTTTAATTTCTGCTTTCTGCTGTTCTTACCGGAAAATGTAAGCCAGGACCTCCCCATCTTATCATTACCTCTTAACCTGCACAAAGCAGGTGGCGGTGAATTTCTTGATCCCATCCGAGGAGACACATTGAAAAGGTGTCCATGCCTCACAAATTCCTTTCTCAGGAATGCAGGTTAAACTTATGCTATTTTCATTTTTGAAAAATGAGAGACATGTATACATTTTAAAAAGTTGTTTCTTGGGAATTTTGAGTCAGGGATGCACACGGCTATATTAGTGTGCCCCCTCGTGGTTAAATTAACCTAATGATTGAAAGCATCTATGGCTCAATAAAGCTTAGATTATTAGCTATTGAGGATGGGGGAAAGAAAATAATTGTTTTAGATATAAAATAATTTTTAGAGTATTTTTAGGTTCATGGCAAGATTGGAAAGAAGGCGTAGCCGCCATAATATCAACTTAGGCAAGAGAGCTTTTACGCCAGGATGTATGTAGAGAGAATTTTATGATTTATAAGTCTATCTGGGACAATGGTTAACCAATGGCCATTTTGACAAGAGGCCAAGGCGTGCACCCGTTTGATCTATGACACACCTTACATTCTAAACTACATATTTTAAGGTATCTCCAAAACACCTCATCAAAAAGCAACTACTTACCTACGCTCTGCAGGGGGCAGTGTGCTGAGTCCTTTATAAGAATTACCTCCGTGAATCTCCGCAGAAGTCCTGTGACGTGGCTGTGGTTGTTACTGGCATTTTTTACTTAACATTCTTTTTTTTTTTATATATATAAGTTTACTTATTTATTTAAGACGGAGAGAGAGAGAGAGAGAGAGTGAGTGGGGCAGGGGCGGAAAGAGAGGGAGACACGGAAGCTGAATCAGGATCCAGGCTCCGTGCTGACAGCACAGAGGCGAACTCACAGACCGTGAGCTCACGACCTGAGCTGAAGGCAGACGCTTAAGCGAGTGACGCCGAAGCAGTCAGCGGGCCACAGGCACGGGGCTGGTGAACGTCAACCACTACTGACGACTGTAGGCCATCTGTGTCGTGTGTGCAGGAGGCAGAGGTGTCCTCGGCTGTACATGGCTCGCTTTTCCCTACAGCCGTCACCTCAGTGTGTGTGGCTTGGGGACGTGGAAGGGACAGAGCTGGGACCTGGGAGCACTCCTGAAGCGTGTGTCACTAACCTGAGGTCTGGAGTGGGTCCTTCTCTGGGATGTGGCCTTTCTCGGTCAACCCCCTTAACCACTGCCCCCTCTGTGTCCTTCACCCAATAAAATACGGGGATTTGGTGAGAAAGTCTCGGGATATCTCTTCTGTGAGATCCTAAGTTCAAAACGAACCTTCCCGTAAGCCGTGTCATAAAATAAGGATGTGTTGGAAATCTTCGCACAAGCAGCGGTCGAGGAATGACTGAGCCTGTGCAGCTGACCGTTTACGGACAGACAAGGTCCAAGACGCCTTCCTGAGACCACTCAGAAGACAAGCACTATCCGATATTAACGCAGTTCTTTGTGTCTGAGAGTTGTGTATGTGTACGTGCAGTGTGCTCCCCTGAGCACGTTACACGACGGTCTCCGAGGCCCGGATACTTTATCGGTTACGTAGAGCAGCGGATTGAAGGCTCTCCTTGCAAAAGCATATGTTAAGATCATAACCCCTGGTCCTTGTGAATGTCTTCTTCCTTGGAAATAGGATCTTGGCCGATGCTCAGATGACATCTTATGAACCTCCCCCCCCCCCCAACTTTAAAGAGAAGGGGCCTTGGGGGCAGGCACACAGAAAGGGGAAAAGACCCCAGGAAGACGCTGATGGCGACCAGAGTCATGCGTCTATGAGCCAAGGGACCCTGAGGATTGCGGCCACCACCAGAAGCTGGGACAGATCCAGGCAGGGAGGGATTCTACCCGTAGCCTCGGACAGAGCACGGCCCCGCCGACGCCTTGATTGTGCAGATCTATCAAGGCGTCCCAGGCAAACTCACGCAAGGACTCCTACCCAAATCCTGGAGGGGAAGTTAGACTCCATGAACTCTCTGGCACATCCTCAGGGGAAAATGCACGCACCTGCCCCTCCCAAATCTTTGGATGAAAATAAATCCTTCTGCTCAGCAGCTTACCAGCTACTTTACACAAACTGCTTTCAGTGCATTATTATTTAATCCGTATTATGTTTCAACTACTCAATTATTTCAATGACTCAATACAAATTCAATCATAATTTCAATTATTATTCTTTAATGGCTGATTTTTTTTTTCTCTTTCCTTTTCCCTGTCGACGCGTTAGGTGCACACAGGACCTCGATACTCCCTTATCACCGAGAACAGAGAAGAAGTTGACAGACAGCGTCACCACCAATGGGCATTTAGTAATCGGGAACGGTAGAGAAACCCATGGGCTCTCCAATTCCTTCCTTGAAATCTTCCAGGATTCGTTGACTTTGGCTGCCTCTGCTCAATCTTTGCTCCTCCTCAGGCCCCCGTGGCAGACGTTTCCCCTTCCGTGTCGCACAGACAAAACGGGAACACCCCACAGCAAGGCTTCAGCCATGTGTTGTCCTGATTCAATTCAGAGAGCTGGTGCTGGACGGGAATGATGCTTTTCTCGTGTTCCTGCACGGCGCTGGCCACCGTCTGGATCACCACATTGAACAAGGGCTCCGAGTCCGGCGTCAGAGGTGTGGACTCGGAGGGGTCCCTGGTGAGGTCGAAGAGCAGAGGAGGGTCATGGTAGGTGACCAGCTTTCCCGAACATTGGCAATATTGGGTCTCATAGCAGCCTTGGGCTCCAGGCGGCTGGAACACAGGTGTCACGTAATGAACCTTCCACACTGCCTCGCCTGCACAAGAAAAGACATGTCAGAGACATCCAACCTACGTGCCGACCGACCTTGTGTTCTGCATTCGCAGGCACGCCCCATTGCCCCCAGGTCATGCTAAATATCATTCAATCCTTAGAACAACACGAAGAAATCAGACTCCCCTGGTTTAATTTTATATATCCCTGGAACCAGCCACACAGTTTGCATCTCAAGACATATTATTCCTTGAAGACATCCCCCTGCCTTCCTAACGACAATGATTCTTAGAACGTTGTCCCAGAAGCTATTTCCAGTGGCCACCCTAGAATAGGTGGACTCGTGGCAACAAAGTGTTGAGAACAGACTTGAGCGGCTGTAATCTTGGCATCGACAGCAGGGAGGGGCTCATGTACTCACTGTCCTTCGGATGCCAGCGCGCCGCGTGGAGAAACGCACCGCAGTAGTGGAACAAGAACTCATGCTCTGAGCGCTCGACGTCTCCCTGAAGCAAGGGAATGAGGTCCTGGCCATCGATCACCCTGCAGATACACGCAGAAGACGTCAGGCAAAGGGAAGTCGAACACCGGCTCTTTGAAGCATGGTCAGTGCGTTGCATGATGTTTCCCGGGTCCAGACAAGAGTGTGCTCACTGTTCCGGAAATCCACACACAATGTCAGGGACATTACACTCTCATGGGAAACACAGGGGGGAAAGATGTAAGCTTTGATAGGGAAGTGATGAGAGAGAGGAATGCGTCCATGCATGTCCTTGTCAAGAGCATTTGCGGATCTGCCCACAGAAGCTCTCAGAAGCCTGGTGTTCTGGATGACGTCACAAACCAGAGCTTCATGGGGCACCTGGTGGCTCAGTCAGTTAAGCATCTGACTCCTGATTTCAACTCAGGTGTTGATCTCGCGGTTCATGAGTTCGAGCCCCACATCAGGCTGTGCACTCACCTGCTTCAAATTCTCTCTCTCTCTCTCTCTCTCTCTCTCTCTTTCTCTGCCCCTCCCCTGCTCTCTCTCTCAAAAGTAGATAAACATTCAAACAAACAAACGAACAAACAAATCGCAATTTCATGTGCAATTGCCTTTCTGCTCTGAAAGGGCAGCTAATAAACTGCTAAACAATCTCATACCTTTTCTCTTATATTAGAAAAACGGGCCTTCTATCTCATGTTAGAAAACAGTAATAATAAAACCTACCTTGTCATAGGAAATACCATAATAAGTGTCTGATAATCCTAAAAATTATCATGAAAGAAATAACACTCTCATTATTCTCAGGTATGATGATTGCGTGTGTTGATAATCCCTTAAAAGCGTACTGTGGACTAATTAAGTTTACTGAGGTCACAAACATAGAATTTTATTTCTGTATCTTAGCAATGAACACCTGGGAGATCCATTTTTTTTTAACTAGCATTTACTGCAGCATCACAAAACACTTTGTCCAATGTTAAAACTTTGTGTACTGAAGCCATAAGACATCAGAGAAGAGAACTGAATGTCAGAGAGGAAAACAATGTTCATAGATCGGGAGACACCACCCAGAGTAGCTTAAATCATTGTTAAAAAGAAGGAACTAGTTTGAGGATTCGTACTAAATCATTCCAGAATTTAGTACAAAGCAAGAGTAATCAAGCCACTGTAGTCAGGTCCTAAGGGTGCGCATGTGAATCAGTGAAACAGGGGACAGTCCAAGAAATAGACCAATACCTATGTCTGTAAATTGCTTTTCAACAAATGTCCAACGTAATCTGGTAGAGGAAGAGGAAGAACCGTCTTTCCATAAATATCACTAGAGCAAGTGACTATCTAAATGCAAGAAAAATAAATCTCGACTCATACCTCACACTGTATATAAAAATTATCTCAATATGGACTATAAGCCTAAATGTAAAACCTGAAACTGAAAAAAAAAAAAACCACTGGAAGAAATCATAGCAGAAAGCCTTTGTGACCTTCGAATAGAAACACGCTTTAGATACATTACAAAAATTACAATCTGTAAAAGAAAAAAAGAGGGTCCTGCATGGCTCAGTTGGTTAAGCACCTGACTCTTGGTTTCAGCTCAGGTCATGATCTCATGGTTTGTGGGATCGAGTCCTGCACTGGGCTCTGTGCTGAGCATGGAGCCTGTTTGGGATTCCCTTTCTTCCCTCTCTCCCTCTACCCTTCCCCTGCTTAAGTGCACGCAATGTATCTCACAAATAAATAAATAAATATTTACAAAAAATTTAAACAGCTTTAAAAAAAGGAAGAAAAGTAAATTGACCCTTATCAAAATTGAAAAGTTCTCATTTTCAAATAACAAGATAAGAGAATGAACAGAAGGCAGAGAATGGAAGATACGATTGGCAAAACACAAATCTGATGAGGAATTTGTGTTCAGAATATATAAAAAAAAAAAACTCTTACAATTCAACAATAAGAAGAAAATAAAATGCCCAATTTAACCAAAAAAAAAAAAAAGTGGGCAAATGGTTTGAACAGACACTTGGCAAAGAATGGGCACGAATGGGCCAATAAGCACATGGAGATGTGTCCAACACCATTAGTTATTAGGGAAACACCAATCAACACCATGATCAGATCCAACCACATAGTTATTATAATGGTTATGATGGAAAAGGATGACCATAGCAGGCGTGGCCAAGGATGTGGACCAACTGGAAATCATACATACATTGCTGGTGGGAACGCCAAATGGGGCTGCCATTTTGAAAGTCCATCTTACAATTTCTCATAAACATTTATTGATAATATAACCCATATTTCCGCTCTTGGTCATTTACTCCAAAGAAATAACAATTGATATCTACATAATGACCTCTATGCAAACATCCAACGCAACTTTGATCATAAAAGGCAAGTTTCTTTCTCCAAGGCACACATGCCTTTCAAAATTTCATGGAGTCCCTCAGCTCAGTTTTCCACTTTAGAGTAAAAAAAATTACAGGGAATAAATATAATATTTTTGTAGAGCTAATTCTGCAAAAAATAAAAACCAAATCAATTATATGAAGGAAATCCTAATCAGAGCTCAGAGGACAATGTTTCTCGGGATTGTAATTCTGCATAACACTTTGAGTCCAATATACAGATTATACCAATGTCCCAAAGGTAATGCTCCCCACTGATGTCTTAGAAAATTATTTTTATGACCGTGATTGGCTCAGTTAAGTAAAAAGGTACAGGGGCGCCTGGGTGGCTCAGTCACGTACGTGTCCGACTCTTGATCTCAGCCTAGGAGCTCGGGTCTTGAGCTCACGGTTTGTGAGTTCAAACCCTGTGTTGGGCTCCTCACTGGTCATGAAGCCTACTTTAAAAAAAATTCTATATCTACACTAACATTACTATGGTTTTTAAAAAATGGATCACTTAAGGGTGCGTGGGTGGCTCCATTGGTTAAGCATCCAACTTCGGCTCAGGTCATGATCTCACGGTCCGTGAGTTTGAGCCCCGCGTCGGGCTCTGTGCTGACAGCTCGGAGCCTGGAGCCTGCTTCAGATTCTTTCTCTCTCTCTCTGTCAAAAAAAAAATTGATCCTTTAGCTCAGATTGATAAATATGCTTCTTAGGAGAATGGGATTGTATTCCGTTACCATTTTATATAAATTCTCAATAAGTCCTATTATTCCCTAAAAGGAAGGTTAAAAAAAAATGAGTAGCTCTTTTCTGCTATTTCTAATTTGCCTTGGGATTCATTCTACGTTCCTTCCGAACCAAGTGAAGACGGGAACATTACAATCAGTCTTTGGGCTTCCAAGGAAGACGTGCCAGTGGGTTGGAGCCGCTAGAATCAAGTATCCAAAAGTCACCTTGGTCCGTTGTCTCCAGGGAGGGGCAGGATGCACTAGGAAGTGTCTCGTCTTGGGATTGAAAATCATCACGATAGACATTCGAGTACTCATGCAATGTCCTACCTTCACGTCAGCCTCCAGATCTCGCAGAGCAGAATTCAGGGAACCGTTTTTCCTCTTGATGGAGGAGTGTTTTACCCGCCCCGTGCTCATCCCCAAACCTCCCCACTGAAAACCATACAGTGTCAGAGGCCGGTGTCTGGTGCACCCATGACATTCAAAAGGCACAGCCACAGACAAACCTCAACTTCCCTGGGTACCTGTGGAGGTGGAGTTCGCCGCCTTGGTCCCGACCGCTCTGAAAACAACAATGACGTGAACAGACGCTGTGACATCACCTGTCCCGAGGGACCGTGCTTCCCGACACGGCCGCCAGCGTGGGGAAGATGTCCATCAGACTTGTCGGCTCCTCAATCACCTTCCCAGCTGGAAGTCTTTCCGGCCAGCGGACCAGTCCCGGGACGCGAATTCCACCTTCCCAGCCGCCCATGCCTTTCCCACCTACGGGGTGAGGCAACAGACTTTCAGGTAAAAGGGTCGTGGTGGCCAAAGGGTTTAAAAATGTATTTAAAATGCATTCAGAGTGTTTAAAATATATTTAAATGTCCTTAAAATGTATTTAAAAGTATTCACATGTATTTAAAGTGTATTCAGATGTACTTAAAAATTAATATCCGCGCAGACGATGCGCTCGGAGCCAGCACGGTGCAGTCCTGAGCGGGTCAGCAGTACGTATCCGTGGAATTCCTTTTCCTTGGGCTGCTGTTATGTTGTCAACTGAATAACGGATCGTATTTGATCTGGGGTATTAGCGCTGCCTATTCTGTCTGCCTACATGACTGTCACCCCACGTTACACCTGCTTTGTCCCCAGCCGCTTTCACACCTTTGCTCAAAGGTACTTTCTCGGTCATTTCTGAAGACACACTTTCAAATGACAGCCCCACCCCAGAATTTTTTCGGGCTTTTTTGCTTTTGTTTTTGTAGATTTACTAACATATCCTAAAATTTAGTCATTCTTTGTTTTTCCTGGTGTGACTCTCTTCACGACAACGTAAATTCACTGAAGGCAGAGATACATTGCTTTGGGCCACTCCTGACTCTAGAACCCATGAACACACGTTGAATGAAATAGTATGGATTTATGCTAACTTATTACCCAAACCAGGGCATTCTAGAAAATGCACGTAGGAGTCAGCAATGACCCCACGACACAGGCAGAAACCAGGGTTCCCTTGAAGCAGGAGGAATGACCATCCTACAAGTGTTCATGGATTTTTATTTTTTCGTTAAATTACTCAATCACAGCATGTTCAGAAATGCAGATCTGTTTAAATGTCCTGATAGGCAAAAATAGAATTTTAAGAATGCCAATTTCCATTATGAGATTTATGTGATGTCCTAAGCCTGCGCTTAACTTGTGCTCCGATGCCTCACAGTCAGAATGAGGCAGAGGCGATTCCCTTCACACGAAAAAACATGATTTCCTACTTTATCTATATTGTTATCATTTGTACAATTATAGATTCGGTTGTTCTGCATTCCATAGGAAAGCATGAATATCGTGAATATTTTCCTCTAGAAAACACTTTGAAATGCCTTTCAATACACATGCTAACACGTACTGAGCTTCTTCTAGACAATTTCCTGATCACAGCATGATATGTATTATACAGACACGGACAATGTGCTGCCTAATGGAACACGTTTTCACGCACTAAGTGTTGCGTCAGGACAAGGAGTCGTTATCTGCGCATTTAATGATAAAACCAGAGACACGCTTGCTACTGTGTGTTTTAAGCCATGTTCTTACAAGGCAGCACCACATCTTCCTTCGTAACCCAGGAGCCTCTGCTTTTTGTCCTCTGCAGCCTGGCTACCACGTTTTTCCATACTGAGTCTTCTTTCGACAGCCTTATAAATGTAATCAACGAGTAGATAGATATTCAGTTCATTGGCAGAGTCGTGCAAAGGCACATGGTTATATTAATACTTTATAATCTCACAGGGTTCCCAGGGAGGGAGATTTCTAGATGGGACTTCAGCACAGCACCAGCCAAATAAAATGAATTTGTTCCCTTTTTCATGCATTCATCGGTTCACTTCATGGATTTCCATTATCATGAGCACAAGAAAGCTTATTTACAGCCAGACCCGGCTCACCATCCCCCTCGTCACCTTTGTATATTCCGTTCCATCCCCCGACCTGGGCGTGGCCCACCCGTGCCTCCAAATGCCCGCCGTGATCTGATGTAAAGTAGACGAGCGTGTGGTTCCTCACACCAAAATCATCGATGGCATCGAGAAGCTTGCCTGAAATAGAAAAAAAAAAAGAAGGAAAGGAAAAGAAAAGAGAATAGAAAAGAAGAGAAAAAGAAAAGAAAAAAAGAAAAGAGAAAAAAAGAGAAAAGAAAAGAAAGGAAAGGAAAGGAAAGGAAAAGAGAAAAGAGAAAAGAAAAGAAAAAAAGAAAAGAAAAAAGAGAAACGAAAAGAAAAGAGAAAAGGAAAGAAAGGAAAGGAAAAGAAAAGAAAAGAGAAAAGAAAAGAAAAGAAAAGAGAAAAGGAAAGAAAGGAAAGGAAAAGAGAAAAGAAAAGAAAAGAAAGGAAAGGAAAAAAGAAAAGAGAAAAGAAAAGGAAAAAGAGAAAAGAAAAGAGAAATGAAAAGAAAAGAAAAGAGAAAAGGAAAGAAAGGAAAGGAAAAGAGAAAAGAAAAGAAAAGAAAGGAAAGGAAAGGAAAAAAGAAAAGAGAAAAGAAAAGAAAAAAAGACAAGAAAAAAGAGAAAAGAAAAGAGAAACGAAAAGAAAAGAGAAAAGGAAAGAAAGGAAAGGAAAAGAAAAGAAAAGAGAAAAGAAAAGAAAAGAAAAAAGAAAAGGGACAGAGTAATGAATGTCATGATGAGCCCTGGGCTATAATGTTACTCTGTTACTTCTGTGGGAATCACTGCAAAAATGTTTCTTATCCACGCGGCACCTGCGTACGGTGGGAGATAGTGTGAACTCCAGAACACTGTGTGGCTGTGAACTTCTTCTCAGTTCCTCAACCACATCGCATGCTGGACGGACGACTGTTACATTGCTAAAGAAAATCGATCTATTTTTTATTATTACCATCATCCATTGCTATATTATTGCGTAGCACTATTGGCTTTTTTTTTTTTTTTAAAGATTTTACGATACGGATGCCAACGTTTACACCTGTGGCCCCCGAGTTACGTTTTGCTTTTGCTGATTTTTCTTTTCGGGGCGTCATTGTTTCTATTCTTGATCTTCCATGGACTCCTTTATTAAGGAGTGAAACGGTTACATTGCTGCTAATTGTTCCTCTGTTTGCAAGGAGCCTGAGGCACACGATTTAAGAGGACGCCTTTGGCATTTCGTGAGGCCTCGGGCTCTTTGCCCCCGTCCTGACTTCCCTGTGTTTTACGTGCTCTGCGCTCACGTGCTGTTGTGAACCGTGTGTGCGTGTGTCTGGGCCTGCGTACGGCATGCCCGTCCTCTCTGGGTCTCTGCGTCCCTACCTCTTATCTTCGTGCAAGAACACCTGTCCCTTCTTGCAAGGGACCGACTCTAATGACCCCATCATCCCTTGATTCCGTCTGCAAAGTCTCGATTTCCAAATACTGTCCCATTTACCAGATTGCAGCACTTACAACGTGGACCTTTTTGGGGGCTCTGGGGGACACAACGCAACCCCCAACGCCGACTTCGTCTGATATATTCCATGCCTGTCACTGTGAGTTGGTGACCTTCCTCCCACACCCTCCCCCTCACTGGACCGTCTCCACTGCTACCTGTTACGGCCTCCCTGATCTGAAAGTCGAATGTCCTGAATGTCGTTTGGTGTCTTAAGGCTTATTTTCGATACCGTTTTCTTTGAGATCCTTTCCTTCAACTGGCCTCCTGTCAGACGTCCCTCAAGCCCTTGGTAAGGAGGATTCGCTTCCATTAGACTCACCTGGAGCCTCAATATTAATTTTGGAATCACTAATATTGTGTAAGAGTCACCATTCCCACCCACAATCTGGAATATTTCCATCCATGAAAGTCTTCTTTTGTGGGTCAGGTGCCTTCAATGCGGTCTCTCACTTTCTGAACATATTTCTATATATCGATTATCGGTCTTGGAGCTACTATGAATGATACCGTATCACCCGCTATATCTTGAAATGCGTTATTTTTTTAAATATTTATTCATTTTTGAGACAGAGGGAGACAGAGCACGAGTGGGGGAGGAGCAGAGGGAGAGGGAGACACTGAATCGGAAGCAGCTCCAGGCCCTGAGCTGTCAGCGCAGAGCCCGACGCGGGGCTCGAACTCAGGAACCGTGAGATCCTGACCTGAGCCGGAGTCGGACGCTCAACCGACTGAGCCCCCCGGGCGCCCCGGGATATTTTTAACATAAAGAAAAAGTATTACTTTTGGTGCGTATTTCTAACAGGAAACACTGTCACATATTAATGTATATACATGTATATTAGAGTATATACATACATATATATAAGCATAATAAACTAAATATACTATTACACTGAGTTTATACTAGGAATATACAATATAATGGTCTCAATATCATATATATTATCTCAATGCCTATATTATATATTATTGCTATAGTATTTATTAATGTAGCATGCTATTAATAATATAATATAATGATGATCTATGCATTTTTTCTATCATATAGTACGTGATATACTATTACTAATGATCTATGTATATGCTATATTATATTAGTATATTTTATATTATACATTATATATGTGAAGTGTATATTTAAGTTGGTGTTGGAAATCGTGCAAATATTTTCATGGCTACTACCTAATTAATAATTTTTTTGTTTTGCTTATGTTTGAGAGAGAGAGAGCCAGCAAAGCAGGGCAGGGGCAGAGGGAGGGAGACAGGACCCAATAAGAGCTCTGACAGCACAGAACCTGATGTGGGGCTAGAACTCATGACCCGTGAGATCATGACCCGAGCCGACACCAAGAGCCGCCCAGACGCCCTTACTTAGACTTCAGATATTCGTGTTATAGCTTGTCGTGAGACGTGCCTGTGCATAGGACCTCCCCAGACGCTTGTGCCCTCTCCCCGGCTCCCTCCTGCCGCGCCCAGGGGACCTGCCCGACACAGCCAGCCCGTACCCTAAGCCCAGCCGTCATCACGGCTGTGCACACAAGGCCCAGCCAAGCCTCCCCTCCCGCTCGCTCCCCTGTCCCATCCTTCCGCCTCCGGCTGGACTCTCACCATCTCCCCCTGTTCCCTGCGCACCTGCTCTGAGCTACCGAATTCTCCGGGACTCATTTCGGACGCCTGGCTAACTAGGTCCCAACCAGAGGACTTCCCCTGGGTTGGGTAAGGGATGTCATTTGCATTGAAAGCCTCTAGGCAGGTTTGAGGAAGCAGGAAGCCAGATGGGGTGGGGGCAGAGAGATTCTAGAGCTTTCCAAACAGCTGTGAAGTGACAGCCTGTAGGAGCCTGAGGGCTTACAGGACGCGTTAGAAGGACCTACCCGTGTTTCCTCATGTGTCCCCAGTACAACCTCCTGCCGTCCGCCGGCAGCCGCTGAGGTGACAGAGAGGAGTGCCCGGGTTGTGACCCTGCTCCCCGGGAACCTGCCCTGTAACCCCGAGCGATCCCCCGGTGTCCCGAGCTCTCGTGCCCTCATCGGCCGAGGGGGAGGACGGGAGGCACACGGCCCCCATCTCCCCAAACCTTTACGGAGCTCAATCCACAACACGTGTCCCATGCGTCAGAGGCCCGATCCCGTCCGTGGATCCCGCTGTTGGCGGTTAAAGAGCCCTTCACGTACGCAGTGCAAGGCCGAAAGCCCGGGCAGAGCCCTACAAAACCTAACACAGAAAACGTTCTAACACGGAGATCAGACATTCTCGGGACTTGGGGTCTTGTTATAGCTTCCAGGGTGGAGATGTCGGAGACAATTAGACTTTTTTGTTTTTACTATTTCTGAAATGACACATGGAAACAGGGGACTGTTTGCCCAGAAGGCTCAGTTCTGCCCGGACAGACAGCATAGACGCGGCCCGGGGGTTACCCGCGCTTCGTTATTTCAAAACCTTTGTATTGATTTGCAACATTAAAGCAAGTAGAATGTGTTTTCGTTCTTTTTCCTGTTTTTACTGATCGCATCCTCACTTGGGGTTCGTGACAGAAGCACACACCACACACCACGCACCCCCCACCCCACACACCTATCCCTGCGTAAACACAGAACTGTGTGCCTACATTTCGTTAAAGACCATTTATATTTAAAATACTTTTTAAATGTTTTCTATATTTTGAAGACTGTGAGGTGACAATACTCCCGTGGCTTCCCTGTGCTCAGGCTTCTTTCCAAGGCATCTCTCTGTTTCCCGAAATCCGCCTCATGCCAACGTCTTATAATGCGAGCTCCTGTCCTGCCTACCGCGGAGGCCGGGCTCACAATCTCCTGGGTTCCCCGTAGGAAACCCTGAACCGGATTGGCCAACGGATATATGTGTCCCAGAAACACCGGGGACCCACACTGACAGGACAAGGTCTGAGCGTGCTTTTCTGGGAACTCTGTCAAGGAGCTGCGCCCGCGGCATCCTTGAGGCCGGCCGCGGGCCGCACGTGGGTGTCCTGAACTGACAACGCATGGCGTTCCCATGTCCGTACGTCCTGTGCCACTTACCCACCATGGAGTCCATCTCCTGAACATTGTCCCCGTACAAGCCGTGCTGGCTGGTGCCGATGAACTCGGTGGTCGTGGGGAGCGGCACGTGCACATGCAGAAAGGAGAACAGGAGGAGGAAAGGTCCTTCGCGGTGCCTGCGGACACATCAGTCACAGGGCTCGTGAGTTTGCAAAGTCCAGGAGAGGTGACCGCAAATACCGAGTCCGTCCCCGCTCTGCGTGCCCTAGGAGAGGGGCTGCGTGCGCCAGGCAGCAGCGTGACCTTCCCCAGCGTCTGGGACGCTCCCCGGGACACGGCGGGATGGCTGCACTCCTCGGTGACCCCGCCTGGCACAAGGCCATCCAGGTCCCATACACTCCCAGGGCTGATGAAATCTCAGGCCAGAGTCACACCCAACAGTCTGAAGGGCTGCTGACTCAGGAGTGGTTCCGTACAAATACCAGCTCTTTTGCAACCCACAAGCAAGCATGGACAGAAACGTCTTAGCAAGCTGTCCCCACACCTTTGGCCCTTCTTGTTTGGACACAAAAAACAGGGCTGACCTACTTCGAGCCCTGAGAGTCTGCAGGGAAGGTGGGTCCTCAGCTAACCAGGGTGGCGCACAACACAAAAGCCACTCTTTGGAAGCGTTGGCTCTGATGACATGTCACGGTGTAAAGAGTGGGGGGAAGTAATGAAAAAATAATAATAATAAAATAGTTGTACCATGGTGAGCTGGGCAGAAGGACTGGTGTCCCTCCAAAATTGACGGCCACCTGCAGGCTCAGAACATGATTGCATTTGCGAATGGACTCTTTGGTGGTGTAATTAGTGAAGACAAGGTCATCCTGGGGTGGGTGGGGCCAGAATGCAAGAACAGGTGTCCTTAAAAGAAGCGGATGGTTCGGAGATATGCAAACGCACACAGGGAAGGAGGCCTTGGGGAATCAGAGGCAGAGATTGGAGTCATGCATGCAAGGAACACCAGCACTGCCAGCAGCCCTGGGAGGCTGGAGGACACAAGGAATGATGTTCCCCTTACAGCCTTCACAGGGAGCTCAGCCCTGCTGCCATCTTCACTTGAGATTTTCTGGTGACAGAGCTCACAGAGATGACATTTCTGCTGTTTTAAGCCCCTCTGTCTCTGGTACTTTGTAATTGGAGCCCTAGGAAGCTGCTATATGTGTTAGTGAGGAGTGACATTATACAGATGGTGCCTCACATGGCCTAAGGGACTCTGCAGATGCTATGTCGTTCAGGATCTTCAGACAGGGTGTTAATCCTGGATTACCTGGGTGTGGACCCAATGCGGTTATTATGTTCCTTGTAAGAGGGAGGCAATAAGGACAAAATCAGACAAACAGTGTGAATAGGAGGTAACAGACGCAGAGATGCAGGGAGACAGCTATTAGCCAAAGAAAGTCTGCAGCGTCTCCAACCCGGAACAAAGAACACTCTTCCCTAAACCCTCCAGAACGAGTTAGTCCTGCCAATGCCTCGATTTCAGCACCATTAGATGAGTTTTAGATTCCTGACCTCCAGAATGATGAAATAACATGCATTGCATCTACAAGGCAAAGACGGTTTGATCTCTCTCTCTCTCTCTCTCTCAGAATATAGATTTGTACTGTGTCCTCCCAGGTCTATGGGGTAAGGACAAAGCTAGCTACAGGTGCCCAAGAACAGGGCAGTCAGACACACCAGCTCACAGATCCCTACCCCACAATGACCTCATCTTCACAAATCACATCTCCAAAGACCCGATTCCTAAATAAGATCACATTGGGAGCCTCTTGGTGGACATGAAGTTTGAGGGAACGCCATTCCACCCTACCCTAATCCAACTCGCCATGGCACAACTGCTTTTTTAATTCATTTTCCCCCTTTCTTTACATTTTGATCTCTCATCAGAGCAGAAATTTCTCAGAGTGGCGTTTGTGTTCTGTGCTGCCCTGCTTAGCTGAGGACCTATCTTCCTTGGGCTTCAGCTCCACTTGCCCACTTCTTCTTCCATCTTGTTCTCGCTCACCTCTGAAGATCTAGTTGACGTATCTTCTCAAGTATGGCTTCCCTGAAATCTTGGAAGGTTCCTACAGTTTGGACTGATGCCACCCTGAACTTGTGCCCATTCCCCTATTTCTTATCATGGGCTCGTACATCTATTGTCATCACTAAATGTGTACTTGTCCTTGAAACCCACTCCCCAGGGTGGTGATCAGCAAAGATAAAAGGTGAGTAAAGAATGTGTTCACAGCCTTTTCCTAAAAAAGAAGATCCACCAACTAGATGTTTCTGAATGTGGATCCCTTGAAAACTTTCCAGTGACTATGTTCAGGATGCATAGGGCTTTCTAATGATCACCAGTGACCTTAGCTGAATCATATCCCTTACGTATCACATGTTCAGCGACACAGGAAAAAGAATGAGGTATCTTATCACAGCTTACTCTACTATCTGGTCCTGCCAAATATATTTCCCATTGAACATTAATATGCAAACAATATGCATTGCAAATTAATAAGCCAGATTTGTAAGTCTGAGTCTAGTGTGAGTCTACCTGCTTGGTCTGACCAAATATGAATTTCTAGGCCAACAGAGATATGGTGATTTTAATAACAGGAACTCAAAGAGCTACCATCTTCCTACGCATTTCCTGAACAGTCCAAAGTGAACTCCAAAACATGCAGCATTGTATTGTCTAGACCTAGCTAACAATATTCCATTTCTTAACTCAATAGTGTTCAGATCATCACCTTTTATTTTTTTAAAACACTCATTCTGTTACATTTTTAAGACTTCTGTCTTTAAAAGACTCATTCTTAAATCCATTAAAATACATGAATTTTTTAAAATTACCTTTACCTTTCCATAAATGAAATCGCCTCCTTCAGCATGATGGAACCAGCCCGCTCTCCCTTCATTGGCTGTTCCGTGATCTCGTGCTCGCGCATCAGGAGGCAATCCCAGTACAGAGGGGATTTGTAACTGGAGAACCAAAAGTAGCCCAGCAAAAAAATAAAAAGAACCATGGACAAGATGAAGGACCAGGGGAGACAGATCAAGCGACTCAGTTTCCCCAAGACAGCCGTGAGTGCAGCGACGGCGACCAGCTGGACACAGAGCCAGACTCTGCTCTCGATGGTTAATTCCGTGTCACGTGAGGGATCCGGCCAGCAAGGTTCAAACAGAGTGAATGGCATGCCATAGAAATAATCAAACCCGTAATTATATGGGTGATGGCAGTGGTCATGTCGGGAATCACAGTTCAAGCCTTGATGCCATTTGCCTGAAATTACAAACAGACAAATAATGCATGCTATGCACACAAAGACTGCATGAACACTCTTCCAGCTGAACAAGTGACTCAGGCACCAAAAATGGAGCAGCAAATAGTTTTTCTTTGCTTAAAATTCTCAGTTCGGCACCAACTCACCTTTGGCACTTTGTTTCACAAAAATCTGTGTTAAGATCTCGTTGTGAGTGACCAAACAGGATGAAAATTAGAGGGAGGAAAATACACTTGTGAGTTTGTAGCAAAGATGTGACCTGGCCAGTTTCTCATTCCCAGGAAGGAAAAACGTCATAGCCACAAAGATGAAGACATGAGAGAGTCAGGGCACATTATAGATGATGGCTAGATGGGTGAGTAGGTAGGTAGATAAATAGATACTAGATAATGACATAGATATGATATAACATGGGTAGGCGGACACATGAGTGGTAGATGAATGAGTGGATGGATGGATGGATAGATAAATGTAAATTACAGCCATAAAGATAAATGATAGAGTTAAGATAATTGATACATGACGAATAGATGGTGGAAGGGTGGAGACAGATAGATGATAGATAGATAATGATAGATACAAATAAAATCATGGCAGATAGATGGGTAATATATATGTATACATAGGTGGATAGATGGATAAATAGATATATGATAGATGAGTGGACGTGTGGGTGAATGGATACGTAGGTAACAGATATAGATGATAGATAGACAGATAGATAATAGACATAGATAACTGATGGAGGATGGACCAAGCATGCATGAATAGAGGGCTGGCTAGCTGGCTGGCTGGAAATCCCAGGGTCTCCCACTAAAGTTAACTGAACTTCATTTGATAAAACTTGCCACACGTTTGAACGGTAACAAAAAGATCCATGGGCGTCCTGTTAACACGAACAGAATATCATCATGTGTATCTACTAAAACGTTAATGGTTCCCTGCATGGAGTTAGGGCCACATGAAGGATGCACGTACTCACATCTCAGAGCACCTGAGGGGCTAAGTAGATGAAAGCCAAGACTACTTGCCCAGACTTTTCTGTCCTGCACCTCCATTAAGATTGTCTTCTCAGATCAGTATCAAATTGATTACAAAAACTCAATTTAAAAGAGCATGTTATTCTGGAAACACCCAGGTGGCTAGGTCAGTTAAGCGTCCATCTCTCGGTCTTGGCTTAGGTCACGATCTCAACGTCGTGAGATTGAGACCGACGCTGGGCTCTGCACTGACAGCATGGAGCCTGCTTGGGATTCTCTCTCTCCCTCTTTCTCTTCCCCTCTCCCCTGTTCTCTCCCTCTCTCAAAATACATAAACTTTTAAATAAGATGTTATTCTCATGCCAGTTGAAACCCAGGCTCTCAAATAAGGACAGTAGTAGGTATAGCTACTCTTGGGTCATTGTTGGTTGACGTCTTTCCTCTTTGGTGGTGAGAAAAAAGACATCCGGACAACATCTATAGTCCCATTTTAATGAAATAATGAAGTGAGCAAGAGAACACGTATTCAGAAAACATGCAAGACACAGAGAGCCTGAAAAATTGGATATTACTGTGAAACAGTTGCCTTAAACACTTTTTGTGTCCCAAGCAATTTCCTGTCTCTGAAATGAGGGAGATAGATTATTCTCGGGCATTCCTTCTGCCTGTAGTAATCAATGATTGTGTCAATGTGCAGAATAATTAAGCTGAGACTCTGATTGTTACCATCCCACCACAGTGTAATCCGGGAACCAAATGCGGATTTAACCACTGGCAAAAGGGAGCCCCATGGTTTTCTCCTCTGCGTTGATCTTTGGGAATGCAGAAAGGGGGTGCTATTTCAGGGGACAGGCCGGAAAGGAGCCAATGGAAACTTTCTTAGACAAAGTAAATGCTCCTTATCTTGATTTGGGTGACAGATACATGGTGTTGACATTTCTCAAAAGTTTTTTTTTATATATATATTTTATTTCTAGTTGGGTGATGGTTATAGGGTGTAGACTTTTTTATGGGGTTGTTGAGACTCTATAAGAAGTTAACCATGCATGAAGCTATTTGTGTGTTCTTGAGAGAGCGGGTCACATTTCGTAGGTTATGTGTGGTGAATGGGATGATGGGATAACACAGAAATCACATTACAGGACAGAGTTCTATGCAAAGATGAAGATGACAGGATGATACAGAAACCCGTGGGGTGGCCAACTGGCAAGGCCCAAGGGTCAGGTGGGAAGAGGTCTCCTGTCATGCCTGAATTATGTCTAAAAAGGATGAACGGGTGTCATTTAGAAAGAAGCGTGTGTGTTGGTCAGGGGGCATTATGACAGACAGTCCCAGGGGGACACAGGGAACACGTTTCCTTGGGAAAGACCACATAACACGTCAATCAGGTTAATTCCGGAAAGTAAAGAGAAAGGTCAGAGGTAGCCAATGAAATGGCAGATGTAGAGTCGATATCACAGAGCGTCTTCTCTACCATAACCAAGACACATGCTCATTTTGAAACAAAGGGTTTCCAAGAAGACCTCATCAAGCACAGAACAACACAGATTATTTCTTTATAGTGAGTGGGTCACGCCCGCGACCGCGTCTTACCGATCAATGCCGTATGATACCCTTGCCCCTTCAGTAAGGCCGCAAATGTTGTCTCATTGCGAGGGAGTCCAGCAGAGGCTCCAAGCGTGGCGATCACACGTTTCACCCCATCAGAAACCATTCCTAAAGGGACGGGAAAAGAAAACCAAGACGCAGAACACACACGCAGTGAGTAGGTTCCTGTCAGATGGAGAGTCAGGGAGTCACGGGGAGTTTGGGAGCTGGAAGAGGCAGACATAATGAGCGAGGAACCCAAAACCATCATGTGGGCGACGAGAGTCGTGTTCCCCAGAAGGAACTCACACTGGTCCCCACTGTGCACCCCTTTCCACGCTCACACGCACACACACGACACTCCCGGATATGCACAAACACACCACGCAAATAACACTCTACACACAGCCTCTTGCAAATTCACAACAAGACAGCGTGTCATTTCAATAGACACACACGACTGAACGTCTAACACAGGCCTACTCTTGGCCAGGGGAGCATTGTGTTGGAAAAGGAGCCAAAAAACTGAAATCGGGGAAACCTCACACCCTCTTGCTCCTACAATGATTGTTTCTTCTGATAATAAGTTTCAGTATTTGTACAAAAGATGGATGCACCAAGTGTCCATGAAAAACCTGACCTTGGGGCTTCTTGGACAAGTGGACATAGTTTTTTAACTTCTCCATTCCCTCCCCCAAAACAGAGCAATAAGAAAGGAAAACTGCTCACCCACAGACACAACTCACGACAAAACTAGGTGACAGGTAGGTGGGGACATGTCAACCACAGACCCAAGACCTACATTTTACAGAAAAGAAGCAGAAGAAAGCAAACCAGTTTCTGAAGGACCCGGGAACTGGAAAACTCCAAGACTGACCAGCAGGTGCTCCCCAGAGAGGACGGAAAACAAAGGAGCTTTTCCCAGTCCCACTACTAGTCACCCAAGGGGACTGGGTGTGTTGAAAATGTTGAAGCAACCCCATCTGAAGTTCTCCCTAAAGCAACTCATTCTGGGCCCCTTCCACAATGGTCGCCCAACTTGAAGCAACGTCCAGGAGTGAAGAGAAACTTGACTGAGATAAGACTTGAGTGAGATAAGACTTGAGTGAGATAAGACAAAGTGCGTGAAAAGAAGAAATCCCAGACAAAAGTGAGAGAGGCCGTTGAGGCAGGTCTCTCAAAGAGGGAGATCCCATTTTCTTAAATACCATGGACGAGGAGACAAGAAAAAGGTCTTCCAAGATAGGGTTGGTAACCACGCCCTCATACGAAATCACAGAAGTGGGTCATCTGGGCAGCTCAGTCGGTTGAGCGTCTGACTCTTGATTTTGGCTCAGGTCATGATCTCACCATCGAGGGATTGAGCCAGCACAGAGCCTGCTGGGATTCTCTCTCTCCTTCTCTCTCTGCCCCTCCCCTCCCAAATAAATAAATAAACATTTATTATTATTTTTTATAATTTTTTAAATGTTTATTTATTTTTGAGAGACCAAGAGAGACAGAGCATGAGCGGGGGAGGAGCGGAGAGAGAGGCAGACACAGAATCCGAAGCAGCTCCTGGCTCCGAGCCGTCAGCACAGAGCCCGACGCGGGGCTCCAACTCATGAACTGTGAGATCATGACCTGAGCCGAAGTTGGCGCTTAACCAACTGAGCCACCCAGGCGCCCCAATAAATAAACATTTAAAGAAAAGTTAGGGAAGCTAGATTTATATAAAATGAGCAGCACAGAAGACAAAAAGAGTCAAATCACATATAAGTTTAAGGGAAAAAAAGAAAATAAAGAATTTAACATTTCCTGGACCTGATTCACCTTATCACCCGCTAAGCCAGATATCATCAACCTCATGGGATGCAAGACGTAACATGACAGCCTCAGGAGCCGGACAAGCGGCTTCTCAATCTTGACTAAGAATTGGGCATAACTCCCTCTCCCGCAACAGAATCTGTGCCCCTACACGGTGTCCGGTCTAACCAGCCTTCAAAATATAACCATAGATCCCTGCCATTCCACCCCTTGGTATGTATCCAAGAGATCTGAAAATACACGTTGAGTCAAACACGTGTACGGGCACGTACGCAGCAGAACTTCTCGTAAGAGCCTAAAGCCAGAAACAATCCAACGGTTGGTCAATCAAGTGATGGTTAGGCAAAGCGTGTTATGTCCATACGATGGTTGAAATATGTGATACCCGTTTGAGACATTGTGGTAAGTCATCCTCGTGACAGCCCGGGTTAGTGAAGACGTGTTCTGTTCGTTACTTCCTTCCAAGACAGCTTCTCACTCTTGCCCTGGGTGGGAAGTCCTGCCTACGGCCGATTGCAGGACGCCGAGGAGAAACAGTCAACACCAGGTGAATCGATGTAACTCAGCCCCTCAGGGTGGGCTTGGGCTGAGTGGGAGAGCAGCGCTTTCCACGCGGACGTCCGCAGCTCTGCGTGCCTGGATGTGTGTGTGCCTACGTGTGTCTGCACGTTTGGGGGCAAACTTTTAGAAACGGCCTCCCCGCCTATTCACTTCCTCGAACCTTAATGCGTTCACAGAGAGTAGCAGAACCTTGCCCGTCTACACACCTGATCGGATGGGGTATCTTCCCGTGAGGAAGGCGGCCCGGCTCGGGGTGCACAAGGCTGCGGCGGAGATGTGGTGTTTCAGCTGCACGCCTTCCCTGGCTAAGCGGTCGATGTTAGGTGTCCTGAGGGGGTGATGGGAGACAGAGAGAGACAGAGACCAACGCCTCTGTTGGCTATGATTCCCTGAGCTCAGACCAGAGAAGAAGCAACTGCGCACAGCACCCTATTTCCTTTTTTTCTGCCCACATCATGGAGAAAGTACAATTGAGGTTTCAGGCAGTGGCTGTGTAAGGCACAGTTGACGTAATTTGCTTCTGCAATGTGGTGTCTATTGAGTATATTCAATGAGTATATTTAATGGGGGCGCCTGGGTGGCTCAGTCGGTTGAGCAACCGACTTCGGCTCAGGTCATGATCTCATGGTTCATGAGTTTGAGCCCCGTGTCAGGCTCTGTGCTGACAGCTCGGAGCCTGGAGCCTGCTTCGGATTCTGGGTCTCTCTCTCTGCCCCTCCCCTACTCACGCTCTCTCTCTCTCTCTCTCTCTCTCTCTCTCAAAAATAAACATTAAAATTTTTTTTAATGAAATATATGTAAAAATACTTATGTGTCCGTGGGCTGATGAATTAAGGCTAATGACTTACAGACCTTAGTTATGCCTAGCTACTTATAGACTCAAGGACAAGTTCAATGCACAGGTTCTACAGACAGATGCCTTTGCTCTAGACCAAGTTTGCAACCTCTGCTTTGTGATTCCCTATAAAGATAGGGGGAGGTTGGAGAGAATCAGACAGATTCTACAGAAGAGAAACAGCCCCCAGCTTAATTGCAGGAGGCAATTAAACTGTAATGAGACCTGGCTTTTTTCATAAGAGAGATGATTAAACAACACTGAATTATTAAAGTATAGGGTTCACACGTCTTGCCCCGATGCACTCCTAAACCTCCGGGTAGGCGTTCCTCATGTACGTGACTTTTGTTGGCTACCACAAGGCTCTGACTCTGTTTCATGTAGGTTTTTTTTTTCTTTCAGTACGCCCATTCTTACAATAGAGGGATCTCATCTTAAAAGGTCTGTTGGAATCCGAAATTAGGAAGGGTAGAATTTCCAGTCATGCCGAGAAAATAAATGTATGTGTAGAAATCATGACTCATTACAAAAGTGTGTGTCACAGAGGGCTCGTGATGTGCCAGGTAGCTACTCTAAATGCCTTGCGCATATGAACCCACAGCTGTATACTGTTCACCTGTGCACTTGACCAATAAGGAAGATAAGAAAGGCACACAGAAGTCAAGTAACTGGTGCAAGATTTCAGAGCCAGTCGCTGCAGAATTGGCATTCAAGTCCAGACGGTCCTGATTTTAAAATTATCTGCCTCTTTTAAAGACAATACACCCATGAATTTGGTTTTCCACATGACATAGTCATAAAACGTTATCAACCTCCCAGACCTAGACAGCAAATGAAAGAGCACAACTCAACTTGAAGCCATACCTCACTGTGTCATTGCCAAAGCAGCCCAAGTCACCGATCCCAAGATCATCCACTATCATCAGGACGATATTAGGCTTGTCTTCGTGCACATCCTGGGCCCAGCATGGGTTTAAGAGTAAACACGTCCAAGACAAAGCGATAAAGAGGCTCCTGAAAAGCAAGCAGGGATTTTACAAGGATGGATTCAGGAGTTACATCCCATTACAATGTTCCCGTGAATGCAGCAGGGCTCATGGGACACCAGCCAATCTCCCAAGGAACAGGCGAGCCTCGAGAATTTCTCTCCCCAAGCATCAGCTGCCACCGTTGAATGGGGCCCGCAACCCTCAGAGAGGCTCTCCTGGAATTCCAGCTCACATACACCCAATGCTCTTCCAGGATGTGAAGTCTGAAATCATTTAATTGAAGACAAAGCGTTTATTGGGTCTGAGGCAGTAAGACTCCTGAGGTCACATCCCTGGAAGAAGGAGCCCTCTGACTTTCCTTCACACTGGAATTCAAACACGGGCAGGCACAGAATTTTGCCAAACGGACATTCAGCTGGAGGGAAGGAAAACAGCAAGCAAAAGAAAGAAAAAACCAACTCCGGGGCAAAGGAGAGGGGAGAACATGGTTGAAGACCTGAATTGCAGAAAAGGAGCACCCCGGAATCTGAAGACTAATCTAGTCCCCTTCACGATTTTGCTCAGCCCCCAGTGAAATCCCCATTTCCCAAAGAAGTATATAATTCCCTTCCCACTGGGTCCCTACTCAATCAGCAGGTTATGAATATTGGACGCTTGAACGATTAGTCGCGTCTCTATCTGGTCTTTATTCATGTTTGAAGACCCACCTCAAATATGTCCTCTCGGAGGAGACAAATGGTCTCTGACCTTCATCTGCTCCCAGAACCTCTTGATAAATGCTTGGAAACAACACTAGCCATATTCAATTGCTTTTCTCGCATCCTGTTTTGACATTATTTCACTTATTTTTATTTTCGATATTGAAATGTAGTTCATATACGGTGTTTCATCAGTTTCCGGTGTGCGACGCAGTGATTTGAGAACTCTGTATGTTGTGCTGTGCTCCCCATGCCCGTAGCTACTATCTGTCAGCATGCAACACCAGCAAAATGCATACAATCTCTTAGAATAATACAACTGTTGGAAATTTGCAGTCTATATGGTATCTGTTGTCAAAATATCTCCTGTTTTGTCACAGACGTCCTGAATCCAGAGACTCAATGTAGACATCTATGGCCAACCATACCCAGAAAACATGACATTGAATGCCTGTTATCTATAAATAACAGCATCTATACATCTGGGGAATTCACAGATGTCCCCAGATTTCCCACTAGATTCAACACATTTGCAAAACAGCTACTTTCCTCACCTGAACTTCATGATACACTGCGGACTGGCTTCCTATTTTCCTTGGCCAGAGGGAAAATGTGCTGAAAAACACAAACATGTGTTATTGCCGCATTAATTACATTAGTCCCCATTGTGAAATCCTCAGCAGATTTCAAAGCCATCCCTCTACTTCCAACATTTAAAATTGGTGTTCCAAATCTGTGAAGATATGACATTTCCGTCGTTAATGACCAACCTACCGCTCATAATTTATTTCTAAGGAGCTTATGCTGTGCCAAGTCCTGGGTCCACCTGCTTCTTTCTGCCTCTTGAGACACCTGGCTTCGTCTCTAAAGCTATCCTAAAACATGTCTGGATGACAGTATAGTCTTGAGGAGCAGCTGAACATAAGGGCTTATACTCAGAACGTCTAGGTGGGATGAATTTGGGTCACTGGGAAAGACGTGATGACGTCAATGTATCCACTACTTTGGTTTTGTGTTAGTGCAAATTCACACGACTATACGGTAATTTGTGGATAGCTAATCCTTGTATGTAAAGAGGGTGAGGAGTTATAGTAAGCGTATGATACAACAGCAAAATGTACTGCAATGAAAGACAACAGATACCCATCTCCCACCTGCAAGCTATTACTCATATTTGTACTTAAAATAATATGGAGGGGCACCTGGGGGGCTCCGTTGGTTAAGCGTCTGACTTTGGCTCAGGTCATGATCTTGAAGTTCGTGGGTTCAAGCCCCGCGTCGGGCTCTGTGCTGACAGCTCAGAGCCTGGAGCTGCTTCGGATTCTGTGTCTCCCTCTCTCTCTGCCCCTTCCCTGCTCATGCTCTCTCTCTCTCTCTCTCTCTCTCTCTCTCTCTCTCTCTCTCTCTCTCAAAAATAAATAAAAAACATTAAACATTTTAAAAAATAATAATAATATGGAGAACATAATAAGAACCACCTCCTTCATCGATCTGTCTTACCCAAAACGAAATGCCAGCAGAGATCCCAGAGAAAAAGCAATTGGCGAAGAAATGGAAAGAAAGGCGGGAGAATGAAAGGAAGCTTACTCAAACAAACATTGGTTTGGAATCAGCCTTTCAATGCCTACGCTGGTCCATTGGGTTCTAGAAAATAGTCAGCCAAAGGGGCTTCCAAAATCCCACCTCTGCCCATGACAACAGAAACTAATCAAGAAGCAAGAAGAGTCCAGCACGTCCATCCTCACAAGCCTTCCATGACTCACTGGTACACGGTGTGGTCCACCTGATGTCCAGGACGAACAAGAAGGTGGTCTTGAAGAACTAACTCTTGCTTCCCTTCAGCAGCCACCTGGAGTCGTTAGCTGAATGTCAGCCTCCTTATACCTCCTCTCTCTCTGTTGGGGAGATCGGTCCATCCTCTGCCCATCCAGATGGTTCACATTCGTGAGACACAAATGAGGCAACCTGATTTGCCTCCCTGATTTGCATGTCCTTATACAAGGAGAGGGGGAATTATAGTCAGCAAAATACTTGCCACCTTCCTTGCAGTAACTGAGTGTTTTTATCTGTGACTATCACCAGAATGATTCATCGAGATGAAAAATGCCAGCCCTCCTACGGAAGAATCATTGTTGGATCCCGCCCATTAGGTTCTGGTGACTTTGGGAACTCTGGCACTGCCTCAGGGCAATCTGTGAATCGGACTAACGGAGAGAAAATACAATATCACCCTGACCCCCAGGATTATTTCTGAATTCCATTTGGCAAGATGAACTGCGGGGAGTGATTTAGGGGCTTGTGGACACACGATGTGTCAACATCGCCATTATGCCTCAAGGGAAACAGTGAAACAGCCAGTCTTCCATGTGATGAACAGATCTGGGTGTATCAAAACCAAGTCCTTGTCCTCCTACACGTGAACACCCAGTTAAATAAACCAGAGCAGTTTGCCTGGGGATTAGCTACACAGATTATCATAATAGAGTCCTCTGTCACCAGAACATAGTTGGCTTTTTCTTTTTTTGTTTTTCTGGGTTTTTTTGAGATGGGATGTTTTATGTTTTATTCAAGGTGCTACTGTATGATTCCATCAACTCTAGATATCTAGATCCTGGACCATCAGATCCCACATACAGATTATCCCCCAGGTCGTCATTGTTCCCTGGGGGACTCTACGTTGGAATTGTGTAAAAACACCAAAAAGCATGTGTTAGGAAGTTCTGAACCCATACTCCAGACTGAGCGCCACAAAGGACATACCAACTTCTCATCCTGAACAGTAAAGTATAAAGCATAAAACTCTTTCCACAGCTCCATAATCAGCTGGTTTAAAGTCTCATCAGGGGCACCCGGGGGGCTCAGTCGGTTGAGCATCCAGCTTCGGCTCGGGTCATGATCTCGCGGTTCGTGGGTTTGAGCCCCGCGTCGGGCTCTGTGCTGACAGCTCAGAGCCTGGAGCCTGTCTTCAGATTCTGTGTCTCCCTCTCTCTCTGACCCTCCCCTGTTCGCGCTGTCTCTCTCTCTCTCTCTCTCAAAAATAAATAAAACATTAAGAAAATAAAGTCTCATCCATGTGTTGATTCAATGGTTCTTCTGTGTCCAGTTCTGGGGGCTCTCGTTACGCATCCCATCTTTCTTTGTGTTGTGTGGTGAGTTTCTTAGGGGGCTGCTCAAGACCCTAACTTAGCATAACATAAAACATTTTCCACTCATGTACGCTTACTCATGGCAGGGTCTTTGACTCTCTGTTGTCAGTAATTTGTTTCGACAGAATTTGCTAATCTCGTTATGGTCTGTACTTGGTGACTGCCACTTTATGTTAACGAATGCAGCAAAGCGGCCAATGTCTGTCACGTTTCAAATGTCGATTAATGCTACCCAGTCAGTCATTGCTACATAATGCAACAATGCCATCATAAGCAACCATCTTAAAGTCCAGAGAAGAAGCCATTGGAAGACAAGACACAGCTGTTGGCCAGACTGGGGATACGTTTCTTGAGTTGTATGAATCAGAGATGAACCTGTTAAAGATGATGATTTGAAAACAACCCTGTCCTCAGATTGAATGCTTGTGGGAATGTGTTAGAAAACCCTGATTTTACCTAAAATCAGTACGATGTGGCACTTTGTATGAGACATATACATGAATCTTTTTTTTGATGTTTATTTATTTTTGAGAGACTAAGAGAGAATGTTAGCAATGGAGGGGCAGAGAGAGAGACACACACACAGAATCCGAAGCAGGCTCCAGGCTCTTGTGCTGTCAGCACAAGATCCAATGTGGGACTCGAACTCACAGACCGCAAGATCATGACCTGAGCTTAACTGACTGAGCCCCCCAGGCACCTCTTGAGACATACATGAATCTTAAGATATAAGCCCTAACAGGACACTTGAACATGGCATCAAGTAGATGCAAACATCCGTGCTCATGTTGGGCATAGTGTCCCCGGTGAAGATCAATGTCTTCCAAGAAAATCTGATAGGATGTCTGCCTTGTGTCAGTGCATTTTTTTTTTTTGAGAGCACACATTGTGTCTGTAGAACAGGGTATTACCTCCAATAAGAGGTAGAATTAGATTAATAATAGTCGTCTACTTACCACGGATAGTGGGGACCTTTGCTAAGCTCTTTTGACTCTTCAGTCCATTGTCCTAATGGATGAAGTCACGGCTGGCCTTCTACCTGACCATGGGCATGGTTATTAAGATAGCCGTCTCAATGACTCTCTCTGGCCACGTCCCCTGATAATTTCAGTTGTCTCTCTAACAAGGAGTCAGCATTGTCGTGCTTCAAAATGATCGGGTGGTAGAGTCTCCACAAATCTTCCCAAGTGACAGAGAATCAGATTGTCTCCTGTCCTCTCTAAACATGAAGGATACATCAGCCAGATAACCGATGATAGATTAGTGAGGCGTGCAAAGCCCATGAGAACACAAGAGTTCCGTTCCTTTCTGATGTGGACCATAGTTTGTGCCACACAAAACACACAAGCACAAACCCAACTTTGTCTTTCCGACACAAAAACGTTGGCTGTCAATATCCACTTTCAGGGACGCCTTAACACGGACATCATTTTCGCCATGAGCAACACCCTCAGAAAAACCAGGTGTGGAAAACAACCGGACCGATGTTGGAGAACTAATTGCTACACTTTTGAGCAAAACTACATTCATGTGACGAAATTTTAGCAGATGTCAGCAAAGCGTTTCATGATCTATGGTATGGATCGGTGTTACAAAGCTGAGTGGGAACGCCTTGTTGCTCAACAGAGACTCTTGAATTCTGGAACAGGACGGAAACATAAAAATGATAACATGAAATAAGCGATCACAGAGGATCAGCTGAATGCATCCTCGGTTGAAATGAGGACACAGGTTAAACGGGGACCTTTAAGGTACGTGAGAAGGTGTGGGTTTGCCTGGAGAAACGCACACAATGAGGAAACCATAAATCAGAAATCACAAAAATGCTGGGAATTTAGACATCGCCACCCAGCCCTTGGATACCGGCACACACCAAAGGACACCTGCTTCGTGATTTACGCCCCAGAAAAAGAAGCAGATCGCTGTGTGTTTGGAACAAACACGTTTGAAAGCACGCAAGCATCGATCGTAAAGAAAAATGTGACAGTGCAGATAGATGGGCTGGCTCCCTCAGAGCCAATGTAGGAAACCATTCACGTCTCTCGTGGTCCTGGAGAAGTGTGCTTGATTCGTCCGCAACGGCACAAGGGGCTCCATGGACAGGCTGAACCACCTTGGGCAATGGCAGTGATATTTGTGAGGCTGAGTCCTGGTTCCCAAACATGGCAGCCAGCCCGGGCAAGGAAGTCAACTCCGTGAAACACTGCCCATTCCGATGATGTCTCAACCTCTACCCAGGCTTGGGGACCTAGATAGGCTTGGAGAACAACATGCCTCTCTTCACAGAGGACACAAAGGCGTGCGTCCCATACCTACTACCCTTGACTTCAGCCCTGTCCACGCAGGCTCTCCAGAGGCACTGAACACATTGTTCTATGACACGTGGCATTAAATCCCAAACTCATAGGATTGCAGATTGAGCAAATAAATGCCCAGCTCACCCTGAATGTCAATGAAACGAGCAATGTTCGTTTCCGTGCACGCATGTCCCAAATACTGCATGGGAAGCTCACGTGGGGAAACGTAAGTATTGCTTGTCTGGAATCCACATCTAACTGGGGCATCTGGTGTCATCCTGAGCGACCCCATAGACAGTGAGCTACGGTTCTGGGAGCAGATCGATTTGAACTGGCTAACGTGATACCCGACCTCACCGGGAGGAAGTACACAACGTCATCCTGCCCATAATGGCTCAGACCACTTGATACAACTCGCAGACATCCACCACTGCTCTTGGGGCGCCTGGGTGGCTCAGTCGGTTAAGCATCCGACTCTAGATCTCAGCTCACGTCTTGATCTCAGGGTCGTGAGTGCAAGGCCCGTGCCCAGTGTGGAGCCTACTTGAAAAAAAAGTCTCAGCAAACTGACAAGACAGAATTTTTTCCTGTTTTTGAAAGGGGACAATGTGTGCGTGCATAAGGGAGTATGTGTGTGTCCGTATATCTGGGAGTGTGAGTGTATATGTGTGTGCATATGTGTTTGTGCCTCGATGTGTTTTTGCTGCCTGTGTGTCCCTTTGTGATGCACATGAATGCTGTGTTTCTGTGTGTGTCTACGTGTGTGTGTGTTCGTGTGTGCATACACTCCTGTGAATGGCCAGTTGATGAGCAGGACAGCGGAGGCAGCCCCACTAAAATCAAGGCAGGGCTGTGGCCCCCAACTTACGTCTCCACTGATACCACACTCTGGTGTTGGAAGTTCTGTCCAATGAACATAAGAACCACAAGAAGGAAAGAACAGGGTCTTGCCGTTCTTTACAGAAGAAATCGTCAGCCTGGAAAACCTACGGTCAATGGAACATCCGATAAAACCAATGAACCGAAAGCCTTAGGGAGCTACACTGAAGGGATGCCTTGCAGCATCATGGCCAAGTACACAGTGTGAAGCAGAGGCAGGGGTGCGTCCCCAGGGCTGGGGGGTTAGGGTCGGACAAAGTGGGGGTGCAGAGCCGCCGGGACCTTGGATCATCACTGCAAAAAGGAAACAGAAAGTATCATTTGGTGTCAGAACAGGTGGAAGGCACAGTCAAGGATTTGGATGGCGAATTCCCCCACGGCTCCTGTGGCCCTTCAGTGGGACACATCTATGTCCCACTGGCACATATAGCTTCCCCGTGGCCCCACACCCAGTAATCCCACCAAAAAAAGAGGTGACCAAAGCTTCAATACAAGGAAAAAAACTTGACCCCAGAAAAGATTCCATGATCCAAAAGACAGACGTCCTTCTGAAAATTCGGAATACGCCAGGACGCAGAATTTCTGCCTAAAGCAGAGAAGCCGTGCTCAAACCACTAACAGAGGTCATCAGCGGACCTTTGGGACTGGCAACGGGTGGGGGGCGCCGCACACAAGGAGCAACGACACATCACGATGAGAAATCATTCTTGCGTTCAACCCGGTGACGGTCAACATAACATGATGAAAACCCACAGGACGTGGGTTGAAATTCACGAGAAGCCAGTGGGAAGAGCAAAGCATGCAGGTGGACAAACGTTTAAAGATGGACAGTGTCTGTGATGAAAGGGATTCCAGAAAGTCAAGAAGGAACATACACGCACGCGCGCGCGCACACACACACACACACACACACACACACACACGATAATCCAAGAAAAACCAGAAGACTGTCTTCATGAGTCCCAACGACAGATTCAAACTCCTACGGCCTCAGAATCCAATAAAATGATCGGAAGGGACACATCCTGCTCATTCGTTTGCTTGTTTTCAGCCTCAAGTGTAAAGGTTAAACCCCGAGCTATAGAGACGGGGACAGAAAAACAAAGGAGGTGCCCATTTAATGGAAATATGCTTTGTCCTTACTCAGGAGAGTAGACGCGGGTGTTTGGAAGCTCACAGACGTAGCCGTGGACGGTGCCCAAGTTTCCTGGGGCTCCTGCAGCAAAGAACCAGAAACTTGGGTGTCTGAGAACAAGAGACATTCATTCCGTCCTCATTCTGGAGACCAGAAGTCCAAGATCCGGGTGGCGCAGGGCTGGCTCCTCCCACAGGCTCCGGGGACAGGCTGTCCCACGTGTGCGTCCCTGCTTCTGGGGGCTGGGGGCCATCCTGGGTGTCCCCTGACATGTCCCACTTTGGCCTCCACGTCTCCACGGCCTTCTCCCCGCGTCTGAATTTCTCCCTTTTTACAGGGGCACCCGGCCTATGGGGGTCATGTCCCAGCTCGTTCCCGGATGACCTCACCTTAACACAGCCGATTACACCTGCACCAACCCGATTTGCAAAGAAGGTCACATTCTTGTCTGCGGTTCTGGGGAATTAGGGCCTCAGCATGGGATTTCCATGTGAGGGATGCCGTTCAGCACACAGGACATTCTGAATCCTCAACGTCAATGCACGCACACACACACCACTCACACAGCGCATCCCAGGACATCCGTCCTGTCCATCCCCAGGCTGTGCTCCACTCTCCTGTCACCTCCAGAAGGTCCCTATTCAAATGTCAGGTGTGTCGCAGTCAGGACAGGCTTGGCCACCCGCCTTCCGCATTCACAGGGCCCGGGAGGCCCCTCCTTCACCAAACCCAGGTTCCCAGCTCGTCACTTCAAGACGGAACCATAAAGCCAGGTCCTATTTGATGCCTTGGCTCACTCGAGCCCCCTGTGTATTTAAAAGAAAACAAAGTCCCATTAAAATATTGCTACTCATCTGAGCAAAGAAGGGGGCACAGCAGGCACCGCCGAAGCTGACGGGGTGCTGAGTGCTGCAGGGACAGGGGCTCAGGAAGCTCTTTTAGACCACAGACGGCAGCGAGGAGGTCGTCGGATCAGTTCCACAGCGTTTGGGAAACCAGAGTCGGCTGCCTCTTGACTGTTGTTTCTTCCCAAATCTCATTTCTTCCTGTACAGACGCGTTTGCAGGTTACGCTTTGCTCCATACGCTGTTACAGTATCAGACCTGCCTTATTTCAGTGCACTTTTTTTGTAATGTTTTTAATTTTTGAGAGAGAGAGAGAGAGAGAGAGAGAGAGAGAGAATGAGCAGAGGGAGAGGCCGAGAGAGAGGGAGACACTCTGAGCTGGTGACCTGACCAGAAGTCGGACACTCAGCTGACGGAGCCCCCACAGGCGTCCCCTCAATGGACTTTTTCTTTCGCTCAGTACAAGAGAGCAGTATCTTGGTGTGTAGCCCGCGTGGTGTCTCCGTTGTGGCCACATTTCCACGTCCCCACACCCATGTCCTCCAGACACAACAGGACTTGGAACCCTAAACGCGTGTCCCATGAAAAGCACCGATCATGCGTCGTGGGAATCGCGCCCGGGAGACCCGGCGGCCGTGATGAGGGACCATCGCACATCTGATAACCTCGTGGGGGAGAGAATATGCCCAGCATTTTGACCCAGACACCGTGAGGCATGAAGGAGTGTGGACCCAGAGACTCTTTTCCTTCCTCCTACCTCATGTTTGTATATCGGGGGAGGGGTGTGAGATCACACGTGCACTTTCTCTGTTTGGACGGCAGGGGATTCCTCTACAGTCCCTTGTCTTACAACGGTGTCTGTCTCTTCCATCCCAATTGCTTGGATGTCCTGACAACACGGACGGGACCTGATCCCAACCTCTTTTCCGCCCAGGTTGTGTCTCGAGCCCTGAATCAACACCGCGTAGAACTCTATCAAACCGCTATGTGTGTACATCATAAGCAGCCACACCGTGACAATGTCCTGTGCTTCAGCCCAACAGGCTCGCCCCTGTCCCTGCGGACAGCGAGGCAAGTCTCACGTTTGGAGAAAGACAAATCACTGGGAAATCCTGGAAGGCTAACATCCACGCCGACGCGTCTCTACCTGCGCGGGCAGATGCCAGTGTGTAATTATGGTGCCGTCAGTGCTGCACAGAGACGGGACTGAGCGTCACGGTGCAGCTAGGATGCGAGCTTGTTCTCTGTTGATCCACCGGGATATTAAATTACACCGACTATGTAGGGAATGTGAGGGGGTAATTATGGACACGTGGCTCCCCTAGGCTCAAAGATCCCACCTCAGTGAAGTGCAGGGGAAGGGGGAAGCATGGCGGTTCTGGGAAGGCAAGCAGAGAATAAACAGAAATCTCAGTTCCTGCCGGGCAGAATTTTAACAGCCTGCCCCTCCATTCTCCTTCCTGCGTCTTTCTTATTTCTTTTTACGATGACAGACGTCAGGTGTGCCGTCATCCCCTCAAGGGTAGGCGACTCAAATGCCACAAAACATTTGCCCGTTTTCGAAATTTGCCGTGAACATCGAAGCACGCTGCATAGTGGCCCCTGGCTTCTTGCAGCCATATAGTGGTGACAAAGCTGCAGCCACACAACCCATTATAAACATTTGACATACAAGATGGGTATCGTAAGCAGAGCATGAATCACACCCTTACTCAAGGGTGCTGTTAGGTTCAGACTTATTCTTGCCGAGAAATACCTAGAGAGAAGACGGAAAGCGTTCCCAAGGACTAAGAGGGAGTGAGAGGTTGCGAAAGTACCCGCGAGCATGTGCGTTGCAGACCGCGGAAGGCCGGCAGGGACTGCCATCGGTCGCCCAGGAAGGTTTGTCTTCTCTTAGTTGAAAAAGTCAGAATCCCTACACCCAGGGCATAAGTACTCACGTGTGTCAGGGTGAGGACGCGTGCAGGACATAGTGTCACACGTAAGACAGCATTGCCGTGTCCACAGCTCGCCAGGTGCGCCCAAATCCGTGATTAAGAGCTCACTGTCTTTTCTGGAAATGCCGAACATCCGTTTTGCTGCGGAAATGATCCCTCGGTGTCCTGCTGGCAAAGAAATGTATGTTCGTGCTTAGCAGCTGACGGCTCAGATGTTCGCCTTAAAAACCGTGAAAGCGGGGCTCACACAGCCCATGCACCCACCCCTGGGATTTAACTCGCAGCTGAACTACTCATCGTGAGTGTCAAGAGCTTCCTCCGGACACCACGCAGCCCCACCCCATTTCTGGGAAAGCAAGTTTCCGCAGCTGCCTCATCCCTGGGCAAGAATTTGCAGTTTCAGGCAAGCGCTCATTCACTAGGGCAGCTTGCCTTCAAGCCTTTCTCACAGACCATTAGTCTTTTTTTTTTT
>CM053579.1:104739129-104763536 GCA_028646485.1 Cryptoprocta ferox
AGAGACACAGAGAGAGAGAGAGAGAGATGATTTAATACAACTAACACTCAACCCTTCACTCTCAACCTTATTGACCATCAAAAACTTAAGCACGCCAAACCAGAATTACATTAACTTAACATCTTTTACATTTAATTACGTGAACTTAACATATTTTACTTACTTGAAACAAGTTGTTTCTCCAGTTCCTACATTTGTGGACACTGGTCCAGTGCGTCCAGTCTCCTGCCACACTTGCAAGAGACTGTGCTCGTTATTAAAATTAAACGTTTATTAAGTACCAAGGTTGTGCACTAGTCAAGTCCGTCAATTATCTTTATATTTAAATATAACCTGCCCGGGCAGCTCTTACATACTTGCTCTATGTAGCAAAGAAATCTTTCATCTCAGCTTTCAAGTGCCACCAGATACACACATATATAATTAAGGGGACTTAATGAATACGTTTTCTTCCAGGATCATTACAAAATAAAAATATCTCCACCGAGGATTCTAGTTAGGCTCTCAAAATAATGAAGAGAGGGTGGATGTACAACAAGAATTTCACCCCCTTGGATTCTGTTGCAAACTTTCAGGAGTAGCTTGTGTTTTGTCATCTGCACGGGTCTTACAAACATTGCATCATGTGGGGCCTCAACTCACACCTCTGAGGAGGCTGAGTGTCATTAGCTGCATTGATAGATGGAGATATCGTGGCCGAAGACAGCGTGCAAGATTCAGCTAGACACTTCTAGAAAAATAGATGCTAGAGGAAATGCTTAGAAGGAAGATAGAGAGAGATGATAGATAGATACAGAGATACAGAGATAACAGGTAGATATAGATGATGGATGGATGGACGATTGATAGATGATAGATAGATACATAGATACATACATAATATGATGGATGGATGGATGGGTGGACAGGTGGATAGATGATAGGTAGATACATAATGGATGGATGGATGGATGGATAATGGATGGATGGATGAATGGATAGATAATGGATGGATGGATGGATGGATGGATGGATAGATGGATGGGTGGATGGATGGATGGATAGATAATGGATAGATGGATGGAGGGATGGATAATGGATGGATGGATAATGGATGGATGGATGGATGGATAGATAATGGATGGGTGGATGGGTGGATGGATGGATAGATGGATGGGTGGATGGGTGGATGGATGGATGGATAGATAATGGATGGGTGGATGGGTGGATGGATGGATAGATGGATGGGTGGATGGGTGGGTGGATGGATGGATAATGGATGGATGGATGGATAGATAATGGATGGATATATGGATGGATGGATGGATGGGTGGATGGATAATGGATGGATATATGGATGGATGGGTGGATGGGTGGATGGATGGATGGATAGATAATGGATGGATGGATGGATCGATAATGGATGGATATATGGATGGATGGATGGATAGATGGATGGGTGGATGGATAATGGATGGATATATGGATGGATGGGTGGATGGATGGAGAGGTGGATAGATGATAGATGATAGATACATAGATACATAGATAATGATGGATGGATGGATTAAATAGATGATGGATGGATAGATAATGGATGGATGGATGGATAGAAGAACTGCTTCTACCACAAGATTTTTTCTCATTTAATTGTACCCTTTGTTTGGGTCCTACTACGTGTGTGAAAATGGGGTATGTGAGCCAGACAAGCAGAGATGCTCACAGGAGAACGACCGCGAACAAGACGCGCATGCCAGCGCCCGGCAACGGGGGCGTCAGCCAGAGCCCCATAACTTCCGCAGACACAACCTCGGAGGCGGCCTTGCAAGGAGCTCGCACTTCAAAGACATTCCAGGCCCGGGCTCCTGCGTGCCGCCCGCGCTGTGCAATCTCTGCAGCCTGACCTTTGTCCCCGGGCAGGCAGGCGTCCGGCCTTTAAGGCAGTCCCGTCCTCTGCCTGCGACCCCGTCCGGGCTGTCGGTGAAGAGAACACAGTATGAGTCCACTGCTCTGCGGCATAAACACAACCACGGGACAGGAAGCCCGAGGTCTGGGCGGGAGCAGGGGGCACAGTCCAAATCGGAACGTGTCCTGGCAGGAATCTGCGAACGCTACGGACCCACAGGGTTACGCGTCATCTCAGAGCCCAAAATGACTCCAATCCTGTACACAACGATCGCATTTCAGGGCAGCAGAAAAATCGGTTTCTTGGCAGGCGCTGAACCCGGGGCGTGTACGGGAAAAGTAACCAAGGGCTTGTTCCTGTGGTGTCTCGGCTACGGAGGAGACCCAGCAGGTCCTGCGGAGAAGGAAGGGAAAGGCTGAGGGCTTCAGTGTGC
Organism: Cryptoprocta ferox; assembly: GCA_028646485.1. Classification (NCBI taxonomy): domain Eukaryota; kingdom Metazoa; phylum Chordata; class Mammalia; order Carnivora; family Eupleridae; genus Cryptoprocta; species Cryptoprocta ferox. Next base: position 104,741,448 of record CM053579.1, read on the forward strand.
AACCCGCCCAGCAGGACTGTGCCAGCACCCACCGGACGGTCATTATGTGCGAGGAAGCCACCTGTACATTGCTTTGTCACTGGGGGGTCCTCAGCCTGACCGGTCGTGCTCCTAAGCCACATTCAGCAATGTCTGCAGGCATTTGAGGTTGTCAGGACCTGGGGGAGGTGCAGTTAGTGCCTCTTATCATCCGACGGAGGCGAAGCTGGGGTGAATCGCAGGTCACCTGGAAGTTCTGACTCAGATCTCAGACATCTGTCTTCACTTAGTCGGATTAGAAAACGAAACAAAGCTAAACAAAACGCCCCAGAGCACAGAGGGAGTCCCGCTGCCCGTAATCGGCAGCACCATCAGCACGACCTTCTTTCCACTCGTGAAATTCACCAAGGACGTCGGACGCTCGGCACCTATAAAACGGGTGTTATCCGCGCCTCGCGCGGCACGTCTGCGTCACTCAGGCCGCGGGGGCCCACACCACGAGGGGCTTGGGTGGGGGCGGTATTGATACAATTCAACGCCTGCGAACGTGCGGCATACGTCTCATGCAGAAAAGCCTCTGAGAAGGACCGTCTGTCCCTGCGCTGCTGCGTGAAGTGTGCCGTGTGCAGAGGGAAGCCTGCTTCCAGGAGTGAACAGAAACGAGCACGAGAAAACCGAAACAGCGTTAACCCCAGAGCAGCTCGCAGACACAGCTCTCGGGTGGGGCAGGTGCGAGGTTCTTCACACGGCACGGTGCTGGGACAAGGGAGGATTTTCTGTTCCCCCTTCTCCTGCCTGTTGCAGATGCGAGCGCAGGGGAGAGGGTGCAAAACGTAAGGAGCGCTGAAGGGGAAGTTTCTGCGCAACGGGTTGCCCGCTTCAGGAGGCCCCGTCTGCTTTGCTCAGGGGTCGGGAGGTGCCGCCCTAGCTGGCAATGCATGAGTCACCGTTCCCAGCAGGAGCCGTCCGGGCTCTGGGTGCCTGTCACATCCTAACGAGGAACAGAAGGTCTCCTGTGCAGACCGGCTGCGGCCACAGCCGGCCACTCCCTGCACAACCGAACTTGCTTCTTCCCCGCCGCCTCCTTGCTGTGGCTTGGAAGTCGGGAGTCGCTGTGCACATGCGTGCGGCCGGCCGGGGAGGCCCGGGCACTGCCGGCCGCCGACAGCCTCCCTCCGGCCCCCCGAGGAGGAGACCTCCCGCTCCCACGGCCTCGCGGGACGCGGCCCCGACAAGCGCATTCCTCCAGGTAACCGCGGTCCCGGGGCCGGGGCGGGATGCTGCGTGGATGCGGACCCTGGAGAGGCAACTTTCTGAACAATGAAAAAGTGAAAATATCGGTGACAGGTGTCTCCCCCGCGCCGACCCCCTGCACCACACACACACACACACACACACACACACCCCGCTGGGGCGATCGCAGAAAGGAAGGCAGATTGAAATGAACCGGGAAAATCAGGCAGAGGTGGGGGAAGTGTGGAGACTGCATTCGGGGCCTCGGAGCTTGTGGACTGGACGCGGAAGGGATCCCGGACCTGGGAAGCTGGCTGCGTGTGGCGTGGCCGGGCAGGCAGGCCCCCATGCTAGGATGGTGGACGGCCGGGAGGAGGGTGCGATTTCTTCCCATCCTGGAAGACACTCAAAGGCTACATTACGAGCTTGCGCGGCATTGAAGGGCTTCTCTCTCTCTGATTCCTTATCTTCAAAAAACACTGAGATACAATTGAGTGGCAACATTGTGTTAGTTTGACAGACGCAACTGTGTTTTTTTTTTTTTCCTCCTGTATTTTGTTAAAGTTTCCTCTGCTAACAGGAAGCGAGTCCGAAGCAAGTATGCAGGCTTCTATAAAGCGCTGAGCTCATTGCAATAATAATAATAATAACAATAATAAAAGCTCCTTTTGTGGAGCTAAATATCTAGACTGTATCGTTTACAAAACAGCCTGAACGCGGCGCCCGGGGGGCTCGATCTGAGCGTCCGGCTTCGGCTCAGGTCACGATCTCACGGTTCGTGGGTTCGAGCCCCGCGTCGGGCTCTGTGCTGACGGCTCGGAGCCTGGAGCTGCTTCCGATTCTGCGTCTCCCTCTCTCCCTGACCCTCCGCCGCTCGTGCTCTGTCTCTCTCTGTCTCGAAAATAAATAAACATTTTTTAAAAATTAAAAAAAAGAAAGTAGGCTGAAGATTGGTGTAAGAAAACCTCCTATGACTTTTCAATTATGATAGATAGACTCTCAAATAGAGTCTGAACGTAACTAGTCACGTTTCCCAGAAAAGTCAGAAGCATTTCCTAATATGCTTTTTCGGGGGGGGGGGGAATTAAAATCGACATAAAAAGATAAAATTCTTGCCTCAGCTGCACATCACAGCCATATCTACTTTATATATTATGCATTCTATATTTTTATATAATACATATGCATAGCATACATTATATAACAATGCGTAATATATCATTTATTAATATGCGCTAAAACCTTGGGTTGCCAGTAAATTGTTCTGAGTTTTCTGCAACACAAGCAAAGATTTCTAGCAAATTTTAACCTGATAAACAAGCCACGTCTTGCGCTATGCGTCGTACGCGATGCCGAATGGGACAGGATCACAACGGAGCCAAGGTTTCCTGGAATTCCCTTCGTCAGGAGAAAGCTGTGCATGGCAAGCTTGTTTCCAGAATGAATTCTGCTCGCAAACCAAGGTATCTCACCCGCCTTGTATATAAATGCAAATGTTTACATGCCCCCCCCCAGGAGGTAACCATGCAAGATGTGTAGCCCAAAGTCGCAAAATGAACCAAACCAGGGGGCGATTGCACGTCGAGGCTACGAAAAAAGACTATTTGCGTCTTCCCTCCTCCGCTTGTCGGAGACACGCTGTCGAAACCATTTGCTTGTAAACGTGAGTCAGGTCGACAAGGTCCCCAAAGTCGTGCTCGGTCAAGTCGCGTAGACTGGTTTCCCCGCCAACATGAGTCCGGGACGAGGCAGAATCATGGAGCCGGTGAAACGTGAGCTGTGGCCAGGGACTGGGGGGAGGGAGTGATGAACGGGTGGAACACGGGGTGAGGGGACTTGAGGGCCGTGAAACTACCAGGTATGACACGATCATGGTGGCTCCGTGTCGTGATACGTTTGTCCCGACCCCCGTGCAACGTAGGACACCCGCGCTGAGCCCGCCCGATGTTCGCGGAACACGTCGGATGACAGAGACAGCGACTCCGTGCCGTCTGGACACAGGACCTGACGCTCCCTCCAGGAGCAAAACTGCGGGTGGCTCGCCCCTGACGGAAATCCGTCCTTGAAATGTATGAAGTACGTAAACGGCCGTGCCTCGGTGCTGGGCCTCGCCCCGCTACGTCTGGGCTCAGCCCCGGCAGACGAACCCCTCAGCCTTTCTCCGACCTCACACGTGCCCCCGAACGGACGCACGGTCCACAGACACCACAAATTAACCCGTCCCGTGGGTCTTTCTCCGCAAAGCACCACCGCCTGGCTGACCACACTTTCCTCGTCTTGTCCTTGAGCTGAACCCAGGGCAGCGTGGGAAGGTGAGAAAAACCACCCGAGCTGTCAGGTTGCTTGGAGAGAACCCCCAACCAGCTTGCGGCCAAGGACTGACAGCCGCAGGGCGTGAAGGGCACAGAAAGGTCGGGCTGGCCCAGAAGGACAAGGAGCCTGTCTGTCCCTCCCAGCCTGCCCCGTAGGATGCACGCATGGGACATCCGGGCGCCCCCCGGGGCTCGGAAGCCCACCCGCCACGGAAACCAACATCTGTGCCAAGGACTCATGAGTAGGGCTCCCCGGTCGCCGCCAGGGACAGGCCGGGTCACCGGTCACCAACCCACCGGACTCCAAAGCTGGCTGTCCCTGAATGTCGAAGCCAGGGGCTGGCAGTGGGTGGGCGAGGGCAGTCACGATGGGACGCGGACAGGCTTTCCGTTTGGGCGCGTGAAAAAATCCTGGAGGTGGATGGCGGACCTGCTTGCACACCTATGTGAATGTGCTCGCTGCCTCCGAGCTGTGCACTTAACCAGGGCCACGGTGGTACGTTTTATTTTATTATATATTATTATATAGTTAACAAAATTTTATTTTCTTGATTGCTGTGTTTAACAAAAACGCATATACTGGAGATTTCTTTTCTTTATTTTTTTAAATGTTTTTATTCATTTTTGAGAGAGAGACAGAATGAGCAGGGGAGGCACAAAGAGAGAGAGGGAGACACAGAATCGGAAATAAGATCCAGGCACGGAGCGCGACGCGGGGCTCAAACCCAGGAACCTCGAGATCGTGACCTGAGCCGAAGTCACACGCTTAACTGACTGAGCCCCCCAGGCGCCCCAAGACCATTCTTTTTATGAGCTTTCAGTAGGTGTTTTAAGGTTATATTCAGAGCATCCGAGCGAATCAAAGTTTCCCTTTCGATGCGGAGGAACTGTCTTATGTGTCAAATGTCATGATTACATAGTTCCTTGTTTCTTACAGGAAAGACGAGGGAGAAGAGAAGATGTTACGTCTGGAGCATTCTTGGTAAGACGGAAATACGTGCAGTCGTCAGTCTCCTGTTTCTGCCTCTACCTTTCTTCCCGCCCCCTTGCCCAGAACGCATTGACACAGCGGTCTTGTCCGCCTCGTCCCTGATGATGGGACACTGGCCGCGGGGCTCAGGGTTCATATCATTGTCCCCCGCTCTCCAGTCCGGAGCCACCTGAAGGAGTTCTATGTCGCTCTTCCCAAGCCGCGCGGTCTGGTTGTCGGGGAGCCCACCCTGCGCGTCTGTGGAGACTCAGGTCCCATGTTGACTTCATGGCGCCAGGGACTGGCACACTCCTGTCCCGCTGTATTTGCACCTGCCCATGGTGGCTTCCAGAAACAGGAGAGCCTCCAGCGAGGCCACGGTGATGGTAGTGACGGTGGTGGGAAAGGCACTAACGCCCGTGTCATTGCTTCCTCCTCATAGGCCACCACCAGGTATCAGAGAGCTAAAAAAAAAAAAAAAAAGCCCGTCTCTGGTAGTTTCACATTCATGTTCAATCTATGGCGGCTTTTCATAGACTCAGGATCACCAGATGACATTGGTGAGCTCTTCCCCTGACTCCGCGGCCCAGTTCCCAACTGAGTGCCACGGAGACCCACGTTCAACACGGTTTACTTATTTAAAGAAAAATGAAGAACGGATAAACACAGAGAGCTGAAGCTGTTCTGGGGACCTGATTCATGGATAACGAGAAACCACAAAAAAGGCCTTTCCCCGGTCATGGTATGAATCCTAATAACAGACTCCGGGACTTCCAAAACAAAAAAAGTGTTTACAGTTCAAAGAAAATCATCAGGGGGCGCCTGGGCGGCTCAGTCAGTTGAATATCCGACTCTTGATTTCAGCTCGGGTCATGATCTCCAGGTTGATGAGTTTGAGCCCCGCATCGGGCTCTGTGCTATCAATGCAGAGCCTGCTTGGAATTCTCTCTCTCTCTCTCTCTCTCTCTCTCTCTGCCCTTCCTGTATGGTCTTTCTATCAAAATAAATGAATTAATTTAAAAGAAATAAAAAATACATCCAGAACGTGAGTTGTTTTCAACTTGAAAACAAAGATCAAATACCTATGAAATGAAGTCAAACTCTTCCACAAGGCCATGCTAATATCAAAGTCCCCTAGTGACGCCCTTCAAAACGTCACCATCTGACTGGAAGGCAGCCTTAAGCTTTCATTGGTGCCTTGTCTTGCAGGAACTGGCTGGCGGTCACAGTCGGCGCGCTTCTGGGTTTCACGCCCTCGGCTTGCGGGGACATACCCGGTTCGCGTCCAAACATCCTTCTTCTCATGGCGGACGATTTCGGCATTGGCGACCTTGGCTGCTATGGTAACAACACCATCAGGCAAGGATCTGAGAACCGGTCCTCTGGCATCTCGACGAAGACGCCGCTGACCCTTGATATGTGCAAACCAAACTTTGACAGGACTCTGGGCACGTCCTTATCACACCCCTAACCCCTCACTCTTCCCTAACCAGCGCTAATCCCAGCTCAAATCCGTCCTACGTGTGACTCATCATTTCACTTCTAAACGCGGTTTCTATCAGCACAGTCCAAGACGGACAATGTCCAAAAATTCATTGGTGTTGCCCCTAAGTCAAACACGAGGACTTCCTCATGCTCCACGCGCATCCGTCAAGTCAAGTCCATCCAGTCACGCATGACTTTTCCAGTGCTCCCTGCTGGAGGGCTCTGCTTCAGACATACAAATCCATGTCCCCATCACCCCAACATACCTCACCACACTCATTTGTCATCGCTAGCCCATCTCGTGTCCAATGAGCTCACTCCATCACCTGAGTTGCATTCTAACTGCCCTTGGAGACCCAGCTTAGCCAACGCCATGAACCTTCATCTGAATCCCATCCTCCTGTACCAACGACAGTGCACTTGGTGGAATGAGCTCGAATTTTCAGCTCAAAACTGTGAGTCCCACGTGAGAAGTCTCCCCGGGCTCCCTGTTCCAGATGTTCTGATATGGCCACTTCAGTACCACTCACGCCATCTTGCAGAAACTTAGCAAACAACATTGCATGGAGTTTATGTTTCTCTGATGCTTCACATAACATCTGAAGTTCTCGCCACCGCCTTTTGGTCATTGCCAAGAACACCTTGATGTGCTAAATGATGATTTTTCTATTACATAGGTAGCAGTTCTTATAGAAGAACCTGTGTGTGTCTTTGTTCAGCAACAAAACTGTTCATGTTTCCTTCTGTAGGACCCCAAATATTGACCGCCTGGCACAAGATGGTGTGATGCTCACCCAGCACCTCGCGGCCGCAGCCGTGTGTACCCCAAGCAGAGCTGCTTTCCTAACGGGCAGATACCCTCTCCGATCAGGTGTGTTCTCCCTCATGTCTAACCATGGCTCTGGAGAAGAGCATGTGCCCCGTAATCCTCCAACGCAGGTATTAACGCGTGGGTCCACTGGTATTGTGGGGAGAGGATAATCTAATGCCTCATCGTTTTAGCATCAGATTCAAGTCAGTAATAGCTACAGAGCCCCACAGATAATGAGTTGACTCAGACAGGGTGTTGGGGTAGGGAACAGACCAAAAGTTTGAAGTCTGTGTGAGGTCCTTGGACCCTAAGGATGAGGAATGTCCATATCAAGGGTTATCTCCTTTGGTTAAAGCCAATTGATTGTACATGTTCCGTATCGTGAAAGGCCTTCACAACAAACTCTAAACTAGTGGACTCATGTTTGAATAACTGGAGACTGGCCTGGCCTTGTGACACATCATCAAATGGACCCTCCTGTATATGGCTTCTGGCACCCTCTCATGCCCCAGGGAAGAAGGAATCCTGGCCAACTGGAGCTGAAACAGCCCACCTGTCTTTGTTATGGCCAATGATCACCTATCTTCCACTCATCTCCAGCCGAACCAGATGCATTCTCAAAGTTTTGGAAAATCTCCGAACAAATTCCCCAGGTTCCCAAATGATGATCAGTGAGAACTATGTTCGCTCTTTGAGTCACGTGGATCTTCCCTAGTAAGACTGAGATTCATTCATGAAAATGGTCTAGGATGCATAGAGCATCTTCTAAGTCAGTGGTTCTCAACTGCATACTGCAGAACTTTCGAAAAATATTTAACCTGCATTTTTAAACACTTGTGTCAATGCCTTGGGTATGTCAAGGCCAGTATGAATTATGTGCATGGCTCCCTACCTTGCTGGCACATTCGAATCATCCGGGGCACCCTGCAACCCACCTCAAATTCCACCCCCAACCAACTGAAATCAAAACCTCTGGGTTGACAACTAGGTTTCAGAATAATTTGAAGCTTCTCAAATGATTCCAAAGTGCAGACAAGTTTGAGAAGCCCCTGATTATATCAGGAGACTGGTAAAATGATAAAACCCACATTCATGCCCCTTCCTTTGTCAACTCATTCTCCTTGTGTTTATCGCCTTCACATGGCAGGACAGTAACTGTTCTCGCTAAATTTTCCGTTAATTGTTCGCCGCCTGTTTTAAATGAAAAATTAATCATAATGGTAAATGTCGATGTGTGATGCTAACATTTCTTTGAAAATGATTTTCCTCAAAGGTATGGTTTCCAATAATGGCTACCGTGTTCTTCAGTGGGCTGGAGTCGCTGGAGGGCTCCCAGCCAATGAGACAACTTTTGCAAAGATATTAAAAGACAGAGGCTATGCCACTGGCCTAATAGGTATGTACATTCTTTAAGTGTTAATCACATTACTTTTATATGGAGAGTATATTCAACCAAAACGCTTGGGAATTAAATGGTCGTGTCGCGCTGGGATTGTCCACCAGACATGCACTTTCCGTGCATGCAGGGATGACCTTATGACCTGCAGGATGCTTCGTGCAAAGTAGATGTCAAGAAATATCAGCTTAATGAAACACCTAGCATGTCATTTTATGTGCTGACGCACCATGATAAAAAAAAATTAGAAAATTTTTTTCGAATGTCACCAAATCACCATCAATTTCCATAATGTTGTCTCCCCTAAATTCTGCATAAAAATGTGCCCGCAAAGCTTAGTACTTCCCTCTTCTTCCATAAACAGCATGCTTACTTTTCTACATGTCAGCAAACCATGGCATGTGTAGAATGAAGTACAACTAAGGACAGTAGTTTCTTGACGGGGACAAAGCTGTCACTGCCATTATCATCTTATATTGATAATTTTTATTAACAGTACCTTTTACTGATCATAAACAGCAAGAACTACCAGATGTGCTAAATATCTAATCTGATAGCCTCTTTGTCGTTGTTCAGGACAGAGTCTATCCACATGGAACATTCCTTGGAAAATTGCATGAGGTTTTCGGGATGGGAGACACCATTTGGGGTGGTGGGAAGATACACAGGTCTCTTTATCAACACCCTAGTAGTGATAGTAGAGAAGCTAAACACCTGCCACTGATTGAACTTGAAAGTTGTGCTCTGTAGAACCTACTGTCCACCAGGACCCTGACCACCATTACAGTGGTTAAACCAAGAGATGGGCAATCCCAACGTCAAGAAATTTTTTACCCGCTGACCACAGCAGATTGCATTTTCTAGATCAATCAGAGTACTCTGTGCCTTCTTTATTGACCTACCATAGGCCTTTACAAATTCAGGTACAGTAGACTGAATAGTGGTCACCAAAGATATCAAGTCCTACATGCTGGAGGCTGAAATCATTACCTTTGATGGAAACAGAGTCTTTGCAGGTGTGATTAAATTAGGGGTATTGAGAAGAAGAGATTGTTCTGGATGACCCAGGTGGGTCTTCTATGCAAGGACAAGTGTCGTTTAAAGGGAGATGTCGAGAGATCTATGACACAGAAGGGGAGAAGGCAGTGTGGTCAGAGGCAGAGATGGGAGCGATATGATCACAAGTTAAAGAATGGTTGACTTCCAGAAGATAGAAGATAGAAGAGAAGGAAACATAGAAGAGACGGGAAAGGTAGAAGACATAGAAGACAGAAGAGAGATGAGACAGGAAAGAGGCTGCCGTGGAGGCCACAGAAGGAGCACAGCCCTGTCACACCTTGGTTTCTGGCCTCAGACCTATGATAGCATAAATACCCATTGTTTCAAGCAATCGCGATTATGGCAATTAGTCACAGCAGCATAGGGAACAACACAGCACATAATGCTGCCACACAGGGTCCAGGTCCAGGCTGTGGTTCAAATAACAGTGAACACTTATACCCCTCTGCCTCCCTGCCCTTTCCCGGCTCCCAGCATAGCCCTGGAATGTGGCCAGTACACAAGATCTACTAACCAATGACCAGCTATGCGTCACATGGGCATACCTTTTGCCTTTCAGGAAAATGGCACCTGGGTCTCAACTGTGAATCTTCCAACGACCACTGCCACCACCCGCTCAACCACGGATTCGACCATTTCTACGGTATGCCGTTTTCTATGATGGGAGATTGCATCCACTGGGAACTGTCAGAGAAGCGTGCAGGCATGGAGCAGAAACTCAACGTCTGCTTCCAAATCGTGGCCTTGGCTGCCCTCACGCTCACCGCTGGGAAACTCACCCACCTGACGTCCGGCTCATGGACTCCAGTCATCTGGTTGACCATTGCTGCCATCTTGCTCTTCACGACCTCATATTTCCTGGGTGCCCTGATTGTTCATGCAGACTGCTTTCTGATGAGAAACCACACCATCACTGAGCAGCCCATGCACTTTCAAAGGACGACATCTCTTATTCTCAAAGAGGTCTCGTCCTTCATCCAAAGGTGAGCGTCCAAGGGTTAGCTTCATCCTAGGGCTCTGGTCCATGATGAAAATGCATTTGAAAAAGTTGTTTTCTGCAATGGGGATAAGAATGGTGAAATCACCCTGGCCCAGACCAGAAAGATGTTTTTTTGGTAAAATGTGTCATGGACAGTGTTCAGTTGAACCCCGCATGAGCCAGTCCTATTACATAAGCACCCACTGACAACCACAGGTCATATTTACCTAACAAAACAAACTGAAACACCCATACATTTACAATAAATTCTACATATTTTTAAAGCTCTATCATCAGAACTAAGTTGTCCTTTTGCTAACTCTATGCTAACTGTGAATTTGAGTCACAAAGCGACTTACTGTGTCAGAGCCCAGAGGGACGTGATGAAAAGCTACACCAAACAGAGGCAGCTCTATGCTCCCCAAAGGTATTCTGGTAAGTGGGGGGCAGTACAGAACCCCAGTTCACCTGGTGGTGATGAGGTTGTGATCATGTTCCAGAACATTCTTTTCATGGAAGTGCCTAACGTGAGTCTGAAATGATGTTGACGGTTACAGTTGACCTTGAACGACGTGGGGATTTGGAGACGCCCACACCAGGCGCTGATGAAAATCATGTATAACTTTGACTCCCCCAAAGCTTAACTGTTAATAGCCTGTTGTTGACTGGAAATCTTACTGATCACATGAATAGTCGATCAACACATCGTTTGGATGCTATACGTATTCTACACTGTGTTCTTACAATAAAGTGAGCTAGGGAAGCCCACGTGTCTCCATCAGTAGAGCATGTGACTCTTGATCCTGGAGTTGTGAGCTTGAGCCCCATGTTGGGGGTAGAGATTACTTAAAAATAAAACCTTAAAAAAAAAAGAAAACCAAATATGCAATATCACTTTATTCTGTGCACTAAGGATTGAGGTGGGAACCTATATTGACATAATTGAATGAAATAAATAATGGAATTAAATAAACTCCAGCCACCTGGAATTGTCTTACCTTCAGTTCCAGAGGTATGTAGACCTACAAATTGATAAAAGTCAAGAAAAAAGTATGTGTAATATCAGTGCCTGGTGTTTGTTAATTTGCCTTAATTTGTTAAGTGTCTTTATTTATTTTTGAGAGAGAGAACCAACAAGAGAGGGGCAGAGACAAAGCAGGAGAGAGGATCTGAAGTGGGCTCTGAACTGTCAGCACAGAGCCTGATGTGGGGCTCAAACTCACAAACTGTGAGATCATGACCTGAGCCGAAGTCAGACGCTCACCCGACTTCGCCCCCCGGGTGCCCGTCAACAGGCTTTCGAAGGGTAACGTCATCACATTAAAGACTGGCAGATACGCTTCTTTAAGGACGTGGCAATGCAGACCCGTATTTTGCGTCTTGTAGGAACTCAGGCTCTGTTTTCCGTAAAAGTAAATCCAGTCGTGTTGTTCATTCTCAGAAACAAGCAAAGACCTTTCCTCCTGCTTGTCTCCTTTCTGCACGTGCACACCCCTCTGATCACCACTGAGAAGTTTCGCGGGAAGAGTGCCCACGGGCTGTACGGGGATAACACAGAAGAGATGGACTGGATGCTAGGTAGGTGCCTTTTTCCTGTGAAAATGGGATGGTTGGGCCTCCGAAAACAGCAGCAGGAAAAGAGATTAATCCAGACTAAAGACAGAAGACACCGTGTGAACAGTGCGATCTCCTGGAACGGGAAGACTGTTAGCGATAATAGCCTTTTCCTCTCTCTGATTGCTTTGTTTCTTCTCATCACACTCTCTTAGGTGGGTTGATTGTGGGTTTTCCCCCAGGAGAACATAGCTTAAAATCCCCGTGGGGTAGGGTTGTCTTTGCCCTGTTCTCCCAGTGCCTCCCTTAGGTTTGGAATGATGCCTGGAATTACAGAAAGGGCACACTTGTTCAGTGGGTACATGGACAGACACACACACACACTTCCCTGCTCCTCACACAAGGACTCGGGTCCCCTCGGGCCAATGTGCTGGTGGACAGAATAAGGAGAATCAGAGATTTTAGGAGAAAACATACTTTAAGAAATCCGCCAGACACATTACGTTGGAGGAAAATGTATGACTTGAGTGAATTGTTGGAGAAAATGGTGGAGGTTGAGAGACCTGTAGGCAAAGATCGATGTCACATCACATCCCCAGTGGGCCTTCGTGATGGCATTTTCTTCAGGACAAACTCACTCACCATTGCCACTACAGTCCTTGTGTGGAAAACACGAAGAATGACTGGAAAGTCAAGAGTCGGATGTTCAACCAACTGAGCCACCCAGGCGCCCTGGATAGTGAGTGTCTAAAATGGCATTCACCGGGATAATGACATTACAAAGAAATTGTGTTATAGTCAACTTTGCCTTGATAATTATTGTAAACACTTTGTCCATTGTTTTTCTTTTTTATTCACAAACTAAATCCATCAGGAAATTATAAAGTTATTTAAAAATTGTGAAAAAAAAAATAAAATAAAAAAAATAAAAAAATAAAATGGCATTCACCAGGTCACGCTCGGGGGAAAATCTGTTAAATGAACACTTGTGCAGGTGTATGTGACGAAACATTTATTGAGGGATAAAATGTGAAATTCTGCAGTACAGAGTTAAGAACGCCCTAAGTCCATCAAGATAAGGAACTCTTAAGATACACTGAAAGAATCTTTGCTATCTTTTCAGTGCCTCTGTGTTCCAATTTCAAACACAATCAAACCATGGTATGGTGATTTTTTTAAGTGACAATTATTGTCCTCATGTAGAGAGGTGGAGGACAAGGGATTTTTAGGACAGAGAAACTATTTTGTCACGCTCTATGGTGCTGCATACATAGTATATGCACTTACCAAAATCTTTAGAATGGACAACCCCAAGGGTGACCCACAGACTTTGCTTAATAATAGTTTATCAGGGGGCACCTGGGGGCTCAGTCAGTTAAGCATCTGACTCTTAATCTCAGCTCACGTCATCATCTCACAGTTGGTTGGGTCTAAGCCCCGTGTCGGGCTCTGCGCTGACAGCATGGAGCCTGCTTGGGATTCTGTCTCTCTCCCTCTCTCTGCTCCTCCCTTGCACGTGGTCAATCACACACACTTTCTCTCTCTCAAAATAAATAAACTTAAAAAAAGAAAAAAGAGTTTATGAGTATCACTCATCGATACAACTCAACTTATCTATAAAACCTAAAGTTGTTCTAAAAAAATAAAACCTATCCATTAAAGGAAGGGGGTTCAATAGAACCACAAATTTAAACATCTTTGTCCAAAACAAAGCGACTGAAGACAAAGAAATGGCTGAACAACGAATCGAAAATAGAAAAAGAGAAACAAAAATAGCGACATGCTTACTCTAAAACTGATCGTGCTCTATCAAACCAATTGAAATACAGAGATCGTCAGACTGAATGAAAAAACAAGACCCAACCCAAAAGACATACTGGTTAAATATAAAGACACAGATAAGGTAAAAGAAAAAAATAGCCAATAACGGGATCTCTTTCGGACCATAGTCAACCTCCGTGACACCCAGTTCTCATGGCCAAGCAGATTGTAAGTTTCGCCTATTGTTAGAAGTAAATAGTATGACTCTTCTTAACCAAGTTTTTAAAAATCCCATGGATGTTGTGAATTGCTTCAACTGTAAGATTTCCTGTTGAGGTAACTGTAAGAAACCTTGAGCCGCACCTGTAAACTATTCTTCATTAATGTCCATACATCTCCAACGCCCTTGTCAGCCTTCTTCTTAGACCCTCGTAGTCTCTTTCATGTTTTCCCTCTCTCCTGGTTTTTTTTTTTTTAATTTTTAGTGTTTATTTATTTTTGAGAGAGAGAGAGAAAGAGAGGGAGACACAGAATCTGAAACAGGCTCCAGGCTCTGAGTTGTCAGCACAGACCCCGATGTGGGGCTCGAACCCACAAACCACGAGATCACAACCCAAGCCGAAGTCAGATGCTTAACTGACTGAGCCACCCAGGCGGCCCTTTTTTTTTTTTTTTTTTAATTGAAGCATGGTTGACTCTCTAATCTTCTTTTGCTTCCGTTTTAAAATTTTTTTCCCTATGCAATATATACCCTGTAGCTTGCCTACAACTTTTTGGAAACAGAATGGGGTGTATCTAAGGGTGTATATGAATCTTGGGTCGGTGATGCTCAGAATAGCATGACTACACTGGTACTCGCTCCCATTACGTGCTAACACTAAAGGCTTACTCTCATGGAGAGGTCCAAGATCCTCAAACATACATGGAAGACGTTGGTTTAAGACAGTCTTCCCTTTTGATTGGCTCAGATGCTGTCTATTCTGTGCAGGGAAGATCCTGGATACTTTGGACGTGGAAGGTTTGACCAACAGCACCCTCGTTTATTTTACATCGGATCATGGGGGATCTTTAGAGTCTCAACTCCGAAACAACCAGTATGGCGGCTGGAATGGAATTTATAAAGGTAGAGAGAGTCCCAGATCCTTGTGTCTGGTCTTTATCTCCACCCTACAGCTCCCCAACCCTTCCCTTGGAATGGGGCCATCCACGTCAAGAGAGTCACCAGGGACCTTGCTTTCCTATTCAGGAAAGTATAATTTGCCATCCTCAAACTTGATTTTTTTTTTCTGTTGCACAACGCTGTGGTTTTGGGTATAATCACAGAATTGTGAACCCATCACCACCCCTTAATTCCAGAACATGGTCATCTCCTCAAAAAGAAACTCAACACCCGTGTGCGGTCATTCCCTGGTTTTTCGCGTGCCCAGCCCCTGGCAACCACCAACTTATTTCTTTCTTTGTTTCCCTATTGGAACCATTTCATGTAAAAGGAATCATGCAATATATGGTCCTTGACAACCGCCTTCTTTCACTGAGCATGATGTCTTCAGGGTTCATCCACATGGTGGCACGTGGCACTGCTGCGTTTCTTTTTGGGCTGAATAAGCTTCCATTGTATGGAGGGACCACAGTTTTTCTTTTTTAATTTTTTAATGTTTATTTATTTTTGAGAGACAGAGCATGAGTGGGGGAGGGGCAGAGAGAAGGGGAGACACAGAATCCCAAGCAGGCTCCAGGCTCTGAGCTGTCAGCACAGAGCCCAATGTGGGGCTCGAACCCATGATCCCTGAGATCATGACCTCAGCCAAAGTGGGATGCTTAATCGACTGAGCCACCCAGGCGCCCCTGGAGGGGCCACAGTTTGATTATCCATTCATGAAGTGAGGGACTCAGGAATCAGGCAATTCATCCAAGGAGGGTGGGTACCCATGGTGGCCACATCATATTCACAGTAGAATTCTATCAGTTACAGACATGTCATTATCAGATGTACCCCAAAGACTGTAAAACACACTGCCAAAAAAAAAATATGGCACAATCACATTCTTTTCTGTTCGTGTTTACACACAGGTGGCAAAGGAATGGGGGGCTGGGAAGGCGGCATCCGCGTCCCTGGGATCTTCCGGTGGCCTGGGGTGCTGCCGGCCGGCCGAGTGATCCACGAGCCCACCAGCCTGATGGATGTCTTCCCCACCGTGGTCCAGCTGGGGGGCGGTCAGGTGCCCCAGGACAGGTACTCAACAGCCCAAGGCAACTCAAGCAGCTCAGTTTTGCACACAGACAAACGTGTATGTGAAATGTCATTGTCCCTTTTGCACTGTGTAAAGTGCCCATGAAATCAGTACCTGGGAAAACACTCCAGGCTCCACGTTACTAGCGATTGGGATCAGCTGTCCCGTTCGTTTCATGCATAGAATGTTTATTTCCCTTCTCCTGATACTAACTGGAGCCATTTTATTATGGTGGTCATT
The DNA here is from genome assembly GCA_028646485.1 of Cryptoprocta ferox. Taxonomy (NCBI): domain Eukaryota; kingdom Metazoa; phylum Chordata; class Mammalia; order Carnivora; family Eupleridae; genus Cryptoprocta; species Cryptoprocta ferox. The sequence goes on from CM053579.1 coordinate 104,757,458, forward strand.
GAAAAATCTAGAAATTCATCACAAGAAATTACTCTTCATGTAATGTGGTAGAGATTTTGTATAGATTCTGATTTTTGTGTCTTAAAAATTATAGAGAACTTTTGGGGAAATAGAAAATAAAATTAGTTCACAATCTAATTAATTATGTATATAATCATATAATAATTATGCAAAAATATAATAAATATGATTCTCATACAATTATAAATTGTATGACATATATCATCTCGATCTGTCTAGATCTAGATCTATCTAGATATGTAGATTTAGATATATGATTTAGATACATTTTCCATATTTTATACATATTTATGTAAATACATATATATTTAGAAATCTTTCTGAATAGACAAAAACTTTAATACCTTTATGGTATTTTTCACTCAACCATCCCCTTATAATTTTTAGAAAAAATTTTTTTTCACTTTTTTTTCATAATGTTTTTATTAAAAAACTTTCACTTTAAAAAAATAGTGTCTTCTCATGTTACTGTTTGTCATGATTACCTCCTTAGTAGGAATCCCATAGAAGGTGAATTCCTAGTCAAAGAGTATGGCTGTGTATAGGTAAATCTCTTGATATATTGTGTCAAATTCGTCCTGAAGAATCACTACCAGCCACATGTGACATGTCTATTTTAAAACATAACAGAACTAAAATAAATATAGATTTTGTACAGGTAATTTATGTAAAATCACTCATCTGTGTGCATACAAATATACATATATGTGTGTGTTATAATTTCCACTGTTTTATCACTGGACAGTTGAATACTTCATACCTTTAGTCAACATTCTTCTGTTTTCTCTTTTCTTGCATTGAATATGCAAGAAATCAGATCTCTGGTTGATTTTTTTTCCTAACTGGGTACTAATTTTTAAATTAATTTATAATTTATCATTTGCTTTAGAAGTAAAAATTTGTCTGACATGTATATTGGAAATGTGTTTCAGTAGGTGGTAAAATAAATCCGGCCATATAATGTATAAATTTATATATTACATATATATGTGTGTATATATATATGGATATATATAAAGATTTACACATGTATTTATGTGTATACACATGTGTGTATATATATATATATATACACAAAACCAATACTGTATACTATGTATATGCGTGTGTATATATAAGGATATATATAAATATATCCATGTGTTTATGTGTGTATAAACACAATAAAGAACATTAGTCAAATGAGAGAAAAAGATGCCCCTTTCATGGGCATCTGTAAAAATCTATCCTCAGTATTGATGATTTACATTTGACACACAAGATTCTGAAAAGTAATCAAAATGATTGGAGAAAAATCAAAAAGGGTCACTGCCGTTTTCCATAAAGACATCTGATTACCTCCAAGTGTGGGGAAAGCGAATGGTCCGATGCATTCACACGACTTTACCGCGTAGGGAGTGGCGGGCAAGTCACAAAGAAACACAGAACTATTTCCCATCCTGAAGCAACGGACCTCGTCACTAGGGCCCCAGAATGCTCAGGGCCGTCGCTGCCAATCACGAGGAGGGGATTTAAGCTTTCTCCTACGAAGGGTGGAGAAAATCCAAGAAGTGAGGTCCCTAGAAGCCCTCCGTCCGGAATGGGATGGAGTCAGACCTTGGAAACTGGAGAAGGCAGGGAAGGGAGGAGCGCAGAGACCCAGGCAGGCGGGGACCGAGGAGGGAGTGCAAAAGCGGGACACGCTGCAGACAAGGCAATGGTACTCAGGCTTGAGGCACGATACACCCTATGGTCCCAGGCTTGGCCCCGAATACAGAGTAAAACCAAAAAGACATTTCACCGAATCTTCAGCCCATATGTGCGTCTGTTGCAAGGTTGGGCAGGTAATAGCTCGATCCTTGGGGCTCTTTTAGCCAAAGCTGATGTTTGCAGACAAGAAATGGAGGTGCCTGTTGGGACGCCTCCCTGAGCTTGCTAAGGCCCGAGCATGCCTTCCGCGCATCCTTGCTGCAGCCCTGAGTCCCTGTGCTCCGTGTCCGCAGGGTGATTGACGGCCGGGACATGCTGCCCTTGCTGCTGGGGACCACGCAGCACTCGGCTCACGAATTCCTGCTGCATTACTGCGAGAATCTTCTGCACGCGGCCCGCTGGTACCAACGTGCTGGTGAGTTCTCTGGATGACGGAGGCACATCTCGGCTCGTACTCCCACGGCTCTGCGTCACACGAGCCCTGTTATTCCTTTCTCGGCAGTACTCTCGCCTCACGTGAGCAGCATCCTTCCGGATGCAAGCTGTCAGTCACCTTATCACCATATTTTGTTCACGGCGTTTCCGTACGGCGCTCCTAAACACAGCGTTCCACTCTGCCTCTCAACGTTGAAGCCTGTGCTCTTAACCTACGTTGGTTTCCACCTGTCCCAACCACCTTATCTCTTTTTTTTTTAAGTTTATTCATTTTTGAGAGAGAGACAGACAGACAGAGCATGAGCACGGGAGGGGCAGAGAGAAAGAGGGAGACGCAGAATCCGAAGCAAGTTCCAGGCTCCGAGCTGTCAGCACAGAGCCTGACGCGGGGCTCGAACTCACAAACCACGAGATCATGAGCTAAGCCATAGTCGGAAGTTTAACCGACTGAGCCACCCAGGCGCCCCGCACCACCTTATCTCAAAGACATGATTTCATCCTTATCGGAATAATCATAATTTTATGATAGAACCAGCAAGATGCGCACCAAATAACTTGCATTTCAAAATTTCCTGGGCTATTTTGGCCCAATTGGCCTTTGAAAAGAAGTCTAAAATCATTTGCAAGGGTTTGTTTTTTTTTTAATTTTTTAATTTTATTTTTTAAATAAATATTTATTTTTGAGACAGAGTGTGAGCGGAGGAGGGGCAGAGAAAGAGAGAGGGGGACAGAAGATCCAAAGCAGGCTCTGCACTAACAGCAGCAAACCCAATGTGGGGCTTGAACTCACAAACCATGAGATCATGACCTGAGCTGAAGTCGGACGCTCAACCGAGCCACTCAGTCGCCCCTGTAAGGTATTTTTTTTTTTAAATCTCATGGGAATATGACTTGGCTTTGCATCCCATGTAAAAATTAACTCTGAGAGAAGACTGGTTATCTTTACAATATCAAATATTCCTGACTGAAACACATTATGCCCCACTACTTAGTCTTATTTTAAAAATATTGATTTCATCAAGCACGTTGTTCCCACCCATCCCTAGTAATTTCACTGTATTTTAATTGCTTCTATATTTCTATGCATCTGATCTCCATCTTCACTTAGGTGGCATTGCTAGAAGTTTTCCATTTTTAGGAATTCTTTTTTTTTTTTAATTCAGCTCTTGCATTTACTGCAGAACTGTTATTTTTAAATTTTATACACAATTGATTCTTGCTGCTACCTTTGTCTTCTGGTAACAGAGTTTCACCCATTTGAGTAACTTTTCTTCATTTCTGTTTCCCTATTACTCTGCTGTGCCTTGACATTTTCTCCTCTCTTTTGGGTTTGCTCTATGGATTGATTGGATTTGTGACTTTATGATTGCATAGGTTTTGTGTCTCTCTTCTTTCTTCACTGTTTGGGAAGGACTGTATCCTCCTTGTGATTTAACTCTTATCTTTCCATCCCTCAAACCATTCTCTAGAAGTCTCCAGCCATCTGAATCAAAGGTGAAGGAATACCTTTTGGGACCTCCCTTATTTGAGGCACTTACCATAGATTTTTTTTAACGTTTATTTATTTTGGGGAGAGAGAGACAGAGTGTGAGCAGAGGAGGGGCAGAAAGAGAAGAAGAAACAGAATCTGAAGCAGCTCCAGGCTCCAAGCTGTCATCCCAGAGCCTGATGCAGGGCTCCAACTCGTGAACTGTGAGTTCATGACCTGCGCCGAAGTTGAATGCCTAACCGACTGAGTCCCCCAGGCACCCCCATACATATATATTTTTTAAATGTTTATTTATTTTTGAGAGAGAAAGCATGAGCAGAGGTAGGGCAAAGGTGGGGGGGGGGAAGGGATCTGATGCGGGCTCTGCACTGACAGCAGCAAGCCCGATGTGGGGTTCAAATCCATCAACTGTGAGATCATGAGAGCTGAAGTCAGACATTTAACCGACTGAACCACCCAGGCGCCCCTCGACTTTTTTCTTTAAATGTCTCTCCGTTTTCATCCATTCTTTTCAATATTATTCTAATCTGCTAGGGCTCTTATTGCTACATTTTTTTTTTAATATGTATTACACATTTCCTTTCCTTTTTGAGGGTTAACATTGCCATTTCACCGTGAAGCCTGATCTACAACCATGCACGCCCGGCAGTACGGATAACTAAGTCCAGGGTTCACATTTGTTCTTTTACATCATGGCTGCCCCATCACTGACCCCTCACCTCGCGGCAACTGGGCAAACATCTCAATGTTTTGTCAAGGTCGGTAGATAGGGAGCGTATTCCCAAAGTTCAAGCCTCCTCAGCGGCACGCTAACTGGGTTTCCAGAACCCTCCAGTATTCATCCTCCGTGCATGATCCGTTCAGCCCCCTGCTGAAAGCCATCGCAAGGCACTGCACACGTCAGAACAAATTCCTCCAAATTCCTCCTCATACACGAGTCAGCCCCTCCCCATCTCTGAGGACACTCATGGGGGATTGGATTTCCACGTGACTGGCTCATTCTTGACACTCAAATGCAATATTAGCTTCTCGACAAGACGTTCCTGAGCCAGACAAATCCCCCCGCCCGCCGGGTACCCATGCCCCTCCCCCCACACACTTACACCTACACCATCACCTTCTACCGGCCTGTCTCCCTCCCTAAGACTTTGTGTGTCTTCTCTGTGTGCTCAGCACGTTTGCTGAAGCCTGATGGCCGTGAGCGACCTTTAATGAGCATGTGATAGATGAGGTTGCATTTCGCCCTGGAACCAGGTGACAGATGAGGACAGCTGTCGCCATGTCACGCGTGAGCAATGTGGCAGCTGCTGGGTCACCGTAAGTGCTCAGAGGCAGACAGAGGCCAGAGGTGTGAATCACAGGGTGCAGCTAGGGACAGGACGCCACAGCCCGGTGGCTGATGAACAGCAGACGCTTATCTGTCACAGTTCCGGGGGCTGGACGTGCAAGATGGGGTTCTGCTGGGTGGCAGACGGCCACCTTCCTCTGTGTGCTCACGTGGTGGAGACAGAGGGAGACGGAGGCTCTGTCCTGACTCTACGAGAGCTCTCACCCCGCTCCCGAGGGCTCTGTCCTCGTGATCTGTGAACCTCCCCAGAGGCACCACCTCTTGAGACCATCCCATTGCAGGTCAGGGCCGCAATATAGGAGTTTTGGGGGGACACACATACATTCAGTCCATAACATTCACATACCGTGAATAAATTCACTCTTTTAAAATGTGCAACTTAGGGGCGCCTGGGGGGCTCAGTCGGTTGAGTGTCCGGCTTCGGCTCAGGTCGTGATCTCATGTTCGTGGGTTCGAGCCCCGCGTCGGGCTCTGTGCTGACAGCTCAGAGCCTGGAGCCTGTCTTTGGATTCTGAGTCTCCCTCTCTCTCTGACCCTCTGCTGCTCACACTGTATCTCTCTCTCTTGCTCAAAAATAAATAAAATGTTAAAAAACTTTTTAAATGTACAACTTAGGAACATTTAGCACATCCACTGTGTTGTGCAAACATCATCTGTACCTAGTTCCAGAACATTCCATTCCCCCCAGAGACCCTGGCCCCACAAGCACTCACCCTCCATCCTCCTCATAGCACCCGGCATCCACTCGTCAAATTGCTGTGTCTCTGGATTTGCCTGTGCTGAACGTCTCCTGCAAGAGAGATCACACTGTGTGACTTTGTGTGTCTGGAATTTCTCACCGAGCATCTCGTTTTTGAGGTTGATCTACATGGTGGCCCGTGTGAACGCTTTGTTTCTTTCTTATGGTTGAGTAACATCCCGTTGCGTGGATGGACCACATCTGTTCGTCCGTTCATTGTTTCACGGACACTTGGGCTTCTCCACATCAACCCTTCCTCCTCCTCCACATCAGCCGTTCCTCCTCCACGCCAGCCCTTCCTCCTTCTCCACATCAGCCCTTCCTCCTTCTCCACATCAGCCCTTCCTCCTCCTCCACG